>JARQOD010000006.1:394417260-394654301 GCA_033576555.1 Oophaga sylvatica | reverse complement strand
GGGAAACCCCACTCTGGAGAAAATCTCCAGTAAGGCAGTGGCCACTTTGTCGGCCCGAATGGACGACAAAGCTACCGCCTCCGGGTACCGGGTGGCATAGTCCACTACCGTTAGTATGAAGCATTTCCCGGAGCGGCTGGGAGTGGACAGAGGTCCAATGAGATCCACAGCCACCCTCGAGAAAGGCTCTTCGATGATGGGCAGAGTTACCAGTGGGGGTGAGTTTCCACGGTCAGGAAACGCTGCGTGTTTGGCGCTGTGCGCTGGCGCAGCGCCAAACACGCAGCGTCCAGATGTTACAGCATAGTGGAGGGGATTTCAAGAAATCCCGTCTCCACTATGCGTAACAATACGCAGGTGGCAGACCTGCGTAAACGGACATGCGGCGCGTCTTTTCAGACCGCAGCATGTCCTCGCGTATTGCGGCGACGGTGCTCGCCGCAACAGAATTAACACAGGGCTATGTAGCCCTGCGTTCTTTCCGAGGAGGTGTCCTGAACACCTCCGGAAAGATCGCGCGTCATAAAGGGGGCGGGGCTTAGACGGAGCGGAATTTCCGCTCCGTCCAAAGCGCTGTGGTTCCGGACCGTGGAACCACAGCCTGGGGCTTTGGGGCGCGGCCCCGCCTTCCCCACCCTCTGACAGGTGTCACACGAACGGCAGTAGGCTATCACCTCGGTCCTCATTCCAGGCCAGTAGAAATACTGAGCTAGCCTGGCCCTGGTTTTAGTGATCCCTAGGTGTTCGGCCATTGGAATCTCGTGTGCGATCCGCAACAATTCCGCCCTGAACGGATGGGGTACCACTAACTGTCGGTCCCTGGGCCACTCCTCCGGTGAACCCTGCTGGACTCTTACCCGGTACAGCCGTCCCTGGTCCCAGACCACTCGCTCGCGGTCGGACTCCAGGGAGGCTGTGCCGCCTGTTCCTTGAGAGTCTTCAGGCTAGGGTCAGCTTCCAACGCTGCCTGAAATCCCTGACTTGATGTGGCAAGAATTGATGAAACTGCCATGTCCTCTGTCAGTTCCCCGGGATCTGTCTCCTGGCTACTGTCTGACTCGGCAGCCACTTGGTCGGAGAGGGGGAACCCGTCGGACCTCCGCGAGGCTACTTGGGCTTCAGCGCTCCCACTCCTGGTAACAGCGGCCACGACCGCTGAGACCACGGGTAGCGCCTGCTTTCCCTCGTCCCCTGACCAAGTCGCCGGGTCAGGCAGACTTCCCTGACTTCCTGACATCCCGGATGTGGGGAACTCCTGCCCTGGGGTCGTACCTGGTGGCTCCTCTCCCGGGACGCCCCTCCCCCCATGGCCTGTTACTCTTCCTGCAGGGGCCCTAGACTCAGCAGGCTGGGTTCACTTAGGGGCCCTACACTGCCCATAGCAGCCCCTCCCCCCATCTCTGAGCTCTCCCGTGCAGCCTCCTCACCTGTCCTCACTGTGAGCCCTGTGTGTGTAGTGTTAGTGCATGGCTTACCATCAGGTTTCACTCCCTCCTCCACTGTTGGAGGCACATTCAATACATTAACATTAGCATTCACAGTAGAGTCATGACATTCTTGGGGAGCCGAACTTGGGGGTTCAGTGGCCACATACTGGGACACTAGCCGCCCCAAATCGGTCCCAATCAACACATTTGCAGGAATATTTGGCGTTACTCCCACCTCCCGCATCCCCCTCCCGGCGCCCCAGTCCAAATACACCTTGGCAACGGGCAGTGCCGGTTCAACGCCTCCAATTCCGGAGACGGAAAGGGTTTTCCCAGGCACCAAGTCTTGAGGGGACACCACCTCAGGGCGTACCAGGGTTCGTTCAGCGCCTGTGTCCCGCAGTCCCATGACCACTGAGCGGCCGATGGTGACGGGTTGGTAATTGTCTAGGGACCTCCCACCACCCCCTCCCACACACAAAACAGTGGTCGATTTCTGGGACAGGGATGGGGCCTTCTGGCGCTGGGGACACGCAGCCTTAAAGTGTCCTGGCTGATTGCAATTATGACGTCTGGGTTCTGTTCCTGGCCTGGAGAGGGCAGTCGGGGGGTACACCCCTTGCACTCTGGGGGCTGGATATGGGGCTGGTGCAGGATTGGGCTTACCCCCTCTCCAGGTGCTGCTGGCAGGCTTCTTTGGCTCCGGCGCCCTGTTGTTGGCATACTCGTCTGCCAGGGCGGCTGTAGCAGAAGTCCCCTTTGGTTTCCGGTCACGGAGGAACTGCTGGAGGTCCTCTGGGCAGTTCCACAAGAATTGCTCCATGACAAACAGTTCTTGGATCTCCTGGCGGGTAGTGAGCTCTAGACCCGAGGTCCAGTGCTCCGCAGCTCTCAGCAGGGCCCGCATGTGGTCAGTCCAGGTGTCCTTTGAACCCTGCTGCAGGCTCCTGAACTTCCTGTGGTACGACTCCGGGGTGAGGTTGTAGTGCTGGATCAGGGCCCGCTGTATGCTGTTGTAGTCCTGCTCCTCCCCGGCAGGTAAGTCCCCCAAAACTTCCAGGGACGTACCCCTCAAATGGGGGGTCAGGTACCTTGCCCACTGATCCGGGGCCAGATGAGGCAGGTCCTCTCAAAAGCCAGCAGAAAGGAATCCAGGTCTCCATCCTTTTCAAGCAAGGGAAAGTCCTCCGCCCGGACCTTGGAAGCCCTTGTCTCCGGTGGGCCTGGTGCGTCCAGCGGGGGCCCGTGCTGAGCCATCTCCAGTCGATGCCGGTGCTCCGCAGCTTCACGGCGTTCTGTAGCCCGCAACACACGTTCTGTATGCTCACGCTCTGCTGCTCTCTCTGCCGCTGCTTGCTCCCGCTCCGCAGCTTCACGGCGTTCTGCTTGCTCACGCTCTGCTGCTTTCTCTGCCGCCACCAGGAGTCTGTCATAGGCGGTGTCATTACCAGCCTCGAGCTGTGCCATAGCCGCTTGGAAGAGGGCCTCCGATCTGGACAGGCTGGGACGGGCAGGGGGTGGACAGTCCACTGTGAGACTGAGCACGGGGTCGGGCTCCTTGGGGAGCCCTGGCTGAGCTCCCCCTCATCGGTATCGAACCCCTCATAGGCCACAGCATTGGCCTCCCCCTTTGCCCTACTCCTGGTGCGTTCCGCCATCTTGGGAACCTTTGGTTACTGAAACAGCTGCAACCCTGACCTTGCACACAACTTATTATATTTACACTCTGACCGTCTAGTGCTGGGCTGACCTTAAGACCCCAGCAGGGAAAGTACCGCTGGTAGTCTCTAGTGTCTGGGAGTAGGGGTCCCACGCACACTATTACTCTGATCCCACCGCTGCCACCAATTGTGAGGACGATCCCCTTTCCTCCCACGTCACCAATGGGACGTAACTCCACAGGTACAGCTCTCCGGCGCCCTCTTTGTCTCTCAGGTCAGTAAGGGAACTGCACCTAGAGCAAATGGCCGCCGGGGAGGGTGTCCTGTTACCCAATGGGTATTCTAAGATTCGTGATCAGAGTAAAAGCATCAGCCCAAGATTAATTTTATGGTTTAATTGCCTTAAGGGCGCACTAGATAATTACAGAAATATACAGTAAAGCTATACAACGTAATTACAATGGAATTGCAGTCAGAGAAAAAATACAACGATAATGTACAAGGCTTAAAGGTATAAGCTATAGATCAATATTACCGGGTAGTATGGTCATGGGAAGGCAGGGGTTCTGCCGTCCCCAGGTAACAGTCTTCAGTTGCTGGATAGTCCCCAAAGCATGTGTTGCTGCACCCTTGGCAAGGTCTGTCCCTTGTGCTTCTTGCTGCTGTGTGTAAAATGGATCCAGAGCAGCCTGTTCAAGGCTACAGCTCTTAAACCTGCTAGGCCCTTCCCCTTTGCTTTGAAGCACGCATATTAACTGGCCTGCAATTCATATGGAGCAGGAAACACTGGCCTGAGTCCGAGCCATTCAACATAC
The DNA here is from genome assembly GCA_033576555.1 of Oophaga sylvatica. Taxonomy (NCBI): domain Eukaryota; kingdom Metazoa; phylum Chordata; class Amphibia; order Anura; family Dendrobatidae; genus Oophaga; species Oophaga sylvatica. Next base: position 394,650,398 of record JARQOD010000006.1, on the reverse strand, counting down.
CAATGACCATCCCATTCAGACACTGGCCTAAACCAATTAGCATATTAAAGCCCTTTTGATTCATAGTGGACATCAAAACCGGTCGTACTGGATATGCTAATAGGCCCTGTGTAGTTAGCAATCTGTGGCTCTGTGAACTGACAAAATGGAGGCTGGTACAGGCCCTATCTAAGATGGTGGCGGTCCCGACCTCACAGATTCCGATCGTATTCGGAACCGAATCCGAACAAATTCGCTCATCTCTACTCATGATAGACATTGGTGGCATATCACTAGCAGATGTTCGACCTCTGGGTGGTCATCACTAGAAGTAGAACTAGTACTTTGGAGCTTGGCGCATAATAGTCACTTGTTGACTATACGGACAGAAAATAAAGTGTTGTAAAGTTCCTATCACTTTTGTTTAGTGATATGGGAGTAACATCAGTTGTATCTCCTCTGACCCTATGTTGATGGCTTCGACGTTGAAATCAAAGTCTTTAATGTTACAACCCCTTTAACTAAGTTGTCCAACTCCTTCGAACATTCCATTTTGGACTGTTCGAAGAAGTTGTTTGGCTTACTAAAAGTAAAAAACAGCATGAACATAATTTCTGACCTTGAATTTCTATTCAGAGCGGAAGCTGCCTTTTTAACATTGTCTTTGATTAGTCTACTGGAAGAGCAGGTATTATAAATTCCCATAAATGTCTTACAAAGCCCCATGCTACGGTTTCTGAGGTTCTTAATGCTATCTATCTACAGGCTGAGAAACAGGATACCTTTACAGACCTGTCATGCTAATAAGCAAGCTTTATTCTTCGGTCTAATTCTCAGAAAATCTCACGTATGGTTGGTTGTAGAACAGCAAAAAGAAAAGAAAGCAAGCGCAAAGACACATATATCCCTCATCAAGGGCTGCCCATGTATTCTCTGACATCTAAAGAATTGCTTGCATGCCAACTGGGGAGAGCAGCCTTGTTCTGTCCAGAAGATCATAAAGAATTTTGCCTGTGTTACCATCAGAAAAAAATGAAATACCGGAACATTATTTGAAGTGTAACCCTGTGGTGGAGAGCTGATTCATTTCTGCCGTAGGGTCGAGACAGCTGGAGATCGCTGCTGCTGGTAGACCAATTAAAGAGACCCCTCTCTACTACATTAGGCAAATTCACTCCCGGGGGCTTGTGAATCTTGCTCACTAGTCGGGGTTTGTGGTTTCTACAGTGTGTATTGGTTATGTTATAATTAAACATAGATAGGTACTTACAGTTTGTATGTAAGATGTTGGTATGTACCATATATACATGCAGGCATAAGTATAGGAACTCGTCCTACTGATTATTTATAAGATGTGTTGTGTGACAAACTTTTCTCAGAGCTTTAAGCAGATGCTGGTAAAAAGGTCCGTAACCCGCGTATATAGTGTACAGTGTTACAATAGGTTTTAACTTTTCAGCAGTACAAGAGAACTATCATCTGTAATTAAAGGGAAACTGTCATCAGATTTTTACCACCTAACCCGATAGCAGCATGGTGTAGAGAATGAGACCCTGATTCCAGCGATGTGTCTCTTACTAGGCAGCTTGCCATAGCTTTGGTAAAATCACTTTTATCAGTGGGAGATCATCGCTATAGAATTTTTAAGCCAGGTAGTCCTCCATATTAATGAGTACTGTATAACCCCACCCCCAACACTTATTAGCAGCTTTCTGCCCATGCACAGTGTACACAGAAGTCTGCCAATCAGCGGTGTGAGCGGGGTTATACAGAGCTCAGTATTCCGAGCACTGCTAGATCTGCAGCAGATAAACTGTGGTTTCATCAAAACTGTAGCAAGCAGCCCAGTGAGTGACACATCGCTGGAATCAGGGCCTCTGCTCTTATGTTCTGCTGCACTCAGATAAGGTTGCAAAAACAGATTGCTTTTAAATCTACAGATCTACAGTATAATGATATTGAAAAGACTCTGGTCACTCTGTCCCAGTTTAAATGTAAGTTGTGAAGAACTTGAAATGTTCCAGCTCCTACAATAAAATCCATAATGTATTCAATACACATTAAAACATGTTGAAAGTTCCAAAATCGCACTCAAACAGGGGAGGTACAGCGACGCATTTTGATCGCCAAGCAATCTTTATCCACCGCTAATTGTAGGTTACAAAAAAAAGCAGGAAATGTCAGATTTTCATTTTAGATTTAGTCAACTCCTTTTCAATGGGGGAACAGCTGGTTTTGCATGGGGAATATTGGGCTAACTAGGTGTCTGTAGCAGTCGCATTCATATGCATAGCCGCTTATGTAATACTAGATGGTGGAGCATCGGGTATTCTAGAATATGTATGTAGTTTACTTATGTATGGCTCCGCTCCCACCCTCCCATCCTTGTATGCATGGCTCCACTCCCACTCTCCCATCCTTGTATGCATGGCTCCGCTTCCACCCTCCCATCCTATATACATGGCTCCGCTCCCACCCTCCCATCCTATATACATGGCTCCGCTCCCACCCTCCCATCCTATATAGATGGCTCCGCTCCCACCCTCCCATCCTATATACATGGCTCCGCTCCCACCCTCCCATCCTATATACATGGCTCCGCTCCCACCCTCCAATCCTATATACATGGCTCTGCTCCCACCCTCCCATCCTGTATACATGGCTCTGCTCCCACCCTCCCATCCTGTATACATGGCTCCGCTCCCACCCTCCCATCCTATATACATGGCTCCGCTCCCACTCTCCCATCCTATATACATGGATCCGCTCCACCCTCCCATCCTGTATACATGGCTCCGCTCCCACCCTTCCATCCTGTATACATGGCTCCGCTCCCACCCTCCCATCCTATATACATGGCTCCGCTCCCACCCTCCAATCCTATATACATGGCTCTGCTCCCACCCTCCCATCCTGTATACATGGCTCTGCTCCCACCCTCCCATCCTGTATACATGGCTCTGCTCCCACCCTCCCATCCTATATACATGGCTCCACTCCCACCCTCCAATCCTATATACATGGATCCGCTCCCACCCTCCCATCCTGCATACATGGCTCTTCTCCCACCCTCCCATCCTATATACATGGCTCCAATCCACCCTCCCATCCTGTATACATGGCTCTGCTCCCACCCTCCCATCCTTGTATGCATGGCTCCTCTGCCCCCTCCCATCCTTGTATGCACGGCTCCGCTCCCCCCTCTTATCCTTGTATGCATGGCTCCGCTCCCCCCTCCCATCCTTGTATGCATGGCTGGGCTCCCTAGTCCTCCCCCATCATACTTACCCTCCGATCCTTGTATGCATGGCTCCGCTCCCACCCTCCCATCCTTGTATGCATGGCTCCGCTCCCACCTCCCATCCTTGTATGCATGGCTCCCCCCTCCCATCCTATATACATGGCTCCAATCCACCCTCCCATCCTGTATACATGGCTCTGCTCCCACCCTCCCATCCTGTATACATGGCTAAGCTCACACCCTCCCATCCTTGTATATATGGCTCTGCTCCCACCCTCCCATCCTTGTATGCATGGCTCCGCTCCCACCTCCCATCCTTGTATGCATGGCTCCCCCCTCCCATCCTGTATACATGGCTCTGCTCCCACCCTCCCATCCTGTATACATGGCTCTGCTTCACCCTCCCATCCTTGTATGCATGGCTCCGCTCCCCCCTCCCATCCCTGTATGCATGGCTCCGCTCCCCCCTCCCATCCTGTATACATGGCTCTGCTCCACCCTCCCATCCTTGTATATATGGCTCTGCTCCCACCCTCCCATCCTTGTATGCATGGCTCCGCTCCCCCCTCCCATCCCTGTATGCATGGCTCTGCTCCCCCTTCCCATCCTGTATGCATGGCTCCGCTCCCACCCTCCCATCCTTGTATACATGGCTCCGCTCCCCCCTCCCATCCTTGTATGCATGGCTCCACTCCCCCCACCCATCATTGTATGCATGGCTCCGCTACTCCCTCCCATCCTTGTATGCCATGGCTCCGCTCCCCCTCCCATCCTTGTATACATGGCTCCGCACTCCCCTCCCATCCTTGTATGCATGGCTCCGCTCCCCCCTCCCATCCTTGTATGCATGGCTCCTCTGCCCCCTCCCATCCTTGTATGCATGGCTCCGCTCCCCCCTCTTATCCTTGTATGCATGGCTCCGCTCCCCCCTCCCATCCTTGTATGCATGGCTGGGCTCCCTAGTCCTCCCCCATCATACTTACCCTCCTCGCTCCGTCACTGCATCTCTATGCCGGCACGTCAGCTTCTTCCTCTGTGGTGCGGTCACGTGGTACCGCTCATTAAGGTCATGAATATGGACACCACGCCTATGGGAGTGGAGTAGCGTCCATATTCATAACCTTAATGAGCGGTACTACGTGACCGCTCAGCACAGGATAGAAGCAGACGCAGCAGACAGGGATGCAGGGACGGAAGGTGAGTATGTACATGGAGATGACACGCGGCTACCGTCGGGAGATCAGCGGCTAGCGCCGCTAATCTCCTGACGATAGCGGTGGTGTGCCTGTTGCTGATTGCTCACGTCCAATCACTTCCGGCCGGGTGCGACCAATCAGCGACGCAGGATTTCCGTTACAGACGGAAATAAAAAGTTAGACAAGATATGGGTGATATTGTAGATATGGGTGACCTCAGTCTGCTAGAATGAGAGTGTCCGCTGGATAGCAGCTTTCCACTCTGCTCGGGGATAGGAGTACCTAACTCTAAAGTCCATGTGTCCTAATGGGAAATATGGTATTAACTGGAGTTGTCCTTTTAGGACAACCACCTAGTCCCCCCTTATATGCATATATTTTGCTGCATTTTGTGGAATTAAAAATGCTAGCACTTGTTTAAGAAATATTTTTACAGAATTTTTATGGCATTTTTTTTCCAAACAATGAAGCATATTTATTGGAGCTGTCTAATTCTTAGACAGCGCAAATATAGACTAGACCGTCTTAAAATGCGTTAACTATATCAAAGATTGCCTAGTCTTAGTTTATACCACTTATTAGTTGGCTTACTTTGTGCCAGAAATATGTGGCACAATTTTGGAGCACTTGAGGTCCATTGTGTTGTACATTGTGCTACTCCCCATTCTGATAGGGCACACCCCTTTTCAACAAGGTTTGACATCACAAGCAAGGAAAGCACTAGTTAGAGAACCTTCCAAAAGGCCCATGGTCTCTCTGGAGGAGCTGCAGAGATCCACAGCTGAGGTGGGAGAATCTTTCCACAGGACAACTATTAGTCATATACTCCATAAATCTGGTGTTGCAAAAAGAAAGACACTTTTGAAAGTAAGCCATAAGAATTCCCATTTGCAAAAAGCCATGTAGGGGACCGAGCTAGCATGTGCAAGCAAGTGCTCTGGTCAGATGAGACCAGAGTGCAACATTTTGGGTTTAATGGAAAATGCTATGTGTGGCAGAAGAATAACACTGCACATTACATTGAAAACACCATCCCCACCGTCAAACATGGTGGTAGTAGCATTATGCTGCGGGATTCTTTTCTTCAGCAGGGAGATGGAAGCTTTTCAGAGTTGATGGGAAGATGGATTGAGCTAAATACAAGTCAATCCTGGAGGAAAACCTATTATAGGCTGCAATAGACTTGAAACTGGGGCGTAGGTTCACCTTCCAGCAGGACAGTGGCCCTAAACAAAGCTACAATAGAGGATTCATATCAAATCATATTCATGTGTGTGAATGGCCCAGTCACAGTCCAGATATAAATTCCATTGAGAATCTGTGGCAAGACTTGAAAATTGCTGTTCACAGACACTCTGCATCTAATCTCATTGAGCTAGTTTCCAAAGAAAAATGAGCTAAAATTTCAGCTTCTAAATGTGTAAAGGTTAGAAAAATACCCCAAAAGACTTGCACAATAATTGTAGGAAAGGTGGTCCTACAAAATATTGATCCAGGGGGGTCAAACACAAATGCATGTTACAATTTTTGGATTTATACCCTGCATCACTTCCTTTATACTTCACAAATACTTGGTACTTTGTGTTTGTAATTATCACATAAAATCCAAATAAAGTACATTTTAGTTTGTAGTTGTTATGTGGAAATGTTCACAGGGTATGAATACTTTTTCAAGGCACTGTAAATCGGAGTACAATGCCAAAAACTGGCTAAGAAATTCTATCATGTACAGGTTGCAGTAGTTGAAAAGAAAAAAACAGTGACCAAAGAAAATGCTAAACAATTGAGGAAAAATGCAAAATTTGCAGTGTTTCAACTATCTTGAATATTTTGCAAGTGCTTTCTTTTTGAGGCAGAAAAAAAACACCAGGAAAACTGTTGCAAAAAAAACAGTGTGTGACAGCAACCTGCACTGAAAAATAGGAATATGGGAATAACTTTGCATTGCCCCCACATAGCAAAGATGAAGGGCCTCATGAGCTCCACACAGATCGCCAGACTGATATTGGCAGGCTGCATTTCTCTATCTGCACTACCTTTGTGTGCTGCTATAATTTCAAGCCTTACTACAATTGTATATTGAAACCTTGAGTATCTTCCAACTGGCAGCGTGACAAGAAGCGGGATGATGTTAATTGTAGATTATTACTTTTGATTTGTTCAGGTTGGCTGATGATCGCACACGTCACTAATCAATGTTATCAAAGCAATTTAGGCTCATTTATAGCTCTGCATATGATCTCCCGATAAAAAGGTATCATTTACATCACGGGAACATGTTAAATAATTCCAGTAACCGCCTCTGTGCGCTTTGGGCAATATACAAAGATTACATTTTGCATATACTGAGGCTGACTGCTAATTATAAAAAAAAGAAAATGATGCTCCCCTGCGTCGTTCCTGATTTCATTTTCCTCCATTCCCGGGGACACTGCAGCCCTACTTTAAAGGGTTTGTCTACAATAAGATAATTACAGTATGTAAACCTGTTCCAAGTCCAGCAATTAGCTATAATCTGCTTCAGAACCCGGCACCAAGTGTTCAATTCTAAAGCTAGACAGAAGATGGTGTTGTCCTGGTCCAGCGTCAATGCAGGATCGAACACAGTGCAAGACCACGGCAGCGTCCATCGAATTGCTCATATCTATTTAGTTGACTTGGAGCATCTCCGTTGGGTAAAATAAGCCTTATCCAATTCCCACCTATCATCTAATCACAGGAGTCACTGATCACTAGGGTTTCACCCAAGACCCTCATTGTGAATAGGAGTCCAAGTTGACGGTTTGAATGGAGCGTTGGTCCAGTACGGTTCCTGTATCTAAACTCAAAGTCTACGAAACAATAAGCAACTATTTTACTAAATGGGAATCATTTTCCTTAGCTTTCCAACAGGGTTAACAACCATCCAGAAATTCTAGGACAGTCCGTAAAAATAGGGCATTTTTTTGACCTCTCCAAAAAAAAAAAGTAAGGTGTTGGTGATTTTTTTGAAACTGAAGACACTTGTACAGATTATTTTGGCTGTAATTATCATCATTTTACAGTTCACGGTGAATGAAGCTGATGTCTTCATATCATAATTATAGGCTGTAGACATGGATCACGTGTAATCATAATGATTTATTAAGGTTTTCCAATGTGTACATAAAAAAATATTGTCTGTCTGTTACTTTTTGATATGCTGTCCAGAAAAAAATGAAAAAAGTCAAGTTGGCAACCCTGAGTAGCACTTCATGAATTATGTACATATAAATTGCTTCCAGGTAATATAATAACACAGTATTTCAGTAGAAAAAATGTAATTTTTTTGTATTCACATCTAAACGTTATAAAGTTTTGTGAATCACCGGTGCTTTAAAAATACTCAATGCACTGCTAGATGAATTCCATGAGGGATCTAGTTTCCAAAATGGAGTCACTTATGGGGGGTTTTCTTATGTTTGGACATGTCAGGGCCTTTGTAAATGCAACATGATGTTCACAATCTATTCCAGCCAAATTTACGCTCCAAAACTCAAATAGCGCTCTTTCCTTTCTGAGCCCTGCTGTGTGCCGAAACAACAGTTTTTCACTGCACATGGGGCATCATCACGTTCTGGAGAAATTGCATAAGAAATCAAAGGGTCCAGTGTTTTTAGGTGTGATATCTAACTCTGAGTTTACAGTGAATGCTGATCATGTCATCATATCAGAATTATGGTCTGTAGATATGTATCACATATAATTGTAAAAGGTGTACTGGGCCCGTGTGATACTTCACTCCCTCCCTTAATGTAAATATGCCATTTATCTATAGATGTTTATTGTTGATTGAATAAATATATTTTTACCTGCTGATGTTATGTATATGTACATATATTGATGTGTAGACTGTGTGTATAATATTATGTATAGGGAAAGCATAGTAACCTTATCAGGCCACTAGATGAGGCACGTTAGTACACTTTAGATAGGACTGTACATAGTTAATATAGGAGGGGTCACTGTGGATAAGTCAGGAAGTTTCCTGGTTAGTTTCAGTCAGGGCCAGGGCGCCCAGGAAGCTTGGGTGGGCTCTATAACCCAGGCAGCACTGTGACCAGGTAACATTTGCAAGCAAGGTACCCAGCCATTCAGAGTCCGGATGGACAGAAGTGCAGCTGAGGCAGCAGCTTAACTACAGTGTGGAGCAGAAGCTTGGGAAGTGGTCCTAATCAGTACAGGGTTGCAGGTCGCTCATCATGTGGCATGTCATTGCATGGGCCGATGCCCTCAGATCCGGGGCGAAACGTAGTGAGTCTGGACAGGGAGAACGCTGTGTTACCGCAAGAGGCAGTACAACCCCGTAATGTACTGAGGGACGTAGAGAGGAGTACAGAGAAAGTGGATAAAGTGGACTGTATAGAACCTTATGCTGATGTTGTTACTGAAAAGGATGTGCTGCAAAATGACAAAAGTAAAGTTTTAATTTTTGAGTTTGAACTGGACTCTGTCTCTTTATACGCATCAACAGTCACAGCAGAACTTCAGCTACTCTGATGGGACCCTGACGGTGCGGAAGGTGAAGCAGAAGGTATTCTGCAGAGGGGACAGTGTTTTCATTTGACAGAAGACTAGTGCGCGCTAAAGCATATGCTCTCAGTCATGACTACAGCCCTGTCTCTGCCCCTCACATAATCATAATGATTTTAGGATTTTCCAATATGTACGTAAACATTTTTATCATATCAAGCATTGGTAGATGCTTCTTTATCCTGTTCATCATTGTCTTTTTTGAAATAAAGGTTTTGTCTCCTATCATTTCCATGAACAGACCCAGAGATAGAACCAAGATCTTTGGCCGAGACCATAGCATAAGGGCCCAATTGACCTAGAAGAAGGAGATGTAGTGTAGTTGATCAGTTTTTCTTTAAGATCACTATTAGGATTCACTGTGATTAAGTAAGGTCTACCATTTGTTACTAGCATACTGAAGCATGACAACATAGAATACATGAAATTTTGAATAGCAATATGGCTTTGGAGGTTTTTTGTCTTTTGAATGTTAGCTTACTGACCGAGCACTCCGCCCCCACCAGCTGGTGATTTTAATTACACCAGGTCCCTACTTTACCCATAAATGCAGGCATTACTGACAGAGGTGCATATTCACCCAGAAATTCAGATATCAGCCTAATAGAGGTATGTTCACATTAGGTCAGGGACTCACCAGAATTGAGACCACCTTGACGATGGTTGGTGGGCTTTAAAATGTTTGGCCAAATGTTTATACTAAGCGTCTCAAATTTTTCCTTATACTCCAAAGCCATATTGCTATTCAAAATTTCATGTATTCTATGTTGTCATGCTTCAGTATGCTTGAGCAGGGGCGTATCGAGGGGGGGGCAGCCGGGGCACTTGCCCCGGGCGCAGCCGGCAGGGGGGCGCAGTCGGGCCGCCTAATGTGGCGGTCCGCAGTGTCTCCCCCGTGGCTGCGTTCTTCCGCCCCCGGCGTGAGAGTCGGCGGTTCCCTGTGTCGGCTGTCAAGCTGACAGCCGGCGCAGAGAAGCTGCTGCGTGCCGGCTCCCAGGGATCAATTGTACTGGCGTCTACATAGACGCCAGTACTATTGAAGCTCTGACCCCTGGGTCAGAGAGACGCCAGCAGCGTGATCAGGTCATGTGATCACGCTGCTGACGTCACTCGCCGGCGGCGCCCAGAAGAGGGACCTGCTCTGGTGGTGAGTGTGCTCCAGAGGAGCTGAAGAACCACCGAATACGGGGGTACATAATGTGGGGTGGCATGGGGAAAGAACTTTATTGTGGGGGGATTAGGAGTGGGAATGATGGGGGAATACTTTTTGTGGGGGGATTAGGAGTGGAATGATGGGGGAGTACTTTATTGTGGGGGAATTAGGAGTTTAAATGATGGGGGAGTAATTTTTTGTGGGGGGATTAGGAGTGGGATGTGGCGGTACTTTACGTGTGGGGGGATTTGGAGTGGAGATGGGGGTACTTTATGTGTGGAGGATTTGGAGTGGGAATGATGGGGGAATACTTTTTGTGGGGGGATTAGGAGTGGGAATGATGGGGGGAGTACTTTATTGTGGGGGGATTAGGAGTAGGAATGATGGGGGAGTACTTTATTGTGGGGGGTTTAGGAGTGGAAATGATGGGGGAATACTTATTTGTGGGAGGATTAGGAGTGGGAATGATGGGGGAGTACTTTTTTGTGGGGGGATTAGGAGTGGGAATGATGGGGGAATAATTTTTTGTGGGGGGATTAGGAGTGGGAATGATGGGGAGTACTTTATTGTGGGGGGATTAGGAGTGGGAATGATGGGGGAATACTTTTTTGTGGGGGGATTAGGAGTGGGAATGATGGGGGAGTACTTTATTGTGGGGGGATTAGAAGTGGGAATGATGGGGGGAGTACTTTATTGTGGGGGGATTAGGAGTGGAAATGATGGGGGAGTAATTTTTTGTGGGGGGATTAGGAGTGGTGATGGGGGAGTACTTTTTGTGGGGGGATTAGGAGTGGGATGTGGCGGTACTTTATGTGTGGGGGATTTGGAGTGGGAGGGGAGTTACTTTATGTGGGGGGATTTGGAGTGGGGGCAGGGGTTATTTTATGTGTGTGGGGGATTTGGAGTGGGGATGGGAGATTTAATGTGTGTGGGGGGATTTGAGGACACTGAAGAGTATGTATGAGGAAACGGTATGGGGGATGGGTGCAGACAGTATGGGGAGCGAATGGGTGATTGTATGTGGACACAGTATGGGGAGTGAGGGTGATGGGATGTGTGCAGACACAGTATGGGTAGTCGGGTATGTGTGAGCAGACAGTATAGAGAGTGAGGGGTAAATATATGAGGAGACAGTATGGTGAACAGGGGGGATGTGAGAGGAGACAGTATGAGGAGGGAGGGGAATAGTGTGAGGCGACAGTATATTGCAGATATTTTTTTTTAGGAGCATAATAATGACTCTTCTATCTTTAAGGGCATCATGTGGCGAGTTGGTGCAAAAGACCGGAGAAGATGGAAGTCTGCAGAGACGAGCTGTGGATGAGAAAACTCATCATGGGGTCTGGACAAGATGAAGAAAAGGAGAACGACTCCAGAGATGACGTCATCTATAAGGTACCTGGATGTAAATATTATTTGTGATGTTGACTAATCCTCATGTTTTTATTTATGTTAGGAGCATTAAAGCAGTTTTCCTGGTTTGTGCTGAGTCTGCAGTCATTCCATGTGACTACAGACTTCTGAATTCTCACAGTGCACACTGCACGCTGTCAGGATTCTCTCGTGCCGGCGATTTACATACATGCGGTCACATGCTGACTAGACGTGTAGCCTCGCTCAATGAAAATGAACAGAGCGAGGCCGAGCACGTCTAGTGGGAATATGGCCAGAAGTATATAAATCACATGCTTGTGCTGACATGACCGTCCACAGGCAAGGGAGAATCCTAAAAGTGTGCAGTGCATTCGTTGTGAGAATTCAGAAGCTGCAATGTCAGGATTCAGCTCTGCAGGTTCCAGCAGTCATCACATGGACACTTCACTCATATGCGACTTTCATACTTATGGTCCTGTGACAACGAGCTTCTCTTCCTGCTTCTGTTTTTCACTGAACATAGAGAGCATTAGGGAGAGCAGCTCGTCAGTACATGTCTAAGTGTGCAAATCGCATGTGTGCGGGGGGGAAAGGGCGCCGAACCGAATTCTTGCCCCAGGTGCCAGAAAGCCTAGATACACCTCTGTGCTTGAGTGCAGCCTTTTTTTGTATGTTTTACATGGGGGTAGCTCCCTTTGGTTTGCACCTAGTTCACATTAGTCTGGAAGTGCCAGTCAGGTTTTTTTGTCTTTACCATTTGTTACTGTCATCAAACTTTCTTCTTCTAATACAAGATGTAGTGGCTTCTAAGGGTTTTCCTGAACAAATCCAGAAGTAACACAAGTCCAAGTTTTCCTGTAAGAGATTTTGTTGCCAATTTATTGGTGCTGTTTATCTCTGTCAATGTATCTGCCCAAATCCTAAGTCAATGAATAAGCATCAACAGCGAGACACGATTGTGTTGGATTTGATCCCGAGGCCTTACATTTGGGAAGTAGTTACACCTTCATTACAAAAAACATATTTCATATGTTTCATATCATATTAATGTTTTAAATTTGTGAAAGTGATTAAGGAATGTGGATTTTGATGTTTGTTTTTATTTATCTAAGTATTGGCCAAATTAAGATATAGGGTATATAAGAGGGCTGCAAAAATAGGTTATTGTGCAGGGTCACCCTTTTTAGGGTGATTGCTTTGCTTATTGATGTCGGCATTATTAGTGGGAGTCTTGGGTCAATTGTATTTTGGCTAAGGACAAATTGAAAGGACCATCAGCACTGAAAGTTTTCTTTTTCATTTGGCTTCTTTAGTTTTATTACAGAACTATTTCTTAATTGTATCAAGATTAAAACCAAAAGAAATGAACTCGAGTATAGACTGGTATACAAGCATGTAGGAGCATGTTTACACTGGCCAATAAACAGATAAAACATGAGATAAAAACAAAATGAATAAATATGTACCGTATATACTCATGTATAAGCCGAGATTTTCAGCACCTTTTTTTGTGCTGAAAATGCCCCCTCGGCTTATACACGAGTCATAGGGCAGAAACCAGCGGGGGAGGGGGTGCGGCGGCAGGAGCCGGTGGCTGGGACATCATACTCACCCTCCCCGTGCCATCGCTGAACGTCCCTGCAATCCTGCGTTCTCCCCGGCTTCCTGCAGCTCTCCAGCGCTGAGCGGTGACGTAATACCGCTCATTAAGGTCATGTAATATGGACGCGACGCCACTCCCATGGGCGTGGCCTCCATATTCATGGCCTTAATGAGCGGTATTACGTCACCGTTCAGCGCTGGAGAGCTGCAAGAAGAAGGGGAGAATGCAGGATTGCCGGCCATGACGTTCAGCGATGGCATGGGGAGGGTGAGTATGATGGAGGAGGATGGGGGAGCATGGAGGAGGACAAGGAGCACGGAGCAGGACGGGGGGGAGGACGGAGAGCACGGAGCTGAACGGGGGAGGACGGAGAGCACGGAGCAGGATGAGGGGGAGGACGGAGAGCACGGAGCAGGACGGGGGGAGGACGGAGAGCACGGAGCAGGACTGGGGGGAGGACGGAGAGCATGGAGCAGGACGGGGGGTAGGACGGAGAGCACGGAGCAGGACGGGGGAGGACGGAGAGCACGGAGCAGGACGGGGGGGAGGACGGAGAGCACAGAGCAGGACGGGGGGAGGACGGAGAGCACGGAGCAGGACGGGGGGAGGACGGAGTCCACGGAGCAGAAGGGGGGAGGACAGAGAGCACGGAGCAGAACGGGGAGGACGTAGAGCACGGAGCAGGACGGGGGAGGACGGAGAGCATGGAGCAGAACGGGGGGAGGACGGAGAGCACGGAGCAGGACGGGGTGGGCACAGAGAAGAATGGGGGAGTGCAGAGCTGGATGGGGAGCACAGAGCAGGACGGGGAGGATGGAAAGCCCGGAGCAGAACGGGGGGAGGACGGAGAGCATGGAGCAGAACGGGGGGAGGACGGAGAGCACAGAGCATAATGGGGGGAGGACGGAGAGCACGGAGCAGAACGGGGGGCGGACGGAGAGCACGGAGCAGAACGGGGGAGGACGGAGAGCACGGAGCTGGACGGGGGAGGACGGAGAGCACGGAGCAGAATGGGGGGAGGACGGAGAGCACGGAGCAGAACGGGGGGAGGACAGAGAGCACGGAGCAGAACAGGGGGAGGACGGAGAGCACGGAGCAGGACGGGGTGGGCACAGAGGAGAATGGGGGAGTGCAGAGCTGGATGGGGGAGCACGGAGCAGGACGGGGGAGGATGGAAAGCACGGAGCAGGACAGGATAATGGAGCTGGAGGAGGGGAGCACAGAGGAGAATGGGGGCGCACAGAGCTGGATGGGGGAGCACAGAGCAGGACGGCAACTTATACACCCGGCTTATACACGAGTCAATAAGTTTTCCAAGTTTTTTGTGGCAAAATTAGGGGGGTCGGCTTATACACGGGTCGGCTTATACATGAGTATATACGGTAAGTAAAAAGCAATAGTGCATATAAAAAACAGTACTTAGTAAACATTTTTTTTTCATCAAAAAAAATGTACAAACCATCCCACCAGCACCAAGGTGTACCCAGACATGTATCTTATATCAAGATTGTATCACATTAGATTAATTTCAGCAACTGAAATTGTAGTGCACTTTTACCAAACATTGACTATGCTTAAAGATGTTTTATACACTCTTGGTCACACTGTGTGACCAGGATATGGCTTTTACAATGTAAGTCTTTGAAGTGTTAGACCCAAGCTCCATAGACTTTTGTTGTGAAAGAGACTCATGTCTGGAGTGAGCTAGAGGGTCTGAATAACGGTGATGTCACTGAGAAGAGGACCGGAGCAACCCTTGGTACAGCAAAAACAATGGTAGGTGAGTATTTTAACACACTGATATTACTCTACATACAGATATACAAAGGTTTAGGGGAAAAGAAAGATAACTGGTTGGTGTCACGGGTGTGTCAGAGGCTGCAGACAGTTGCACAGCATCAGGCTGCAGGTCTCTGCAGTTGGCTTTGCAGACACCTTCCTAGTCCTTCTGACTCCTGGACCCAGTGGCAACCTCCTCCCAGCTCTAATAGACACACATGGACCTGGGTGTTTATAGACTTCATGTCTGCTTCTGGGATTCACCAGTGATATTTCCATTTACCCTGTTGAGGCTTTGAGCTATAGCAGTCAGCTATCTTCCTCTTTGTTACTGTTGGAGGATGTCTGTGATATCTCTCTGAGTCTAATAATAATAATAATAATAATCTTTATTTATTTAGCGCCATCATATTCCGCAGCGCTTTACAGTTTAACAGTTTCAAAACACAAGTCATAAGTAACAACGTTAACAGTACAGTAATTAAAGCAAAATAAGACGGCCCTGCTCGTGAGAGCTTACAATCTACAATGAGGTGGGGGAGATACAAAATACAGGTGTGTATATACAATGGTGCATTTACAATGATGGTCCAGCCATCTTAAGGGAGTGAGGGATGGATGGAGATAGTGAATGGGCTACACACACACACACACTTACACATAGAATGACTTTGATTAGTGAATGTGATAGGCCGCTCTGAACAGATGTGTTTTGAGGGAGCGCCTGAAACCATGCAAATTGTGGATAGTCCTAATTTCTTGGGGTAGAGCATTCCAGAGGATTGGCGCAGCGCGGGAGAAGTCTTGGAGTCGGGAGTGGGAGGTACGGATTAGTGCAGAGGTTAGTCGAAAGTCGTTTGCAGAGCGCAGCAGTCGGTTAGGCCGATAGATAGAAATGAGGGAGGAGATGTAGGGGGGTGCTGCAGTGTGGAGAGCTTTGTGGGTGAGAACAAGTACTTTGAATTGGATCCTATAATGAATGGGCAGCCAGTGTAAGGACTGGCGAAGAGCGGACGCGTCCGAGTACCGATTAGCCAGATGGATAACCCTGGCTGCTGCATTAAGGATGGACTGGAGAGGGGATAGTCGAGTAATGGGGAGGCCAAGTAATAGAGCGTTACAGTAGTCCAGGCGGGAGTGGATCAATGCTACAGTGAGGGTTTTTGTTGTTTCCATGGTGAGAAAAGGGCGGATTCTAGAGATGTTCTTTAGGTGTAGGCGGCAAGAGCGGGCAAGAGATTGTATATGGGAGGTGAAGGAGAGATTGGTATCAAACATAACACCCAGACAGCGAGCCTGCTGCCGGGGTGTTATTATGGTGCTGCCCACTGAGAGGGAAATGTCAGATTTAGGGAGGTTAGTAGACGGCGGGAGCAGAAGGAGTTCAGTTTTGGAGAGGTTGAGTTTCAGATAGAGAGCAGACATGATGTTGGAGACTGCGGACAGACAGTCGGTGGCGTTCTGTAGTACAGCGGGGGTAAGGTCGGGGGATGACGTGTATAATTGTGTGTCATCAGCATAAAGATGGTACTGAAAGCCAAATCTGCTGATGGTCTGTCCAATTGGGGCGGTGTAGAGAGAGAAGAGAAGGGGGCCAAGGACTGAGCCCTGGGGTACACCGACAGTGAGAGGGAGAGGAGATGAAGTGGAGCCAGAGAACGAAACACTGAAGGAGCGGTCAGAAAGATAGGAGGAGAACCAGGAGAGAACAGTGTCCTTAATACCTAGAGAGTGGAGCCTGGACAGTAGGAGACGGTGGTCAACCGTGTCGAAAGCTGCAGAAAGGTCGAGTAGAATGAGCAGAGAGTGGTCGCCGTTACGTTTTGCTGTCAGAAGGTCATTGGTCACTTTGATGAGTGCAGTTTCAGTCGAATGTAGGGGTCGGAAGCCGGACTGTGAAGGGTCTAGGAGGGAGTGAGTGGAGAGGTAACGGGTGAGGCGGGAGTAGACTAGGCGCTCCAAAAGTTTGGAGATGAAGGGGAGATTGGAGACCGGTCTGTAGTTGTTTGTGCAGGAAGGGTCAAGAGCGGGTTTCTTTAGTAGTGGAGTAATGATGGAGTGTTTGAAGGAGGATGGGAAAATGCCAGAGGAGAGTGAGAGATTGAAGATTGTAGTTAGGTGAGTTGTGACAACAGGAGAAAGAGACTGGAGGAGATGTGAGGGGATGGGGTCGGTAGTGCATGTAGTCGGACGAGAGGAAGAGAGGAGTCTGGAGACTTCTTCTTCTGTGATGGGATCAAATGTGGAAATTGAGCCAGGGGAAATGCAGGGTGGGATGGGAGTCACAGCACTTGGTGGTTGAGAGCAGATTTCCTGACGGATAGTATCTATTTTTTCTATAAAGTGGGAGGCCAGGTCATCAGCACAAATGTCTGTGATAGGGGCTTGTGCTTTTGGCCTGAGGAGGGAGTGAAAAGTGTCAAAAAGTTTCTTGGGGTTGTTGGCTAGTGAGGAGATCAGTGTGGTGAAGTAGGTCTGTTTGGCGAGGTGAAGGGCAGCATTATAAGTTCTTAACATGAATTTAAAGTGGATGAAGTCTTCTGGTGTGCGGGTTTTTCTCCATAGGCGTTCAGCACTCCTAGAGCATCGCTGGAGAAGGTGAGTTTGCGATGTGAGCCAGGGCTGTTTTACTGTGTGTTTGGAAGTTCTGAGGGTGAGCGGTGCTACTTGGTCAAGGGTGCTTCTAAGAGTGTCATTGTAGTGCTAAACAGCCAGATTAGGACAATAAAAAGAGGAGATTGGGGACAGCGAAGAGTGTAGGGAGTCTGAAAGTGTCTGAGGGTTAATGGCTTGCAGATTTCTGAATGTGCGGTAGGTAGGAGTTCGCTGGGGTGGTGGAGGATTTGTGAGCGTGAAGGAGAGAATGTTGTGGTCAGAGAGTGGAAGCGGTGAGTTATTTAGGTGGGAAATTGAACAGAGGCGGACAAAGACCAGGTCAAGGGTGTTGCCATCCTTGTGTGTCTCAGAGGTTGAAAGCTGTGAGAGGCCTAGAGAAGTGGTTAATGATAGAAGCTGAGATGCAGATGTGGAAGTAGGACTGTTAATGGGGATGTTGAAGTCTCCAAGGATAAGGGTTGGTAGTTCTGAGGACATGAAGTGCGGCAGCCAGGCTGAGAAGTGGTCAAGGAACTGGGTGGATGAGCCTGGGGGCCGATATATGACCGCTATTCTGAGGGAGAGGGGATGGAAGAGCCTGATGGTGTGGACCTCAAAAGAAGGGAATGAGAGTGATGGAATTGGGGGGATGACCTGGAAAGTGCATTGTGGGGACAGGAGTATGCCAACTCCACCACCATGTCTGTTTGTGGGTCTCGGGGAATGGGAGAACTGTAAGCCACCATAGGAAATGGCAGCAGGGGAGACCGTGTCAGAATCCTGAATCCAGGTTTCAGTGAGGGCCAACAGATGAAGAGAGTTGTTCAGAAAGTAGTTGTGCAGGAAAGATAGTTTATTGCATGCAGACCTTGGATTCCAGAGGGCACAGTTGAAAGAAGGAGATGAGGGAGTGCAAGTAATATTAACAAGATTATTATGGTTTCGAAATGAGGTAGGGTAGGGATTGAGGTTGGGGGATGGACCAGGGTTGGGGGAGATGTCCCCTGAAATCAGTAGGAGTAGGAAGATAAAGAGCAGGTAGTTGTTGGATTTATAAATAGGTTTTTTCTGAGATATGTTTGGGCAAGATGGGCTGAGTTTTCTTAGGAAGGTGAGGAGTGCATGGGAACTGTACATGGGAGAGGGAAGTATGGAGGGGCTGATGTATATGAGTCGTGATGGAGGGGGGATGGGGCAGTGAATGTGGATGGCAAGGGAACACAGGAGGATAGAGATAGAGAACATAATTTAAAAGAAAGCAAAGTGTGGGTTACCTGATTCCTGCCCTGATTAACTGCCATGGATAACTGCCTTTTACTCGATGCTTGTCTTTCGTGATGCTTTGCTTTCTGTGATGCGTGCGCCCCCCTTACTGCGTGCGCCCTTTAGACTACTCCTAAATATATAGTCCACACTACAGGGTCAGGAAAGTGGGATTGTGGGGGCTGTTTTGGGATAATTTGCCAGCTGGGGCCAGCACACCAGGGGGTGGTTAGATCATCAAAGGCTACCTGGCAACATCTATATGCTTTAGTCTTGAGTCTACTCAAGATCATCAAAGGCTACCTGGCAACATCTATATGCTTTAGTCTTGAGTCTACTCAAGATATATGTTCCCCTTGTTTTTCTAGCCCAGCTGTTTTTAGTTGTAGTGGGGATTAACTAGTGCCTACCATGTCCTTCCCTAAGCAGGACTTATTGCCTGGGTCAGGCAGAGATTAGGTTCCTGCTCGGCGATAGGTGCAGAACCTATATAGGGACATTTAGGGCAGACAGGGTGAGTTTAGACCTGCCTAGGGGTCCTTACTCCCCTCTTGCCTAGTGTTGGGCTCCCTTCCCCTCATCCCTTCATGATGCACTTAGTCTTCCCACACTGTGAGTGACAGTGGGCAACTTAATATTGTCATTGTATTAAAATCTAACTTCAAATCTGAGAAAGATAGAAAGGTTTGGGAATATAAACTTATGATGACCTTTGACACTCTTAAGGTACTGCCACACTACACAATCCCGCTAGCGATCTCGTTAGCGTCGCATACTAATGAGATCGCTAGCGGGATTGTTTCTATATCGCTAGTAGCTGCCTAACTTAGCGATGTCGTTAAGGACGCTATCGCGGTTAGCGATCTCCCTAACGACTTTAGCGGTACAAAAGTACCGCTAAATCGCTAAGAAAAGGTGCTACACTTAGCGATTATACTTACCCAGCGGGAGCGCCGGCGATAAAATAGGGTCCGGAACGATTCCAGCGACGAGCGAGATCACAGCAGGAAGCTCGTCGCTGGCAGCTGCCGCACACAACAACATCGCTAACGGGATCGCTAAATAGTGACGTTTTTTAGCGATCCCGTTAGCGATGTTGTTTAGTGTGGCATACCCTTTAGTGCTGGAATGAATATATCACACGGATTCATGTCTGTGTACATCAATTAAGGAATCAGCTTCTCTGACCTTCTAGGGGCATCAAAACACAATAGCAGACTCCAATCAGAGGGCAATAAAACTTTCACACTCCTTATCTATGAACTGTTCCAATATTTATGTTCATCCCTCTGCCATAATGACAGTTCTGCTTCACGTCACTTGTCTTACCTATTGCATTATTCCTGTGTCCTCTTGTGTATAAAGATGTGATTCTTCAGATGTTGTATTAGTCTTCGCCTGATGAAGAGACCTGAGTAGTCTCGAAAGCTTGCAATTTGTTACCATCTTTTCAGTTAGCCATTAAAAGGTATCAACCACTGAGGACTCTCAAGTCTAAATATTTTTTTATTGTCATTCACAAAGACAAATTTTTATAGCGCTCAAACCAATGTTTTTTTTCTCTCTCTAAGCCTTCTGTGACACCGGAAGGTATGCAGAGCACCAATCTGCATACAGAGCATTGAAGAGCCTTAGCACACATGCATTAGCAATGTGTGCCATCACTATGGTTGATGCTCTCTCCTTACAGGAGTGATGCTCTGGTGACCCCTTCACCTTAGATTCAGTACATAAACCACTCATGTCTAATTTAGATAGTGAAGAGGACCTGATAATCCCATCCTCCAGGGATTCCTTCCTTTTTCAGGCATGGTGACTTCTCCCTGTCACCATTGTTTAGTCTGCTCAAAGAAAAGGACCCTGCTAGAAGTGTGTGGGGCTAGCTATGGCTGCCTCAGAGATCTGATGCACTGCCCATACTGACGACCTTAAAAAAAAAAGTAATCAATGGTAGGATAAACCTTGTTTTTGCAGACTGTCTGTAAATGTACTGATAGTTGGCAACCCTAATTCTTGGGTGAAAGTCTTTTGATCTGTATTCAGATTTTTACTTTAAAGTGGGGAGACTTAAAACTTGAGTGCTGAAAATGATTTGGCTAATAGTTATTTGTTGTGTGTGCCTCGGGGGCATTTTTAGAATCCTATTATATTTCATTGACTTAGCTGTGCTTCAAAAAGAGTTAAGCACAGTAATTTATATCCCATTGCATAATTTAAACCCTATTTGATTACACTTAATTTAGTTAGAAATTAGCTCTCAAAACATTAGTCGAGATTACATTTTTCCATGTAAGGATTCAAAGCATGCTGTATGGTGACAGAGTTGATTTAATGTTCTCAGAATCAATGGACCATGAATAAAGCTGTTCTACATATAGATCAGTGCACCATGGTGGGGCATAGAAAGATTCCCATTAAATAACAGGAAACAAACTGTCACTGGTTTACAGCTACAGTGTAGGGCCAGAAGACCGCAGTGCTTGATTTCACGTACTCCTGCACTGATTAGAAGCAAGTCTCCTTCATATTAAATGGGGCATGTTTCTGTTAGCAGTGCAGGGGTTAAACTGTTCTGCTTAGAGTCTCTGAAGCCTTCCTGCTTGGATGATCTAAGCTGTGCAGTATTGGCCACTTCCCTCTGCTATAAGTACTTGCCTATGGCCAACTATCTGTTAAAATAGCCATATAATGAATCTTCATTTGGGGGAACAGGTTGTTGTTTTGGGCATCATTTTGGACATGAATATACACTGCTTAAAAAAATAAAGGGAACACTCAAATAACACATCCTAGATCTAAATGAATGAAATATTCTCATTGAATACTTTGTTGTGTACAAAGTTGAATGTGCTGTCAACATAATCACGCAAAAATCATCAATGGAAATCAAATTTTTGAACCAATGGAGGCCTGGATTTGGAGAGACCCACAAAATGAAAGTGGAAATAAGTTGAAATGAAAATCAAAACAAGACAAAATTAAAGTGGAAACAAGTCAAAATGATGCTCAGTATTGTGTGTGGCCTCCACGTGCCTGTATGACCTCCCTACAATGACTTGGCATGCTCCTGATGAGCTTGCGGATGTTCTTTTACTGTTGAACTATTATATAGGTCTACAATTTTTATTTTTATTGGTGCCAAGCTTTTTGAATGGATTGAGGGTACAGTAGCATGTAAAAGTTTGTGCATCCCTGGTCAAAATGACTGTTATTGTGAAGAGTTAAACAAACTGAAGATGAAATGATCTGTAAAAGGTCTAAAGTTAAAGATGACACATTTCCTTTGTATTTTTTTTCAACTTTTACATTTAAAAAAAAATTAATAAAGAAAATGGGCTGTGTGAGGAACGGCATGGGGGATACGGTTTATGATTCCACCGCTGCCACCAATATGTCACAAACTGGGGGTGTTTGGTTGCCCCCAGTTCCTTTTTCAGAGGAATTTATGATCCCCACTTTCCAGTTCCGGTTTTGAAACTTGCAGCTCTATGGTGCCCTCCTTGCCCTCAGGTCAGTCAGGTAACTGCACCTAGGATAAGTAGTCGCCAGCTGGGCCGCCTATACATTCACTGCCACCAGTCCCCTTTTATTGTGCTTAATATCGGGTCAGGGGCCGACCCAAACAGTAGCGTTAATTTAGCCCCAGTTGACGTTAAAGTACGTTATAGAGCAAGAGAAACGAAGCTAGTAATTTTATATTTTACTCCAAAAAGTAGGCAGTGTTTACAAAAGTATACAAAATATTATAAAGGGAGACAATTACAATATGTACAAAGCAATTACAAAATAAAAAGGATGAAAGGTGAAAAACTTACAGTTATCTCATATCATGGTTGCCATGTGGTGTGGGGGGAGGGGTTCCCAAGGACCAGGATTCAGTCCACAGCAGGGATTTTATAATGCTGTCTTCCTCCAAGCACTGAACACCCTGCAAAATGGCTGTCTGTTATGAATGTGCTAGAGATGGTTTCTGAGCAGAGGCTCCCTCTGGTGGTTACAGACTTTACTGAACCTTTCAGCGAGGAATGGCAATCTGGGTTCACTGACTGGTCTGATATAAGGGAGGTTCCCTCCTATGATGGTTGCCGGTGATCAATTGTTCTTGTCTCAATTGTGGTTCCTGGTTCATTTGGAAGTTTTCTGAGTCTTGCCTGCATCTTCTGCTATCAGATAAGATATTTTCTGCTTTTATTTTTGTGCTTGCTTTTTGCATTGTTCCCTGCACTTCTGTGGAGGTCAGCCAGGTCCCCTCTGGGGCTTGTGCTCCTCTCAGTTTATCTGAAGACACTGTTATTTGTTCATTTTCTTTTTCCTGTTTTTTCAGTGGCTGCGGATTGGTTTTGTTCACACTGAGATCTGATTTATGTGGTGGCGAGATCGTGTGATCTCAGTATTTTTGTAATCAGAATTGTTGGATTTTTGTAGGGTTTTCTGGGTTGCAGAAAGTAATCTCTCCTGTCCTATCCTATTTAGTCAGCTTGTGGCCCCAGCGTTTGCTCATTCTATTTTTTGTCTGTGTTCGTGCTTTCTTCTTGTCTAACCGCCATTACATGTTTGGGGGCTTCCTATTTTCTTTGGGGATCTGCTCCGGGGCAGATAGCTTTCATCTTTCTGCCTTTAGGTGTAGTTATCTCTCAGGCTGTGATGAGGCGTCTAGGATCAACTTAGGAACGCTTCACGGCTACCTCTAGTTGTGTGGTTAGTTTAGGAATCTGCAACCCATTAGTTATCAACATCTCAGGTGTTCGGCTGCCCGGCTGTTGTTCCTGTCCTCCTCAGCTACCTAACATAACAGCTGTCCCTGTTTTATAGTTGGTCCCTAAACTAAGGAACTCCCAATGGGCTGACCCCACTGGGTGGTTGGGGAACTCCCCTTTCTGAACAGTTATGAAATACTCTATTACCCACATCTTTTAGGTGAACCTCATAGAAGAAAGACAAAATTATCATTATGCTCAGCATGACATGGGTGTTCATTTAAGTATAAGCACGAAGTGGCTACCTGACCTGCTTACGGAGAAATCCATTCCTAGGATTTTGATGGTTCTGGATCCTAGAGATTTCACAGGGTTATTGATCTCTCGGTGGACATTCCACATATGTAAGTTTCATACCTATGACACTAATTGGGGTCATTATATTTGATCTTAATGGAACACTGTACCAACACAAAGGAACAGGCCATGTGCCTCAGAGCTGCTAAACCGTTTTTTTAGCTGGTCATAAAGCTATTCAGTGGGGCTGCTAGCTTCAGCAGCTCACATTACACCAGGAGCATAGAGGATGAGAGCTACAGCCTGTACAGGGGGGCTGTTGGGGGTAAAATCTGCAGCGTGTGTGATGAGCTGGCAGGTACCAAGCACATGTAGCAGAGCTCAGTGTGCGTGATTGAACAATAAGACTTACGTCATATTTCCTGACAGGCTGATTCAGACGTGTTGGGCATCTTGCATGGTCAGTACCTGGTAGCACCCCCTTTTAAAAGTATCACAGCTTGTACCCAGCCAAGAGTCTTTCAATTCTTGTTTGAGTGATTTTCATCCATTCTTCCTTGGAAAAATCTTCCAGTTCTGTCAGATTCCGGGGTTGTCTTGCATGCACTGGAATTTTGAGGTCTAGCCACAGATTTTCAATGATGTTCAGATCTGGGGACCAGGGTCATTGTAAAACCTTCAGCTTGCGCAGTTTGAGGTTGTCTGTTGTGGATTTTAAAGTGTGTTTAGGATCATTATCCATTTGTAGAAGGTATCCTGTTTTCAACTTAAGCTTTTTTTTTACAAATGGTGTTATGTTTGCATCAAGAATTTGTTCAAATTTCATTGAATCCATTCTTCGCTCTACCTGTGAAATTTTCCCTGTGGCATTGGCTGCAACAAAACCCCAAAGCATTAATGATCCACTCCCATGTTTAATGTGGGCAAGATGTTTTTTTCCTGAAATTCTGTGTCATTTTTCTTCCACACATACCTTTGATCATTGTGGCAAAAAGTTATATTTTAACCTCATTGGTCCACAAGACTTGTTTCCAAAGTGCAACAGACTTGTTTAGATTTTCTTTTGCATACTCCTGACGCTGAATTTTATGGTGAGGATGCAGGAGAGATTTTATTCTAATGACTCTGCCATGAATGCCATATTTGTGCAGGTGCCAGTAGAACAATGTGCCACAATTCCTCCAACATTTTCATTTTCAGAGTGCTAGTCAGCTGCTTAGAAGAACCCATGGCTCCTGCTTTTTGGCACAAGATTAGAGGAGGCTGGGTTTTTCTATAGCTCTAGAGTTGGGAAATTTGCATCATCTGGCCTTTCCTAATGATGATAGTCAAGAAACCATAACCCTAACAGGATAATTAAGGTCTGAAACCTTGGTCAAACTTATCTGAGTACACAAATCTCCAAGGGTGCCTAAACTTTTGCATCAATCCATTTTACTTTTGTGATTTTTAAAATGTAAAAAATGACAATAGAATATTTTTTTTGCCTAAAGTGCAAAGGAAATGTGCATCTTTAACTTTAGCTCTTTTAGAGATCATTTCATCTTCAACTTGCTTAACTGTTCACAATAATAGTAATTTTGAACAGGGGTGCCCAAACTTTTACATGCCACTGTATTTTGAATTCTAAAATCCCATTACTTTTGCTGAACTGGTTCTTGTTTTTTAGATAATTCATCCATGAAAATAATGAATTCCCCCAATGCGACTGTGTGATAACAAATGCAATAGCTTTTGGTCTTTTGACTCTAACAGTGTCTTTGGTAATTAAATATCCCATATAATTATTTTGTATTTCAATTAGTAGACTTACAATGCTATAAGAGTGACTTTTTGAAGACACAATTTTACTGTAATTAATTCATTAGCTATTAAATATCTCAGAAACTAGAGGCAATCTGTCATATTCTTAATCAGCACCACAAACATAATATAAAACTGTTCAGACATCGTTGGCATCAAAATGATTGTATATCAGTGTTATATTTACAGGGGAATACAGAAAATAATAGCAATTTCCCAATTGATTTTTGCATTCATAGAATTATAGAATCGTAGAATCATAGAATGGTAGAGTTGGAAGGGACCTCCTGGGTCTTCTGGTCCAACCTCCTGCTCAATGCAGGATTCACTAAATCATCTGGAATACTGTGTCCAGTTTTGGGCACCACATTTTAAAAAAGACATCAACAAACGAGCAAGTTCAGAGAAGAGCGACCAGAATGGTGTCCAGTCTGCAAGCCATGTCCTATGAGGAACGGTTGCAGGATTTGGGAATGTTTAGCTTGCAAAAGAGAAGTCTGAGAGGAGACTTAGGGTATGTGCACACGCTGCGGATTTAGATGCGTTTCCGCAGCATTTTTGAACGCGCGGAAACTCATCCACCCCACAGCACAGTTCACAGCCAATTTAATTCTATGGGAAATGCAGGTTTGCTGTGCACATGCTGCAGAAAAAAACGAGCGGATTTTCAGCTTTTTATTTTCCGCAGCATGTCAATTCTTTGTCCGGAACTGTAGCATTTCTGCACCCATTGAATTGCATTGAGTCGGGCACAATCGCAGCAAGACCGCAGTTCCAAAAAAGATCTGCGGTTTTGCTGCGGGTGAAACGATGCAGATCGAGAGGAGGGAAGTGTGTGGGTGGTGACTGTGTGCGTTTATAGTGTGTTGGCAGTGACTGTGGCTATGTGTGTGTGCATGTGTGGGGTGGTTGCCAGGGCTGTCCGGGGGCTGTGCGGGCTGTGCAGGGGTCTGCGGTGCTGCCCGGGAGTCTGCAGGGGTCTTATGGGGCTGTGCGGGGCTGTCTGGGGGCTGTGCGGGAGTCTGCGGTGCTGTTCAGAGGTCTGCGGGGGTCTTCTGGGGCTGTGTGGGGTTCTTCTGGGCTGTCTGGGGGTTGCCAGGGCTGTGTGGGGATCTGCGGTGCTGCCAGGGGGTCTTCGGGGGTCTCCTGGGGCTGTCCGGGGGGGTTTGTGTGGCTGTCCGGGGACTGTGTGTATGCAGGTATCGTCCGATGGGACTACAAGTCCCATCCGGCTATGCCTGCTACACTGACAGTGAGTGACACATTAGCCAATGATGGGACAGTAGTAGTCCCATCATCCGGCTAATGTGTTGAATGTAAAAAAAAAAAAAAGACAGAACATACATTACATATAACATACAGACATATTCATAACATACAACACATAACATAGAGTACATACTTACCAATCACCTAATCCCCGAAGCCCTCGTCTCATTAAATAAAATAATAAAACAACCTATACTTACCTTTCCTCCGTAGTTCAGTTATTAACGAGTGTCCCATGACGATCTCCGGTGTAGAACACTGACATCGGGTGATATCAGTGCTCTACACAGCCGCCACGATGAACTGACAGCGGAGGGAAGCCTCCGCGGTGGATCCCTCCGCCGGGAGAGAATGAGGTCGCTTCAGTTCATTCTCTCACCAGCAATGCTGGGTGAGAAAATTCCCACTCAGCATTGCCTTAAAGTGAGAGAATGAACTCAGGTAACCTCAGTGATGCACTGCAGGAGCCATTGTCTCCTGTCAGTTTATCACTGGGAGACCCTATAGAGCAGTGACGTCACTGTTCTACAGTGATGGCTAGAGTTGAGCATTCCGATACCGCAAGTATCGGGTATCGGCCGATATTCGCTGTATCGGAATTCCGATACTTAGTTCCAATATTTTCCATATATCGTATACCGGAATCGGAAGTTCCCATAATTCTTTGAGAGGCAATGTGATTTTAGTCAGCCAATGAGGAATCCTAAGAAGTGTGGGCACATCCTGTACTGCTGCGGTCATGTTAACTAATGGCATGGCTGTGATTGGATGCTGAAATGATGTCAGAATGCACTATAAAAGGCGCCGCCGCCATTTTAGCGTCACTGTGCTGTGAATTCAGTTAGGGACAGAACGCTGCTCTGCTGACTCTGAGGGACAGTTAGAGATTGCGATTTTGTGTACTGTGCTTTAGGCAGGCTAGTTTACCAACCGCTGTGTAAAGCTTCCTTTTGCCTTGCAGTGTTATTTTAACAGCTCTGTGCAAGGTGTGTGTGTGAGAGTGCAGGTGACGCTGCAGTTTGCTCTGCATCCAACGCTGTTTGTAGGCATCTGCACGTGTCACTCACAGACTTTTTTTTTTTTCTTTAGTGTAATTCTTGCTGCTCCATTCAATAGAAATTATAGTGTGACGCGCTTCCATCCGTATACAATACATTGGTTGCAAACACTATAGAAGTACAGAAAGGAGCCTTTCAGAGATAGTGAACAGTTGTGTGCAGTGTTCACTCTAGTCTGTGAGTTTTTTTTTTTTTTGAGTGCAGATCACGCTCCAGTTAGTTCTTCAACCACTGCTGCTTGTACTCTGCTGAGCGTGTCTCACTGCCTCATCCTTGACATTTTTCTCTAATTGGTGCTGCTCCATTCTATTTAAAAAAAATGAAATCTATTAGTGTGACGTGCTTCTATCCGTATCCAATACATTGGTTGCAAACACTATAGAAGTACAGAAAGGAGCCTTTCAGAGATAGTGAACAGTTGTGTGCAGTGTTCACTCTAGTCTGTGAGGTTTTTTTTTTTTGAGTGCAGATCACGCTCCAGTTAGTTCTTCAACCACTGCTGCTTGTACTCTGCTGAGCATGTCTCACTGCCTCATCCTTGACATTTTTCTCTAATTGGTGCTGCTCCATTCTATTTAAAAAAAATCAAATCTATTAGTGTGACGTGCTTCCATCCGTATCCAATACATTGGTTGCAAACACTATACAAGTACACAAAGGAGCCTTTCAGAGATAGTGAACAGTTGTGTGCAGTGTTCACTCTAGTCTGTGAGGGTTTTTTTTTTGAGTGCAGATCATGCTCCAGTTAGTTCTTGAACCACTGCTGCTTGTACTCTGCTGAGCGTGTCTCACTGCCTCATCCTTGACATTTTTCTCTAATTGGTGCTGCTCCATTCTATTTAAAAAAAATGAAATCTATTAGTGTGACGTGCTTCCATCCGTATCCAATACATTGGTTGCAAACACTATACAAGTACACAAAGGAGTCTTTCAGAGATAGTGAACAGTTGTGTGCAGTGTTCACTCTAGTCTGTGAGGTTTTTTTTTTTTGGAGTGCAGATCACGCTCCAGTTAGTTCTCGAACCACTGCTGCTTGTACTCTGCTGAGCGTGTCTCACTGCCTCATCCTTGACATTTTTCTCTAATTGGTTCTGCTCCATTCTATTTTAAAAAAATGAAATCTATTAGTGTGACGTGCTTCCATCCGTATCCAATACATTGGTTGCAAACAATATAGAAGTACACAAACGGGCCTTTCACAGCTACTGAACAGTTGTGTGCAGTGTTTACTGTAGTCAGAGGTTTTCATTTTTGGAGTGCAGATCCCGCTACAGTTAGTTCTTCAACCACTGCTGCTTGTACTCTGCTGAGCGTGTCTCACTGCCTCATCCTTGACATTTTTCTCTAATTGTTGCTGCTACATTCTATTTCAAATAATTCAAATCTATTAGTGTGACGTGCTTCCATCCGTATCCAATACATTGGTTGCAAACAATATAGAAGTACACAAACGGGCCTTTCACAGCTACTGAACAGTTGTGTGCAGTGTTTACTGTAGTCAGAGGTTTTCATTTTTGGAGTGCAGATCCCGCTCCAGTTAGTTCTTCAGCCACTGCTGCTTGTACTCTGCTGAGCGTGTCTCACTGCCTCATCCTTGACATTTTTCTCTAATTGGTGCTGCTACATTCTATTTCAAATAATTCAAATCTAATAGTGTGACGTGCTTCCATCCGTATCCAATACATTGGTTGCAAACAATATAGAAGTACACAAACGGGCCTTTCACAGCTACTGAACAGTTGTGTACAGTGTTTACTGTAGTCAGAGGTTTTCATTTTTGGAGTGCAGATCCCCTACAGTTAGTTCTTCAACCACTGCTGCTTGTACTCTGCTGAGCGTGTCTCACTGCCTCATCCTTGACATTTTTCTCTAATTGGTGCTGCTCCATTCTATTTAAAAAAAATTAAATCTATTAGTGTGACGTGCTTCCATACGTATCCAATACATTGGTTGCAAACACTATACAAGTACACAAAGGAGCCTTTCAGAGATAGTGAACAGTTGTGTGCAATGTTCACTCTAGTCTGTGAGGTTTTTTGTTTTTCTGAGTGCAGATCACGCTCCAGTTAGTTCTTCAACCACTGCTGCTTGTACTCTGCTGAGCGTGTCTCACTGCCTCATCCTTGACATTTTTCTCTAATTGGTGCTGCTCCATTCTATTTAAAAAAAATGAAATCTATTAGTGTGACGTGCTTCCATCCGTATCCAATACATTGGTTGCAAACACTATACAAGTACACAAAGGAGCCTTTCAGAGATAGTGAACAGTTGTGTGCAGTGTTCACTCTAGTCTGTGAGGTTTTTTTTTTTTTGGAGTGCAGATCACGCTCCAGTTAGTTCTTCAACCACTGCTGCTTGTACTCTGCTGAGCGTGTCTCACTGCCTCATCCTTGACATTTTTCTCTAATTGTTGCTGCTACATTCTATTTCAAATAATTCAAATCTATTAGTGTGACGTGCTTCCATCCATATCCAATACATTGGTTGCAAACAATATAGAAGTACACAAACGGGCCTTTCACAGCTGCTGAACAGTTGTGTGCAGTGTTTACTGTAGTCAGAGGTTTTCATTTTTGGAGTACAGATCCCACTACAGTTAGTTCTTCAACCACTGCTGCTTGTACTCTGCTGAGCGTGTCTCACTGCCTCATCCTTGACATTTTTCTCTAATTGGTGCTGCTCCATTCTATTTAAAAAAAATTAAATCTATTAGTGTGACGTGCTTCCATACGTATCCAATACATTGGTTGCAAACACTATACAAGTACACAAAGGAGCCTTTCAGAGATAGTGAACAGTTGTGTGCAATGTTCACTCTAGTCTGTGAGGTTTTTTGTTTTTCTGAGTGCAGATCACGCTCCAGTTAGTTCTTCAACCACTGCTGCTTGTACTCTGCTGAGCGTGTCTCACTGCCTCATCCTTGACATTTTTCTCTAATTGGTGCTGCTCCATTCTATTTAAAAAAAATCAAATCTATTAGTGTGACGTGCTTCCATCCGTATCCAATACATTGGTTGCAAACACTATACAAGTACACAAAGGAGCCTTTCAGAGATAGTGAACAGTTGTGTGCAGTGTTCACTCTAGTCTGTGAGGTTTTTTTTTTGAGTGCAGATCACGCTCCAGTTAGTTCTTGAACCACTGCTGCTTGTACTCTGCTGAGCGTGTCTCACTGCCTCATACTTGACATTTTTCTCTAATTGGTTCTGCTCCATTCTATTTTAAAAAAATGAAATCTATTAGTGTGACGTGCTTCCATCCGTATCCAATACATTGGTTGCAAACAATATAGAAGTACACAAACGGGCCTTTCACAGCTACTGAACAGTTGTGTGCAGTGTTTACTGTAGTCAGAGGTTTTCATTTTTGGAGTGCAGATCCCGCTCCAGTTAGTTCTTCAGCCACTGCTGCTTATACTCTGCTGAGCGTGTCTCACTGCCTCATCCTTGACATTTTTCTCTAATTGTTGCTGCTACATTCTATTTCAAAAAATTCAAATCTATTAGTGTGACGTGCTTCCATCCGTATCCAATACATTGGTTGCAAACAATATAGAAGTACACAAACGGGCCTTTCACAGCTACTGAACAGTTGTGTGCAGTGTTTACTGTAGTCAGAGGTTTTCATTTTTGGAGTGCAGATCCCGCTGCAGTTAGTTCTTCAACCACTGCTGCTTGTACTCTGCTGAGCGTGTCTCACTGCCTCATCCTTGACATTTTTCTCTAATTGGTGCTGCTCCATTCTATTTAAAAAAAATGTAATCTATTAGTGTGACATGCTTCCATCCGTATCCAATACATTGGTTGCAAACACTATACAAGTACACAAAGGAGCCTTTCAGAGATAGTGAACAGTTGTGTGCAGTGTTCACTCTAGTCTGTGAGGTTTTTTTTTTTTGAGTGCAGATCACGCTCCAGTTAGTTCTTGAACCACTGCTGCTTGTACTCTGCAGAGCGTGTCTCACTGCCTCATCCTTGACATTTTTCTCTAATTGGTGCTGCTCCATTCTATTTAAAAAAAATGAAATCTATTAGTGTGATGCGCTTCCATCCGTATATAATACATTGGTTGCAAACAGCCTTTTTGTTAAGGTACAGTATTATATCGACATTGTACAGGTGTCACTATTCAGTCTGATAACTAGATATCATTCACCTTTTCTATCAGTTGTCGTTGTTTCAGCAAAACTTGCAGGTATATATTTAGCTATTGTGACTATGCACTATTGACTTTAACAAGGTAATGCATGAGTTTTGTTACCGATTCTCATTTTTACATGAAGGACCTTTATGATATGGGTTGTTAAATTTGTAATTAAATATGTATTTTTTGAAATGACACAAATATAAGTAATGTTGAAGAGGACTAGTCCTACATCCATTGTTTGCACAATATTACAGGTGTACATCACGTCCCTTAATCAACAATGGATTATTAAATTTACTTGTATGCTTTTATTTAAAAGCCAAGAACACTGAAGGCTAACCTTCGCACTGCAGCTGTTGTCAAAGTTCAACCCACATTATGCACTTCCAACATTGCAGCATTTGAGGCATGATGTGAGTTGGATTTGTCTAAGTTATGGAGTGACAAGGTTCACCATCAGTACCCTATAGCATAAGTAGGCTTTTGTGTTAGCATTTGTGTTCGACATGTGGATATCTGCAGTAATATGTCACAATTATTTTGTTACAGATTTATGACAAAGACTAATAATTTTATGGTTTTAAAGGTGACGTTTCACTTGTTTACAGCTTAGAAATAAGGGTGTAGCCTCTTATCTATGTGTAGCAGTAGCCACTTTAACATGTCATGTTTTTTTCAACATGTGTAGCTACCTAGCAGTAATTTTTGCCGGACACACAGCAGGGGAACAGCAGGCATTACTGAACCCCACAAACACATCAGCGATTGTTTTGATCTGTGCATCCAACACTTCTGAGCAGCAACTGGCAGTGTTGTAGCCCAGGCAGTAGAGTTCAGGTGGTAGAAAGATGAACATAACAGGAGACATGGATAGCGTTGCCAACCAGTTATTTAATCTGAAACCGGACAGGCAAATTCATGCGAGATCCATGCCTTGTTCATTTTCAGAAAAGTAAGCCGGTCTACATTATCGGAGGATAGTCGCATGCTACGGTCTGTTAGTACACCACCTGCAGCACTAAAGAAGCGCTCCGATAATACACTGGCAGCAGGGCAAGCCAGCACCTCCAATGCATACTGGCTAAGCTCTGGCCATGTATCCAGCTTAGAGACCCAAAACTTGAATGGGGAAGAGCCATCTGGGAGTACACTGAGAGGCCAAGACATGTAGTCTGTCACCATCTTACGGAAACTTTGCCTCCTGCTGACTGGAGCCGTCTGGGATGGTGTAGACATTGGTGGCGCTGCCACAAAACTTTGCCACATTTGGAACATACTGGTCTTACTGTTGTGAATGTGCTAGAAATTAATTCTGAGCAGAAGCTCCCTCTGGTGGTTACAAACAGTACTGAACTATCCAATGAAGATTGTGAAGATTGGAGATCAGGTGTTACTGACTGGTGTTATATAAGGGAGGTTCCCTCCCATCAGGGTTGACGGTGATCAATTGTTCTGGTCTCATCTTTGATTCCTGTACACTTTGTAGCTTGCTGTTTCGTGCCTGCATCTTTTTCTAACAGATAAGACATTTTCTTCTTTTATTTTTTTTTTGTTTTTTTTGGGCATTTTGTCCTGCACTTCTGTGGGGGTCTGCCGGGTCCCCTTGGGGGGCTTGTGCTCCTCTCAATTTAGTTCAGCCACTGTTGTTTGTTCATTTTCCTTTTCCACTTTTTTCTGTGGCTGCTGTTTAGTTTTTGTTACACCAGAGAATTAATTTAGGTGCTAGAGGTCGTGTCATCTCAGTGTTTTTGTAATTAGTAGAGTTGGTACTTTTCAGGGTTTTTTGTGATTGCATAAAGTGCCCTTCCTATCCTTTTCTATTTATGAAGTTTGAGCCCCAACGTTTGCTCATACTATTTTCTGTCTGTGTCAGTATTTCTTCTTGTCTAAACGCCATTACATGTTTGGGGGCTTTCTATGTTCTTTGTGGATCTGCTCCGGGGCAGATAGCTTTCCTCTTTCTATATTTAGGTGTAGTTAGCTTCTCAGGCTGTGACGAGGCGTCTAGGACCAACTAGGTACGCTCCACGGCTGCCTTTAGTTGTGGTGGTTAGTCAGGGTACTGCAATCCCATAGATTCCAACCTGTCTGGTGTATTGCCTTTTTTGCCTGCTCTCCTCAGCTACCAAATCATAACATCTTGCCCTGTGCAGAGGCGCTGCTTGTGCTCCCTCTTGTTGCAGAGCTGTCTCCACTGCCTCGACGCACATAGCTGCTTTGTAAAGCAGTAGTAGCAGCAGTGCTCTCGGCTGGAATGGAGAACATTATGGATTGCACCAGTGTGTCTTGGTACTCCCGCATTTTACGCTCCCGATTCAACGGTGTGATGAGGCTTTGTAAGTTGTCCCGGTAGCGAGGGTCTAGGAGGGTGGACACCCAATAATCAGACGTGGTGAGAATGTGGGCGATGCGGCGGTCGTTTCTCAGGCACTGCAGCATGAAATCAACCATGTGCTGCAGACTCCCAACTGGCCAAGAAACGCTGTCCCCTGCAAGAGGCGTCATCTCTGCCTGCTCTGCATCACCCCACCCTCGCTATACATACTGACTAGAAAGTTGTGTACCTCCCTCTGGAGCGATGTCTTCCTCCTCCATTGACTCCTCCTCATCCTCCTCACAAAGTGAGCCCTGCCCAGCCCTTTGTGAGGAACCACGTTGCGCTGACTGTCCAGAAGGTGACGGAATTTGTGACTCCTCATCCTCCACCTCTTCCAAAACCTCATCCCTTAGTGCTTGCATTGTTTTTTGAAGCAGGCAGATAAGGGGGACAGTCAGGCTGACTAGTGCATCATTTGCACTCGCCATCCGCGTTGACTCATCAAACGCACGCAAAACGTGGCAGATGTCCTTCATAGAGTCCTTCGCCAGTCCTTACACTGGCTGCCCATTCATTATAGTATCCAATTCAAAGTACTGGTTGTCACCCACAAAGCTCTCCACAGTGCAGCACCCCCCTACATCTCCTCCCTCATTTCTATCTATCGGCCTAACCGACTGCTGCGCTCTGCAAACGACCTTCTACTAACCTCTGCACTAATCCGTACCTACCACTCCCCACTACAAGACTTCTCCCGTGCTGCGCAAATCCTCTGGAATGCTGTACCCCAAGAAATTTGGACTATCCGCAATTAGCATGGTTTCAGGCGCTCCCTCAAAACACATTTGTTCAGAGCGACCTATCACATTCACTAATCAAAGTCATTCTATGTGTAAGTCTGTGTGTGTAGCCCATTCACTATCTCCATCCATCCATCACTCCCTCAAAATGGCTGGACCATCATTGTAAATACACCATTGTATATAAACACCTGTACTTTGTATCTCCCCCACCTCATTGTAGATTGTAAGCTGTCACGAGCAGGGCGGCTTATATTGCTTTAATTATTGTATTGTTAACGTTGTTACTTATGACTTGTGTTCTGAAACTGTTAAACTGTAAAGGCATGCGGAATATGTTGGCGCTATATAAATAAAGATTATTATTATTATAGAGGCCCAGTCAGTAGTGGTGAAGTGTGAACGGCGCAAATTGCGAGTTGATTGCGCCTGATGCAGCTGATACTCCATTACTGTTGGCTGCTGCTCACACAACCGCTCCAACATATGTAACGTGGAATTCCACCTGGTGGGTACGTCACATATGATGCGATGTTCAGGAAGGCGAAATCTGCGTTGCAGAGCTGCAATCAGCGATCTGGCCATGCTGGAACGTCGCAAGTGAGCGCACTCTAGGCGGACCTTGTGCAGCAGTGCATCAAGATCCGGATAGTCCCTCAAAAAACTCTGCACGACCAAGTTGAGCACATGTGACAGACATGGTATGTGAGTGAGGTTGCCAAGGCCCAGAGCTGCCACCAGATTTCGGCCATTGTCACACACTACCAAGCCTGGCTGGAGATTCGCTGCCAAAAACCACACGTCGCTCTCCTGCTTGATGGCATTCCAGAGCTCCTGCGCTGTGTGGCTTCGATTCCCCATGGAAATTAATTTCAGGACGGCCTGTTGACGTTTGGACACGGCTGTGCTCATATCGGTCGCAACAGGTAACCGTTCATGGGTCCATGTGGAGGTAGACCGTGACGGCTCCTGCAGCTATGATTCTGAGGAACTGGAGTAGGAGGAGGAGTCAATGTGTACAGACTTGATTCCTGCAATCCTTGGAGTTGGCAGAACACGTACAGCGCCACTCGCAAGATCAGTACCCGGCTCCACAACATTGACCCAATGGGCAGTGAAGGAAAGGTAACGTCCCTGGCCATGGTGTTAGAACCCTCTTGTTAGGTTTTGTTTCAGTTTGCTGGTCACATGACCTTTTTTCCCTATTTAGTCTGGCTCCGCCCTTCTGGCTTTGCTTGACTTCATTGTATTATCTACTGTTAAGCTAGCCGGGTGCTTAGGTGCCTTACTCAGTCAGTTTTGCTTGATGTTAGGATCTCAAAGTATTTTGTTTTCTGTTTAATTATCCCTGCTACAATTTCTGTTAGGAGGTGTCCACCTTTTCTCCCAGTCCCTAGATCTTGTAGGGATTCCTCCCTCGCAACTATAGGTCTTCGTTCAGACTAGCTGAGGACTTTAGCGGGTCTGGTCGCAGGATCAGGTTCCCCGTTACATCGTAGGGATTCAGCTTAGTTCTATTGTAGGGACAGAATTACCTTCTTTCCTTAGTGGTTGTAGCAGATCATAACAATGGGTATTGGTCCACGCATCAGTGGTCAGGTGGACCTTGCTACTGAGGGCGTTTAGTAGCGCATGTTTAATTTTTCCCTCAACATGCTTTTGCAGAGCAGGTACGGCTTGCCTGCTGAAATGAAATCGGCTTGGCACATTGTATTGTGGGACTGACAATGATATTAAGTTACGGAAACTGTCTGTTTCCACCAGCCTGAATGACATCATTTCAAGGGACAGGAGTTTTGCAATGCCAGCATTCAGAGACTGTGCTCGTGGATGGTTTGCCCAGTATGGCCGTCTTTTATCCCATGCCTGTGCCACCGATGGCTGTTTTGTGGCCTGGGAGTGTGAGGATGACAGGGAACTTGCTGCTGTGTGTGGAATAACACTTTGTCTCTGGACAACAGTGACCGAGGTTCTTCCATGGCGATCCTGTGAGGAAGCAGAACCAGCTGTGTGTGAGCTCGATGAAGAGGCTTCAACACAACCTGAAGATGTAGGTGCTGCTGTAGGTTGGCCTACATCTCCAGTGTGTCTTTGTAACTCAACTACGTGCTTTGTCCGCACATGTTTCCACATATTAGTGGTATTGAGGTTACTGACACTTTTACCTATTTTTAATTTTTGATTACACAGCTCGCATTTGACATAGCAAATATCATCCGCAAGTGTGTCAAAAAAGGACCACGCAGTGCAAGTCCTGGAAGCGCACGTTTTGACTTTTGGAAGACAACTGCTCCGAACAGGTGCCAAACTGGAGGCTACAGACAACCGAGTCTGCAGCCTAACTCTCCCTCCTGTTTGTACCGTTGGGGCAATGTCTTCCTCTATCTTCCTTCTATCACTAACCACTTCTCTAGGCCTCTCACAGCTTTCAACCAAAGTACTGGTTCTCAGCCACAAAGCTGTTATGTTTCGGTAGCTGAGGAGTGCAGGTAAAAAAGGCAATACACCAGATGTAAGGTTCTGTGTACATGTTCCTGAAACTCAGTTTTCCGTCAGCCATTTTACTTTCTGTCTTGCTGCAGCTATCTTGCCCTCAGTCGATATGGAGTTTCCAGCTTGCATGTTCCCGCCCTGATTCTCTCCTTTTGCTTCTTGAGCAGCCACAGCTGAGCAGTCAGTGCTTCGGAGTCTAGCCTGCAGTGAACCTGTGCCCTGACTCCTGAAGCCTTGGACCTTGTACTCCAGCTATTCCTACTGAGGAACTCTGAAGCACTTGTGGACTCTGAACCCTGCTCTTTGAAAGACCCACGTTTGCATGGACTTACGGTAACAGAGAAGAAGATCCTGAACCTGTTGTGGAGAGTGATTGCTGAGCTTAGATTACTCTGGCCTGCTGTGTCTCCTGCTTCTGTGTCTGCAAACTGTGTGACTATTTTTGCCAACTTGTATGAAGTAATACAAGACTTTCTATATCAAACCTGTGTCTCATGTATTTTCATTGCACCCAAGCACAAGACGCTATATGAACTGTACTATACACATTACACCAGAGCAGTTGGAATCTATGAGATTGCAGTACCCTGACTAACCACCACAACTAGAGGCAGCCGTGGAGCGTTCCTACGTTGGTCCTAGACGCCTCGTCACAGCCTGAGAAACTAACTACACCTAAAGATAGAAAGAGGAAAGCTATCTGCCCCGGAGCAGATCCCCAAAGAACATAGAAAGCCCCCAAACATGTAATGGTGGTTAGACAAGAAGAAATACTGACACAGACAGAAAATAGTATGAGCAAACGTTGGGGCCCAAACTACCTAAATAGAAAAGGATAGGAAGGGCACTTACTGCAATATCCCAAAAAAACCCTGAAAAGCACCAACTCTACTAATTTCAAAAACACCTGAGATCACACGACCTCTACCACCTAAATTAGTTCTCTGGTGTAACAAAATCAAAACAGCAGCCACTGAAAAAACTGGAAAAAGCAAATGTACAAACATCAGTGGCTGAACTAAACTGAGAGGGCAAAAGCCCCCGGAGGAGACCCTGAAGGCCCCCACAGAAGTGCAGGACAAAATGCAAAAATCAAGCACAAAAACAAAAAGAAGAAAATGTCTTATCTGTTAGCAGGAGATGCAGACACGACACAGCAGGCTACAAAGGAAACAGGAATCAAGGATTGAGACCAGAACAATTGATCACCGGCAACCCTGATGGGAAGGCGATTCCCTTATATAAGACCAGTCAGTAACACCTGATTCCCAATCCTCACAATCTTCACTGGACAGTCCAGTACCGCTTGTAACCACCAGAGGGAGCCTCTGCTCAGAACTCATTTCAAGTCCATTCACAACAGTACCCCCACCTTGAGGAGGGTCACCGAACCCTCACTTGAGCAACCAGGTCGGTCAGGATGAGTTCTATGATACGCACGGATGAGTCTCCTAGCATGGATGTCCGAAGCAAACACCCAAGAATTGTCTTCCTGACCATAACCTCTCCACTTAACCAAATACTGGAGTTTCCGTCTAGAAAAACGAGAATTCAATATTTTCTCAACCACAAACTCCATATTGCCCTCAACCAGAACAGGGTCAGGAGGCAAAGCAGTAGGAACCACTGGCTCAACAAACCTCTTCAACAAGGACTTGTGGAACACGTTATGGATCTTAAATGTCCCTAGAAGAAGCAAACGAAAAGAAACAGGATTAAGAATCTCCATGATCTTATAAGGTCCAATGAACCTAGGCTTAAATTTAGGAGATGCCACTCTCATAGGAATATTTTTTGAGGACAACCAGACCAAGTCCCCCACTTTAAACCGAGGACCATCAGTCCTATGCCGGTTAGCAAACCGCTGGGCCCTTCCTGAGAGAGGGACAACCTCTCCACTACCTGGTCCCAAATCTGTTGCATACGCTCCAC
The DNA here is from genome assembly GCA_033576555.1 of Oophaga sylvatica. Lineage (NCBI taxonomy): Eukaryota > Metazoa > Chordata > Amphibia > Anura > Dendrobatidae > Oophaga > Oophaga sylvatica. Next base: position 394,610,852 of record JARQOD010000006.1, on the reverse strand, counting down.
AACAGAGTCAACACCTGGACAGACAGAAGCCTCCGTCTGTCCTGAAGAAAATCGAGGGTGAAACCCAGAATTACAGAAAAATGGAGACATCAAAGTGGCAGAGCTAGCCCTATTATTAAGACAAACTGTCACGACGTATAACAGATATATTCAAAGATAGCAACCTATATCTAATGTGACATCATTCTAAATTTCATATAATAGAGAAAATCAACATGTATACATAGTATCTGCCAGCAATGTCTTACCTGACATAATATCCTATGTATTGTGGGTCAATACTGTGTACGTGTCACGCTGTCTCTGGATAGAGGTGGACCGGGGTCTATGCTGACCCTGAACTGGGGTCCTGACTAGTCCCTCTACCTGGAGGTACTGTTAATGGTACAGAGGTCCAGGCCGCCAGCGTAACCCTGTCTCCTGTAGATCCCTGACCACTGTAATCTAGTCCTGAGAAGGACCCTGATTACCACCACAGGGAATGGGCAGGTCACAGCTTACACACAGTCTAAGACAAACGAGACAGACAAGGGGTAAAGAAAACACAGCCTTGCATACAACACTTCCACTACAGAGGAACACAAAAGGTTAAGGAGATAAACAATAAGCGAGGAGAGGAAAAACCACAACAGGCACTCTTAGCTTAAGTCTTCTCAGAAACGATCCGCTCTGCTGGTCTGAATGAATGCTTTCACCGGCAACTTCCCCAGCAGACCAGCAGGTATATGAAGGAAGCTAATTAACAAAACATCAATCGCAGCTGGGCGAGGCTGGTCAGCCCAGCACCGAGAGAGAAAGAATTAACTCCCTCAGTGCCGAAAAACACCCAGCACCAGAAACTCAGCTGTGCGAAGTCAGGGTGTGCAATCGCGACGATCTCCGCCGCGACACACCCGTGACACAAACTCAGCCAAGGGCAAAAAAGAGACCCAGTCATCCTGATCAGCAGACACAAAGCATCTTAGATAAGTCTCCAATGTCTGGTTTGTTCTCTCAGTTTGACCATTGGTCTGAGGATGAAACGCCGAGGAGAAAGACAATTGAACACCAAGTTTAGAACAAAAGGTCCTCCAAAATCTGGAAACAAACTGGACTCCTCTGTCAGACACAATGTTCTCAGGAATGCCGTGTAAACGAGCCACGTGCTGAAGGAACAAAGGCACCAATTCAGAGGAGGAAGGCAACTTAGGTAATGGCACAAGATGTATCATCTTGGAAAACCTATCACAAATCACCCAGATGACGGTCATTCTCTGAGAAACAGGGAGGTCGGAAATGAAATCCATAGAGATATGGGTCCATGGTCTCTTGGGCACAGGCAATGGCATCAACAAACCACTAGAGCGAGAGCAAGGCTTGGAGCGAGAGCAAGTCCCGCAGGACTGCACAAATTCCCTGACATCACGAGACAAGGTAGGCAACCAAAAGGACCAACAAACCAAGTCTCTGGTACCAAAAATTCCGGGATGACCGGCCAACGCGGAACAATGAATCTCAGACATCACACTCTTTTTCCACTGGTCCGGGACAAACAATTTCCCAACAGGGCAGCGCTCGGGCCTATCCTCCTGACACCCCTCCAGAGCCAGTCTCAAATTGGGCGAGATGGCGGAAAGAACTACACCTTCTTTCAAAATAACAGAAGGATCAGATACCTCAGGAGAGTCCGCAAGGAAACTCCTCGAGAGGGCATCCGCCTTAACATTCTTAGTGCCAGGAAGAAAGGAAACCACAAAATTAAAACGTGTGAAAGACAAGGCCCACCTGGCCTGTCTAGGATTAAGTCGCTTGGCAGATTCCAGATAAACCAGATTCTTATGGTCCGTAAGGACCACCACCTGATGTTTGGCTCCCTCCAGCCAATGTCTCCACTCTTCAAAAGCCCACTTCATGGCCAATAACTCCCGATTACCCACGTCATAATTACGTTCAGTAGAAGAAAATTTTCTAGAGAAAAAGGCACAAGAGTTACTTTTAGAGGTCTCTGGATCTCTTTGGGACAAAACGGCACCTGCCCAAATTTCAGAGGCATCAACCTCCACCTGAAATGGCAGAGAAACATCAGGCTGCCGTAGAACAGGAGCAGAAGTGAATCTCTGCTTAAGTTCCTGAAATGCAGAGACTGCCTCAGGAGGCCAATTCACCACATCAGAACCCTTTTGGTCAAATCAGTTAATGGTTTAACAATAACCGAGAAATTACCAATAAATTTACGATAAAAATTGGCAAAACCCAAAAATCTTTGAAGAGCCTTTAATGAAGTAGGTTGGACCCAATCACAGATGGCCTGAACCTTGACCGGGTCCATTTCAATAACAGATGGGGACAAAATGAATCCCAAAAATGAGATCCTCTGTACGCCAAAAAGACACTTTGATCCCTTCACATACAGAGCATTCTCTCTCAAAATCTGGAATACAGTTCAAACATGTTTCACATGAGAGTCCCAGTCATTGGAAAAAATCAAGATATCATCCAAATAAACAATCAGAAATTTATCCACAAAATCCCTGAAAATGTCATTCATGAAGGACTGGAAGACAGAAGGAGCATTAGTGAGCCCAAAGGGCATCACAAGGTACTCAAAATGCCCCTCAGGGGTATTAAATGCCGTCTTCCATTCATCCCCGTGCTTAATGCGAATAAGGTTATATGCCCCCCTGAGGTCAAGCTTGGTAAACCAAGTAGCGTTTTTCACCCTGGAAAACAGGTCAGAAATCAAGGGTAACGGATATTGATATTTCACAGTAATATTGTTCAAAAGACGATAATCAATACACGGCCTTAATGAACCATCCTTTTTGGCCACAAAGAAAAAACCGGCACCTAAGGGTGAAGAGGATGGTCTGATATGACCCTTCTCCAATGACTCCTTGATATAAGACCGCATAGCGTCATGTTCAGGTACAGACAAGTTAAAAAGGCGACCTTTAGGGAATTTACTACCAGGCACTAATTCAATAGCGCAGTCATAGCTCCTATGGGGAGGCAAGGATGCAGATTTACTTTCGCTAAACACATCAGAAAAATCAATCAAAAAGTCAGGAACATCCTGAGCCTGGGGGGAGGCAGAAAAAACAGGAGTGTTGGTATTAACACATTGGCAGCCCCAACTGGTTACAGACACAGATTTCCAATCCAAAACATAATTATGAGACTGTAACCAAGGGAAACCCAGTACGATAATGTCATGCAGATTATACAGAAGCAAAAATTTGCAACTCTCCTGATGATCAGGTTCAACCCTCATTATCACCTGAGTAGAGAACTGAGGTTTATTCTCAGCTAAAGGGGTAGAATCGATCCCCAGTAGGGGAATAGACTTCCGTAGGGGTATCAAGGGAAACCCACAACGTTTAGCAAAATCAAAATCCATCAGGTTAATAGCTGCTCCCGAATCAACGAAAGCCTGAGCAGAAAATGAGGACAGAGAGCATATCAGAGTAACAGTTAATAAAAACTTAGTCTGAACACTACCCAAGACAACTGAGCGTGCAAAACGTCTTCCCCGCTTAGGGCAGACTGAAATAGCATGAGAGGCATCACCACAGTAGAAACATAACCCATTGCACTTTCGAAACTCATGACGCTGTGCCCCAGAAACCACTCTATCACACTGCATGGATTCAGAAGCAGGTTCACAAGGCAACACTATTCCACGCATACTTCTCCGCTCACGCAAACGTCTGTCAATTTGAATCGCTAATGACATAGAATCATTGAGACCAGAGGGGACAGGGAATCCCACCATAACATCCTTTACATTATCTGACAGACCCTTCCGAAAAAGGGCTGCCAAAGCGTCGTCATTCCATTTGGTCAGGACTGCCCACCTACGGAATCTCTGACAGTATAACTCAGCGTCATCAAGCCCCTGATTTAATGCCAACAAGGCTTTTTCAGCTTGATCAGTGACATTAGGCTCATCGTACAATAACCCCAAGGCCTGAAAAAATGCATCAACATCACTCAAAACAGGATCCCCAGGTGTCAGGGAAAAAGCCCAATCCTGAGGATCGCCGCGCAGGAGAGAGATGACAATTTGAACCTGCTGCGCTGCGTTCCCTGAGGACTTAGATTTTAAGGCAAAAAACAATTTACAATTATTTTTTGAAATTCAGAAATTTGGCTCGATCCCCTAAAAACAAATCTGGCATGGGAATCCTAGGTTCCACAACAGGCAACCTAGCAAGATAGGTAGCAATACTCCGAACCTCAGTGGCAAGCTGATCCACACGGCCAGACAGCTGTGCAAACTCCATTGAGAGAAAAAATCCTCCCCAGCACCCAGAGATACAGAGGGAAAAAAAAAAATGCAACAAACAGAAAAATATATCTGACAACTCTGACAACCTTTTTTTCACAATTTTTTTCCCTTCTGTGAGTACTATACAATTTTCAATTTTTAGGCCGGTGATACTGTTATGTTTCGGTAGCTGAGGAGTGCAGGTAAAAAAGGCAATACACCAGAGCAGTTGGAATCTATGAGATTGCAGTACCCTGACTAACCACCACAACTAGAGGCAGCCGTGGAGCGTTCCTACGTTGGTCCTAGATGCCTCGTCACAGCCTGAGAAACTAACTACACCTAAAGATAGAAAGAGGAAAGCTATCTGCCCCGGAGCAGATCCCCAAAGAACATAGAAAGCCCCCAAACATGTAATGGCGGTTAGACAAGAAGAAATACTGACACAGACAGAAAATAGTATGAGCAAACGTTGGGGCCCAAACTACCTAAATAGAAAAGGATAGGAAGGGCACTTACTGCAATCCCAAAAAAACCCTGAAAAGCACCAACTCTACTAATTTCAAAAACACCTGAGATCACACGACCTCTACCACCTAAATTAGTTCTCTGGTGTAACAAAATCAAAACAGCAGCCACTGAAAAAACTGGAAAAAGCAAATGTACAAACATCAGTGGCTGAACTAAACTGAGAGGGCAAAAGCCCCCGGAGGGGACCCTGAAGGCCCCCACAGAAGTGCAGGACAAAATGCAAAAATCAAGCACAAAGACAAAAAGAAGAAAATGTCTTATCTGTTAGCAGGAGATGCAGACACGACACAGCAGGCTACAAAGGAAACAGGAATCAAGGATTGAGACCAGAACAATTGATCACCGGCAACCCTGATGGGAAGGCGACTCCCTTATATAAGCCCAGTCAGTAACACCTGATTCCCAATCCTCACAATCTTCACTGGACAGTCCAGTACCGCTTGTAACCACCAGAGGGAGCCTCTGCTCAGAACTCATTTCAAGTCCATTCACAACACAAAGCTATCCACAGTGCAGCACCCCCCTACATCTCCTCCCTCATTTCTATCTATCGGCCTAACCGACTGCTGCGCTCTGCAAACGACTTTCGACTAACCTCTGCACTAATCCGTACCTCCCACTCCCGACTCCAAGACTTCTCCCGCGCTGCGCCAATCCTCTGGAATGCTGTACCCCAAGAAATTAGGACTATCCACAATTTGCATGGTTTCAGGCGCTCCCTCAAAACACATTTGTTCAGAGCGGCCTATCACATTCACTAATCAAAGTCATTCTATGACTGTAAGTGTGTGTGAATGTGTGTGTGTGTGTGTGTGTGTGTCTAGCCCATTCACTATCTCCATCCCTCACTCCCTTAAGATGGCTGGACCATCATTGTAAATGCACCATTGTATATAAACACCTATACTTTGTATCTCCCCCACCTCATTGTAGATTGTAAGCTGTCACGAGCAGGGGCGACTTATTTTGCTTAAATTATTGTATTGTTAACGTTGTTACTTATGACTTGTGTTCTGAAACTGCTAAACTGTAAAGCGCTGCGGAATATGATGGCGCTATATAAATTAATATTATTATTATTATTATTAGTATTCCTCTGAGCTGCTCCCAACACCTTCCTGTTCCTCACGCCATGTTGGGTCTTGGACCTCATCATCTCCACTACCCTCTTCCAACAGCTGCTGCTGTTGGGTGGTCTGGCCAGCACCATGCTCAACAGAAACTGGCACCTGAGTCTCATCATCATCAGATGCGTTCTGCGGTGTGCTGACCATCGGCACTGTCTCACCCGCCTCTTCAGATTCAGAGAGACACAGCTGTTGCGCATCACTGCATACTCCCTCTTCTTCACATTCCAGAATGCTGCTTGGCTGGGCCCCTGTTTGCAAGCCAACAGATTCTGAGAACAGAAGCAGACACTCAGCTGGCTCCTGTACAGAACTCTGTCACTGCCTGGGCAATTTGGCAGGCGGTGAAGAGACAGATGGTTGCTCAACAGTGCTGTGGTCCTGAGAGGAGGTGGAAGCAATTGAAGTCGATGCATTGGCTGACATCCAACCAACAACGGCTTCAATTTGTTCTTCCCGCAGCAGGGGGGTACGCCGACCTCCTACAAAAGTGCGCATAAAGGAACGTTCACGGGGAAAACTGGTGGATGCTGTGTCACTGGGGGCGGCAGCAGCCACAGAATCCCCACGTCCTCTCCCTGCTGAAACTCCACTGCCACGACCACGTGCCTTACTCCCTGCCTTCTTCATCTTGGTAGATTGATAAAGAAAGTCTGAAAAGTTATAAGGCCTAAGTGTGGTTATTCCGCAAAGACTGCAGTGAACACTGCACACAACTGTTCACTACCCAACGCGTCACAGCAGGAAGGCAGTCTGTGCGTCCAAACAAAGGCGCAAGCATACATGCACGTACCCTGTTTATAAAGCTATATAAAAAAAATTATGTAGTAGTGACGCACACTTTATTGAGGTACAGTATTACATGGCCATTCACCATCTGTGGCTATGCAGTCTCATCTATATATACCTTATCTATCCGTTGTCATGCTTGCAAGTCCACAGTCAGGCATAAATAGCAATTTGCACTATGCACTTTTTAAAGGTTATGTTTGTTAATAAAAATGATTATTGGCAGATATTATGAGTATTACATGATGGAAATTGTATAATTTTTATAAACTGTTTAGTGACATTATTCAGCAAATGGAACATTTTATTAATGTCACAGATAACTTGTAATGCTGATGATGTTTTGAAGTCAGACATTCATTGTCTATACAATAAAAATGGTGTACATACTGTTACTTATCCATCATTAATGGATTCAGATATGTACTTGTATGCTTTTATGTACAACCGTATAGCAGATTCCTTAACTAATTTATTTTGTGGTTTACATTGCTGTTAAACATGTTAATGTATGCATTTATGTTTGTCAATTCTTTATCTCGATATTTTTTTAACTGAAATTATCATCTTATGGTAGTAAAGCTTATCTTTCTCTTGTTTGGATTATAGACATTTAAAATTGACACGTAACAAGGAAAATACTTGATCTACTATTTAAACATCCTCCTTGACCCTGGGCTCCAACACCGCCAGTTGTTGCCTAGAAGTGCTGTTAGCACAGTCAACACTTGCTCCTGTGTTACTGGGGTTCAGTAACACCAGCTGTTCCCCTGCTGTGTGTACGTCAAAAAGTCCTGCTGCCTCCACCCTGTCCTCCTCTCATCCCTGGGCTCCAACACCGCCAGTTGTTGCCTGGAAGTGCTGTTAGCACAGTCAACACTTGCTCCTGTGTTACTGGGGTTCAGTAATGTCAGCTGTTCCCCTGCTGTGTGTACGGCAAAAAGTCCTGCTGCCTCCACCCTGTTCTCTTCTCATCCCTGGGCTCCAACACCGCCAGTTGTTGCTCGGAAGTACTTGGCACGGGTACTGACTCCTGCCCAGCCTGGTTACAGCACGACAGCTGTTTCCTGGCAGTGTCAACGTCAATTAGCCTCCAATAAGTTGTCCTGTCGTGTTGCATTCTGGTTAGCCGACTATATGGTGCCTGCAGTTTTGGTCATTCCTATGTGTGCTGTGGGATATGTAAATAAAGGCTGTTTCCGTTGTGACAATAGGACAAGCACCCACTGTAGGACTGTGTGATTCGGTAACTGCGGACGGCTTGCGGCCTGTCAACTTACATTTTCATGGGTGCCTTATGGTATCCGTCCGGGTTCCAGTACCGTCAACTGGTTCTCCGCAGTGCCTTTGGCCTAGGTGCCTCCATCTCGGTATCCGAGTTCCAGCAACGTCTGCTGGTCCTTGGTAGTGCTTTGGAGCACAGGTACCTCCTGCTTAGTAACCGTGTCCCAGTAACGTCAGCTGGTCCTCGGTTGTGCCATTGGCTCTTTTCCTTCTGCTGCCCCTCCGGGTTCCAGCACAGTCAGCTGGTCCTCGTTACTTGCATTGGCTCTTGTACCTTCTGCTACCCGTCCGGGTTCCAGTACCATCAACTGGTTCTCCGCAGTGCCTTTGGCCTAGGTGCCTCCATCTCGGTATCCGAGTTCCAGCAACGTCTGCTGGTCCTTGGTAGTGCTTTGGAGCACAGGTACCTCCTGCTTAGTAACCATGTCCCAGTAACGTCAGCTGGTCCTCGGTTGTGCCATTGGCTCTTTTCCTTCTGCTGCCCCTCCGGGTTCCAGCACAGTCAACTGGTCCTCGTTACTTGATCGGCTCTTGCACCTTCTGCTACCCGTCCGGGTTCCAGTAAAGTCAGCTGGTTCTCGGAAGTTTGTCAGCCTTCTTGTACCTTCAGCTACATTTACAAATTGAAGATTTTTTAAATGTTTTTTTGGGTAATCACTCTGGATCTCCAACAATGAAGACGACGACCCTGATGACCACCCCGAAGAAGATGACGACCACAAGGACGACGAGCATCAAGTCAACCAGCCTGAACACCATCACAAAGAAGAAATAAAAGATTACCCAAAAGAAGATCACCAACAGGACAAAGAAGGTTAAGACAAACTACAAGATACAGAACAAGAGACAGAAGAACAATAAGCAGAAGATCAAAAAGCAGAAGAACATGAAGTATAAGACCAAAATGAAGAGCAAAATATATGCTCTAAATTATAAGCAGAAGAAGACTAAGCAGTGTATGGGGGTGAGTCCGTTCCTCCTCGTGGTGCCCCTGGAAAATGCCTGCTGCTGCAGGCTAAACTGAACACGGACAAATACTGTTGTAATTTAAATCTTTTGTGACAGCAAGAACGGAAGGATGAAAAATTCATACTTTTACAGATTACAAGTACAGGAATCTCTGTCACAAATAAGAATATGATGAAGAAGATGAAGATGAAGTAGAATATGAAGGAGAATAATAGTTTAATAAGAACAATATGAGTAATGTTAACAAAAAGATAAATAGCAAGAAGTTTAAGAAGAAGATAAAGAAGGTGAAGATGAAGAATAATTTGATGAAAAGATGATGCTGCTGAAGATTATGAAGGAGAAAGTGTGTCAAAAGTTAAAAAGGTGAAGAGCATGGAAGTTGTGAAATATACATATTTGCCAAAATAGAAAAAACGTTAACAACATTGTCAATTTCTTCAACAATCCGAACGTCTTAAAAAAAAAATATTAATGCTATTCCTTTTGATTGGGTTAAACATCTATGCCTTTAATGTCTCCTCAACCTCCCCCAATACATTCTACATTACTCTTTGTTGTTTTCCTTCATGTACAATTAACCAACAAGGCAAGAATGTTTTTTTTTTAATTCCGATATTTTGTTCCCATAGACTTACATTGGATTTCCGGTATCGGTATCGGGTATCGCCGATATTTTTGGGGTATCGGCGATACCATTCCGATTCCGATACTTTTGGATATCGGAAAGTATCGCTCAACTCTAGTCATGGCCAAAAGTTTTGAGAATGACACAAATATTATATTTTCACATGATCTGCTGCCCTCTGGTTTTATGTGTGTTTGACAGATGTTTTTATCACAGACAGAAATATAATAATTGCAAACATATGAGTAACAAAAGCTTATATTGACAGAATGAGTTAATGCAGCAAGTCAATATTTGCAGTGTTGACCCTTCTTCTTCAGGACCTCTGCAATTCTCCCTGGTATGCTCTTAATCAACTTCTGGACCAAATCCTGACTGATAGCAGTCCATTCTTGCACAATCAATGCTTTCATTTTGTCAGAATTTTTAGGTTTTTGTTTGTCCACCCGTCTCTTGATGACTGACCACAAGTTCTCAATGGGATTAAGATCTGGGGAGTTTCCAGGCCATGGACCCAAAATCTCTATGTTTTGTCCCCTGAGCCATTTAGTTATCGCCTTTGCTTTATGGCAAGGTGCTCCATCATGCTTGAAAAGGCATTGTTGATCGCCAAACTGCTTTTGGAGGGTTGGGAGAAGTTGCTCTTGGAGAACATTCTGGTACCATTCTTTATTCATGGCTGTGTTTTTAGGCAAGACTGTGAGAGAGCCGATTCCCTTGGCTGAGAAGCAACCCCACACATGAATGGTTTCAGAATGCTTAACAGTTGGCATGAGACAAGACTGGTGGTAGTGCTCACCTTGTGTTCTCCGAATGAGGCTTTTTCCTGATGTCCCAAACAATCGAAAAGGGGATTCATCAGAGAAAATAACTTTACCCCAGTCCTCAGTAGTCCACTGCCTGTACCTTTTGCAGAATATCAGTCTGTCCATGATGTTTTTTCTGGAGAGAAGTGGCTTCTTTGCTGCCCTCCTTGAGACCAGGCCTTGCTCCAAGAGTCTCCGCCTCACAGTGCGTGCAGATGCACTCACACCTGCCTGCTGCCATTCCTGAGCAAGCTCTGCACTGCTGGTAGCCCGATCCCGCAGCTGAAACACTTTTAAGAGACGGTTCTGGCGCTTGCTGGTCTTTCTTGGGCGCCCTGAAGCCTTTTTGGCAACAATGGAACCTCTCTCCTTGAAGTTCTTGATGATGTGATAGATTGTTGACTGAGGTGCAATCTTTTTAGCTGCGATACTCTTCCCTGTTAGGCCATTTTTGTGCATTGCAATGATGACTGCACGTGTTTCTTTAGACATAACCATGGTTAACAGAAGAGAAACAATGATGCCAAGCACCAGCCTCCTTTTAAAGTGTCCAGTGGTGTCATTCTTACTTAATCATGACAGATTGATCTCCAGCCATGTCCTCATCAACACCCACACCTGTGTTAATGGAGCAATCACTGAAAAGAGTTTAGCTGGTCCTTTTAAGGCAGGGCTGCAATGATGTTGAAATGTGTTTCGGGGGATAAAGTTTATTTTCTAGCCAAATATTGACTTTGCAAATAATTGCTGTTAAGCTGATCACTCTTTATAACATTTTGGAGTATATGCAAATTGCCATTAGAATAAATGAAGCAGTAGACTTTGTAAAAATTAATATTTGTGTCATTCTCAAAACTTTTGTCCATGAATGTATATGGGAAATCATCGTGGGACACTCATTATTAATTGGACTGCGTCGGACAGGGAGTATACGGTTGGTTTATTTTTTTACTTTTTATTATAGGAGACTGAGGATGTTGCTTGGATCTGGGCGTGCAATAAAAATATGAAAACCGTGTTGTGTTTTATTTCATTAAAATACTTTATTCTTATGTATGTGTGTTTTTTTTAACCCTTTCAAACTATTAGATTAATAATGAAGAGGCGTCTTATAAAACAAAAATAACCCCAAAAAAGTACACATAATTGGTATTGTCACGTCTGGAAAGATCTGCTCTATAAAACTAAAAAAAAATAATAAAAAACACGAGAAAAATGTTGCTTTTTCGTCATACTGACTCACAAAAAAAGTGAATAAAAAGCGATTACAAAGTCATATATAGAAAAAAAATAGTATCAATGAAAACGCCAAACTGTCCAGCAAAAAACAAGCCCTAATATGGCTCATTCAGCAAAAAAATTAAAACGTTACAGCTCTCAGAATATGACGATGCAAAAACAAATTCATTGTTAGAAAATGTTTTTAGTCTGTAAAAGTAGCAAAACATAAAAAATCTATATGACCCTTGTATCGCTGTAATCGTACCGACCCGACAAACAAGTTGGTCTTATCACTTTTTCCGCACGGTGAGCGGCGCACAAAATAAAAACAATAGCTGAATTTCTGGGTTTTGTTCATTCTGTGTCTGAAAAATCTGAATAAAAGCAATAAAAAATATTACATATTATAAATGGTACGAAAAAAATATGAAAACCGTCCTGGAAAAATAAGCCCTCGTACAGTTCTGTTCACCAGAAATGTAACAAATTTACAGCTCTCATAATATGACGACGAAAAAACAACTACCGTATATACTTGTGTATAAGCCTAGTTGCCGAGTTTTTCAGCACATTTTTTTGTGTTGAAAACGCCCCCCTCAGCTTATACACGAGTCATTGTCCTAGAAGCCGGCAGGGGAGGGGGAGCAGCAGAGCTGCGGGTCACAGGAGGCAGGAGTCGGTGGCTGCGGCTGTAACTATGCCCGCTGCTAAAGAGAAATGAATATTCACTGCACTGACAATAAATATTAATTTCTCTTATAGCACGCACAGCCTCAGCTGCCGGCTTCCAGCAGCTGTAAAAAAAAACCTCCTACTTACCTTCCCTGCGCGCCCTCACAGCATCCTGTTCCAGCTTCCAGCAGCTCCTGCGGTCGAGTGATCACGTGTCCCCGGTGAGTGGATAGAGTTGAATATTCATTACCTTAATGAGCAGGAACACATGATCGCTCAGCCTACCACAACACCCAGTTGGTTAAAGCAAAATTTTGCTATTTTTGTTTACTGGGGGGGCCGGGGCATAACTTTGGAACGGACAGGCACAAAAAAAAAGGAAAACTGTTCCAGATACAGTGGAACAAAGGAATTGAAGGAGGTTCTCAGTTTACAGTATATATTCGTGTATAAGCCGAGTTTTTCAGCCCGAATATTGGGCATGGAACAATTTTTCCTCAGACAAAAATTTACTAACATTGGTCTGTGTGCAACCTGATGTTTTGACGGATAACATTCAGACCAATAATATAGCTCTTAGAGTAATCTCCAAAAGGGCTGTGTCCTCTAGTAGGCTTTCGGATTGATGTCCAGACTTGTCCTGCTGAACTCTTGTGGAGTAGTGTGATTGTGTCATCATCAGACTTCCATGCCTCTATTTTTTTCAAAGTCAGTTACAGCATGCATGTACTGCATCACATATTTAACTAATGAGAATGTATTTTTTTATTTATCATTCCATTTCAGAGACGCATATTTATATATTTAGTTGCTTTCCTATTAAATAACAATGATAGACAAGATGCCAGCATGGAGCATTTTTACCTGAACAACTCAAGACCACATTGTACTTACAGTAAATGCGTGACATGCTAATTTACTGAAGGTCATTTCTATTTTATTTCTTCTGCGGTACCTTTCTAAATCTACTGATGCTTATCTATAAACAAAATGAATAAAAAAACTAAATGTTACAGCTTGTCACAGTCATAGAGACAGACTATTGTACATTAAAATACCAACGGATGGTTTTCAATGGTTTAAGGTTATTTCTTATTAGTCATGACCTTGAGAATATTTGCTCTACGTTGCTTTGAATGAGTTTTGCCAAGTGTGTTTTGTTTGTCAGGTATAAAGATGTTGGATTAGTGAAATATAACTAGAACAAATTAAAAAGGATAAAAGCTGATTATTTTTTCTGGGGATTATTTTAGGATATCACCATTGACAAGTTCAATATAACTTGTTATCAAGGTGTGACGCTAGTCACTTCTCATGGCCAAGCCATAAGTCAGTATAGTTAAGGAGTCCAAGGTCAGAAGCCAGGAGGGTACATCAGAACAGAAGGAAGAGACAAAAGCATGGTCAGGTAACGTTCCATGGTCAAAATACCAGGAGGACAGCGGATCAGAGCAGAAGTGGTTAAATAGACGGATGGTCAGAACGAGGTCCAAGGTCAGACAAATAAAAAATCAAAATATATATGGAGGAAGCAAGCTATACTTAGCTGAATCTACGTCTGGCAGAGGTCTGGGAGAAACAGCTCAGTTAAGTAGCATGGCAGTCACCTGGGATAATGAATACTTGGAGCTCAGCATGCCCCTGTACTAGATTTGATGGCTGAGCTGTCAATAATTGTATCCCAGACACTTTGAGGGGTGGAACCGTGACACAAGGTTTCCAGGCTGTTATAAACAAAGTGCCTGATGATCTTTGTAGTAAATATGTGAATTTTTGTCTGTTTTTGAAGCAGATATCATACGTGAAAGAAAATAGGTGAATTTTTTATTCTAAAGATAATTATCAGGTTATTAGGTTATAACCTAGCTATGACTTGCTTTACAGGGAGATTAGTTTACTTTTAGACACAATCCCAGCAACCTGGTCGCTGCATTCAACAAGGATAGAGCAACTCTGACTAATGGTATCTCAATTATGAGTTACTGATTTTGAGAGATGACCACAGAGGACTGGTCTTACCAGTGTTTAAAATTAGGTAAGGATAAGTTTTTGTTTGTTTTTAAATGACGATAACCAACTGCTGAGATTGAGTTGAGTTTGGAATAGAAGAATTGTATGAGAAATGGAACAACAGATTTAAAGAGGTGTTCCACTTTCAGGAAATTGGACCCCAAACACTTTAAAATACCTTAACTAATATAATAAACAGAGTAGGTACTCACCCTCTCTGGGTCCTGCTACTCAGGTCTTTGGCTTTTGGCTACAGAGGTGACATCATATCAACAGTTGCATCCCCACGGTAGATGATCACTAAGCTCAGTCTCTATGCCGAGGTAGAAGGCATGAGCCACTGAGCTTAGTGATCAGCTACAGCAATTATGATGTGACATAACCACTGCAGCCAAACATCGAGACCCGAGCAAAGGCATGGGATGGCACTGGACCTTCGTAGGATGAGCACTTGTTGCATTTGTTATTTTAGGTGTTTTAGAGTGTTACTAAAAGTTGAAACCCCTTTTACGTGACTGAGAAAATTAAGAATTTGTAATTAGGAACTTGGAACTTTTAGAAATTATAGTTAAAGTGGTTGTTTGAACATAGTACTGACTGTGATATGCCACCAATATTGGAGAGGTGGATGTTTGACCAGTGTAACCCATGTTGATCACTAAAATAAAGTGTCAGCAGTGCTAGGAAAGTGTTGTTCCACTTTGTTTCATGTCAACTTTCTTCTGAGTCTATACGGTTGGCCAATTATAGTCAAAGGCCAACTATGTGCTGACCACATGAGAAGAAATGGCATGGCTTTCCTAGTACAGGTGCAGTGACGTTCATATAAATTGTACTGCAATGCCGGGACTGGTCATGGTTCTCACAACCTGAGTGTGAGAGCGGCATAGAAATATATGAAGCTATCACACTCTGGTCTAGAGAGTCTCTCCATGCATTGTGGTCTGATTTGTACAGCCATCCGAATGCTCCCTACTGCTTCTTCTTTATTCTAGTGTTCAGACCCTTTCTAATTGGATAATGGGGCAAATCCTAACGATAAGCCACCAATGTCTGTGCTTGGGCAGCCTCTTTAATATTAGAATGACATGAATATTACCATGGACAGAAGTATTGGTAGCCAGATAATTCTTCTTTAGAAGGAGCATGTCATGAGAAAAGTGCCTATTACTTAAATGTTTCCACGTTACATCTATGTTTTTCTTTTTTATAATGCTATAATTTTCCATGTCGCTATACTAAAAAAATACTGGAATCTTGTAATTTTTAACACCAAAGACTATTTGCAGTAGGAGATGTCACAGCAAACCTCCTACCCCTTCCTGCACATGGAGCTTTTCTCAGATCAGAGCATTTGCAGAAAATTCTCCCATACACATTGATGAGTCAAAGACTTTCACCTCCTGTCTATGGTCCATATCGCTAAATGCTTTTAGCATCTCAGTAGATGGCCGTCCCCATGTTCATGCAATGAATAAAACATAAAAAATTCACAACCAGAAAATAAAAATCTATTAGGAAAAAACAGAATATGTATCATTATCTGAATTTAATGAACCAGAATACTATAAGTAAAGTCATATATACGCATAGGGGAAACCCATTAAACATGAGATGGAGAGAATAAGTCGGGTTAATGGAATCTTTTTGTATATTGCAAAGTGGACCTTTCCTACAGCGAGCCGAGTGCCGAGCATCAGCCATTGTACTCACCGTAGTTCCATTATGTGAAGAATAAGATTTATGATTAATTATGGCCTCTGTGAAACAACCTGAGGGAACAGGCGGCATGATGAGAGCTATTTTAATCAGACTGCTCTTAAATATGCAAAAGACTACTCAGACATTTGAGCTTCATTAAATCTCTCAAGGTGCCAACCATTTATAAATGATGGGCGCCAAAAACATGTTACACCATGATACTGACTGATAATATGTAATCAAGCACTATTTGATCATTCACATGCAGATGACACATGAACATTTAACTTGATGGCGTGAAACTGTTATTACTTATTCTAACTCAGTGGTTTTTGGTTCCCTTTTATGGTGTAAAATCCAGTATATCTCTCCTGCATTCAGATATCCAGAAGAAAAAGTCTATTAGTTTTTTTTTTGTCATTTGTTCACATTCTTTGTTTAGATGTAAACACTTTGGAA
Organism: Oophaga sylvatica; assembly: GCA_033576555.1. Lineage (NCBI taxonomy): Eukaryota > Metazoa > Chordata > Amphibia > Anura > Dendrobatidae > Oophaga > Oophaga sylvatica. Next base: position 394,594,409 of record JARQOD010000006.1, on the reverse strand, counting down.
TTTTATTCCATATGTCCATAGAACAATGGATAAATTGTGTTGCACTCACATAGTACGCAAGGATGCCCTGGTCTTAAAAAGCATCGTTGGGGCTCATTCACACATCAATTTTTCACGTTCGAGTACTATGCGTTTTTTTCATGGAGAGCACTCGTACTTATGAGAGGTAATGGGGCTATGCAAATGTCAGATCATTATCCCGAATCACGGAGACATGTCCGATATTCATCTGAGTGTTGGATCAAAATTGGCAATCGAGTCTTTGGATTGGCGAAAAAACGGACTGAACTCGGATGATATCTGTGTGCTGTTTGCTTTTCAAAGACTGAAAGATGGAGGAAAGTGGAGAAACTTTTAGTTTTTTTCTCATCAGTGAAAAAAAACTGATGAAACTGAGCAAACCGATGAAAATCACTGATGAAACTTCATCTGTTTTTCTTGTACGTGAAGAAGACTGACGTCTGAATGGGCTTTCAAAATAACATTTACAGTGATTTGCAAAAGTATTTGCAAGATTCAAGTTGTACTTTTCTCACCAAGTAAGATTCACTCGTGTACTACTTTTAGATAGCACTCTCCCTCTCTTTCCCCTCATTCTCTCTTTCCAGGACCTCATTCAAAAAGTATTCATTTGCAACTGTCAAGAGGTTCTTTAGAAGCTCGGAGTTGCACAAATATATGATATGGCATCTGACACAATTGAACCCTTATATGTCTCCAAATATTTGGTATATAGAGATATACAAGAGTCTATTGCTGTCAGATATATATGAAATCTGAAATACTATACAAAAAAAATGGTTTCTTAAAGGGAACCTGTCACCTGTTTTGGCCACTATAAGATGCGGCAACTGCCTTTCAGAGCTTATCTACAGCATTCTGTAATGCTGTAGATAAGCCCCCAGTCCTACCTGAAAGATAAGAAAAATAAGTTTTATTATACTCACCCAGGGAGGCGGTCCAGTCCGGTCCGGTCCAATGGGTGTCACAGGTTCCGGGTCTGGCACCTCCCATCTTCTTGTGATCCGGCCTCCTGTTGCTTCATTGCTCCCCGGCATCGCGCTCCTGCGCAGGCGAACTTCTCTGCCCTATTGAGGGCAGAGCAAAGTACCACAGTGCACAGGCGCTGGGCCTCTCTGACCTTTCACGGGGCTTGTGCACTGCAGTGCTTTCCTGTGCCCTTAACAGGGCAGAGAAGTACGCCTGTGCAGGAGCGTGATGCCGAGGAGCGATGAAGCAAGCAGGAGGGCGGCATCGCAAGAAGATGGAAGAGTCCGGACCTGGACCTGCGTCACCCATCGGACCGCACCGGACGCCCCCCTGAGTAAGTATAATAAAACTTGTTTTTCTTATCTTTCAGGTTGAACCAGGGGCTTATCTACAGCATTTTGGGCTTTGACAAAAATTAAAACAAGGGACAGGTTCCCAAAATGCAGTGGGGCAGTCTGGGGGCGGCGCATGCTCAGATTCAGATCTCCAATGAGATCTTGTCCCGAGATCTCGGGAGACGAGATCTCGTTGCCAAGATTTGAATTTCAGTATGCGCCGCCCCTGGTTGCCATCTTTCTGGAGGCCACCGCGTTGCAGCAACTGAGCTTCGGGGGGCTTTCGTGCTATGACGAAATGCCGGCGGAGCCCCCCACGCAACATGGAGCCCCCCACGCAGCACAGAGCCCCGCTGCCGCCACATCACAGAGCCCCGACTGTTGTGAATGGGTTTGAGATGAGTTCTGAGCAGAGGCTCCCTCTGGTGGTTACAAGCGGTACTAGTGAGGATTGGGAATCAGGTGTTACTGATTGGTCTTATTTAAGGGAATCATTTTCCCATCAGGGTTGCCGATGATCAATTGTTCTGGTCTGAATCCTTCTTTCCAGTTTCCCTTGTAGCCTGCTGTGTCGTGTCTGCATCTCCTGCTATCAGATAAGACAATTTCTTATTTTGTGTTTTTGCTATATTTTTGCATTTTGTCCTGCACTTCTGTGGGGGCCTTCTGGGTCCCCTCCGGGGGCTTTTGCCCTCTCAGTTTAGTCCAGCCACTGTGTTTTGTACTTTTGCTTTTTGCAGTTTTTTCAATGGCTGCTGTTTTTGTTTCACCAGAGAACTAATTTAGGTGGTAGAGGTCGTGTGATCTCAGGTGATTTTGAAATTAGTAGAGTTGGTGTTTTTCAGGGTTTTCTGGGATTGCAGTAAGTACCCTTCCTGTCCTTTTCTATTTAGATAGTTTGGGCCCCAGCGTTTGCTCATACTATTTTCTTTCTGTGTCAGTATTTCCTCTTGTCTAACCGCCATTACATGTTTGGGGGCTTTTGTTATCTTTGGGGTTCTGCTCCGGGGCAGATAGCTTTCCTATATCTATCTTTAGGTGTAGTTAGTTTCTCAGGCTGTGACGAGGCGTCTAGGACCATCGTAGGAACGCTCCACGGCTGCCTCTAGTTGTGGTGGTTAGTCAGGGTACTGCAATCTCATAGATTCCAACTGCTCTGGTGTATTTCCTTTTTTTCCTGCACTCCTCAGCTACCGTAACATAACAGTATCACCGGCCATAAAAATTGTATGGTACTCACAGAAGGGAAAAAAAAAAATATTTTGAAGGAAGAAAAGTTGTCAGAGATATTTTTCTGTTTGTTGCATTTTTTTTTTTTTTTTTTTCCCTCTGTATCTCTGGGTGCTGGGGAGGATCTTTTCTCCCAATGGAGTTTGCACAGTTGTCTGGCCGTGTGGATCAGCTTGCCACTGAGGTTCAGAGTATTGCTGCATATCTTGCTAGGTTGCCTGTTGTGGAACCTAGGATCCCCATGCCAGATTTGTTTTCAGGGGATCGAGCTAAGTTTCAGAATTTCAAAAATAATTGTAAATTGTTTTTTGCCTTAAAATCTAAGTCCTCAGGAAACGCAGCGCAGCAGGTTCAAATTGTCATCTCTCTCCTGCGCGGCGATCCTCAGGATTGGGCTTTTTCCCTGACACCTGGGGATCCTGTTTTGAGTGATGTTGATGTATTTTTTCAGGCTTTGGGGTTATTGTACGATGAGCCTAATATCACTGATCAAGCTGAAAAAGCCTTGTTGGCATTAAATCAGGGGCTTGATGACGCTGAGTTATACTGTCAGAGATTCCGTAGGTGGGCAGTCCTGACCAAATGGAATGACGACGCTTTGGCGGCCCTTTTCCGGAAGGGTCTGTCGGATAATGTAAAGGATGTTATGGTGGGATTCCCTGTCCCCTCTGGTCTCAATGATTCTATGTCATTAGCGATTCAAATTGACAGACGTTTGCGTGAGCGGAGAAGTATGCGTGGAGTGGTGTTGCCTTGTGAGCCAGCTGCTGAGCCCATGCAGTGTTATGGAGTGGTGTCTGGGGCACAGCGTCATGAGTTTCGAAAGCGCAATGGGTTATGTTTCTACTGTGGTGATGCCTCTCATGCTATTTCAGTCTGCCCTAAGCGGGGAAGACGTTTTGCACGCTCAGTTGTCTTGGGTAGTGTTCAGACTAAGTTTTTATTAACTGTCACTCTGATATGCTCTCTGTCCTCATTTTCTGCTCAGGCTTTCGTTGATTCTGGAGCAGCTATTAACCTGATGGATTATGATTTTGCTAAACGTTGTGGATTTCCCTTGATACCCCTACAGAAGTCTATTCCCCTACTGGGGATCGATTCTACCCCTTTGGCTGAGAATAAACCCCAGTTTTCTACTCAGGTGATAATGAGGGTTTAACCTGATCACCAGGAGTGCTGCAAATTTTTGGTTCTATATAATCTGCATGACATTATCGTGCTGGGTTTCCCTTGGTTACAGTCTCATAATCCTGTTTGGATTGGAAATCTGTGTCTGTAACCAGTTGGGGCTGCCAATGTGTTAATACCAACACTCCTGTTTTTTCTGCCTCCCCCCAGGCTGAGGATGTTCCTGACTTTTTGTTTGATTTTTCTGATGTGTTTAGCGAAAGTAAATCTGCATCCTTACCTCCCCATAGGAGCTATGACTGCGCTATTGAATTAGTGCCAGGTAGTAAATTCCCTAAGGGTCGCCTTTTTAACTTGTCTGTACCTGAACATGACGCTATGCGGTCTTATATCAAGGAATCATTGGAGAAGGGTCATATCAGACCATCCTCTTCACCCTTAGGTGCCGGTTTTTTCTTTGTGGCCAAAAAAGATGGTTCATTAAGGCCGTGTATTGATTATCGTCTCTTGAACAATATTACTGTGAAATATCAATACCCGTTACCCTTGATTTCTGACCTGTTTTCCAGGGTGAAAAACGCTACTTGGTTTACCAAGCTTGACCTCAGGGGGGCGTATAACCTTATTCGCATTAAGCGCGGGGATGAATGGAAGACGGCATTTAACACCCCTGAAGGGCATTTTGAGTACCTTGTGATGACCTTTGGGCTCACTAATGCTCCTTCCGTCTTCCAGTCCTTCATGAATGACATTTTCAGGGATTTTGTGGACAAGTTTCTGATTGTTTATTTGGATGATATCTTGATTTTTTCTAATGACTGGGACTCTCATGTGAAACATGTTCGAACTGTATTCCAGATTTTGAGAGAGAATGCTCTGTATGTGAAGGGATCAAAGTGTCTTTTTGGCGTACAGAAGATCTCATTTCTGGGATTCATTTTGTCCCCATCTGTTATTGAAATGGACCCGGTCAAGGTTCAGGCCATCTGTGATTGGGTCCAACCTACTTCATTAAAGGCTCTTCAGAGATTTTTGGGTTTTGCCAATTTTTATCGTAAATTTATTGGTAATTTCTCTGTTATTGTTAAACCATTAACTGATTTGACCAGAAAGGGTTCTGATGTGGTGAATTGGCCTCCTGAGGCAGTCTCTGCGTTTCAGGAACTTAAGCAGAGATTCACTTCTGCTCCTGTTCTACGGCAGCCTGATATTTCTCTGCCATTTCAGGTGGAGGTTGATGCCTCTGAAATTGGGGCAGGTGCCGTTTTGTCCCAAAAAGATCCAGAGACCTCTAAAAGTAACCCTTGTGCCTTTTTCTCTCGAAAATTTTCTCCTACTGAACGTAATTATGACGTGGGTAATCGGGAGTTATTGGCCATGAAGTGGGCTTTTGAAGAGTGGAGACATTGGCTGGAGGGAGCCAAACATCAGGTGGTGGTCCTTACGGACCATAAGAATCTGGTCTATCTGGAATCTGCCAAGCGACTCAATCCTAGACAGGCCAGGTGGGCCTTGTTTTTCACACGTTTTAATTTTGTGGTTTCCTTTCTTCCTGGCACTAAGAATGTTAAGGCGGATGCCCTCTCGAGGAGTTTCCTTGCGGACTCTCCTGAGCTATCTGATCCCTCTGTTATTTTGAAGGAGGGTGTAGTTCTTTCCGCCATCTCGCCTAATTTGAGACTTGCTCTGGAGGGGTGTCAGGAGGATAGGCCCGAGCGCTGCCCTGTTGGAAAATTGTTTGTCCCGGACCAATGGAAAAAGAGTGTGATGTCTGAGATTCATTGTTCCGCATTGGCTGGGCATCCCGGAATTTTTGGTACCAGAGACTTGGTTAGTCGGTCCTTTTGGTGGCCTACCTTGTCTCGCGATGTCAGGGAATTTGTGCAGTCCTGCGGGACTTGCTCTCGCTCCAAGCCTTGCTCTCGCTCTAGTGGTTTGTTGATGCCATTGCCTGTGCCCAAGAGACCATGGACCCATATCTCTATGGATTTCATTTCCGATCTTCCTGTTTCTCAGAGAATGACCACCATCTGGGTAATTTGTGATAGGTTTTCCAAAATGATACATCTTGTGCCATTACCTAAGTTGCCTTCCTCCTCTGAATTGGTGCCGTTGTTCCTTCAGCACGTGGTTCGTTTACACGGCATTCCTGAGAACATTGTGTCTGACAGAGGAGTCCAGTTTGTTTCCAGATTTTGGAGGACTTTTTGTTCTAAACTGGGTGTTCAATTGTCTTTCTCCTCGGCATTTCATCCTCAGACCAATGGTCAAACTGAGAGAACAAACCAGACATTGGAGACTTATCTAAGATGCTTTGTGTCTGCTGATCAGGATGACTGGGTCTCTTTTTTGCCTTTGGCTGAGTTTGCTCTTAATAATAGGGCTAGCTCTGCCACTTTGATGTCTCCGTTTTTCTGTAATTCTGGGTTTCACCCTCGATTTTCTTCAGGACAGACGGAGGCTTCTGTCTGTCCAGGTGTTGACTCTGTTGTTGAGCGTATGCAGCAGATTTGGGACCAGGTAGTGGAGAGGTTGTCCCTCTCTCAGGAGAAGGCCCAGCGGTTTGCTAACCGGCATAGGACTGATGGTCCTCGGTTTAAAGTGGGGGACTTGGTCTGGTTGTCCTCAAAGAATATTCCTATGAGAGTAGCATCTCCTAAATTTAAGCCTAGGTTCATTGGACCTTATAAGATCATGGAGATTATTAATCCTGTTTCTTTTCGTTTGCTTCTTCCAGGGACATTTAAGATCCATAACGTGTTCCACAAGTCCTTGTTGAAGAGGTTTGTTGAGCCAGTGGTTCCTGCTGCTGTGCCTCCTGACCCTGTTTTGGTTGAGGGCAATCTGGAGTATGTGGTTGAGAAAATATTGGATTCTCGTTTTTCTAGACGAAGACTCCAGTATTTGGTTAAATGGAGAGGTTATGGTCAGGAAGATAATTCTTGGGTGTTTGCTTCGGACATCCATGCTAGGAGACTTATCCGTGCGTATCATAGAACTCATCCTGACCGACCTGGTTGCTCAAATGAGGGTTCGGTGACCCTCCTCAAGGGGGGGTACTGTTGTGAATGGGTTTGAGATGAGTTCTGAGCAGAGGCTCCCTCTGGTGGTTACAAGCGGTACTAGTGAGGATTGGGAATCAGGTGTTACTGATTGGTCTTATTTAAGGGAATCATTTTCCCATCAGGGTTGCCGGTGATCAATTGTTCTGGTCTGAATCCTTCTTTCCAGTTTCCCTTGTAGCCTGCTGTGTCGTGTCTGCATCTCCTGCTATCAGATAAGACAATTTCTTATTTTGTGTTTTTGCTATATTTTTGCATTTTGTCCTGCACTTCTGTGGGGGCCTTCTGGGTCCCCTCCGGGGGCTTTTGCCCTCTCAGTTTAGTCCAGCCACTGTGTTTTGTACTTTTGCTTTTTGCAGTTTTTTCAGTGGCTGCTGTTTTTGTTTCACCAGAGAACTAATTTAGGTGGTAGAGGTCGTGTGATCTCAGGTGATTTTGAAATTAGTAGAGTTGGTGTTTTTCAGGGTTTTCTGGGATTGCAGTAAGTACCCTTCCTGTCCTTTTCTATTTAGATAGTTTGGGCCCCAGCGTTTGCTCATACTATTTTCTTTCTGTGTCAGTATTTCCTCTTGTCTAACCGCCATTACATGTTTGGGGGCTTTCTGTTATCTTTGGGGTTCTGCTCCGGGGCAGATAGCTTTCCTATATCTATCTTTAGGTGTAGTTAGTTTCTCAGGCTGTGACGAGGCGTCTAGGACCATCATAGGAACGCTCCACGGCTGCCTCTAGTTGTGGTGGTTAGTCAGGGTACTGCAATCTCATAGATTCCAACTGCTCTGGTGTATTTCCTTTTTTTCCTGCACTCCTCAGCTACCGTAACATAACACCCGACACCACCGCACCACAGAGCACAGGGAGGCTGCATCGGGACTGCCGCCGCCACCTGATTTTTAAGTATGTTGAGACCATAAGACGCACCCCCATTTCCCCCCAAAATTTTGGGGAAAAAAATGTGTCTTATGGTCCGAAAAATACGGTAACTGTTTATCTGCAGTTATACCTTTGTGCCCACAAGAGGCTGTTTTGGTTATGAATGCCTTGGGGTGTTATAAAAGCAATAAAACTTCACCTGTTTAGACCAAACCGCATTGCCTGTGTGAACGCTACCTAATGCCTGACAGTGAATCCCTACAATAGAAAGAGATTTACGGTTTTCAGCAACTATTTCTTTTATATATTAGAACTTGATTTATCTGCTGCTATTTCTTTGATCATGTGGATTCAGAACCATCTACCAGTTTTGCATACACTTATGGTCTCAAGTTATAATATTTTTAACTTATAATGGTCAATTAATATTGTATTTTTAGGGAACGCTGTATAATGTCATCTTAATATAAAATGTGAGAACTCTCATTTCTACAGTTATTTAAAGTTAATTATCATCTTACAATATGTCCTGTTATATGGCATATCTCGTATTGCATATTCTATCTCAACCCCCATCCAGTCTGGTGAGGCCACCATGTCTAGGAAGAGAATAATTGGAAAGATTGCCTCTCATATGCATGGCCCACAGATACATACGGCATTTTCTGCAAATTTCAAATAAATTTCAAGGTTAGAAATCCCCCTTTAAGCCTTTTCCTACATACGACACGCATTCACACAGATCAAGTGCCAGCTGTATTATGCTTTTACAAAATAAAAATAGAACCCCCTTTCTTCCAGTTAAAAATAAATTAAAAAAATAGAAAAATATTTGGTATCACCATATCAGAAAAGTCCAATCTGTAAACATATAAAATTATTTGAATACTTAAGTTAATTTGAAAAATTGCAATTTTTCAATCATTGCGTCTCCCACAGAAAATACAATAAAAATCAATCCAAAAATCATATATACTCCTAATTGGTACCAATGGAATCTACTCATATCAACACCAAAACAAAACCTCATATTTCAATGGAAAAATAAAAAAGTTACGGGTCCCAGAGAATGGCAACAAAAAATATATTTTTCTTTTTGCAAAGTTTTGTAATTTATTTTTACCACTTAAATAAACAAGTAAACACGTTTTGTATCTCTGTAGTCATACTGCCTTGGAGATTTATGTTAACAGATCAATTTACTGGTAACATACTGGAACACCGGAAAAACAAAATTGCATGTTTGTGTGTTTTTTTTTACCATTTCTTAACATATGGATTTTTTTCAGCATTTATCACTACATTATTTGTTAAAGAGAATTATGTAATTCAAAACTACAACTCATACCACTAACAAAAAGCCGTCATACGCCTTATGTGTAAGAAAAAAAAATTATGACTCTTGGAAGAAGGGGAGGAAATTATGAAAGCACAAAACGTTAAATGGACACAGTATCCTTATTTTTGGGAGGGTTAGAGTGAAAAGATAATTGTTTTACTAATTTTCACTTTTAAAAAAATGCAAGTACTTAAAAAGTATCGTTATAAGGCCATAGTCACACTTGCGAGAAATATGGACGCGTGCTATGCGATAAAAAATCGCATTGCGCTCGGACCAATGTTAATCTATGGGGCAGCTCCCATCAGCCGATTTTTCCTCGGCCGTATTATACGTGCTGAGGAAATGGCAGCATGCTGCGATTTGCAGCATATTACGCCAGTAATACACCAATACAAGTCTATGGGTGCAATAAAAATACAGATTACACACGGACCAGACGAGTCACTTACGAGAAATACGGACCGCTTTCCTTTAGAAAAGCCGGCAATTCAGTGCGCTATACTGTAAAATCACACTGACAGGTTTAATAAAGAATCCAAAGAATAGATATAAACACATAGAATACATACATACTTTTATATATATATATATATATATATATATATATATATATAATATACATGTCATTGAGACACATATATATATATTTATAGTTCATAGAGTTCTACATAGCATAATAGCCGCTAAATCAATTGCCGGCTTCTGTAAAATCATTACAGAACCCGACATGATATGACACATGGTTTACATATAGTAAACTATGTCATATCAAAACGATCTATATACCGTATGTCAGGGTTTAATAATATTATTAGTTTGTGTTAGGAAAAATTTGGAACTCTAGGGGTTAAATTTAAGGCTATAATTGCGGAAAAAATTGCGTGGGCGCTCGCGCAATTTTCCCTGCCAGAGATGGAAAGCCAGTGACTGAGGACAGATATTAATAGCCTAGAGAGGGACCATGGTTATTGTACCCCCCGGCTACAAACATCTGCCCCCAGCCACCCCAGAAAAGGCGCATCTATAAGATGCGCCTTTTCTATCACTTAGCCTCTCTATTCCCATTGACTTTCGAGGTGGCTCATGTGTTAATAAGGGGTTAATGTTACATTTTAATAGCAAGGTGACATTAACTCCTTATTAACCCATGAGCCACTGCTAAAGGCAATGGGAATAGAGAGGCTAAGTGCCAGAAAAGGCGCATCTTATAGATGCGCCTTTTCTGGGGTGGCTGGGGGCAGATGTTTGTAGCCAGGGGTGCAATAACCATGGTCCCTCTCTAGTCTATTAATATCTGTCCTCAGTCACTGGCTTTCCCTCTCTGGTGGAGAAAATACCGCGGGAGCCCACGCAATTTTTTTCAACAAATTTACCTGTTAATTTAACACCTACATGTCCCAAATTTTTCACACATACACTAATCTAATTATTAGTCAAAAACATATATAAAACTACATGAAATTAAATGGTTTACTGTATGTAAACCATGTGTCATTTCATGTCGGGTTCTGTAATGATTTTACAGAAGTCGGCAAATGATTTAGCAGCTATTATGCTATGTAGAACTCTATGAACTATAAATATATATATGTGTCTCAATGACATGTATATACAGTATATATATATGTGTATTCTATGTGTATATATCTATTCTTTCGTTTGTGTTTTAACCCCTTACTGCCATCGGACGTACTATCCCGTCCATGGTACCTGGGCCCGTATGACCGGGGACGGGATAGTACGTCCAGCCCTTTAATGCGACATTGCGACTTAAGTCGCAATGATCGCATTAAAATTCCGACGCCATCTTACCTCAGGAGAGATGGCGCCGGCATCCCGGGGTCTGTCACCGCCCACCCTCACTCCCGATCGCTGTGATTGGCTGTTCAATTCTGAACAGCCAATCGCAGCCTTTCTCACTGTTTCAGCCAATCCGATGGGCTGAAACAGTGAGATCCCAGGCTAGAATCGAGTACCGATGTACTCGATCCTAGGCCTGGGCATAGAAAGGAGCAGACCCCCCCTGGATTGGCGCGATCGCCGATCACATCGATCGCGCCAATCGCAGGGCACAGCCGCGGTGTATCCGCGCTGTGCCCTGCCTGTACCTGCCTGGATCGGTGCAGTAATAGCACCGATCCTAGGCCGGAGCCTGGGACAGGCCCAGTAGGGCCTGCAGCTGCTGATTGGCGCGATCGATGTCATCGACGATCGCGCCAATCACAGGGCACAGCAGCGGTGTGACCGCTCTGTGCCCTGCTTCCTGACCTGCCGGTGACCTGCCTAGGAATCGGAGCAGTGAGCTCCGATTACTAGGCCGGTGCCTAGCAACCGGCAAAACAAGGGTCTCCTCTAATTGGTGGGATCGATGTGATCATCGATCCCACCAATGACAGGTCACAGCAGCGATGTGACCGCTCTGTGACCTGTCTGCAAACTGGATCTGACCTGTCTGACCGCACTGCAGGGGTCCTCACACTTGCTGAGGATTCCTGCAGTGCGGTCACACGCCAGATCTCCTCCTGTGCTGGGCCTTGTGGTGCCACAGTAGCCTGTGACACCACAACTCCTGCTGAAGAAAGAAGAGAGAAGAAAGAAGAGAGAAGAAAGAAGAGAGAAGAAAGAAGAGAGAAGAAAGAAGAGAGACTACAAACGTGAGTTTTTGAGCCCCGATCCCTGCCCGATCCACCCCAATCCCCCCATTCCCCCCTCCCCCCTTCCCTTTCCCCCTCTTTTTACCCCCCCTTTGCACACATTTAGCAGCCGCCGAGCGTTGATTGGTGACGCAGTTCACCGATCAACACTCAGCTCGTCTCGTTTTTTCTTTTCACCCCCCTCCGTGCGCACTTCCAGCAGCCGCGGAACTTTGATAAGTGACACCAGTCACTTATCAGAGCTCGTTCCTGCAGTTTTTTTTTTTTTCACTCCCCTTTCCGCCACTCCTGTGCGCACTTCCAGCAGCCGCGGAACTTTGATAAGTGACACCAGTCACTTATCAGAGCTCGTTCCTGCAGGTTTTTTTTTTTTTCACACCCACTTTCCGCCACTCCCGTGCGCACATCTAGCAGCCGCGGAACTTTGATAAGTGACACCGGTCACTTATCAGAGCTCGTTCCTGCCGTTTTTTTTTTTTTTTTTCACTCCCCTTTCCGCCACTCCTGTGCGCACATCCAGCAGCCGCGGAACTTTGATAAGTGACACCGTCACTTATCAGAGCTCGTTCCTGCAGTTTTTTTTTTTTTTTTCACTCCCCTTTCTGCCACTCCTGTGCGCACATCCAGCAGCCGCGGAACTTTGATAAGTGACACCAGTCACTTATCAGAGCTCGTTCCTGCAGTTTTTTTTTTTTTCACCCCACTTTCCGCCACTCCGTGCGCACATTCTAGCAGCCGCGGAACTTTGATAAGTGACACCGTCACTTATCAGAGCTCGTTCCTGCGTTTTTTTTTTTTTTTCACTCCCCTTTCCGCCACTCCTGTGCGCACATCTAGCAGCCGCGGAACTTTGATAAGTGACACCGGTCACTTATCAGAGCTCGTTCCTGCCGTTTTTTTTTTTTTCACTCCCCTTTCCGCCACTCCTGTGCGCACATCCAGCAGCCGCGGAACTTTGATAAGTGACACCGTCACTTATCAGAGCTCGTTCCTGCATTTTTTTTTTTCACTCCCCTTTCCGCCACTCCTGTGCGCACATCTCAGCAGCCGCGGAACTTTGATAAGTGACACCAGTCACTTATCAGAGCTCGTTCCTGCAGTTTTTTTTTTTTTCACCCACTTTCCGCCACTCCCGTGCGCACATCTAGCAGCCGCGGAACTTTGATAAGTGACACCGTCACTTATCAGAGCTCGTTCTGCGTTTTTTTTTTCAACCTTCCCACTCCCGTGCGCTACATCTAGCAGCCGCGGACTGATAGTGACACCGTCCTTATCAAGCTCGCCTGCGTTTTTTTTTTTTTCACTCCCCTTCCGCCACTCTGTGCGCACTTCCAGCAGCCGCGGAACTTTGATAAGTGACACCAGTCACTTATCAGAGCTCGTTCCTGCAGTTTTTTTTTTTTTTTCACTCCCCTTTCTGCCACTCCTGTGCGCACATCCAGCAGCCGCGGAACTTTGATAAGTGACACCAGTCACTTATCAGAGCTCGTTCCTGCAGTTTTTTTTTTTTCACCCCCTTTCCGCCACTCCCGTGCGCACATCTAGCAGCCGCGGAACTTTGATAAGTGACACCGGTCACTTATCAGAGCTCGTTCCTGCCGTTTTTTTTTTTTTTTTCACTCCCCTTTCCGCCACTCCTGTGCGCACATCTAGCAGCCGCGGAACTTTGATAAGTGACACCGGTCACTTATCAGAGCTCGTTCCTGCATTTTTTTTTTTCACCCCCTTTCCGCCACTCCTGTGCGCACATCCAGCAGCCGCGGAACTTTGATAAGTGACACCAGTCACTTATCAGAGTTCGTTCCTGCAGGTTTTTTTTTTTCACTCCACTTTCCGCCACTCCCGTGCGCACATCTAGCAGCCGCGGAACTTTGATAAGTGACACCGGTCACTTATCAGAGCTCGTTCCTGCCGTTTTTTTTTTTTTTCACTTCCCTTTCCGCCACTCCTGTGCGCACATCCGGCAGCCGCGGAACTTTGATAAGTGACACCGGTCACTTATCAGAGCTCGTGCCTGCTGGTTTAGACTTTTTTTCACAGGCATTTTTTTCCCTATTCTCTTTCTTTTCTTTTAGCTTTTTCCTTTCAGCATAGTTTGCACCAACCACTATCCCCCCCACACACACACACACAGTTATAAATAAAGTTCACACAAAGCACCACATTCACAAAAAAAATGTCCCGCTCGTCACGTTCTTCCCAACAGCGCTATTCAGTGGAAGAGGCATACGCTTTACTTGCCTCCGACACTGATAGCGAGGGAGAGGATCCCACATTTCTTTACTTTTCAGATTCTTCATCCTCTTCTTCTTCTTCCTCCTCTTCCTCATCTTCCTCCTCGGGTCCTGCGGAACCGCCACGCAGACGCCCCAGGACAGAAGATGAGGCAGCGCCCACCCCTGAAAATGAACCAGCGCACCCCTCTTCGGACCCCATATGGACCCCGCCCCCCGAAAATTACGAGCCACTGATTCCTGATTTTGTGGCAGAATCAGGAATCAAGTTTGACACCACGGGCCTCAGAGAAATAGACTTTTTCAAAGTCTTTTTCTCTGAGGATTTTATTAACCTCGTGGTGGAGCAAACTAATTTGTACGCTCGGCAATTTTTGGCGCAAAACCCAGTGTCATCATTTTCCAACTGGTCTCCTGTAGACGCAGGTGAAATGATGCAGTTTTGGGGCCTGGTCCTCCATATGGGGATCCTGAAGAAGCCAGAACTTCGGCAATATTGGAGTGTTGATATTTTATACAACACTCCACTGTTCCGAATGGTCATGGCTCGGACGCGTTTTGAGGCCATCCACAAATTCCTGCATTATAATGATAATGCACAGTGTCCCCCACAAAATGACCCCAACTTTGACCGTCTGTTCAAAGTTCGGCCGGTCATCGAACACTTCAGCAAAAAGTTTGCTGAAGTGTACGTGCCCCAAAGGGACATCTGCGTGGATGAGTCCTTGGTTCATTTTAAGGGACGGCTCAGATTCCGCCAGTACCTGCCCAGCAAGAGGGCAAGGTACGGAATTAAACTCTACAAGCTGTGCGAGAGTACCTCAGGGTACACGCACAGCTTTAGAGTTTACGAAGGAAAGGACACCAGGATTGAACCCCCTGAGTGTCCCCCCGTCCTGGGAGTGAGTGGGAAAATTGTGTGGGATTTGGTGCACCCACTGCTGGATAAAGGTTATCACCTTTACACCGATAACTTTTATTCCAGCGTCCCACTCTACAAATCCCTCTCTGCGCGAGGTACCGCAGCTTGCGGTACCGTCCGCAAAAATCAGAGAGGCCTCCCGAAGACGCTACTTGGGCAGATGCTCAGAAAGGGTGAGAGCAGAGCCCAATGTAGCGACCACCTGTTGGTGGTCAAGTACAAGGACAAGAGGGATGTCCTTCTCTTGACCACCATACATGGTGATGGCAGCGCCCTCAGCACTGTACGGGGTACCTCTACACAGGTCCGCAAACCGGACTGTGTACTGGGGTACAATAAATACATGGGGGGTGTTGATCTCTCTGATCAACTCCTCCAACCGTACAGTGCTTTGAGAAAGGCCAAGGTGTGGTACAAGAAGCTGTCCGTGCACATCGTCCAAATGGCAATGCTCAACGCTTTCCTGCTGTCACGATGTGCACGCAACAGCGATACGACGTACCTTCAGTTCCAGGAGGTAGTGGTTAAGGCCCTGATGTTTGGCGCTCAGGAAACAGCGGGCCCCAGTACTTCTGGAACTGAAGGTGCTCGTATCATACCAGGTCAGCATTTCCCGGGGGTGGTCCCGCCAACTGGAAGCAAAGGTAAGCCGCAAAAAAGGTGCTGAGTGTGTTACAAAAGGGGAATACGCAAGGACACCACTTACCAATGCGACACCTGCCCCGAAAAACCTGGCCTGTGTATGAAGGATTGTTTCAAATTGTACCACACCTCAATGCACTACTAATTTACTTTACAGGAAAGATTAGTTCCAGAAGGGGGGCACATTTAGAAAAGTTCCTTGGGAGTCTACTTTCCAAAATTATGTCACTTGTGGTTTTTTTTTTACTGTTTAGGCACATCAGGAGCTCTGCAAACGGAACATGACGCCCGCAGACCATTCCATCAGTCTGCATTCCAAAACGTCACGACTTCCCTTCTGAGCCCCGACTTGTGCCCAAACAGTTTTTTCCCACATATGGGGCACCAGTGTACTCAGGACAAATTGGACAACAATTTTTGGTGTCCAATTTCTCCTCTTACCCTTGGGAAAATAAAAAATTGGGGACTAAAACATCATTTTTGTGAGGATAAAAGTAGGATTTTTTATTTTTACACCTGGGCATTATAAACTTTAGTGAAACACTTGGGGTTCAAAATGCTCACCACACACCTAGGTAAGTTCCTTAGGGGTCTAGTTTCCAAAATCGGGTCACTTGTGGGGGTTTCCACTGTTTAGGCACATGAGGGGCTCTGCTAACGGAACATGACGCCCGCAGACCATTCCATCAAAGTCTGCATTCCAAAACGTCACTGCTTCCCTTCTGCGCCCTGCCATGCGCCCAAACAGTGGTTCCCCCCAACATATGGGGTATCAGTGTACTCAGGACAAATTGGACAACAACTTTTGTGGTCCAATTTCTCCTGTTACCCTTGGGAAAATAAAAAATTGGGGACTAAAACATCATATTTGTGGAAATTTTTTTTTTTTTTTTTATTCACGCCAGGGCATTATAAACTTTAGTGAAACACTTTGGGGTTCAAAATGCTCACCACACACCTAGATAAGTTCATTAGGGGGTCTAGTTTCCAAAATGGGGTCACTTGTGGGGGTTTCCACTGTTTAGGCACATGAGGGGCTCTGCTAACGGAACATGACGCCCGCAGACCATTCCATCAAAGTCTGCATTCCAAAACGTCACTGCTTCCCTTCTGCGCCCTGCCATGCGCCCAAACAGTGGTTCCCCCCAACATATGGGGTATCAGCGTACTCAGGACAAATTGGACAACAACTTTTGTGGTCCAAGTTCTCCTGTTACCCTTGGGAAAATAAAAAATTGGGGACTAAAACATCATATTTGTGGAATTTTTTTTTTTTTTTTATTCACGCCAGGGCATTATAAACTTTAGTGAAACACTTGGGGGTTCAAAGTGCTCACCACACACCTAGATAAGTTCCTTAGGGGGTCTAGTTTCCAAAATGGGGTCACATGTGGGGGGTTTCCACTGTTTTAGGCACATCAGGGGCTCTGCTAACGGAACATGACGCCCGCAGACCATTCCATCAAAGTCTGCATTCCAAAACGTCACTGCTTCCCTTCCGAGCCCTGCCGTGTGCCCAAACAGTGTATCCCCTCAACATATGGGGTATCAGCGTACTCAGGACAAATTGGACAACCACTTTTGGGTCTAATTTCTCCTCTTACCCTTGGGAAAATAAAAAATTGGGGACTAAAACATCACTTTTGTGGAAAAAAAATATATATTTTTTTTTCACGCCAGGGCATTATAAACGTTAGTGAAACACTTGGGGGTTCAAAGTGCTCACCACACACCTAGATAAGTTCCTTAGGGGGTCTAGTTTCCAAAATGGGGTCACATGTGTGGGTTTCCACTGTTTAGGCACATCAGGGGCCCTCCAAACGCGACATGGCGTCCGTTCGCAATTCCAGCCAATTTTGGTTTGGAAAAGTCAAACGGCGCTCCTTCCCTTTCAAGCCCTGCCGTGCGTCCAAACAGTGGTTCCCCCCCACATATGGGGTATCAGCGTACTCAGGACATGTTGGACAACAACTTTTGTGGTCCAATTTCTCCTCTTACCCTGGGGAAAATAAAAAATTGGGGACTAAAACATCATGCTTGTGGAAAAAATATGATTTTTTTTCTTCACGGCTCTACATTACAAACTTGCGTGAAGCACTTGAGGGTTCAAAGTGCTCACCACACATCTAGATAAGTTCCTTAGGGGTCTAGTTTCCAAAATGGGGTCACATGTGGGGGGTTTCCACTGTTTAGGCACATCAGGGGCCCTCCAAACGCGACATGGCGTCCGTTCGCAATTCCAGCCAATTTTGGTTTGGAAAAGTCAAACGGCGCTCCTTCCCTTTCAAGCCCTGCCGTGCGCCCAAACAGTGGTTCCCCCCCACATATGGGGTATCAGCGTACTCAGGAAATGTTGGACAACAACTTTTGTGGTCCAATTTCTCCTCTTACCCTTGAGAAAATAAAAATTTGGGGACTAAAACATCATGTTTGTGGAAAAAATATGATTTTTTTTCTTCACGGCTCTACATTACAAACTTGCGTGAAGCACTTGAGGGTTCAAAGTGCTCACCACACATCTAGATAAGTTCCTTAGGGGTCTAGTTTCCAAAATGGGGTCACATGTGGGGGTTTCCACTGTTTAGGCACATCAGGGGCCCTCCCAAACGCAACATGGCGTCCGTTCGCAATTCCAGCCAATTTTGGTTTGGAAAAGTCAAACGGCGCTCCTTCCCTTTCAAGCCCTGCCGTGCGCCCAAACAGTGGTTCCCCCCCAAATATGGGGTATCAGCGTACTCAGACATGTTGGACAACAACTTTTGTGGTCCAATTTCTCCTCTTACCCTTGGGAAAATAAAAATTTGGGGACTAAAACATCATGTTTGTGGAAAAAATATGATTTTTTTTCTTCACGCTCTACATTACAAACTTGCGTGAAGCACTTGAGGGTTCAAAGTGCTCACCACACATCTAGATAAGTTCCTTAGGGGGTCTAGTTTCCAAAATGGGGTCACATGTGGGGGGTTTCCACTGTTTAGGCACATCAGGGGCCCTCCAAACGCGACATGGCGTCCGTTCGCAATTCCAGCCAATTTGTGTTTGGAAAAGTCAAACGTGCTCCTTCCCTTCGAGCCCTGCCGTGCGCCCAAACAGTGGTTCCCCCCCACATATGGGGTATCAGCGTACTCATGACATGTTGGACAACAACTTTTGTGGTCCAATTTCTCCTCTTACCCTTGGGAAAATAAAAATTTGGGGACTAAAACATCATGTTTGTGGAAAAAATATGATTTTTTTTCTTCACGGCTCTACATTACAAACTTGTGTGAAGCACTTGAGGGTTCAAAGTGCTCACCACACATCTAGATAAGTTCCTTAGGGGGTCTAGTTTCCAAAATGGGGTCACATGTGGGGGGTTTCCACTGTTTAGGCACATCAGGGGCCCTCCAAACGCGACATGCGTCCGTTCGCAATTCCAGCCAATTTTGGTTTGGAAAAGTCAAACGGTGCTCCTTCCCTTTCGAGCCCTGCCGTGCGCCCAAACAGTGGTTCCCCCCCACATATGGGGTATCAGCGTACTCATGACATGTTGGACAACAACTTTTGTGGTCCAATTTCTCCTCTTACCCTTGGGAAAATAAAAATTTGGGGACTAAAACATCATGTTTGTGGAAAAAATATGATTTTTTTTCTTCACGGCTCTACATTACAAACTTGTGTGAAGCACTTGAGGGTTCAAAGTGCTCACCACACATCTAGATAAGTTCCTTAGGGGGTCTAGTTTCCAAAATGGGGTCACATGTGGGGGGTTTCCACTGTTTAGGCACATCAGGGGCCCTCCAAACGCGACATGGCGTCCGTTCGCAATTCCAGCCAATTTTGGTTTGGAAAAGTCAAACGGCGCTCCTTCCCTTTCGAGCCCTGCCGTGCGCCCAAACAGTGGTTCCCCCCCACATATGGGGTATCAGCGTACTCAGGACATGTTGGACAACAACTTTTGTGGTCCAATTTCTCCTCTTACCCTTGGAAAATAAAAATTTGGGGACTAAAACATCATGTTTGTGGAAAAAATATGATTTTTTTTCTTCACGGCTCTACATTACAAACTTGCGTGAAGCACTTGAGGGTTCAAAGTGCTCACCACACATCTAGATAAGTTCCTTAGGGGGTCTAGTGTCCAAAATGGGGTCACATGTGGGGGGTTTCCACTGTTTAGGCACATCAGGGGCCCTCCAAACGCGACATGTCGTCCGTTCGCAATTCCAGCCAATTTTGGTTTGGAAAAGTCAAACGGCGCTCCTTCCCTTCAAGCCCTGCCGTGCGCCCAAACAGTGGTTCCCCCCCAATATGGGGTATCAGCGTACTCAGGACATGTTGGACAACAACTTTTGTGGTCCAATTTCTTCTCTTACCCTTGGGAAAATAAAAATTTGGGGACTAAAACATCATGTTTGTGGAAAAAATATGATTTTTTTTCTTCACGGCTCTACATTACAAACTTGCGTGAAGCACTTGAGGGTTCAAAGTGCTCACCACACATCTAGATAAGTTCCTTAGGGGGTCTAGTTTCCAAAATGGGGTCACATGTGGGGGGTTTCCACTGTTTAGGCACATCAGGGGCCCTCCAAACGCGACATGGCGTCCGTTCGCAATTCCAGCCAATTTTGGTTTGGAAAAGTCAAACGGCGCTCCTTCCCTTTCAAGCCCTGCCGTGCGCCCAAACAGTGGTTCCCCCCCACATATGGGGTATCAGCGTACTCAGGATAAGTTGGACAACAACTTTTGTGGTTCAATTTCTCCTCTTACCCTGGGAAAATAAAAATTTGGGGACTAAAACATCATGCTTGTGGAAAAAATATGATTTTTTTTTCTTCACGGCTCTACATTACAAACTTGCGTGAAGCACTTGAGGGTTCAAACTACTCACCACACATCTAGATAAGTTCCTTAGGGGGTCTAGTTTCCAAAATGGGGTCACGTGTGGGGGGTTTCCACTGTTTAGGCACATCGGGGCCTCTCCAAACGCGACATGGCGTCCGTTCTCAATTCCAGCCAATTTTGGTTTGGAAAAGTCAAACTGCGCTCCTTCCATTCCGAGCTCTGCCGTGTGCCCAAACAGTGGTTTTCCCTCACATATGGGGTATCGGCGTACTCAGGAGAAATTGCACAACAACTTTATCAGTCCTTTTTCTCCTTTTTCCCTTGTGAAAATAAAAAAAATGTTTGTAAAAGATCATTTTTGTGATTAAATAGTAAAATGTTAATTTTTTCCTTCCATGTTGCTTCAGCTCCTGTGAAGCACCTGAAGGGTTAATAAACTTCTTGAATGTGGTTTTGAGTACCTTGAGGGGTGTAGTTTTTAGAATGGTGTCACTTTTGGGTATTTTCTGCTATATAGACCCCTCAAAGTGACTTCAAATATGAGGTGGTCCCGAAAAAAAATGGCTTTGTAAATTTTGTTGTAAAAATGAGAAATCGCTGGTCAACTTTTAACCCTTATAATTTCCTAACAAAAAAAATTTTGTTTCCAAAATTGTGCTGATGTAAAGTAGACATGTGGGAAATGTTATTTCTTAACTATTTTGTGTGACATATTTCTCTGTTTTAAGGGAATAAAAATTCAAAGTTTGAAAATTGCAAAATTTTCAAAATTTTTTGCCATATTTGCGTTTTTTTCATAAATAAATGCAAGTTATATGGAAGAAATTTTACCACTATCATGAAGTACAATATGTCACGAGAAAAAAATCTCAGAATCGCGAAGATCCGTTGAAGCATTCCAGAGTTATAACCTCATAAAGAGACAGTGGTCAGAATTGTAAAAATTGGCCCGGTCATTAACGTGCAAACCACCCTTGGGGGTGAAGGGGTTAAAACCTGTCATTGGGATCCATTATATGTCCATTTTGCAAGCCGGCGAGAAAATCTCGCCGTAAGGATGCAAAACGGATGTCACACGGATGCTTAGATGCGAGAAAATCGCTTCCTCGCATTAGAATCGGATGACATACGGATCACTGTTCATGAAACAGTTGTGCGATTCTGGTCCGTGAAAAACGGACCGTATTTTTATAGGTTGTGTGTGACTCCAGCCTAAGGGATTATATTTTGCTGTTGGGATGTTAAAGCATATAAAAATCTTGGCTATGACAGGGTTAAGGAAAACATGAATATTGAATCTGCACAATATGGAAGTACAATATCCTTACATACAATGTGACAGTGACGGGACAATAGTTTTGTGGACGTCTGTGCATAAAATTGTAGAATAAAATCAGCAGAGAAGTAGCCGCATTATATGCCGTTCATTCATTAGCACAAATGTCTTGGTATCACACAGAATTATTCTTTTCTGATTAGCATCGACAAGAGACTCGGCTTTAAGTGCTTTCTAATCAGCTTTCTTATCTTGGAGGGGATGAGTAACCTTTGCAGTCATTTCCATTTTTCTGCAAGGTTTTGTTAGAAAGGAAAAAAAAATGAAAATACATGATATTTTAACAATGTGTAATTTATGAAAAAGAGCCGAGTTTTAGCAGTCAAGTACTGAATATTTGTTATATTTTCTATATAACGCTTCAAGTGTATGTTTACTTATAAAAACCATTTTACACATAGAAATAATCTTCATATAAAGTCAATCCACTTTGTAAAAGCATTGCTTTACTGATCCCAAGTTAAGGCTTGTATTCACAATTATGAAGTCTTCAGAGCTGAAATCTTCTAGTATTCTTTGCTGGCTCATTGTGTAAACAGAAATATGGCAATTGAAATCTTTTCTCCTGGTAAAAAGGGTTCAGTAGTAAGAAGAAAAACTAACTTAACCAATATATTCCAGGATCTCAGCTAAGTCTTTTTGGATGAGGGTTGAAGACAGCCTAATTCACACACAGCAGATTACATGCTGAAATTTCCGTACATCTGAATGAAGTTATTTGTGCAGCATGTTCCATAATTGTCTGCAAGGTTCATTCAGATTAACAGGAAAGTCACAAAAATTTCTGCAATAAATCTAGCACATATAGATATACCCTAACACTGGCTATAACTGCATTTATAAAGTTATTTCACCCCTTCAATCAAAAAGGCCATTGGGTTCACGTAGTCAGAAGTGAAGCTGACGTGTGGAGGGGGCTAAGGGAACATTAAATAGTCGGCATCTGTCTCTAAAAGTCGCTACTGGCACCAAGTTTCAGCCTTGGCTGTTAACCATTTACATGCTGCTGTCAATCTCTGACATCAGTTCGTTGCGATCGCGAGAGTTTGATGGGTTACTATGACAGCCAGGGATCTACTGAAGACCTCAGTTGTCATTTGGTTCTTCCTGAGAAGCCCAGCCATAGGCTGAGCTCCGTAGGAGGCCCAGATTTTCACTATGTAGTACAATATCTTATACTACAGTATAAATGGTCAAAGTAACGCAGGTTGAAGTCCCCTAAGTGGCCTAAAAAATAAAGTATTCATCAAAGAAAAAAGTTTTAATAAATATAAAAAAATTAAAAATACATAAAAGTTCAAATAACCTGCCTTTTCATACATTGAAAAGAAAGAAGCAAAAAAAGAATATATTTAGTGTTGCTGCGTTCGTAAAAGTCCGACCTATTAAAATCTGGAATTAATTAACTTAATCGGTAAGCGCCGTAAAGAGAAAAAAAAATCAAAACGCCAGGATTGTTTTTTTTTTGTATTCATTTACCTTCTACCTGAGCACTCCACCTGTTGGTCACAGGCTTTTTAATTACACCAGGTTCATTACCCCTCCACAGAGATGTAGATTTTAGTCTTAAGAGAGGATTCATATGTTCCCATGCAGACAGACTTTTCTAAGCAAGGATTGGCATTAGTTAGGACCTGATATACGAGAAGAGCCTTGACGTGGCTATCAGGCACACATAAATTGGCCATCTTATGCGCTAAGACTTCTCAATTTTTCATATTTCTAAGGCAGTGATGCAATTCATTTTTCATATTTCGTGTTTGCAAGCTATAGAGCTACAGTGTGCTACCTTTTTTTCTTGTATGTGCATGAGTTGGTGACTCTGGGTTTAGCACCTGTTCACACTGGATCTATGTCTGGATGTGCCGGTCAGTTTTTTGATATGTATTCATTTACCTTCTACCTGAGCACTCCACCTGGTGGTCACAGGCTTTTTAATTACACCAGGTTCATTACCCCTCCACAGAGATGTAGATTTTAGTCTTAAGAGAGGATTCATATGTTCCCATGCAGACAGACTTTTCTAAGCAAGGATTGGCATTAGTTAGGACCTGATATACGAGAAGAGCCTTGACGTGGCTATCAGGCACACATAATTTGGCCATCTAATGCGCTAAGACTTCTCAATTTTTCATATTTCTAAGGCAGTGATGCAATTCATTTTTCATATTTCGTGTTTGCAAGCTATAGAGCTACAGTGTGCTACCTTTTTTTCTTGTATGTGCATGAGTTGGTGACTCTGGGTTTAGCACCTGTTCACACTGGATCTATGTCTGGATGTGCCAGTCAGTTTTTTTCGTGCTGGAATGAACGTGTCACATGGATTCATGTCTGTGTACATCAATTAAGGAATCTGCTTCTCTGACCTGGGGGCATCAAAACACAATACCAGACCCCAATCAGAGGGCAATAAAACTCTCACTCCTTATCTATGAACTGTTCCAATATTTATGTTCATCCCTCTGCCATAATGACAGTTCTGCTTCACGTCACATGTCTTACCTATTGCATTATTCCTGTGTCCTCTTGTGTATAAATATGTGATTCTTCAGTTTTTGTTTTAGTCTTTGCCTGATGAAGAGACCTGAGTAGTCTCGAAAGCTTGCAATTTGTTACCATCTTTTCAGTTAGCCATTAAAAGGTATCAACCACTGAGGACTCTCAAGTCTAAATATTTTTCTATCTACTGGCTAACACGGTACGAAGATATACATCTTTCCTATATTACAATGTAGTAATAAGCAATCAAAGCATCATATGTAGAAAAAATAAGTATCAATAGAAACATCAGATCATCGCACAAATAAACAAGCCCTCAATTGACCTCATCAACAGAAAAATAAAAATGATACTTGTCTTGGAAAATGGTGTCCCAAAGCAAAACATTTTTTTTTACAATATTCTGAATTTTTTTCGATGCCTCTTTGGTATTGCTGTAATCAATCTGACCTGGACAATCATGATTCCAGGTTTTTGTTACCTGACAATCAACGTCGTAAAAATAAAACCCCAAACAAACAACAGTGGAATTGCAATATTTTTACCATTTCATCACACTTGGAATGTTTTTTTCCCGTGATTCAATACATTCATTACAAGGTAAAATGATTTTTTGCCATTCAAAACTACAACTCACCCTGCAAAAAAAAACAAGCCCTCACACGCATGTGTCAACAAAAAAATAAAATTGTCATGATTCTTGAAATGAGGCGAAGAAAAAAATGAAAAATTCTCTGACCCTTAAAGAGTTAATATGTTTATGTAGCAAAATGGTGTTCAGCATCAAATATGAAGCTTAAAAATTGATTTTTAGATTTATTTTTATGTAGTTGTACATCTAAAATGTTGTCAGAAAGCCTTCATACATATAGATCTACATTTATAAATGTATTTATATGTATTTTCTGTCTCATTTTTTACTCCAAAACGATGTTTAATTTGCTGTTGGGCAAATGTATTGAAGTCCTTGTCTGGCTATATAATATTGATGATAATATCAGATTTGTGGGGGTCTGACGCTTTGTACCCTCACCAATCAGCTGTTATTAGCTTTGGCAGTGCGCAGATGAAAACATTGTACTGAGCCGAAACAGTACAGATCCATTCAATGTATAGCGACGGCTGCCAAGAGCTGAACTCAGCTCCTGTTTTATTACATAAGAGCAGCTCTGCAGCACTCGGCAGCGACCACTACACATTGAACAGAGCTGTGCTGTTTTATGAATGGAAATTACTTACATTCGAGATACCACCATAGCTAGTAACAGCTAATCGGGACCCCCACTGACCAATATGGATGGGTCATTAATATTATATGCCCCAGCAAGCCTCTGTTCTTTTCCAAGGCTGCAGCAAGGGTTTAGGCTGGTTTCACATTACCTTGAATCACTGACTATGGTTTCTGGATTGGCCATGGACCTCGGAGCTATAGGCATGTATGAGGCTGTTGAGTTTGGGTTAGGAGACCTTCGGCTGCTCCAGAAATCATGGTCTCTACCGTAAATGTAAAACTTTAACGTGTGAAACTGGTATTAGATACATTTATTGATTAAACTAAAATGATTACAATATCAATCCAGTCGGTGGGTGGAATAAAATCCAAAGTCCAAAGTAACAGAAATAGTTAAAGGTACAAGAAATTTACCACCCACCTCATTATATTTTAATACATTTGCAACAATAATGATAATGTTGTCTCCAACAAAACAGATTGAAAAAAATCTGTAAGTAACATCTTCTCCTCTCCTCCCCATAGTATTAAGATTAGTAACATGTACTTTTAACCAACATTTCAATATATTTCAAATCTGAAAATTAAACGTACAAACATGCATGCAATATGCAGCTTGAGAAAAAAATGATATTGTATATCATGCCCATTACTACTAATAGAAGAAAATGTAATTGAAATTCATTTTTTGTTTAAACCACAATGGATAACAAGTGTCATGAACAATTTACTGTTTCCTGATATATAACCCCACAACTTTTGTTTCCACTTTCAGTTCCAGTTAGGAATTTGCAGCTCTCTGGCACCCCCTTACCTTAGGTCAGTCAGGGAACTGCACCTAGAATAAGTAGTCACTGGAAAGGCTGCCTTGATGCGTACTGGATATTGGGCACTCTGCAGTGAGTGCGGTATGTATATCACCAGTCCCAGGCAGGGAATACACACATAGCCTCCAATCCATCACTGCCAGGGCTCCTGTTATGATTTGGTAGCTGAGGAGAGCAGGCAAAAACGGCAATACACCAGAGAGGTTGGAATCTACTGGATTGCAGTACCCTGACTAACCACCACAACTAAAGGCAGCCGTGGAGCGTTCCTACGTTGGTCCTAGACGCCTCGTCACAGCCTGAGAGGTTAACTACACCTAAAGATAGAAAGAGGAAAGCTATCTGCCCCGGAGCAGATCCCCAAAGAACATAGGAAGACCCCAAACATGTAATGGCGGTTAGACAAGAGGAAATACAGACACAGACAGAAAATAGTATGAGCAAACGTTGGGGCCCAATCTACCTGGACAGAAAAGGATAGGAAGGACACTTGCTGCAATCCAAAAAACCCTAAAAAATACCAACTCTACTAATTGCAAAAACACCTGAGATCACACGACCTCTACCACCTAAATTAGTTCTCTGGTGTCACAAATATAAGCCGCAGCCACTGAAAAAACTGGAAAAGGCAAATGAACAAATAACAGTGGCTCAGATAAACTGAGAGGAGCACAAGCCCCCGGAAGGGACCTGGCTGACCTCCACAGAAGTGCAGGGAACAATGCAAAAAGCAAGCACAAAAATAAAAGCAGAAAATATCTTATCTGATAGCAGAAGATGCAGGCAAGACTCAGCAAGCTTCCAAGTGAACCAGGAACCACAGTTGAGACAAGAACAATTGATCACCGGCAACCATGATGGGAGGGAACCTCCCTTATATAAGACCAGTCTGTAACTCCTGATTGCCAATCCTCATTGAATGGTTCAGTACTGTTTGTAACCACCAGAGGGAGCTTCTGCTCAGAATTCATTTCTAACACATTCACAACAGTACCCCCCCCTTGAGGAGGGGTCACCGAACCCTCATTTGGGCAACCAGGTCGGTCAGGATGAGCTCTGTGATACGCACGGATCAGTCTCCTAGCATGGATGTCCGAAGCAAACATCCAAGAATTGTCCTCCTGATCCCCTTCCAGAGCCTTTAATGAAGTAGGTTGGACCCAATCACAGATGGCCTGAACCTTGACCGGGTCCATTTCAATAACAGACGGAGACAAAATGAATCCCAGAAATGAGATCCTCTGTACGCCAAAAAGACACTTTGATCCCTTCACATACAGAGCATTCTCTCTCAAAATCTGGAACACAGTCCGAACATGTTTCACATGAGAGTCCCAGTCATTGGAAAAAATCAAGATATCATCCAAATAAACAATCAGAAATTTATCCACAAAATTCCTGAAAATACTATTCATGAAGGATTGGAAGACGGAAGGAGCATTAGTGAGCCCAAAGGGCATCACTAGGTACTCAAAATGCCCCTCTGGGGTATTAAACGCCGTCTTCCATTCATCCCTGTGCTTAATGCGAATAAGGTTATACGCTACCCTGAGGTCAAGCTTGGTAAATCAAGTAGCACTTTTCACCCTGGAAAACAGGTCAGAAATCAAGGGTAACGGATATTGATATTTCACAGTGATATTGTTCAAGAGACGATAATCAATACACGGCCTTAATGAACCATCCTTTTTGGCCACAAAGAAAAAACCGGCACCCAAGGGTGAAGAGGATGGTCTGATATGACCCTTCTCCAATGACTCCTTGATATAAGTTAATAAAAACTTAGTCTGAACACTACCCAAGACAACTGAGCATGCAAAACGTCTTCCCCGCTTAGGGCAGACTGAAATAGCATGAGAGGCGTCACCACAGTAGAAACATAACCCATTGCGTTTTCGAAACTCATGACACTGTGCCCCAGAAGCCACTCTATTACACTGCATGGACTCAGAAGCTGGTTCACAAGGCAACACTATTCCACGTGTGGAGCCCAGCTGTGACTGAATCCATATCTCCCAGAAGGGTGCACTGAAAGAAGATCCCACTAGAGGTCATTATACACACACACACGTACAGCTATCCCAGAGACCACCAGAGGGAGCTGTGTAAGACATATAAAAAAGACAGTTACACAGGAAACATCTAGTTTAGTCGGAGAGCTCAGAGAGAGAGCAGAGCAGCCATTTCTAGGGAGTCTGCTCAGAGAGCTCAGTCTGCTCAGAGAGCTCAGTCTGCTAGTGGAGTCTAGTAAGAGTGATACAGAGAAATCACTTAAGCCTAGTCAGAGCTGAATTTAGAAGTGTAGCTCAGTAGAAGCGTGCCGACGCTTAGAGAGCGGCGAAGAGGCAGCCCACCAACTGCCAGCATGTGTGATCGTGTGAGGATCGAGGTAGGCCGAAGGCAAGTGGAAAAGTTTATGAGACGGTGGAGCCTTAATAGCTCATCTCAGCAAGTATCACCGGACACCGGGGTCCGAGCCTATAGGGATCTCCACGACCCATTAGGAGAATACCGGAGTTCCTGGAGGACTACAAGTCCCAGGAGTACCACAGAGCTGATACGTAGCTGGATCAGAAGAACGGAGTCTAGCAGGGCACTGCAAATAGAGACTGTGTGCTTCAGGAGAAGGTCCAATCACAAGATCAGCCAGGTGCAAGACGGAGACCAAGTTAGACCTAGCTACAGGCAGGTCAGGACTTTATCACATAAAGGCAGAAGACAGGAGGCCACACACCTACCAGTGGAGGAATCTCGATGTGCATCCTTCACCCTATAGTGCTCCGGGGAGTACCTGCAACACCTACAGTAAAGGTACCAAAGTGACTTATGTGTGTGTCTCCCTTATTATCTCTGACTGCCGGGTCCCCGTCTGTCCTGCACCTTTGCATATCTATCTGCCCTGGAGGATCACTCAGCCTTACTTGTGGAAGGCTTAACACCTAGCTGCCCAATATTAACCCTCCAGTGGATCTGCATAGCAGCGCTGGTCATTCTGACCAGGCACCACAAGTGGCGTCACGAATCCCCATATCATTATTCAAGTCACCTGTAAATATCCCACACTTACAGTGAGCACCCAGGGCATGGACCGAGCTGTACTACCCGTGACATCCCCCATAGACATCAACGGGCTCGGTGCCGAGTACCCCAAAGCCCTGGTGTTGTGCGGCTCATCTATTCTGGCGTCACGAACAGGATTGCGTGCCCTGCAGCAACGGAGTAACTTGTGCCCGTTGCCACCGGGTACTGTGTGCCTCACTAAAAGACTGTGTTTTGTATGTGGTGAAGATTTCCCGCCATTTGCCCGCCATTGCCCGCCATTTACAGCGCCACGGCGCGAAAACTAGTGGGCGACCTGCAAAAGCGCGCTGAGTCCTGGACACGCCCCCAACGCTGATGCGGCGGCAGGTCCTGTGAAGAGCTACAGTGAACGCTCTGACGTCAGAGCGCCAGCGACACAGGTCCTCCTACATCACTGTGCCCTGCGGAGCTGCAGCCTTCAGAGAAGGTAGGCTACGATTAACTAGGGGGGCGCAGACATGTCGCAGCAGCAAGCCGACAGCGCGGCCCAGGCCGACGGCCTTAATGACTTACCCCTCGGTGCTGCCGCACAGGCTGGAAATGCTGGCCCCTCACCTGGTCCTGTGGCCCCAATAGTACCGCTAACGCTGCCATACATGCCTGGAGCGAAGTGGCTCCCTCAGTACAGCGGCAAGCCAGACACCCTGTCAGGGTTCAAGCAAAAAATATGCAGCATAATGGACATGTACCCTATGACAGAAAAGCAGAGAGCTGCAGTAGTAGTGGGACAATTAACTGGTGCTGCAGAGAGAGAAGTAGAGACTTGGACAGCTGCCGACCAGGAATCAGTGCTTGCAATTTTCTTAAAGCTACAGTCTATCTTTGAGGACCGCACTGAAACAGATCTCCGGATGATGTTTTACCACTGCTTCCAGAAACCAGATGACAGCATTAGGGACTATGCCTGCCGACTACAAGGGGCCCTGCGAGCACTCAAACAAGTTAACCCCATGAGTGTCTCCAACGAAAAAAAATGTTAAAAGAACAATTTGTACGGGATTGAAGTCCCAAGCTGAAAGACGGACTGTGCACTGGTGGTCCTTGGATCATCCTGATGCTACCTTTGATGCTCTTAAGGACATGGCTATAAAAGGACTGCGACCCCTGGAAACACCCGGGATGGCAACCCAGTGTCACCCGAGTGAAGCCACCCTACAGCCAGCAGCATCCACCTTTTCCCCATTGGTTGCGGAAGCCAAATCGCAGGTGG
The DNA here is from genome assembly GCA_033576555.1 of Oophaga sylvatica. NCBI lineage: Eukaryota > Metazoa > Chordata > Amphibia > Anura > Dendrobatidae > Oophaga > Oophaga sylvatica. The sequence continues at coordinate 394,563,995 of JARQOD010000006.1, read as the reverse complement.
CGCCCCCTACTGAGCTGGACTGTCTGCGCTCAGAAGTGCGCCAGTTGACCAAAAACCTGGCCACTGTAATGAGTGCCCTGCAACTGTCGACGGAGGAAGAAGGAAAGATCCTGCTAGCTGACTGCCCAGAGGATGTCCCTTGGATGCGCCGGAGGAGAGGGAGGACGTCGCCCCACAGGAGGAGGACAACGCCACCCCCAGGAAGGACCCGCGACCAGCATCATCCCCGCCGAGAGATCATCTGCTACCGCTGCCACAGAGAAGGTCACCCAGCACGTCGGTGTCCTTTAAACGAGCACATCCTGGGTCCGAGGGCCAACACCCAGGAATAGACTCTTCAGGCCCCTCAGACTGGAACCGCAGGTTTGTGGGAGGAAGACCTTACCTGTCCATCATATTGGACGGGATCGCCATCCCTGCCCTGCTGGACACTGGATCTCAGGTAACCGTCATACCTGATGTTCTCTACAATAAATACTGGTCCAATGACGGTCTCCAACCCCCAAACCCTGACTTTGCCGTATATGCCTCTAATGGCTTCCCTCTGACTTACTGGGGCTAAAAATGTAGACGTAAAGGTGGGGAGAGTGGAGCTAAAGAACCAGGGACTTCTTGTAGTGAAGACTGTTAATGAGGAAAATGGGTTGAATGTGGTTTTAGGCACTAACATTATTAGTAACTGTTTGGAGGAGGTTGTGTTTTTACTCCAACAGCTCGCCGAAATTGCCAGACCAAAGCAAAAGGGAGTGATCCGGAAGGAGATTCGGACCCTGATGTGCCAGCAGCAAGTGAAACTGACCGGTGATGAGATTGGTAATGTACGAGTGACAGACCCGAACCCCATTGTGATACCCCCAATGAGTGAAATGCTTATTTGGTGTAGAGCAGCAATAGGTCTGAGAGGACAGAACTACCAAGCAGTAGTAGAGCCCCATTGTTCAGAGCACAGACCTACACTCTTGACTGCCAGAGGGTAGTGGAGGTACATAATGGGAGGGTGCCAGTGCGTCTTCTCAACTGGGGCGAGGATGAAGTCAAATTACCACGTTATGCCACTGTTGCTAAGTTACATGCTGTGGATAATAACTCCATTCATCCAACGGAGCCCTTAACCTCCCCACAACCAGTGGAGGATAATGGTCCGACCACCCAGGTGGAGGATTGGTGTCAGCAGCTCCATATCGGGACAGACACCACTCCAGCCCACCAGAAACAAGGAGTATACCGAGTAGTTCAGGAGTATGCACAGGTATTCAGCAAACAGCCACTCGACTTTGGGAAAATTAAAGGGGTTCAACATCACATCCCCACAGGCAATCATCCTCCCATTAAAGAACGGTACAGGCCTATACCTCCAGCACACTACCAGAAAGCCAAGGAAATGTTGCGTGATATGAAGGAAGCAGGGGTGATAAGGGATAGTTGTAGTCCCTGGGCAGCACCTCTAGTCCTAGTCAGGAAAAAGGATGGGAGCATGAGAATGTGTGTAGATTACAGACAGGTAAATCGCATTACACATAAGGATGCATACCCTTTACCACGCATTGAGGAATCCTTAGCTGCCTTAAAAACTGCTAACTACTTTTCCACCCTTGACCTCACTAGTGGGTACTGGCAAGTAGCTGTGGCTGAGGAGGATCGGGAGAAGACGGCTTTCACCACCCTGATGGGACTCTGTGAGTTTGACAGAATGCCGTTTGGACTCAGCAGTGCCCTTGGAACGTTCCAGAGAGTGATGGAGAGCTGCCTGGGACATCTCAACTTTGAAACTGTGTTGCTGTACCTGGACGACGTCATCGTGTACTCCAAAACGTATGAAGATCACTTGAAGCACCTGGCGGAGGTGTTCGAGTCACTGTCCAAGTATGGGATGAAACTGAAGCCTTCAAAGTGCCATCTGCTCAAACAGAAGGTACAGTATCTGGGACATATTGTCAGCTCAGAAGGAGTAGCGCCAGACCCTGAAAAGATCACCGCCATCCAGAAATGGCCGGAGCCGAAAAATCTCAGGGAGGTGCGACAGTTCCTGGGACTGACAGGGTACTACCGGAGGTTTGTGAAGGACTACACCAAGAAAGCAGCGCCTCTGCAAGACCTCCTGGTGGGACAGTCCCTCAAGAGCAGAAATTCTCCATTCCATTGGGGTAAAGAACAGGCAGAAGCATTCAAGGAAATGAAGGAGATCCTGACAGGCGATGAGATCCTAGCTTACCCTGACTACAGCCAGCCGTTCCTGCTGTATACTGATGCCAGCAATGAAGGATTGGGAGCAGTCCTCAGTCAGAAGCAAAATGGCCTGGAGAAAGTCATCGCCTATGCTAGCAGGAAGCTCCGCCCGACCGAGAGAAACCCAGAAAACTATAGCAGCTTCAAGTTGGAGTTCCTAGCACTGGTCTGGGCCATCACGGAGAGGTTTAAGCACTACCTAGCCTCCAGCAAGTTTACTGCCTACACCGATAACAACCCCTTGACACATCTTTAAACAGCTAAGCTGGGAGCCATGGAACAACGATGGATGGCTCGACTGTCAAACTACCAATTCACAATCAAGTACCGAGCAGGCCGCAAGAATGCCAACGCTGATGCCCTATCCAGGATGCCTCATGAATCGGACACAGAAGAAGAAGTGGATGATCTGGAAGAGATTGAACTACCTGCCTTTCACAGGAATGGGATGATCCACGAGCAACAAGCCAGCAGGAGGCCGTGTGGTAAGACGTTAAATCCTTTACCTCACCACAGCTGGAAGGAGACTCAGGACAGCGATCCAGTTGTCAGCCGAATCAAGGAGCTGATAACTCAAGAAGGTTCCTCCTTGGAGAAGGATGCATCTCTACAAGCAAAGCAGCTGTGGAATGAAAGAAGCCGGCTGTTCATCTACCGTGAGAAGCTGTGCCGGAGGTACGTCAACCCAAGGACCCATGAGATGGTATGGCAGATAGTAGTCCCCAGAGCAGACATCCAGATGGTGTTAGAAGCCTACCACGATCAAGCGGGACACTTCGGCTGGAAGAAGCTGGAGACCCTGTTGAAGTGTCGTTTCTACTGGGTGGGAATGCGCAGCTCCATCGAGAGGTGGTGCCAGTACTGTGGACCCTGTGGCCTCAGAAGAAAGGACTACAGCAGTCAGAAGGCACCCCTGCAACCCATCAAGACGACTCGTCCCTTGGAGATCGTGGCCCTGGACCATGTCAAGTTGTCACCCAGCCGGTTAGGATACTCCTATGCCCTGACTATGGTGGATCACTACTCCAGGTTCCTGGTGGTCGCTCCTGTCAAAGATCTGATGGCAGAAACAGCAGCAAAGACGTTCCAAGCGTATTTCTGCAGACCACACGGATATCCTGAGCAGGTACTAACTGATCAAGGCCCAGCCTTCGAGACCAAATTATTCAAAGAGTTCTGTCACTTGTACGGGTGTAAGAAGATCAGAACCACACCGTACCACCCCCAAACCAATGGTCTCTGTGAGAAGATGAATCACATCGTCATTGACCTGTTGAAGACAATACCACTCGAGGAGAGAAATCGGTGGCCAGACTTACTACCTGACCTGGTAGATCTGTACAATCACATACCTGTGAGTTCCACCAACTGCACCCCAGCCTACCTCATGCGGGCCAGACCAGGAAAGCTGCCTATGGATCTGGAGCTTGGAGTTGTAGAACCAGAAGCAGATGTGACTACGGAAGACTGGGACACAAACAGACAGGAACAGTACAGAAAAGTACAAGCCTGCGTTGAAGAAAGTCTCAATCGAGTCAGGGATAAACAAGAAGATCGCTACAACAAAAGTGCGCCAGCTGAACCTTTCGCACCTGGTGAAGTCGTACTGAAGAGAAAGAGGAGGTTACACAAACTCGACGATCAATGGGAAAGAGAGCCCTACATCATCCAGAAATCAAGGTTTGACAACAAGAAAACGTGCATAATTAGCAAGGATGGAGGAAGAACGACTGCAACTGTATCCCGAGATCACCTAAAGTTGTGTCCAAACCCATTAAAGCTTCAGGAAGAAGAACCTGCTGTCAATCAGGAAAAGCGTGATGAACCAGTCATCCATACAGACTTAGGAGATTTCCCCGCGGATTGGCCCAGAATTGGAGAAGCTGTAATCATTCCCGTGCTTCAATTCTATCAACCTCAAGAAGAACCTCTACAACCAGTTGTTGCAGTAGAGTCAGTATCAGAGGAACCTGCCCCAGCAGAACCTCAACAAGTGGAACCCCAAGAAGCGGTACCCCAAGAAGTTGAACCTCAGGACGAAGGATCCCCTCCGGAAGTTGAGCCAGTTCATCCAACTCCCAGTATACTTGCCAGATCCCTAGAGAGGCTAAGGCAGTACTACAACTTACCTGCACGCAGGAATAACAGGGTAACTGACACCTCACCTACCACTACACCACGTAGGTCAGTAGGCATAACAAGAGGGCAATTACCTGTTAGGTACAGAGAGTAGGACCTAATCCATGTAAATAATTATCAAGAACCACTGTATATAAATGTATATATTGTTATAATATGCCTTTATAATACTGCTATTTATTAACCTATTTTTCCTCTTAAAAATTGAAACAAGAAGAATGGACATTATTTTGCTTGTTTTCTCTAACCCCTTTTGAGCATCCTTTTCCAAAAGAGACTGGGACTTTTATGGTTGCTCAAACCCTCAACCCATCATTATGCTAATGTACATAGTTGTTTATTTACCGTTGTGCAACCGTTCAAGAGTGCCTTACCTCCTGTAAAGGAAGAGTTATTTATAAAATGTTATTGTTCTTTGTTTTTGTATTTCAGCCCCGGAGTGCTGAGTTCTACTAGGGGGGAATGTGGAGCCCAGCTGTGACTGAATCCATATCTCCCAGAAGGGTGCACTGAAAGAAGATCCCACTAGAGGTCATTATACACACACACACGTACAGCTATCCCAGAGACCACCAGAGGGAGCTGTGTAAGACATATAAAAAAGACAGTTACACAGGAAACATCTAGTTTAGTCGGAGAGCTCAGAGAGAGAGCAGAGCAGCCATTTCTAGGGAGTCTGCTCAGAGAGCTCAGTCTGCTCAGAGAGCTCAGTCTGCTAGTGGAGTCTAGTAAGAGTGATACAGAGAAATCACTTAAGCCTAGTCAGAGCTGAATTTAGAAGTGTAGCTCAGTAGAAGCGTGCCGACGCTTAGAGAGCGGCGAAGAGGCAGCCCACCAACTGCCAGCGTGTGTGATCGTGTGAGGATCGAGGTAGGCCGAAGGCAAGTGGAAAAGTTTATGAGACGGTGGAGCCTTAATAGCTCATCTCAGCAAGTATCACCGGACACCGGGGTCCGAGCCTATAGGGATCTCCACGACCCATTAGGAGAATACCGGAGTTCCTGGAGGACTACAAGTCCCAGGAGTACCACAGAGCTGATACGTAGCTGGATCAGAAGAACGGAGTCTAGCAGGGCACTGCAAATAGAGACTGTGTGCTTCAGGAGAAGGTCCAATCACAAGATCAGCCAGGTGCAAGACGGAGACCAAGTTAGACCTAGCTACAGGCAGGTCAGGACTTTATCACATAAAGGCAGAAGACAGGAGGCCACACACCTACCAGTGGAGGAATCTCGATGTGCATCCTTCACCCTATAGTGCTCCGGGAGTACCTGCAACACCTACAGTAAAGGTACCAAAGTGACTTATGTGTGTGTCTCCCTTATTATCTCTGACTGCCGGGTCCCCGTCTGTCCTGCACCTTTGCATATCTATCTGCCCTGGAGGATCACTCAGCCTAAAGGTACTGCCACACTAAACAATCCCGCTAGCGATCACGATAACGACGCATACTAATGCGATCGCTAGCGGGATTGTTTCTATATCGCTAAGTGCGGCCACATTTAGCGATATAGTTAACGGCGCTATCGCCGTTAGCGATCTTCTTAACGACTTTAGCGTACAAAAGTACCGCTAAATCGCTAAGAAAAGGTGCCACACTAGCGATATATACTTACCCAGCGGGAGCGCCGACGAGAAAATAGGGTCCGGAACGATTCCAGCGACGAGCGAGATCACAGCAGGAAGCTCGTCGCTGGCAGCTGCCGCACTGACCAACATCGCTAACGGGATCGCTAAATAGTGACGTTTTTTAGCGATCCCGTTAGCGATATTGTTCAGTGTGGCATACCCTTTACTTGTGGAAGGCTTAACACCTAGCTGCCCAATATTAACCCTCCAGTGGATCTGCATAGCAGCGCTGGTCATTCTGACCAGGCACCACAAGTGGCGTCACGAATCCCCATATCATTATTCAAGTCACCTGTAAATATCCCACATTTAAAGTGAGCGCCCAGGGCACGGACCGAGCTGTGCTACCCGTGACATCCCCCATAGACATCAACGGGTTCGGTGCCGAGTACCCCAAAGCCCTGGTGTTGTGTGGCTCACACGCATACCTCTACGCTCACGCAAACGTCTGTCAATTTGAATCGCTAATGACATAGAATCATTGAGACCAGAGGGAGCAGGGAAACCCACCATAACATCTTTTACATTCTCTGACAGACCCTTCCGAAAAAGGGCTGCCAAAACATCATCATTCCATTTGGTCAGGACTGCCCACTTTCGGAATTTCTGACAGTACAACTCAGTGTCCTCAAGCCTCTGATTTAATGCCAACAAGGTTTTTTCAGCTTGATCATTGACATTAGGTTCATCGTACAATAAACCCAGAGCCAGAAAAAATGCATCAACATTACTCAAAACAGGGTTCCCAGGTGTCAGGGAAAAAGCCCAATCCTGAGGATCGCCGCGCAGGAGAGAGATGACAATTTGAACCTGCTGTGCTGCGTTCCCTGAGGACTTAGGTTTTAAGGCAAAAAACAACTTACAGTTATTTTTGAAATTCAGAAATTTAGCTCGATCCCCCAAAAATAAATCTGACATGGGGATCCTAGGTTCCACAACCGACAACCTAGCAAGATAGGTAGCAATACTCCGAACTTCAGTGGCAAGCTGATCCACATGGCCAGATAACTTTGCAAACTCCATTGAGAGAAAAAAAAATCCTCCTCAGCACCCAGAGAAAAAGAGGGAAAAAATGCAACAAACAGAGAAAAAAAATTTCTGACAACTTCCTTTTTTCTTTTTCCTTTTACTATTTTTCCCTTCTGTTGAGTACCATATAATTTTCAGTTTGGCCGGTGATACTGTTATGATTTGGTAGCTGAGGAGAGCAGGCAAAAACGGCAATACACCAGAGAGGCTGGAATCTACTGGATTGCAGTACCCTGACTAACCACCACAACTAAAGGCAGCCGTGGAGCGTTCCTACGTTGGTCCTAGACGCCTTGTCACAGCCTGAGAGGTTAACTACACCTAAAGATAGAAAGAGGAAAGCTATCTGCCCCGGAGCAGATCCCCAAAGAACATAGGAAGACCCCAAACATGTAATGGCGGTTAGACAAGAGGAAATACAGACACAGACAGAAAATAGTATGAGCAAACGTTGGGGCCCAATCTACCTGGACAGAAAAGGATAGGAAGGACACTTGCTGCAATCCAAAAAACCCTAAAAAATACCAACTCTACTAATTGCAAAAACACCTGAGATCACACGACCTCTACCACCTAAATTAGTTCTCTGGTGTCACAAATATAAGCCGCAGCCACTGAAAAAACTGGAAAAGGCAAATGAACAAATAACAGTGGCTCAGATAAACTGAGAGGAGCACAAGCCCCCGGAAGGGACCTGGCTGACCTCCACAGAAGTGCAGGGAACAATGCAAAAAGCAGGCACAAAAATAAAAGCAGAAAATATCTTATCTGATAGCAGAAGATGCAGGCAAGACTCAGCAAGCTTCCAAGTGAACCAGGAACCACAGTTGAGACAAGAACAATTGATCACCGGCAACCATGATGGGAGGGAACCTCCCTTATATAAGACCAGTCTGTAACTCCTGATTGCCAATCCTCATTGAATGGTTCAGTACTGTTTGTAACCACCAGAGGGAGCTTCTGCTCAGAATTCATTTCTAACACATTCACAACAGGCTCCCCAATACCACCAGGACGCTATGTTGCCACAAGTTCCTCGTTTGATACTAAAGCCTCTATCTGGGAAGGAACCACCCCACATGTAGCGTGTTTTGGCGTTGAGTTTGGCGTGTCGGTTCATTCGTAGAGCAAAGAGAACGAAACTAGTAAATTTCTAAGTTTACTCCAGAAAATATAGGCAGTGTTTACAAAAATACAAAAGATATTACAAAGGAGACAAAATACAGTATGTACAGACAGTTACAAATAAAAGGGATTAAAATAAGAAACTTACTACATCTTAGTCACTGATATGATATTTCGATGAGGGGAGGAGGGCCTTCCCAAGGAAGAAAGTGCTTAGCAGCCCAGCATCTTTGCTGGTCCTCCTGGCGTCTGACCCCTCCCCAGTTGAGCGTCTCAGCTTTATGTTTTTCCCTTGCTGACCTCATTTGGTGGGCTGGGCTAGAGGATGCACGCCCCTTTTGAACAGTTATTAAAGCACCTAACTTTCAATATCTTTGGCTGGGGGGCTCACAGGGGAACTGTAGGGATATTAAATGTTCCCCAGCATTGTGGCCATTCTTTTGAGACCAAATATGACACATCTGCACGTTACTGGGGGGAAGAAACTGTTTTCTCTGTTTCTGATGTCCATATCCGCTGCAAAATGCTTCAGGGCGTAGCTCTAATTATACCGATTCAGGAAATGTATTTTTCGTGTTTCTAGGTTTATCATGGGTTATTAAATTCGACGTGAAATGGACAAAGGAACTCTTGGAGGGGGATACCGGATTTAACTGGTCAAGGTAGTAAAAGAGACCATGTTGCTGAAGCGTGGGGGAGAGTGGATAGTGTTTCACAGAGCAGATCTGCGAGGGGGAAATCGCTGGTGAACTGGCTCTTTACAAACCGGTGGGGGGAAAGGCAGTAATTCATCTCTGGATGTGTACCTGGGATATCAGGAAATAACTTTTTCCTGACAAGTAAAGTAAAATTTTCCTGACAACAAGCAAAGGGGTTTTAAAACAATTTATTACCTATCACTGATGGGGGAACTTTTAACACCATTACAAAATGGAGAAACAGATTGGATACACCATTACCACTCCATTTATTCTCAACGGACTTCATAGCTTCTTAGGTAAATAATGGAGCAGCAGTCGAGTGAGTGCACTCCTGCTGCATTCTAAAAGTTCTGCCAATCGGCGCAAGTCCAAGCAAACAGAACCATCACTGGTCAACAACATGTTATCACTGGATCTGTGATAATTTGTTTTAACTGGACAACACTTTTTAGCATTTTTACCTAAACATTTTTTTTTATATTACAGGTCATTAAAAAGTACTTCCATCAAAGTTTTTATCCTCTTAATATATTGCAATCACCATATTATATATCACTGTGTACGTACAATTGCTCATTTTGCCATTCTACCGTATTAATTCTTCTTTTTTTTCTGCTCTATCTAGAAATAGGAAGTCTCTTTTCCCTGCATTTATCATTTCCCTCTTCATCTCCTGACCCAGCTGCTCCCTCTTCCCCTTGCCAGGGACGTTTGCATTGACTCATGACTCATGCAAGGAAAATTGACCTCCTGTTTCTACATAGAGCTTAGAAGAATTCAGCTAGTCAGTTTTTAATCATGTGATGTCATAGACGTAATGGAAAAGAGAAGAATTAACTGAGTAGAAAGATCAAAATGAGCAATTGTACAATGATGATTGCAATATATTAAGGGGATAACATTTTTGATGGGAGTGCTTCTGGAAATATTTGATTTATTTATTTTTTTTTTTTTTTAAGGTAAGACATTTTCTAGTAAACCTATATGGTTTTCATCAGGATAATATCTCACCTGCACATTTGTTACAGAAATTTCTTTTTAGTTATAGTACAAATTTATGCAAGTTTTTTGTGTACGTTGCAGGATATTTTGAACATTAGTATGCTGTAGGCAGTGGTAAATATAAATAGTAATAAGTTCCCGATCATCATTAATGCCGGATATGGATTTTTAAAAGGAAAATTTAAAGGCATTCACAAAAAATTCCTGATAAATGTTGTTTTTTTTTAAAAGGAGCAATTGCTATTTTTTCTCACAGGCGGTATGGCACCTAATGCGGCCGATGATTCTGATTGAGGTTCTTTTCTATGCATGTAATCTTCTATTTGTCTTTCTCTATGAAATGATAACATGAAATGGAAATCTACATTATTTTCCAGAGTGCAGAATAATGTTACCAGGGTGAAAAGAGCTGCAAATGCCAAGGCTTGAGACTGTCGTGTTGAATATTATTTAAACATTTCTTTTATATGTGGCTTTTTGTATTCAATCAATGACATACGGATCTCTTGCTAATATGTCTGAGCCCAACATCACACCATGTCACCTACGCTTATGCAGAAATGAGTCACACTATATTAAGTATCACAGGATCACATCTATATTAACATTACCCTTATATACAGGCACATGCTGTGAAGAATTTGCGTTTACTGTGGAAACAATAAAGGAATATTTTAAAAATGACTTCCGGGTTGAGGTGAAGGCTCTAATAATCTTATATACAGGTGCTTCTCACAAAATTAGAATATCGTCAAAAAGTTAATTTATTTCAGTTCTTCAATACAAAAAGTGAAACTCATATTATATAGAGTCATTACACACGGAGTGATCTATTTCACATGTTTATTTCTGTTAATGTTGATGATTATGGCTTACAGCCAATGAAAACCCAAAAGTCATTATCTCAGTAAATTAGAATAAATAACAAAAAACACATGTTTTTACATTCTGTACTTGTGTGTACCTTGTATTGCTCATGTTTACTGTACTTGTCTATATTTGCCCCTCTTCATATGTAAAGCGCCATGGAATAAATGGCGCTATATAAATGTATAATAATAATAATAATAATGTTGAAGTGTTGAAGTCACTTGAAATTATTAAAGCTATTTCGTATTAAGAAGCTTGAAAAGTGTTTATTATAGTCCAAGGAGACCTAAGTGTCACACATGTAATTTTATAGCAATTGAAGGTTTTGTTGTATATGCAGTTTGCTGCAAATCAAACTTTGGGCGGAAAAATTCGACAAAGCTGGTGAATTGAAATTGCAAAATATATGCCCTTCTCTAGTTTTCACTTATCCACACTGATTGGTAGAAGAGGTCACTTTTATTTTGTAATGCCATTAATTCCCATTTAGAATGGAGTGGCCGTGCGCATGCACAACCACCATTCCACTCATTCTCTGTGAAGCTGTTGGAAAAAGAACAGCGCAGCGCTCGACAATCTGTTTAGGGAATTAATAGAGCAGAGGTTGGGAATGGGCACTGCGCACTGCGCACTATTGCTCTATTCTATGTGGGGATAATGAGGATAAAATTCCTCCATTCTGCTGATCAGTGCGGGTCTCAGTGGTCAGACACTCACTCTTCTATAAGTTATCCTCTAACTTGTGGTAGGCAATAGCTTATCTTTATTGGATAACCACTTTGACACCTTGATGACGAGTGCTGTACATTCTATAGCTCCAACATACTCCGCATAGTTTACATTTTAGAGGAGACTTGTACAGACAATAGACATTACAGCATAACAATAAACACATAGATCAAAACAGATACCAAGAGGAAAGCGGCCGTGCTCGCAAGCTTACAATATACTGTATGAGGCAAAAGGGGAGACACGAAAGGTGGATGGTAACAATTGCTTTCGTTGTTCGGACCAGCCATAGTGTAAGAATCGGGTGTTCATGTAATGCTGCTTGAACCGGTTATCCGCTTAAGTATGTAACAGTACAGACACAGAGGGCTATTAAATGCATTAAGCATGTGAGAACATGATGCGAGGAACCTGTTTATGGTAACAATTTTGAATGGGCAACACAGGGATAGTTAGGTTAATGCGTTGAGACGGTAGGCCAGTCTGAAAAAATGCGTTTTTTAGGGCATGCTTAAAACTGTGGGGATTAGGGATTAATCATATTAAGCTGGGTAGTAGATTCCAAAGAATTGGTGCAGCATGTGAAAAGACTTGGAGACGGCAGTGGGAGGTACTGATTATTGAGAATGTTAATTTCAGGTCATTAGCAGAACGGAGGGGCACGAGTAGGATGGTAGACTGAGACGAGGGAGGAGATGTAGGGTGGTGCTGAGCCATGGAGTGCTTGTGGGTGAGGGTAATAAGTTTATACTGGATTCTGGAGTGGATGGGTAACCGGTGTAATGACTGGCACAAGGTAGAGGCATCGGTAGAACAATTGGTGAGGAATATGATCCTGGCTGCAGCATTCAAGACTGCAATTTTAATTAATTTTAAAATTAATTGACTTGATTGGTAAAAACTGCTAAGAGAAAAAAAAGCTAAATGCTAGAATTGTGATTTTTTTTTTTTTGGTCACTGCAATTCCACATAAAAATAGAGTGAGACATAAGACAAGACATGGAATAAGACATCAAAATGTATCTGCACCAAAAAGATTTCCATAAAAGCATCAGTTCGCCATTAATTCCACAATTTTTTTTTTTACCATGTTCACTAAATGCTAAAACTGACCTTCCATTATGATTCTCCAGGTCATTACGAGTTCACAGATACTGAACATGTCTAGGTTATTTTTTATTTAAATGGTGAAAAACCCACAAAGTTTGCAAAAAAAAAAGGTGCCACTTTCCGAGACCTGTAGAGTCTCCATTTTTCAGGATCTGGGGGTGGGTGGGGATTTATTTTTTCCTCGCCGAGCTGATGTTTCTATTAATACCATTTTATTGCAATGTTGTGGCAATCAAAAAAACAGAATTCTGGATGTTTGCTTTTTTTTTCTCATGCCGTTTACCGATCAGATTATTTATTTATTTTTTATAGATCGGGTATTTTGATAGCAAATATGTGTATTTTGATTTTTTTATTGTTTTATTTTGAATGGGGCAAAAGGGGGTGATTTAAACTTTTATATTTTTTAAAATATTTTTAAAAACATATTTATTTCTTACTTTTCACTTGCTTCAACAGTCTCCATGGGAGACTAAAAGCTGCACTCATCCGATCACCTGTGCTACACATAGCAGAACGGGCGCCAATGGGTGGGATAAGTGAGGTGCTTTTAGCAAGGCCATGTTAAATGCCTCTGTCAGAGATTGACAGTGGCGTGCAACATGTTAACAGCTGCGGGTGGATTGCGATACCATCCCGTCTGTTAGTGGCACATGTCATTAGTTTGTTCAGTAAAATAAGTTTATTTTTGGATTCTGGTCTCTCTCTTTCAACTCTACGTCATTGAGTCAAAGCCTACCATCTCAAGCGGCAGCATGCGGTCTGCAATGGCGTATCGCTAAGATGACAGTATACACCTGGATAGGATTCCTATTTTCCTGTAGTGGTGGGGCACTGATGCAAACTTCGTCCACAGCCGCCCCGCTCGCTACACGGCCACCTCTCTATTTCTGACAGTGTGTGATGAGATCCCTCTAGGACCTGCATTTATCATACATTTATGGCATATCCTATGACTTTCCATAAAATTTCAAGATTGAATATACAACCAAAGGTACAGAGTACAGAAGCAGTCCAAATGGAATAAAAGAAATTGAGAAATGCATAAAAAGGCAATTTGTCCTTAAATTTCACAGTAGAAATGTGCAGTTTTATGCATGTCTATTTTCTTCTACGTCTCATCATGTTAAATGCACCAGAGCAACATACCTGGACTGTGATGTAATATGTGTTAACCTTTTAAATATGTTATTTTGATCAATCAGCTTCTAAACTTTTTTTTTTCTTACACGGCATTGTTTGCGAGATTTTCGCTTTCTGACAAGGAATTTAGTGAGGGAGAATATAAAAAGACTCAGCTGGAGCCCATTTTTCTCAAAATTATTGCTGAGGTAGTTATGGGCACAAAAGCAACTGTCAAGTAATCAAATTATAGAAATGTAAAGGTCAAAACAGCATACTTTCAATGTCTTTGTAAAATGCTACGGGGTTTTTGCAAACTTCAGTCCTAGTTGGAGGTGTCAGGTGTGGATGACAAAATAACTTCTTGTCATATGTGGGGGTCTCGGCGAACAAAGAAATACATATTAATAATTCCCAGAGAGGCAAAACAAGTGGTGCGATTCTTTGACAAACACAACAGTGCAGCCACTTTTTCATTCTGCAAAATGCAACACATGGACGAGTGTTACCACAGAGGAAGAAAAGGATATGTGAATTATACACAAGATCCGTGGTTAATTGTAGTGATCGGCTACTGCCGAATGTCCATCATATTCACTTTCTAGGGTTTTTATTTTTTATTACCTTGTTTATTTTCACAGAATTTATGAGTTCTTTGTCCATTCACTCAATCAGCAGAACGATACTGTATTGATCCCTCATCTGTATCATGCACATGGAGAGCCAAGTAGTCTTGGTGCTAGCTAACTTGGTGTGCAGAATCAAATGTATCCCTGGTTTTAGAAAGAAGTATCCAGCTACCCCAAAAATTGTAGATAACTATAAAAAAAATCTTTCATTGATATACATAATTAAATAGTTAAAAATTGAAACATTTGGCCGATGTGTTTTTAGCGTAAAGTACTCTTAAATATGATTACCGTATTTTTCGGATTATCAGGCGAAATTTTTTCCCCAAAAATTTTGGGGGAAAATGGGGGTGCGTCTTATAGTCAGGATGTACTTACCAGGAGTCTCATCCCAGGCTGATGAGCCCAGTTTCTGAGATGGTCGGCGGTGCGGGGGCTCCGCCAACATTTTGTGAAATCCTGAAGCCGAACACATCCATCCCAGGCTGGTGAGCAGCAGTTTTGGAAATTCTCGGTGGTGCGGGGGCTCTGCCGACATTTTGTGAAAGCCCAGGGCCCCCACACTTCCATTGCTGTAATGCGTTGGCCTCCAGGAAAATGGCTGCCAGAGGTGGCGCATGTGTAGATTGAGATCTCGGGAGATGAGATCTCGGTGCTGAGATCTCACTCTGCACATGCGCCGCCTCCGGTGGCCATTTTTCTGGAGACCACTGCATTACAGCAATGGAAGTGCGAGGGCTCCGGGCTTTCACAAAATGTTGGAGCCCCCTCACCACAGAACCTGCCGCACCAGCCTGGGATGAGTCTGATCATCCCCAGACCACCGAACACCTCCTGTGACTCCGCTTCACCAACATTCCCGATCACATCCTATCCCCCAGTACGCTGAATTCGGACTGTAAGACGGACCGTCATTTGACGCATTAATTTTTTACAATCATTATTCACCAGGGAATTGGCCCAAGGTTTTTTTCTGTGCACTGCACCGATTGAGGATTTATTGCTTCCACTTGTGAGCTGATGTATATATATATATATCTCCTATCCTATTTTTCCTCAAATGATTCCTGGTTTAATCCCCTTTTTAGATATTAGGACTTCTTGGCAAAACATCTTCAAAACATTTGTAGAGCAGTTCAGATAAGACAAGCTACTGATAGACTCTTACCGTGGACAGCACCAGCAGATCCTAACTGTAGCAGATTTTTTACTAGCCTTCACAATTCAAACTGTGTACAGTATTAAATAGATCTCTTAGACCTGATGGTATATTTAATTATATATTTATAATTATTAATTTATGTCAGAATGGCTGTGTATGATCCAGATGTTACAATGAGCATTTTATTGGTACAGCTATAGAATGAAATAGCCATATTGGAAGTGAATTCATGCTTTGTCAATAGCCTGACTGATAGCTGCAGCTTGTTCTGAGCAGAATGAGATCTCAGCAGCAGGAGGGAGGAGGGTCACTGAGGAGCTGTGAGCCCTGTTAGATGGACAGAGACTGAATTTAAATTTTCATAGAACATTTACCAGCCATTCTCACATGGATTTTCCAAGTATCTACAGCATCATTATCGGGACTGAGAGCTATGTATTAATGTTTGCAGTTTGTATTATGAAATCTGAGTTTGGAGGTCAGGACAGGTGCATTGCAAGGAGTAGCTGAGTCAGAACCAGGAGTAGGAGTGTGACACTAGGGGGTCAAGTTGTGAAGTCAGATAATCAGTCAAAACATGATCAGATACTAGCTAGAGATCAGAACTTGATAGTTTCAGATAGAAATGGCTAATCCAATAGCAAGGTCAGAAAGCTAGACAGGTCTATATACTGTAATAATGCAGAGATCAGGTTAGGGAATATATCACTAATAACTGACACTGCTGACATTAAAAAACAGCAGATTCATACACTATAAAACTCTGTAACCGGACAGCCCTATGATTAGAGAGCCAAGCGTCTTAATTAGCCTGATGGATGAGTGCCATGGATGGCTGAGCGGCGTGCATACTGCATACTGACCTTCCTACCATCCCGCTGCAATCCTTACTTGTGCAGTGGCTAACAACAGTACATTTTGTAGGGTAATTACTGTTACAATTATTATTTATAGCCTTCAGACCAAGCTACAAAGGATTATTTTGGCTCAGACAGGATGAATTACTGATATTTGAAAGGGTGTGGAGAGGGTCCCCTGCTAGATCGCCTCTCGATCCAGGACAGAGAATATCTCTATAGAGGCCGAGTTACATTGATTGTGGTTCTAGGTGTGTTTCCATTAGCCTAAACAACAAGCATTAAACAATAAAATAAAAAACATTTCTAATAAGAGGTAAATTGCAGCGTTTTTGTTTTTGACAAACTTCTAACCATTAGTGATGTTGAGACTAACCCTATAAATTCAACTTACAATATATTTTATAGACACACGTATCACATGTTTGGAGTAATTTCACAGAAAGACTATCGTTGCTGGAGGACTGTAGAATATGAGAACATCGGGAAGATCCGACTTTCCACCTACTTTGGACATAACAGCGAATAGTGGCTGACTACGATTTTATTCTACGTGTTCTTTTCGCTTTTGTCTAACTTTTATTTGGTCATGTTAGGATTTTTTTTCATATTAAATTATGCTGTCAGGTTAATTTTTTATTTCAATTCAGGAATAGTCTGGGTTGACACATCTGACATCTACTGTAAAAGGTTTCTCCATCATGGCAGAGTCTGAAAGAGTGGGATAGCTTCTATTTGAGCATTTCAAGGTTTCCGTCAATCTTTCTGGTAAAAAATACTTGAACCCTAATGTAGCCCTAAAGGACCTCATTAAAGTCTAAGGGATCTGTCAAGATTTACCAGTAACCTTGAATATAAATAAAGCATAGCCAAAATGGCTCCAACAAATGGAAGGCACGATTCTAGTGTAATCATAGCGTCAGATCTTACTCTACAGTCTCCTAGTTGTTGCCATGATCAGTTCGTAGCCCATGACAAGAGCAAGGGACCAGCATAACCATTAATTCAGCATTTTATTACCCAGCTGGACACCAAAGAGAAAGCCAACAATAAACTGCACAAAGCAACTGAAGTTTCACCTCTTTAAATGAAGTCTCTTAAAATAATTACAAACAAATTCCCACAAAATGCTATTTTCATCCTCCTGGAGACGATTACATTTTGTGCGAGATTCTGGGCTACCATTTGTCAGTGAGGCGTCAATTCAACAACACGTTGTGTCAAACAGTGAAATAAGGAGAAAATTAGAGAAGTCTGCCCATTAGGGTTAATTGATTTTAAAATACTCTATTATCCAAAGATGGCAACTAATTATTTCTTTCACGGCCCCAGCATGTTTCTGTTAAATGCATTAGTTGTTCAAAACTCATGATGGGCGGCAGAGGCACATAATCACAAGTGCACATTGTTTTAATTGGTAGATGTTTTACTTTAAAGGCACCTATATTTATTGAGAAAGACTTAAAGTTACATTGTCTGCCAAGAGATTAGTGTCCTAATGTAATTTCCATACAGTAAGATTATGCTCTTTAGCCAATTTCTTTGTATGTTTAAAAATATGTGTGCAAATATGGAATTAGGGTTGTTGATTCTATTACAGGTTGGACTATGTATTGGTATGACTTGGCCAGTAATTCTGTACTACTTAGTTGTATATGGAAGCATTTAACATCCAACTTGAAGACTGATTAATTGGGCATCTTCCGTATATTTGTATTACGGCTATGCGCAGAAGTCACATTTTTTTGCACAATATTCAGTACATATTTTCTGGTTGTTACGTCCTGTGTAAGGCCCACCTTTTGTCCGTGTGTCCCATATGTAGACATGTCATTTTTTTTCTGGCAGCACTGATGGCAAGGGCCAATAAAGTCTATGGGTCTGCATAATACACGTACAGCACACGGATCGCATCCATGTGACATCTGTGTACAGTTCGTGTGACATGTACAGGAATAGAATGCAGAATAGAAATGACAGATTTTTATGCGTTAAATATGTGTTAAATATGTGCAAAGATAGAGATAGATATGAGATAAATAAATAGATAGATACTATTGGGAGGAGTGATGACATCACACCACCAAATGTCTTATTGTAGTAACCCTTAAATGTTTTGCCCTTTTTTTCATTAAGCTATTTGTAATCTTGCCTGAAGAAGGAGCCTGTGTGCTCAGAAAGCTTGCAAAAATATAATTTTCTGGTTAGCCAATAAAGGTATCACTCTAAGAATACTCTTGTCATCTTTGGATGGAAAAGTATTCACATTGATTTTTCTGGCTAACATGGTACCACAATATAATTTATTACTGTACATCATGGAGTGTGGGTGGAAACCCACGCAAACACATATAAACTCCTTGCAGATCTTGTCCTTGGTGGGATTTGAACCCAGTACCCCAGCACTGCAAGGTACAATACTAACTCCTGAGCTACTGTGCTGCCCTAGATAGATATGAGATAGATATAAGATAGATAGATATGAGATAGATCAATAGATAGAAAAAGAAAACAGCAGCACTCTATATGAGCCAAGATATGTGCAAACACTAAAAAAATTAATCTGAACTGTGCTATTACTCACTAAGATGAACTTACAAAAATAGAAGGTTCTTAGTGCATAAATTGGCCAATTCATGTGTGCCCATCAACCACGGCAAGGTGACCTCCCTCTGATGGTTCTCTGTTCTACTGTACATACCTCTCTTGAGCTATCAGCCTACAGTTAAATGGACAAAACATGTCTCTCCTGAGCCATAAGCCTACAATTCTATATAATTCTATATAATGCAGCTATCACAGCTTGTACCTGTTCACACTTAGGAGGTGCTGGTCAGGTTTTTTTCTCTATATTTTACTTTCGGAGGTGTGACTGCCTTCCAACCTGACTCTCCACTCCTAACATTGACCAGCAGGTGATTTTCATCAGTTCTACTTACCCATTTGAATTGTAGGCTCAATGTTGTAGATTTGATGTTTCATTCTAACTCCCTATCTATTAAATGCCATAATCTATATTCTAATATGTTTTAAATAAAAAATTTCATACCAATCGCTGACTGACAGTGCACTCTTTTGCTAGTTCGTTACTACTAATCTGAGCCGGTGAGAGAGCACAGAGTACTTGTGCCCATCACACAGTGCATATTGTGTAGAGACTAGACCAGCCACTGAAATGAAGATCACTGATTATATTTTGATTCAGGGAGGGGGACAATGACTGCAGCCTCTGCCTCTTGATGATGCTTTGTTTGAGTATCCAGGCATGCACTGGGATTCTCAAACATAGAAGGAAGTTGTAAAAAAAAAAAGAGATAACTAGTTAGATAGTGTAGTGAGGGATTGGTAGGGAATTTTTAATTAAAGTATATTAGAAAACAGATTAGATTAGGGCATTAATTAGAGAATGAAAATTAATTTGTATTTCATATCACTGCTTTAAATTTGGGTTTTCTTAAATTTTTTCAAATGCAAAACGACACGTCATCGGTGACCTTCGTTTCAGGGGCTGGGCTAGTCCATTCGCACTGTGCCCTGTATGATGTGCTCAATGACTCGGTGCTCTCTCTCCGGCTTGGATTAGTAGTAATGAGCCAGCAACAAAGCGCACTGTCAGTGCGTGTTGTAATTAGTAGTAACAAGTAGTGTTGAGCGATACGATAATGCAAATATCGGCTATCGGCCGATATTAGCTCTATCGGCCTTTCGATAATTCGTTTCGATATTTTCGTCTTATCGAATACCGGAATCGGATTTGTCACTGTCACTGTCTGTGTCCGTCGGTCGGGTCTGTCACTGTCAGTGTCCGTCGGTCGGGTCTGTCAGGAGTCAGCGGCACTTACCTGGCAGAAGATCTCCGGCGGTCACGGCCTGGACTGCTTCATGGCCGCCATCCTCTTCTCCCCGGCGGTCACATGCAGTTTCTCGCGATAACTGCAGTGACTGCTGGGTAATCCCGGCCGTAAAGCAGTCAGTCCGATGACGTCACCGCCGGGGAAGCAGGTAATCAGCTGTGCTGCGTCGCGATGACAGGCTCTGCCTGTCATTGCGATGTAGCAGAGCTGGATCGTCGTGGGACACTCGTTACTATGGACTGCGTCGGACAGGTGGTATACTGTTGGTTTGTTTTTTTTCTTTTTTTTACAGGAGATCGATGGCGTCGCAGGAATGAGAGTATAATAAAAGAAATGAAAACTGTGTTGTCTCTTTTATTTCATTAAAAGACTTTTTTCTTGCTGTGTCTTTTTTTTAAACATTTAATAACTTTGGGATTAATAATGGATCGGTGTCTTATTGACGCCTCTCCATTATTAACCGGGCTTATTGTCACCGTGCAATCAACGGTGACATTAACCCCTTATTACCCCACTTGCCACCGCTACAGGGCAGTGGGAAGAGCCGGGTAAAGTGCCACAATTGGCACATCTTTTCATGCGCCAAATGTGGGGCTGCTGTAGCCTGGTATTATCAGGCTGTTGAGGGCCAAAATCCATGGGCCTTGACAGTCTTTTAATACCAGGCCGCAGCAGTCTGCATTTTACTTGGCTGGTTAACAAAAATAGGGGGACCCCTACGCCGTTTTTTTTTTCGAGGGGATCCCCTATTTTTGTTAACCAGCCAAGCTAAGCAGACTGCTGTGGCCTGGTATTATCAGGCTTGCAAGGTCCATGGATATTGGATCCTTACCAGCCTGAAAAACCAGGCCTCAGCGGTCTGCTTCATCTGGCTGGTTAACAAAAATAGGGGGGACCCCACGCCAATTTTTTTCGAGGGGATCCCCTATTTTTGTTAATCAGCCAAGATATGCAGACTGCTGTGGCCTGGTATTATCAGGCTGGCAAGGTCCATGGATCTTGGCTCCTTAACAGCCTGAAAATCCAGGCCTCAGCGGTCTGCTTCATCTGGCTGGTTAACAAAAATAGGGGGGACCCCACGCCATTTTTTTTCGAGGGGATCCCCTATTTTTGTTAACCAGTTCCCTCTGACGTCACTGATTGTGTCCCTGGCTGACCTGAAGTGAAAGTGGAAAGCAATCAATTAAGCTTTCCACTTCCTCTCCTGTCAGCCAGGAGAGGAACTCATTCATTTGGGGGTTTACTGTGAGGCTGCAGCATTAGCTGCGGTCCCTGCAGTAAACATTAACCCTTTCTGATGGATTACACCGTGGGACCTGACTGTACATCGGATTGGTAAGAATAATTTTGCTTTATTATTTTATTTTGTATTACAGGAAATGGTTTTAGCAGGTAAATAAAATATGGTCAAAAACTGTGTGATTATTTCATTAAACTTCTTTTTTATTAAAGTGTGTGTGTTTGATTTTTCTTTCATACAATAGGATTAATAATTGATAGTTGTCTGATTGACAGCTCTCAATTATTAACCTGGCTTAAAGTGACCTTTCAATTGCAAGGTCATTTTAACCCCTTATTAACCCATTCGCCACCGCTACAGGGCAATGGGAATAGACGGGCAAAGTGCCAGAAAGGGCAAATCTAATTAGAGATTTGCCCTTTCTGGGGTGTCTGGGGGCAGATGTTAGTAGCCGGGGGGGGCCAAAAATAATGGTCCCTCTCTGGGCTATTATTATCTGCCCCCACTCACTGGCTTTGTCTGTCTGGTTGCGAAAATAGGGCGGGAGCCCACGCATTTTTTTTCAGCAATTTTACACCTCATATATATATATATACATGTCATTGAATTTGTGACACATATATATATATATATTTATAGTTCATACACTTCTACATAGTATAATAGCCGCTAATTCAATTGCCGGCTTTTGTGAAAATGCAGAACCCGACATGAAATGACACTTGGTTTACATAGAGTTAACCATGTCTTTTCATGTAGTTTGATATCTGATTTGCACAAACAATTACATGAGTGTAAGTGTGCAAAATTTCACACCTCTAGGGGTTAATTAAAGGTGTAAATTCGTAGCAAAAAAGTCCGTTTTTTTTTACAACGAATTTACACCTTTAATTAACCCCTACAGGTGTGAAATTTTGCACACATAGACTGATGTAATTGTTTGTGCAAATCAGATTGCAAACGACATGAAAAGACATGGTTAACCCTATGTACACCAAGTGTCATTTCATGTCGGGTGCTTCTGTCTTTTCACAGAAGCCGGCTTTACCCGGCAATTGAATCAGAGGATATTTTACTATGTAGAAGTGTATAAACTATACATATATGTATATATATATGTCACAATGGCATGTATATATATAATATATGTATTCTATGTGTGTATATTTAGTGTTTACAAGGAAATAAAGGTTTTTTTTAGTTGCGATATTTTGTTCCCATAGACTTACATGGGACTTCCGGTATCGAAATCGGATATCGACGATATTTAGTGCTATCGGCGATACAATTTCGATACGATATTTTTAGATATCGAGCACTATCGCTCAACACTAGTAACAAGCCAACAAAAGAGTGCACTGTCAGTGCTCATTTTAAGAATACCTGATGTACAGAGAACAGTGACGCTACTCATTCAGATTTTTCAAATACCGGTAATATTTATTGCTAAAGAGAATCTGTCACTTACTTATTGTTACTAATTAAAAGCAACCATGTACCAAAACTACTTTTTTTCTAATCTCCTTTTATTTTCTTTGCATTACTTTGGAAGCAGCGATCTTACCTGAGATTTTGTTGATTTTCTGTATGGTCTGAAAATATTGATTTCTATGGGAGAGTTTTGTGGGAATGCTCTAAGGCTTGTGCAGCAGGGGATATGAGCTGTGACCTATTGTCAATGTTGGATTTGGTTTGTCATCCATATAGATATTTTACATTTCATTTTAATCCTGTCAGTGATGATAATGAGACTGATGAAAAGTGATCACTACAGAACAGGAAATATTAGTCTATCACAAATTAGAGTGAAAACTGAAGAATTTCAGGATTTTTTTTTTAAATATAATGATATGAAAAATGTAAAATAAAAGGAAAATTATCCTTGTAAATTCATGTAACATAACTTGAGTTAAACAATGGGTCAATCTTGGATAAAGAATGTATTCAAGGTATGTTTCCTTAGAGCTACTTTTCTATGTTATGTTCGCGCTGAGCACTAATAATTGTGTAACGTGATACCGCATGTGAAGTTTTTTAATAAAAAAAACAATATAGTGAATAGAATTCTAATGGAAATGATCATATGTTAAAAAAAAAAAGAAAAGCTGAAAAAATTTTTTTCTTTTACGTTTCTGTGGACTAATATCTCTGTGTTTTATATATTCTACAGGAATTCCTTTTGTGTGAACTGTGAAGGTCATTTACACTGAGCCTTTGTTAATTCTGGGCCAAGGAGTCAGATGTTTAAAGAGAAAATGTCAAGTTCTTTTAGGCTTTAAATGACCTTTCCAGGCAGATTGGGGATTTGTAGCTTTACACATAAAATTCCATATTTTATATGGCAGCATTTAACAAATGATCAAATGCATGTCAAAAAAAGATCATTATTTACAAGCTGACATTTTATGCCTTAAAGGCAAACGTTGGATGTGCCATGTGCACGCGGGCTCCTCACAGGACAGCCGTCTGTTCTACCATGTTCTATTAATGATAATATTCTCTGATATGGAAGCAGAACAATTCTATGGATTGTATACCATTAACATATATATGTCTCCAGATTTACACCATACAGTCCGTGTACATTATGAAATAGATGTCTTAGACCAGATGAAGCTGATGTACTTGCTTTAACAATACGTGTTAGAATAGCTGTAGAATTCATTTTAATTTCATTATCTATTTAAAGGGAACCTGTCTTGATAAATAATGTTATTAACCTACAGATATGTGGTTAATCTACAGGGTAATAGCATTCTGAAGCTGTCCGGCCCCTGTTCTCAGAGCCATGCTGCCGGGAGGAAATGAAACGTATTCCTCCCAGCAGTCTCGGGCTTTCAGTCAAAGAGGCGTGGCCGGTGTGTTTTCAGTAACCACGCCCCGGCCCTGACTGACAGCCGGCTCATCATTAGAGCTGGATGTTAGTCAGCGCCAGGGCATGGCTATGCCATTGTTCACTATGCACTGAACGGTGACTGAAGATGCTCCAGCCTACCCCTATCACTGAAAGCTTGAGGCTGCGGGGATATATTTCTTCATCACCCTAATCAGTTTGGCAAATAAAAAAAAATATTTTGAATATCTTACTACAAAATTAACTTATCAGAGTTATTAGGCTATGTGCACATGGAGTTTTTTTAAAGTGGTCAAAAACTACACTTTTTTAGTGGAAACTGCTCTTAGAAATGTTTCTTCTACTAGGAAATATTGGATGAGTTTTTTTTTCTTTTTAAGATGTTTTGAAAAAGTTTTCGAAGTGTTTTGGCACATTTTTTGCTCCGTAAATCATTATTTGCAGCCTTCTGATGGGACAGGGCCTTGTTAGGAGTGGATTCCAGCAGGACAGATTTCAGAGAAGTGCCGAGCACTTTTTTTTTTTTTGCAGCGATGGGTACTTCAAAATATGATGTAGAGAATTAATGTTCAAAAGACTGTACATATGAGTCTTTCAAGAGTTACATACTATACGTTCAGGATCCTAATATTTTAAAGGAATTGATCCATCACACACTCACTGTGCAAAGTTTTGAGACTGATACTAATTTTGGTTTTCACACAGCCGCTTTAGTATTTGTAGATCTTTTAGTCAGATATGGATATGGCTACTGAAATGAAATTATAAGCATTTCATAAGTTTTTAAAGTTTTATTGACAAATACATTAAATTTATGCGAGGACTAGACATGAGCAGATCGATCTGCTGAGGATAGTGTTCTTTCCTAATATCTGTGGTCTCACACGAAGTGGAACGCTCAGCACCACTGGCCCAGGTTTGGGCAAATGTCTTAGAGCAGGAGAATAGAGAGCCAGTAGATGGTTCAGTGAATTTTCAGATCATTTCCTACATTGTACAGTGGCAAATGATGGTTTTTGGTGTTTAAGAATGTAAATAGAAAATGTGATCTTGTATATGGGAAAGGGGAGGAAAGAGGGATGGATGTGGATAGACTGCACTGAAGGTGTAAATGGGAGGTAAATTTGAAAGAAAGCAGTAGCAAAAGCAAATATGGAAGAGGTAAACATACAAATAACGCACATTGTTATCAACCCCAAATAGGCCTATGGAATGAGAAGCATGGCAGCATGTGACTTACTGTTATGCAAATCATAGCGCACTAATGGGAGTGCACTACTATTAGGGATAAACACTTTCCCCAGTTTACAATTCCATTTCTTAATCGGAGTTACGAGTTACATTTTGCAGAACTGTTGTTCTTTTTTTGGGGTATCAAATAGCACATGTTTAGCTGCCAAGACAGTGTTACAAATATGGCTCTTAGACAGTAATGGATTCTTAGCTGGGAAGCTTAATTGATTTTTTCCTACGCTATCAAGTTCACTTCAGGTCAGCGGGGACTCACACTGACATCACTGATGCTGTGCGGAGTCCCCGCTGATCTGAAGTGAACTGAATAGCGTGGGAAACAATCAATTAAGCTTCCCACACTAATCAGCTCATCTCCTGTGAGCCGGGGAGATGAACTCATTCATTCGGGGGTTTACAGCAGGGCTGGCAGCATTAGCAGAGGTCCCTGCTGTAAACCTGTTAACCCTTTCAGATGGATTGCAGCGTGGGACCTGACTGAGTGCTGGAGAGGTAAGAATATGGTTGCTTTATTATTTTTTTTTTATTACAGGAAAACAAGGGATTTGGAAGGATTTTCAGTACAATAAAATATGGTCAAAAACTATGTGTATTTATTTCATTAAAATAATTTTAAATTAATGTGTGTATGTTTTTTTAACCATTTAATACAATAGGATTAATAATGGAGAGTTGTCTAATTGACAACTCTTCATTATTAACCCGGCTTAATGTCACCTTCCAATAGCAAGGTGTCATTATTAACCCATTAGCCACCACTACAGGGCAATGGGAATAGACGGACTAAGTGCCAGAAAACATATCAAAAAACTGACCGGCACATCCAAACATAGATCCAGTGTGAACAGGTGCTAAACCTAGAGTCACCAACTCATATACATACAAGAAAAAAAGGTAGCACACTGTAGCGCTATAGCTTGCAAACACGAAATATGAAAATATGAAAAATATGAAAAATGAATTGCATCACTGCCTTAGAAATATGAAAAATTGAGAAGTCTTAGCGCATAAGATGGCCAAATTATGTGAGCCTGATAGCCACGTCAAGGCTCCTCTCGTATATCAGGTCCTAACTAATGCCAATCCTCACTTAGAAAAGTCTGTCTGCATGGGAACATATGAATCCTCTCTTCAGACTAAAATCTACATCTCTGTGGAGGGGTAATGAACCTGGTGTAATTAAAATTTTAATAGCCTTGACGTGGCTATCAGGCTCAATAATTTGGCCATCTTATGCGCTAAGACTTCTCAATTTTTCATATTTCTAAGGCAGTGATGCAATTCATTTTTCATATTTTTCATATTTTCATATTTCGTGTTTGCAAGCTATAGCGCTACAGTGTGCTACCTTTTTTTCTTGTAAGTGCCAGAAAAGGCGCATCTAATAATAGATGTGCCTTTTCTGGGGTGGCTGGGGGCACATGTTAGTAGCCAGGGGGGGCACAAAAAATTCTCCCTCCCTAGGCTATGAATATCTGTCTTTAGTCACTGACTTTCCCTGTCTGGTAGAGAAAATACCGCGAGAGCCCATGCATTTTTTTTCAACGAATTTACACATTTAATTAACACCTACATGTATGAAATTTTGCACACATACACTCATGTAATTGTTAATCAAAACCATATATCAAACTACATGAAATGAAATGGTTTACTGTATGTAAACCATGTGTCATTTCATGTTGGGTTCTGTAATGATTTTACAGAAGCCGGCAATTGAATTAGCGGCTATTATACTATGTAGAAGTGTATAAACTATAAATATGTATATATATGTCACAATGACAAGTATATATATATGTATTCTATGTGTATATATATATTCTTTCCATTCTTTATTAAACCTGTCAGTGTGATTTTACAGTATAGCTGTCATGAGCTGCTTTGTTTGTGTGATTAGGTAGTTCAGAGGTTAATCTGGACGGCCTAATTCTGGGATTCTGGGAGACTTCTTACAGCCTCATTGTGGAGCCATTCCCTGTCGCTTTTACTTTGACCCTTGGCCGAGTGTGTGTGACCCTGTGCCTTGTGCTTGTGCTACTTTATGCTTGCTTGGTTTTGACTTGGTTCTGTTCCCGTTACGAGTTCTCCCTGCCCCTCCTGTACTGCGTTGCTATCTTGTGTATGACCCCTGGCCTTTGTCCTGACAATTCTCTGCTTACCCCTCCTGTACTGCGTTGCTATCTCCGTGTATGACTCCTGGCCTATGTTCTGACTATTCTCCGCTCGCCCCTTCTGTACTGCGCCGTCCTCTCTGTGTATGAACCCTGTTTGTCTGACCTGAGTTTCCCTCTTCACTAATCCAGGGTCCCTGTAGCATCCTGCACTCACCTCCAGCAGCAGGATGCTAAGCCCCGCCCCCTGTGGTCACATGATTGCAGATCCTTTTGCTTTCTTCTACCTTCAGCGTCTCCTCTCACCACGCTGCTCAGGTCCAGTTTGCCTGAGCCTCCCCTGCGGCATCTGACCCCGGGCCCTTCCACAGTGTGGGTGAGTCACCCTGTTCAGCCGTGGCAGTTCGCTGGCACTGACAGGATCATGATAATAGCCAGGGATGAATTGCTGGCTTTTCTAAAGGACACCGGTGTGTATTTCTCGCAAGTCACACGTGTGGTCCGTGTGTAATCCGATGTTTTCACGCACCAATTGACATGCATTGGCGAGTCTCGGCCGTAATACGGTGCAAATCGCAGCATGCTGTGATTTCACTCGCACGTATAAAACAGACGAGAAAAAAATCGGATGCTGGGAGCTGCCCCACAGATTAACATTGGTCCACGTGCAATGCGATTTTTTCTCGCATTGCACTCGTCCGTATTTCTCGCTAGTGTGACTGCGGCCTTACAGTGCCTTTATAGCCATGACAAACGTTAGGTTACAAAATCATGCGGACAGGTTCTCTATAACTCAATAAACAACTAATTTAAGACTAAAGGAAGCAATAGTCTGTAGAAATAAACAGATCTGTATAGCTAGATGAATAGATGAACCATAAAATTTGGTGAGTATAAAGCAGCTTGCAAAGGTGAATGAGATAACCTCAGAGCAATTAGGAACATAGAAATAGTAATATACCGTATTTTTCGGATTATAAGACACTCCGGATTAATAAGACGCACCCCAAATTTTGAGGAGAAAAATAGGAAAAATTTTTTTTAATAAAATGGTGGTGCTTCTTATAATCCATGGGTCTTATTGCTTACTGGGGGTGGTGGCTGTGGTGAAGCGGGGTCCCAGGGTCGCTGCTGGAGGAGGCAGGAGTGGGGTGATGCCACAGGCTGGAATGAGGTGGTGTTCCGATGTGCGGCGCATGGCTGAGGGTGTCTGGTGCTGCTGCAGGTGTCCGGCGCTGCTGCAGGTGTCCAGCACTGCTGCAGGTGTCTCCGGTGCTATGGGGGTGTTCGGCGCTGGTGCCCGGTGCTGCTGTGGGTGTCAGGCGGTGCTATGGGTGTCTCCGGTGCTGCTAGGGGCTCTGCCGATATTTTGTGAAAGGCCAGAGCCCCCCGCAGTTCCATGGTTTCCTCCTGTGCTGTGGACTCCAAGAAAATGGCCAAGATCTCCATCTGCGCATGCGCGGCCCCCGTCGGCCATTTTCCCAGAGTCCACCGCACATGAGGAAACCATGGAACTGCGGGGGCTTTGGCCTTTCACAAAATGTAGGAAGAGACCCCCCGCAGCACCGGAGACACCTATAGCACCACCTGGCACCCCAGCAGCCCCGCTTGGCACCCCAGCAGCACCGCCGGGCACCCCCTCATCCCAGCCTGCAGCAACCGTACCTGTAAGGTATATACGCATTATAAGACGCACCCCCATTTCCCCCACAAATTTGGGGTTAAAAAAAGTGCATCTTATAATCCGTAAAATACGGTATGTAAAAAATATGTTAGTTCACTACTTAGTAGCAAAATTAGAGAAGTACGAAATCTCTTTTCATTAGACACATGGTGAACTACATTCTGCTTCTTCTTAGTATATGGTGATGAAAAGAAATAGTTTTCCAGCTCCAGTTTTAAAAAAAAGACTGTCTCCATCTTCATTAAAATTTCATGTACAAAGACAGAACTCGATGCACATGGCTGCTGCACACGATTTAAATTCCAAAGACTTCTTAGTCATAGCGAATATGTGTATCAAGTTTAATGTGTTTACATTAATTTTTACTGAAGATGGAAATAAAGCATTTTTTTATTATTTCAATTGGTGCTGGACAACAACTTTGTCCCTTCATTACACTCATATGCTGTACTATTAATTATATAAATATTATGATTGTGCCCACACACTCACACAGGTAACAAAAGGGGGAAATAACTTCCAAAGAAGCAGCACCTGTACCCAACTGGTCCCTGTACAGACAGAAAAGACCCTAGCCACACAACTAAATATAACTCCTCACACCTGGCTCCCTATAAGGCCTTCGAGAAGTTTCTCGTACCTCCTAAGAAACCATTGGGGAAGCCGCAACATAAATCCAACAAAGGTAAGGGAAAGCAAGACATGAGAACCCAGGGTGAATATCTAGAATATGTTCACAAAGGATAGACAGGGATAAATAAGGAGAACCAAAAAACAGACAGAATGAGTGAAACCTCCCAGGCTCACAAACGTGGAGAAGGGAAAGGTGCTGGGGAGGAAAAGCAACTTGGGATTACTGGAACAGTTCAACCTCTATCTGAGGAGCTGGAACTCCAAACACCAATCTAAATCAAAGTATAGCCAGCAAGTGAGATAAGTGAAAGGTGAACATATAAAGCCCATCCCAAATTTGTATTTTCGTATAAACATATGCTACGACAGATCCAAAAGGGAAAATGGAAAACACCTGGAGAGAAGCCAACGAAGACAGGAAAATATGATGAAAGAAACCATCAGCATTTGGACAGAGATGAAAAGGACTGTAGCCCAGCAAAGATAGAAACCGACCATGCAGCAAAAGGTCATCGGATTGAATCCCGAAATTGAGCCATGGCAATAAGCTGGCAGAGATGATGACACAAGTATTAGAAGAGTTAAACAGCAGGATAAAATCAAACTGTACCTGGGTAAGAAGAAGAAAAAGAAAATACAGATCACGTTTGCAATGAAGAAAAAACATCCTGTTCCCTTAAAGCAATTGAATTGAATGAATGAATGACAGTACCAGTACCAGCCAGTCTGCATTGTATACGTTGGTAAAAAGAAGCATGGGTAAAAATATTGTAAATCAGATTTTCTTTGTCCTAAACCTGTCAGACTTCAAACCTCACACATTGATCAATGTCATACAAATTGTGCCACTGAGACTCACTTTGATTTAGGACATAGAGTCACTTACGCTGACCTCAGTAATAGATCTCTTTTACCTGACTGTATCACATAATGCCCCAGTACTATATGTGACCTTTTAAAAGAAGAGGTCTGTGCTGAACAGTGATAAATGTGCAAAGTATAAGATGTGACAAGATGGGAACAGGCCACTAAAGGGCTACACGTATAATACCAATCTGGAAATAATAAATCATGTCAAAATCTTATAGGAAAGCACAAATATATCATTAGAACAACCATATACTTGTAGGCTATACATATTTACATGTGTATCAATTAAAAAATGAAAGTACAAAAAAGCAAAAAATTGTTTTCATAATTTTTAAGATTGAAGATTTTAATTGATTGGAAGGGCTTCGGTCCTGAAGAGAGGTCTTGGAGCCCTGGGAGAATATCCACGCTCCTTAGATTTTGTCTAAGTTTCTCTACAGCCTTAGAAAGAGAGGGCGTAAAGGGAGGGGTACTGTTACGCCACGCTCACCAGGTGCTGCGACTCCTTGCCCGACGTCTCCACTTCTGGTGCCGCGGCCGCTCTGGGGATCCCGTCGGGTGCGCACAGGCACCTCTCACACTTGATCCTGTGGCTTTACCGCTATGTCCAGCGTGCATGTGCGCCTCTTCCTGCTCTGTCTGCAGGTACTTCATCTCTATGATCCGGGAGGACCTAACCCGGAAGTCTCGTTGCTCTTGGCCTATATCAGGCTGCCTCTTCCTGTGGGAGGCACCTGATTATTGTTGTACAACCCTGCTAGGTCTGCTTTGCACTGCTCGGTCGCTCCCTGTATTCAGGTCTCCTGTGTTCTGTGCTTTGTTCTTGCTTCTTAGCATATGCTCTGCTCTGTGCACTGTCGTGCTTCTTAGCACACACTCAGCTCCGGCCTTTCTCCTGTGGTGCGTCTTTTTGCACTTTCTGCCTTGCCTGGTACTCTCGCGTGCTTCCATCGTGCGCTCTGTCTAGCTTTACTCTGCATGCCTTCATGCTCACGTCTTGCACTGTCCTTTTCTCTGCGTGCCCTCGGGCACATACCTTACACTGTTCTATACTCTGCGTGCTCTCGTGTACATGCATTGCATTGTCCTTTACTCTGCGTGTCCTCGTGCACACACCTAGCACTGTCCTGTATTCTGCGTGCCCTCGTGCACACGCCTTGCATTGTCCTGTACCCTGCGTGCCCTCGTGCACATGCCTTGCATTGTCCTATACACTATGTACCCTCATGCACACGCCTTGCACTGCTTTGTACTTTCACGTGTCCACGCTTTGCACAGTCTCACTTCCTGTATAATACCGTCTCCTGTGAGCCGGCCACCTGGTTCCAGCAGTCATGGTACTTTATCCCCCTGGGTCTGTCTCTGACGCTCCCTGTATGGGGGTGGTTCTCACTAGGTCAGCTTTCCCAGGATGGGTTGGTATCGCGACCCAAAGGATCCACTCCAGGAGTCATCACAGTGGCATTTGAGGCCTCCAGTAAACTGTTTTTGCTGTGTTACCCTTGTTCTTGACAGTATTTTCCTGTAAAAAAATAAAAATACAGGCCACATATTTTACAGTCTAGTATCTCCGTCAGACGCCTCATCTATCTGTGGGCTACAAATTGTGGCATTTGAGGCATCCATTCATCTGGTTTTGCTGTGTGCTACCCTAGTTCTTGACAGTATTTTCCTGTAAAAAAATAAAAATACAGGCCACATATTTTACAGTTTAGTATCTCTGTCACACACCTTATCTATCTGTGGGCTACAACTTGTGGCATTTAAGGCCTCCATTCAACGGTTTTTGCTGTGTGTTACCCTAGTTCTTGACAGTATTGTCCTGTAAAAGATAAAATAACATGCCACATATTTTACAGTGTAGTATCTCCATCAGACGCCTCATCTATCTGTGGGCTACAAATTGTGGCATTTGAGGCCTCCATTCAACTGTTTTTTTTCTGTGTGTTACCCTAGTACTTGACAGTATTTTCCTGTAAAGAAATTAAAATATAGGCCAGATATTTGAAAGTGGACTATCTCCGTCAGACGCCTCATCTATCTGTGAGCTACAAATTGTGGCATTTGAGGCCTCCATTCAACTATTTTTGCTGTGTGTTACCCTAGTTCTTGACAGTATTTTCCTGTAAAAATATAAAAATGCAGGCCACATATTTTACAGTATAGTATCTCCGTCACATGCCTCATCTATCTGTGGGCTGCAAATTGTGGCATTTGGGCCTTCATTCAACTGTTTTTGCTGTGTGTTACCCTAGTTCTTGACAGCTATTCCTGTAAAAAAATAAAAATAGAGGCCACATATTTTACAGCGTAATATCTCCATCACACACGTCATCTGTCTGTGGGCTACAAATTGTGGCTTTTGAGGCCTCCATTCAACTGTTTTTACTGTTTGTTTCTCTAGTTCTTGACAGTATTTTCCTGCAAAAAAATAAAAATACAGGCCACATATTTTACAGTTTAGTATCTCTGTCACACACCTTATCTATCTGTGGGCTACAACTTGTGGCATTTAAGGCCTCCATTCAACGTTTTTGCTGTGTGTTACCCTAGTTCTTGACAGTATTGTCCTGTAAAAGATAAAAATACATGCCACATATTTTACAGTGTAGTATCTCCATCAGACACCTCATCTATCTGTGGGCTACAAATTGTGGCATTTGAGGCCTCCATTCAACTGTTTTTTCTGTGTGTTACCCTAGTACTTGACAGTATTTTCCTGTAAAGAAATTAAAATATAGGCCAGATATTTGAAAGTGGACTATTTCCGTCAGACGCCTCATCTATCTGTGAGCTACAAATTGTGGCATTTGAGGCCTCCATTCAACTGTTTTTGCTGTGTGTTACCCTAGTTCTTGACAGTATTTTCCTGTAAAAATATAAAAATGCAGGCCACATATTTTACAGTGTAGTATCTCCGTCACATGCCTCATCTATCTGTGGGCTGCAAATTGTGGCATTTGGGCCTCCATTCAACTGTTTTTTGCTGTGTGTTACCCTAGTTCTTGACAGCTATTCCTGTAAAAAAATAAAAATACAGGCCACATATTTTACAGCGTAATATCTCCGTCACACGCGTCATCTGTCTGTGGGCTACAAATTGTGGCTTTTGAGGCCTCCATTCAACTGTTTTTACTGTTTTGTTTCTCTAGTTCTTGACAGTATTTTCCTGTAAAAAAATAAAAATACAGGCCACATATTTTACAGTCTAGTATCTCCGTCAGACGCCTCATCTATCTGTGGGCTACAAATTGTGGCATTTGAGGCATCCATTCATCTGGTTTTGCTGTGTGTTACCCTAGTTCTTGACAGTATTTTCCTGTAAAAAAATAAAAATACAGGCCACTTTTTTACAGTTTAGTATCTCTGTCACACACCTTATCTATCTGTGGGCTACAACTTGTGGCATCTAAGGCCTCCATTCAACGGTTTTTGCTGTGTGTTACCCTAGTTCTTGACAGTATTTTCCTGTAAAAAAATAAAAATACAGGCCACATATTTTACAGTCTAGTATCTCCGTCAGACGCCTCATCTATCTGTGGGCTACAAATTGTGGCATTTGAGGCATCCATTCATCTGGTTTTGCTGTGTGTTACCCTAGTTCTTGACAGTATTTTCCTGTAAAAAAATAAAAATACAGGCACATATTTTACAGTTTAGTATCTCTGTCACACACCTTATCTATCTGTGGGCTACAACTTGTGGCATTTAAGGCCTCCATTCAACGGTTTTTGCTGTGTGTTACCCTAGTTCTTGACAGCTATTCCTGTAAAAAAATAAAAATACAGGCCACATATTTTACAGCGTAATATCTCCGTCACACGCGTCATCTGTCTGTGGGCTACAAATTGTGGCTTTTGAGGCCTCCATTCAACTGTTTTTACTGTTTGTTTCTCTAGTTCTTGACAGTATTTTCCTGTAAAAAAATAAAAATACAGGCCACATATTTTACAGTCTAGTATCTCCATCAGACGCCTCATCTATCTGTGGGCTACAAATTGTGGCATTTGAGGCCTCCATTCAACTGTTTTTTCTGTGTGTTACCCTAGTACTTGACAGTATTTTCCTGTAAAGAAATTAAAATATAGGCCAGATATTTGAAAGTGGACTATCTCCGTCAGACGCCTCATCTATCTGTGAGCTACAAATTGTGGCATTTGAGGCCTCCATTCAACTGTTTTTGCTGTGTGTTACCCTAGTTCTTGACAGTATTTTCCTGTAAAAATATAAAAATGCAGGCCACATATTTTACAGTATAGTATCTCCGTCACATGCCTCATCTATCTGTGGGCTGCAAATTGTGGCATTTGGGCCTCCATTCAACTGTTTTTGCTGTGTGTTACCCTAGTTCTTGACAGCTATTCCTGTAAAAAAATAAAAATACAGGCCACATATTTTACAACGTAATATCTCCATCACACACGTCATCTGTCTGTGGGCTACAAATTGTGGCTTTTGAGGCCTCCATTCAACTGTTTTTACTGTTTGTTTCTCTAGTTCTTGACAGTATTTTCCTGTAAAAAAATAAAAATACAGGCACATATTTTACAGTTTAGTATCTCTGTCACACACCTTATCTATCTGTGGGCTACAACTTGTGGCATTTAAGGCCTCCATTCAACGGTTTTTGCTGTGTGTTACCCTAGTTCTTGACAGCTATTCCTGTAAAAAAATAAAAATACAGGCCACATATTTTACAGCGTAATATCTCCGTCACACGCGTCATCTGTCTGTGGGCTACAAATTGTGGCTTTTGAGGCCTCCATTCAACTGTTTTTACTGTTTGTTTCTCTAGTTCTTGACAGTATTTTCCTGTAAAAAAATAAAAATACAGGCCACATATTTTACAGTCTAGTATCTCCATCAGACGCCTCATCTATCTGTGGGCTACAAATTGTGGCATTTGAGGCCTCCATTCAACTGTTTTTTCTGTGTGTTACCCTAGTACTTGACAGTATTTTCCTGTAAAGAAATTAAAATATAGGCCAGATATTTGAAAGTGGACTATCTCCGTCAGACGCCTCATCTATCTGTGAGCTACAAATTGTGGCATTTGAGGCCTCCATTCAACTGTTTTTGCTGTGTGTTTACCCTAGTTCTTGACAGTATTTTCCTGTAAAAATATAAAAATGCAGGCCACATATTTTACAGTATAGTATCTCCGTCACATGCCTCATCTATCTGTGGGCTGCAAATTGTGGCATTTGGGCCTCCATTCAACTGTTTTTGCTGTGTGTTACCCTAGTTCTTGACAGCTATTCCTGTAAAAAAATAAAAATACAGGCCACATATTTTACAACGTAATATCTCCATCACACACGTCATCTGTCTGTGGGCTACAAATTGTGGCTTTTGAGGCCTCCATTCAACTGTTTTTACTGTTTGTTTCTCTAGTTCTTGACAGTATTTTCCTGTAAAAAAATTAAAATACAGGCCACATATTTTACAGTCTTGTATCTCCGTCAGACGCCTCATCTATCTGTGGGCTACAAATTGTGGCATTTGAGGCATCCATTCATCTGGTTTTGCTGTGTGTTACCCTAGTTCTTGACAGTATTTTCCTGTAAAAGATAAAAATACATGCCACATATTTTACAGTGTAGCATCTCCATCAGACGCCTCATCTATCTGTGGGCTACAAATTGTGGCATTTGAGGCCTCCATTCAACTGTTTTTTCTGTGTGTTACCCTAGTTCTTGACAGTTCTTTCCTGTAAAGAAATTAAAATATAGGCCAGATATTTGTAGTGAACGTGGAAAATATTGTAGTCCAATTAAAATGTGCAAGGCGAATGGCAAGGGACGGGGTAAGTGGACGTGATGGTGGTGGTGCATGCAGAGGCCGAGGCCATGGGCAAGCTGAAATTGGGCCACAACGAACACTCTCATCTTCTCGCTCGACCTTCCTGTCCCAATTACTAGGGGACCGCAGCAGCACACCAATATTGAACCCAGAGCAGTGTCAAAAGGTTCTTGGTTGGATAGTGGATAATGCTTCCAGTCAGTTTGCCACCACTACTACCACCCTGTGTTCCACACGGTCAAGTCTGAGTAGCCGTGAGTCTGGACCACATATTCCTCACCCTGATCCTCCTTCCTCCCACCATGTCGAATACCTGGAGACAAGTGATCCCACACTTGGACACTCTGAAGATCTGTTCACTTTTCCATTTATAGATTCGGGCCTCTCGCTCGGTCCACTTGAAGAGGGGCAAGAAGAGATCGCATGTAGCGATGCCCAAATATTTGAGCAGCCATGTTCACACGAAGGCAACAGTGGCAACGTGTCACAAGAGGTGGACGATGATGAGACACAATTGCCTGAAAGTCAGGAGGAGGACCAGGGTGCAGAAGTGGAAGAGGAGGTGGTGGAAGATATAGTAACTGACCCAACCTGGCAGGAGGACATGCAGAGCGAGGACAGCAGCACACAGGGGGAGGGAGGCATAGCACCACAACAGGCAGGAAGAAACATTGTGTTGGCCGCAGATAGAAGACAGGCAACAGTTCCCTGTAACACCAACACGACAAAAGTTTCCAGCACAAGTGTTAGGTCTTCCTGAGTCTGGTTGGTTTTTAAAGACTGCTGATAACCCCAAACAGGCCATTTGCACCACCTGCCACGCCTGCATCAGCAGGGGTAGCAAAACTACCAGCCTGACCACCACCAGCATGATCAGGCACATGGCAGCAAAGCACCCGACTTTGTGGGCCAAATCGCAGGGTCCAGGAACAGTGTCTGCGGGTGACACCAGTGGTTCTTCCGCTGTTGTGCATGCAAGCCAATCCCCTGTCCATGGTTCCTGCGAAGATGCCTCCTGCCCTGCACCTGTCGATGCACACTCTCAACTAGCACCATCATCAAGTACGTCCACGTCAATGTCCCAGTCCTTGGAACGCAAGCTGAAATACGCTGCCAACGCCCCACAGGCTACACTACTAAATTCACACATTTCTCATCTGCTTGCACTCGAAATGTTGCCTTTTAGGCTTGTGGAGACAGAAGCTTGCCGCAACCTGATGGCAGCGGCCGTCCCAAGGTACTCGGTCCTCAGCAACCACTATTTTTCCCGGTGTGCCGTACCCGCATTACACAAGCATGTGTCCGACAATATTAGCCGTGCCCTCAATAATGCTGTTACTGGGAAAGTACACCTAACCTCGTACACGTGGACAAGTGCTTGTGGGCAGGGACGGTACTAAAATCGTGCAATTCCAGAACACCCTTGTTGCGGAATTATTCAAAAAATTCCCATCTTAAAACGCTGGTGGCAGAGTGCACAGTTTGTTGGACAACGAAGGTGTACAGGTGAGAGAGACACAACTCCAATCCAGCACATGCCGGGGAACACTGGCAAAGTTTTGGGAGAGTTTTCTCAGACCATCTAATCACAGTGGCCCTGAGGCATGAGGTACTATCATAAGGAGTGCAAAGTTTTGGAAGATGCAGAGGGAGTACCTTGTTGACCGTAACAACGTCCTACGTGATTCCTCTGTGCCTTATAATTCTTGTATATACAAGCTGGACATGTGACATGAACTGGTTCTCTACGCCTGGGAGGCTCTGGCCTGCCATGCCGCTAGCATTTTGTTAGAGCGGGTATTTAGTGATGCTGGTGGAATTATAACTGATAAGCGCATCCGCCTGTCAACTGAAAATGCAGACAGGTTGACTCTTATAAAACTGAACAAGGGCTGGATTAGTCCAGACTTCTCTACACCACCGCATGATACTAGCGAAACATAACTTTAAATCCATTTTTTTTTTGGGCGGTATATTCCAATGCAAATCTTCACACCCACACATGGGTATACGCTTCCTGCTTTGGCTATTTGCTGTTATCCTCCTCCTTCTCCTCATCCTCATCATCCACCACCACTAGAACACAAGGGAGAACGTGGTCCGTGATGCAACAACCACGTTATTGTTTTCAAGGGTGTTTATGGTGCCCGTACAAAAAATGTTTACACAGTATGCTGAGGTGTACCCCCCAGGGGGAATTGTTTGGCGCAGTCCATGCACTTAGTGTATGGGCATTACAAGTATAGGAGACCCACTCCTTTAAACTGGAAAAACATTTTTCGGAGGCCATCCTCCACATTTCTTTCAAGGGGGATTAGGGTGCGTGTAACTTTGGGGTAGGGCAGGCCTTGCATTCAATGCATAGGCAAACAGTATGGGAGTACAAAATGAATAATGGGAACTTTGGTTTCATATGGCCATCCAGGACATCTGTTCAGTGCGTTAGTGGGGACCAACTGCTGTCTCTTTAAGAATATTAAAGTCCGCCTGATGGCCCTCCTCCTTTAACAGTCCCTCCTTCATAAATGAAACAGGATGTGTCTGATGATGTGTCACACACCACATATCCAGCTAAGGTTGTTGTAAAATGTTAAAATGACATTTCCCAGTGAATGCATTTGTCTTGGTTGAAAGCAATGCTAAAGTTGGAAAACACATCAAAAACGCGTGTGAACATAGGCCAAGTGGTAGAGGAACATTTTTGTTTTGGGTTATTTATTTTGCCTTATATACAAGTCATTACACTGGAAAGGATGTTCCTTTTACAGATTTCCCAGGAAAATCCATTTTGGTTTAGTTTTTGTGTGTTTCATTGTGCGCATGTAAAAGTGGCATAAGACTCTGACAACATTGCTCACAGCAGTGACCTGGGAGTCAGAAATGCTTCCAGTCTTCCCCATGATGATCCCATGTCATTTGAGCACTGTTCTCATCGATTTCCGACGTTTTTAGACCCTAAAAAGACCTCGGGGTGGGGTCATGGCAAAAATGCTCGGGTTTCCCATAGACTTACATTGGGCTCGTTGCTTGGATTGAGCACTCGAGCATTCCAATTTGCTCGACCCGAGCAATGAGCACCCAAGCATTTTAGTGCTTGCTCATCACTACCTACCACATGTAGATTTTTAGAAATAGTGCCCTGTATATCTCTGGGGCTGATCTGGTATTACAGCCTTTTTTTTATTGTTTTTACACTGCATATATTGTACATTGCAAACACCACTTGGCTCAACAGCTTTGAAATGCAAAAAAAAGTTACAATTAGTCACATTAAGTCATGTGTAAAAGGCGCTTCATCACATTAATGCTTCTCAAAGAAGTGCTTTTGAAAGGCAGCTGCAGAATTTGAGATGTGTTCAATATCGCCCCAAACAGAGACTTCTGAAATGATGGATTCTTTGTCTCCAGATGTATTACATAGGTAAACACTTCATCACGAGAAGCTTTCTGAAGTTCAGAGACTTATTTTTTATTCACCATCTCATGTTTACATTGTAGTCATAAATAATTAGACTAGGACTTCTTTCTTCACTGTAAGATGATTCCTTGTTTCTTATAAACAATTCTGTGTTTCTGTCCATCTGGCTGGCGGCGAGTGTCCATATCACTAGCAAGTCACTTTATTTCCCTGCTCGGAAAATATAACCCAATACAAAACATATCTGTCATGTGTGCATCGCCACGAAGATCGTCGCGGTTGCACATTCTGACTTCTCACAGCTGAGTTGCTGTTTCTTTGTGTTTGGCAGTTAGGAGTTAATTCTGTCTGTGCTCAGTTCTGGGACTGGGTGCAGTTTCTTCCGGCTGCAATTAATTATTTGTTGATTGGTTTCCTTTAAATCTCTGGTTGTCTGTGTTGGGAGTTGCCAGTGAAATTCTTCATGCAGACCACAGATAGGATTGTATCTGTATAGACTTAAGTTAAAGAGCTCCTTAGTTGTTTTAAGCTCACCTTGCTTAGAGTTTAATATCCCAGATCATTTATGTTCCTTCTGTGTTTGAGTGTGTATGCAAGTCTGTGTTTTCTCCAGTCTGTCTTATATGTCTAATCTGTGTATTTAGCTGAGATCAGCCCATATCCCTTTGGTGGTAATCAGAATCCTTCTTAGGACTGATTACAGGGTTCAGGGACTGATAGGAGACAGGGTTAGGCTGGAGACTTGGACCTCTGAACCATTATCAGTACCTCCAAGGTGAGGGATTAGTTAGGACCCCAGTTTAGGGTCAGGTTAGACCCCCGGTCCTCCTCTTTCCTGTGACAGTGTATCAAGTCCTCAAGATTAACCCTGAGTTCAACGGATATCGTGTCAGGTAAATCTATTCTTTATTTACATGCTGATGTTGCTAATCTATATGTTGTATAGAGTGTTGTTCTTTTAAGAATAGTTTACTGACATCGTACACATATCATAAGACCGCGTGACATTTTCACTGGCCCTTAATATTATTCCCAGTTGCCATGGATCCAGTAGCCCAGCTGGCTCTGCAGTTGCAGGGATTATCCATGGAGCTGACGGACATTAAGTCCAAAGTTTTGTCTCCCTCGGAGCAAACCAGATTTGAACCTAAAGTAGCTCTCCCGGACAGGTTCACTGGTGGGCGAGACAAATTTTTTACCTTCAGGGAAGCATGTAAATTGTATTTTCGGCTTCGGCCTCGATCATCAGGGAGTGAAGAGCAGAGAGTGGGAATTGTTATCTCGCTCCTACAAGGGGACCCTCAATCCTGGGCATTTTCCCTTCCTCCGGGATCCCCGGCTCTACTGTCTGTAGATCAATTTTTTACTGCCCTGGGATTGGTATATGATGACCCAGATCGGGTCTCTCTTGCTGAGACAAAATTACGTAAGATACAGCAGGGAGATCGTCCGGCGGAGGAATTTGCTTCTGAGTTCCGTAGATGGGCCACAGATACTCAGTGGAATGACCCAGCTCTTAGGAGCCAGTTTTGTCATGGGCTTTCTGACAAATTAAAGGACGTTTTGGCTCAGTATGATTCTCCTCCATCACTGGAGGCTGCTATGGCCCTAGCTATCCGTACTGATAGACGGCTCCGGGAGAGGTGCGAGGTAACTCCGCCCCCTGTTGTTACTCCACCTACTACTAAAGTCCCTTATGTTGAGGTTCCCCTTGTCTGTTCGGAGGAGCTGTCATGGGTGCATCGCCACGAAGATCGTCGCGATTGCACATTCTGACTTCTCACAGCTGAGCTGCTGTTTCTTTGTGTTTGGTAATGAGAGAGTTAATTTTACCTAGCTCTTTGCTAAGACTAGGTCCAGCCTCGCCCGGCTGCTTTTGATTATGTTCTAATTAGTTTCCTTTATATTCCTGCCAGTCTGGGTGTTAGACGCCGGTGAAAGCATTCATGTAGTCTAGCAGACTGGAGCGGTTCTGAGAATACTTAAGCTAAGAGCTCCTTAGTTGTTTTTACTCTTAAAGCTTATAGTTTATCTCTGAGACCTTAGGTGTTCCTACTGTGTGTGAGTGTTGTATGTAAGACTTTATTTACTTTATTTCTTGTCTTTCTTGTATGTCTTTCTGTTCATTAACCGTTACCTGTTCATTCCCTTTGGTGGTATTCAGGGTCCTTCTTAGGACTAGAATACAGTTGGCAGGGATTGATAGGAGACAGGGTTTACGCTGGTGGCCTGGACCTCTGTACCTTTAACAGTACCTCCAGGTTGAGGGATTAGTTAGGACCCCAGTTTAGGGTCAGCTTAGACCCCGGTCACCCTCTAGCCGGAGACAGCGTATAACGGATTCCGTTTTGACCCACTGGACATTCTGTCAGGTAAATCTATGTTATCATATATCTATGCGCATGTTATATAGTATGGTGCCCTTTTGATATAGATTACTGACATCACATATATATATCTGCTATACAGCGTGACATTTTCACCGGCCCAACTAAAGATTCTCCCCAGCTGTCATGGATCCAGTAGCCCAGCTGGCCCGGCAGTTGCAGGGGTTGTCCATGGAATTTGCAGACATTAAGTCCAAGGTTTTGTCCCCCCCGGAGCAAACCAGATCTGAACCTAAGGTTGCTCTCCCGGATA
Organism: Oophaga sylvatica; assembly: GCA_033576555.1. NCBI lineage: Eukaryota > Metazoa > Chordata > Amphibia > Anura > Dendrobatidae > Oophaga > Oophaga sylvatica. Next base: position 394,521,305 of record JARQOD010000006.1, on the reverse strand, counting down.
GGTTCACTGGTGGGCGGGACAAATTTTTTACTTTCCGGGAGGCATGTAAATTGTACTTTCGGCTGCGGCCTCGGTCATCTGGGAGTGAAGAGCAGAGGGTGGGAATTGTTATATCGCTCTTACAAGGGGACCCTCAATCTTGGGCGTTCTCTATTCCTCCAGGCTCCCCAGATCTCCAGTCAGTGGATCGATTTTTTACTGCCCTGGGTCTGGTATATGATGATCCGGATCGAGTCTCCCTTGCTGAAACAAGGTTACGTAAAATACGGCAAGGAAATCGTCCAGCGGAGGAATATTCTTCTGAGTTCCGTAGATGGGCAACAGATACTCAGTGGAATGACCCAGCCAGTTTTGTCAAGGGTTGTCTGACAAATTAAAAGATGTGTTGGCTCAGTATGATTCTCCTCCATCACTGGAGGCTGCTATGGCCCTCGCTATTCGCATTGATAGACGACTTCGGGGAAGACGCGAGGTAACTCCCCCCCCGTGATGACTCCACCTACTACTAAAGTCCCTTTTACTGAGGTTCCCCTGGTCTGTTCTGAGGAACCCATGCAGTTGGGAGGGACATCATTTTGTAGGAAGGAATCGGCGGTGCGCCGCAAGACTAGAAGGTGTTTCTTTTGCGGGAGAGAGGGACATTTTGTTGGGGGGTGTCCATCCCGGACCTCTTTGAGCCAAGGAGTTAACCTGGGAGTGTGTATTTCGTCCCCAAATCCCTCTCAGTTTCTCGTGCCTGCGGAGGTGGTGATTGGTACTAGAACTGAGAGGATTTCTGTTTTTCTTGATAGTGGGTCCGGGGCTAATCTGGTGGACGCTCGGTTTGCCCAGGTGCATGGTATGCAACTGAGTGTATTGGCCAAACCGGTCCCTATACTCTCTATTGATTCTAGACCTCTTGGTCAAGGTAGCTTGGTACAAGCTATTCATAACATAGATCTTCGAGTAGGGGCAATACATAAAGAGCAATTGTCTTGTTATGTGTTGGAGGGTCTGCCTGCTCCTATTGTGTTGGGACTTCCTTGGTTGGCTAAACATAACCCAGTGATTGATTGGCAATCCAGAAAGATAAGCCAGTGGGGTGAATTTTGCAAGAATAACTGCATGAGCACGGTCATCGGTGCGGTTGTGCCTGGGACTTTGCCTCCTTTTCTGGAGGACTTTTGGGAGGTGTTCTCAGAGGAGGGGTGTAAAGAGTTACCTCCTCATCGCACATATGACTGCTCAATAAAGTTGCTTCCTGATGCTTTATCTCGTACTTTCCCAGGGGTCGGGAAGACGGATGATCCGGTTCCTATTCCTCAGGAGGGAGTTGTAGTGTCAGCTGTATGCTCTGAGCTTGAGGGGGAGGTATTGGGGGCTCAGGGGGACGCCCCTGTGGGACTTCCAGGGAGACTGATAGTTCCAGATCGCTTAAGACTGAAGGTTACGGAGAACCCTTACAAACGGATGGCTGATAGGAGGAGAGTTTCTGGTCGAGATCTGAAGGTGAACGATCTGGTGTGGTTGTCTACCAGGAATATAAAACTTAAAGTTCCCTCCTGGAGGTTGGGTCCCAGATTCATCGGGCCGTACAGGATCAGTTCCATAATTAATCCTGTGGCATTTCGTCTGGACCTCCCTCCTACGTTTAAAAATCATAATGTGTTTCACAAGTCATTACTTAAAAAGTATGTGGCACCAGTCATACCGTCACCTCTACCTCCTCCTTCAGTGGTAGTCAATGATAACGTGGAATTTCATGGGTCGAAAATCATTGACTCACGTCTCAGTCGCCGATCCCCTCAGTACTTAGTTCTTTGGAGGGGGTATGGTCCTGAGGAGAGGACGTGGGTCCCTGCGTCTGATGCTAACGCAGATCGATTGGTTCGGACCTTTCACACAACTTACCCGGACAGACCTGGTCATGAGGGTCCGGAGGCCCCTCGTAGAAGGGGGGGTACTGTCATGGGTGCATCGCCACGAAGATCGTCGCGATTGCACATTCTGACTTCTCACAGCTGAGCTGCTGTTTCTTTGTGTTTGGTAATGAGAGAGTTAATTTTACCTAGCTCTTTGCTAAGACTAGGTCCAGCCTCGCCCGGCTGCTTTTGATTATGTTCTAATTAGTTTCCTTTATATTCCTGCCAGTCTGGGTGTTAGACGCCGGTGAAAGCATTCATGTAGTCTAGCAGACTGGAGCGGTTCTGAGAATACTTAAGCTAAGAGCTCCTTAGTTGTTTTTACTCTTATAGCTTATAGTTTATCTCTGAGACCTTAGGTGTTCCTACTGTGTGTGAGTGTTGTATGTAAGACTTTATTTACTTTATTTCTTGTCTTTCTTGTATGTCTTTCTGTTCATTAACCGTTACCTGTTCATTCCCTTTGGTGGTATTCAGGGTCCTTCTTAGGACTAGAATACAGTTGGCAGGGATTGATAGGAGACAGGGTTTACGCTGGTGGCCTGGACCTCTGTACCTTTAACAGTACCTCCAGGTTGAGGGATTAGTTAGGACCCCAGTTTAGGGTCAGCTTAGACCCCGGTCACCCTCTAGCCGGAGACAGCGTATAACGGATTCCGTTTTGACCCACTGGACATTCTGTCAGGTAAATCTATGTTATCATATATCTATGCGCATGTTATATAGTATGGTGCCCTTTTGATATAGATTACTGACATCACATATATATATCTGCTATACAGCGTGACAGGAGCCTATGCAGTTGGGAGGGACATCATTTCGTAGGAGGGGATTGGCGGTACGCCGCAGGACTAGAAGGTGTTTCTTCTGCGGGAAAGAGGGACATTTTGTTGGGGGGTGTCCATCCCGTGCCTTGTTGAGCAAAAAGTCGCCGGAAAACTGTTAATCCCAGGTTGTGTGGTGGACGACAACCTGGGAGTATGTATTTCGTCCGCTAGTTCTTCTCAGTTCCTTGTACCAGTGGAGGTGGTGGTTGGTACGAGAGTGGAGAGATTTTCTGTTCTTCTTGATAGTGGGTCCGGGGCTAATCTGGTTGACGCTCAGTTTGCTCAGGCTCAAGGTATGCATCTGAGTGTATTGGTCAAACCGATCCCTATATTCTCCATTGACGCCAGGCCTCTCGGCCAAGGTAGCTTTGTTCATGATGTTCATAAAATTGACCTTCGGGTAGGGGCAATACATAGGGAACTATTATCTTGTTATGTGTTGGAGGGTCTACCTACTCCATTGTGTTGGGACTTCCTTGGTTGGTTAAACATAACCCTGTGATTAATTGGCAGTCCAGAGATATAAGCCAATGGGGGGAGTTTTGCAAAAGTAACTGCATTAACACAGTCATCAGTGCGGTCGTGCCTAGTACTTTGCCTCCTTTTTTGGAGGACTTTGGGGATGTGTTCTCTGAGGAGGGGTGTCAGGAGTTGCCTCCTCATCGCGTGTATGACTGCTCTATTAATTTACTTCCTGATGCTAAGTTACCTAAAGCTAGGTTATATAACCTTTCTGGTCCTGAGAGGCAGGCTATGAAAGATTATATTTTGGAAAGTCTAGCCAAAGGGCATATTAGACCTTCATCTTCCCCAGTGGCCGCGGGGTTCTTCTTTGTGAAGAAAAAAGATGGAGGCCTACGCCCTTGCTTGGATTTCCGCGAACTTAATCGGATTACTGTTCGAGATCCGTATCCACTCCCTCTGATTCCTGATCTCTTCAATCAAATTGTTGGCGCCAAATGGTTCTCTAAATTGGATCTCAGGGGGGCGTATAATCTGATTAGGATAAAAGAGGGGGATGAGTGGAAAACGGCGTTTAACACGCCGGAGGGACATTATGAGAACCTTGTCATGCCTTTTGGTCTGACTACTGCACCAGCAGTATTCCAACATTTTGTTAATGACATTTTTCGTCATCTGGTGGGGCTGTTTGTGGTCGTATATTTGGATGACATTTTAATTTACTCACCAGATCTTGTGTCTCACCAGGAGCATGTGAGACAGGTGTTGCAGATCTTGCGAGACAATAAACTATACGCCAAACTGGAAAAGTGTGTATTCGCCGTACAGGAACTTCAGTTTTTGGGTTTCTTGGTGTCAGCCTCCGGTTTCCGTATGGACCCTGAAAAGGTGAGAGCAGTGCTTGAATGGGATCAGCCAGAGGATCTTAAGGCAAGGCTCTGCAGCGTTTTCTGGGGTTTGCTAACTACTACCGGAAATTTATTTGTAATTTCTCATCTGTTGTCAAACCTCTCACTGACATGACGAGAAAAGGGACGGATTTTTCTAAATGGTCGGACAAAGCTTGCCAAGCTTTTTCCTCTTTGAAAAAATGTTTTGCTTCGGCACCCGTTCTCATCCAACCAGATGCATCACAGCCGTTCGTTGTGGAGGTGGACGCGTCTGACGTAGGGGTGGGTGCAATATTGTCCCAGGGTCCGTCCCCTGGTAAATGGCATCCGTGCGCTTTCTTTTCTAAAAAATTGTCGTCCGCCGAAAGGAATTATGATATCGGCAATAGGGAACTTTTGGCCATTAAGTTGGCTTTTGAAGAATGGCGTCACTTTTTGGAGGGGGCAGTCCACCCGGTCACCGTCATTACTGATCACAAGAACCTGCTGTATTTGGAATCTGCTAAGCGTCTGAATTCCAGACAAGCTCGATGGTCGTTGTTTTTTACCAGGTTTAATTTTGTTGTCACTTATCGCCCTGGATCTAAGAATGTTAAGGCGGATGCCTTGTCTCGCAGTTTCCCAGGGGCCGGGAAAATGGATGACCCGATTCCTATCCTTCAGGAGGGGTGGTAGTGTCGGCTGTATGTTCTGAGCTTGAGGAGGAGGTGTTAGAGGCTCAGGGGGACGCCCCTGCAGGACCTCCAGGGAGACTGTTTGTCCCAAATCAGTTGAGACAAAAGGTTATTGAGGCACATCATAATTCTGCTTTAGCAGGACATCCAGGGAGTAAGGCTACTTTAGATCTCCTTTCTCGCCGGTTTTGGTGGCCTAACGTTAATAAAGATGTTTTAACTTTTGTCGCGTCCTGTGGGGTTTGTGCTCGCTCTAAGACCCCTCATACCCGTCCGTCTGGGACCCTCTTACCCTTGAAACTTCCGGAACGTCCATGGACTCATTTGTCTATGGACTTCATCACGGACCTTCCTCAGTCGTCAGGGAAGACTGTCATACTGGTGGTTGTTGACAGGTTCAGTAAGATGGCACATTTCATTGCTCTTCCTGCCCTCCCTAATGCTAAAACTCTGGCGCAGGTGTTCATTGGGGAGATTGTGAGACTTCATGGGTTGCCTTCTGATGTGGTGTCAGATAGGGGGTCTCAGTTTGTGTCCAAGTTTTGGAGGGCATTTTGTTTACGTCGGGGGATGCAATTGTCATTTTCCTCGGCTTTTCATCCGCAGACCAATGGTCAGACAGAGCGTCTGAATCAAAGCCTAGAGACTTATCTTCGGTGTTTTGTCTCAGAGAACCAGGAGGACTGGTCTTCTTTCTTGCCTCTGGCAGAGTTCGCTCTTAACAACAGGCGGAGCGAGTCCACTGGTAAGTCCCCGTTTTTTGGCGCATAAGGTTTTCATCCCCAGTTTTGTACATTCAATGGGGGGGGCCCTTCTGGGGTTCCTGAGGAGGAGCGTTTCTCGTCGTCACTTGCTTCAGTGTGGAGAGGTGTATTGAATAATCTGAGTGCTATGGGGAACCGTTATAAACGTATGGCTGATAGGAGGAGAGTTTCTGGTCCAGATCTTAATGTGAACGATCTGGTATGGTTGTCTACCAGGAATATAAAACTTAAAGTTCCCTCCTGGAAGCTGGGCCCCAGATTCATCGGGCCGTACAGGATCAGTTCCATAATTAATCCTGTGGCATTTCGTCTGGACCTCCCTCCTACGTTTAAAATTCATAATGTGTTCCACAAGTCATTACTTAAGAGGTACGTGGCACCAGTCATACCATCACCTCTACCTCCTCCTCCAGTGGTGGTCAATGGTAACTTGGAGTTTCAAGTGTCAAAGATCATTGACTCACGTCTGAATCGCCGGTCCCTTCAGTACTTGGTGCATTGGAAGGGGTATGGTCCAGAGGAGAGGACGTGGGATCCTGCGTCTGACATTAACGCAGATCGTTTGGTGCGGACCTTCCACAGAACTCACCCGGGCAAACCTGGCCCTGAGGGTCCGGATGCCCCTCGTAGAAGGGGGGGTACTGTCATGTGTGCATCGCCACGAAGATCGTCGCGGTTGCACATTCTGACTTCTCACAGCTGAGTTGCTGTTTCTTTGTGTTTGGCAGTTAGGGAGTTAATTCTGTCTGTGCTCAGTTCTGGGACTGGGTGCAGTTTCTTCCGGCTGCAATTAATTATTTGTTGATTGGTTTCCTTTAAATCTCTGGTTGTCTGTGTTGGGAGTTGCCAGTGAAATTCTTCATGCAGACCACAGATAGGATTGTATCTGTATAGACTTAAGTTAAAGAGCTCCTTAGTTGTTTTAAGCTCACCTTGCTTAGAGTTTAATATCCCAGATCATTTATGTTCCTTCTGTGTTTGAGTGTGTATGCAAGTCTGTGTTTTCTCCAGTCTGTCTTATATGTCTAATCTGTGTATTTAGCAGAGATCAGCCCATATCCCTTTGGTGGTAATCAGAATCCTTCTTAGGACTGATTACAGGGTTCAGGGACTGATAGGAGACAGGGTTAGGCTGGAGACTTGGACCTCTGAACCATTATCAGTACCTCCAAGGTGAGGGATTAGTTAGGACCCCAGTTTAGGGTCAGGTTAGACCCCCGGTCCTCCTCTTTCCTGTGACAGTGTATCAAGTCCTCAAGATTAACCCTGAGTTCAACGGATATCGTGTCAGGTAAATCTATTCTTTATTTATATGCTGATGTTGCTAATCTATATGTTGTATAGAGTGTTGTTCTTTTAAGAATAGTTTACTGACATCGTACACATATCATAAGACCGCGTGACAATATCATGAGGAGCATTAAATGAAACATCTGTCTCACTGACGGCGCAGGGCAAACTAAGCATATTTTGGCTGATAAAATCTGTCAATTGCTTGCTTATATTCGCTGATGTCCGTTAATTTAAAGGTAGCGACAGCAAAAATGTCCCAAGATGGACATACAAACGTTTGTAGAACCTTCTACATACCTAAACTCTTACATCTGTGGTCATTGGAATTGTGTAACATGTTACATATTTGTATATATATATGTCCGTAAGATGGCGTATTCTCGAGGTAAGAGATTATAGAATTAAAGAGGACCTTTCACTGAATATTTTATTTTTATTAATTTTTATTAATCTGAATTCATCCCTAAATTGCCACTTTTTCACTGATTCTGGAACAGTTTTCTTCTTTTTTTTTTTCTTTTTCTTCTTTGCCCCTTTGGAACTCAGTTTGTGTTAAAAATCCAAAAGAAAGGTCCTCTTTAAAAACTAAGCTGTGTTTAACAGTAAACATAATTTAAAAACATCCTCCCCCCCAAAAAAAAGTCAAGACCTACTTGGAATAAAATTACAGTGACAGATTTTGAGACCCAAAATCAGCTCCAGAAAGTCAACTGGCACTCGTCTAGCTCCATTTTCCTTTAGGTCTACAATAAAGATGCAACTACTTTGTACTTGTTTTTGTTACGTACACCCCTTTTCCAATATATAGTGCCATGGAATAAATGGCGCTGTAATATTAAATCATAATACTAACTTGACAACAAAGATTGGTGGACATGTTTAAATGGATCAATGGTTGTGCATGATTTTTTTCATATGATCATCCGACAGTTTACAAGGATCTTTGTAGAGTTCTCACACAGTAGAGAAGCCTTACTGGCACAAGTAGAAAACCTCAGGGTTGAAGGCGTTTTCCCATCAAGAGCATACGAGATATAAACATGTATGACCAGATTCGCAATTTGGAGTCAATCCATTCTGCATAGAGTTCTATTGAAAGACGGACGTTCTACTCTTGGATTTTCATGTGATTCCCTAAGAGTTGAATGAAGACTTGAATAGTAACTGTGACAGCCATAGAATTGGCCAAAAATAGTAATGCTGGAGACTCTTGGTTTTTGGATAGGTGACTGTCCCATATATTTTCTGCATTTCTTGCTGATGAGAAGACCTTTTAATTGGTATTGACTTCCTCTGACAAACAAAGCAAAAGCTCTGCGGTTTACGGATTTTAGGATTTGAGTTAAAATAATAATTTATATTTCTAGAGCACCAACATATCTGCAGCACTTTACAATCAAAGGGGCGCATGTACCGACAAAATGAGACGTTAGAAAGTAACACATAATCATAATCAACACATACCAAGAAGAGTGACGGCTCTGCTTGCAGGCTTAAAATCTGAGTTAAAAGGGTTATCCACTTTGAGTCTCTTTGCGCCAAGCTGTTGTGAACAGTTAAGCAAGTTGAAGATGAAATGATCTCTAAAAGCACTAAAGTTAAAGATGACACATTTTTGTTGTACTTTAGGCAATATATATATAAATATAGTTTCATCTTTTCCAAAAATTTTAAAAATTAGAAAAAGGGAAATGGGCTGATGCAAAAGTTTAGGTGCCCTGCATGGTTAGTACCTAGTAGGACCCCCTTTAGAAAGTATCACAGCTTGTAAACGCTGAGTCTTTCAGTTATTGTTTGAGGGATTTTCATCCATTCTTCCTTGGTAAATTCTTCCAGTTCTGTGAGATTCCAGCATTGTCTTGCATGCATTGTTATTTTGAGATTTATCCACATATTTTCAATGATGTTCAGATCAGGGATTGTGAGGGCCATTGTAAAGCCTTCAGCTTGTGCCTTTTGAGATAATCTATTGTGAATTTTGACATGTATTTAGGATCATTATCCATTTGTAGAAGTCATCCTCTTTTCAACTTCAGCTTTTTTACAGACTGAATCTATTGAATCCATTTTTCCTTCTACCCGTGAAATGTTCCCAGTGTTATTGGCAGCAACACAACCCCAAAACATGATTGATCCTCCTCCATGCTTAATGGTTGGTTCTCCAAGGGTGAACAAACTTTTGCATTGCCCCATTTCCCTTTTTGCAATTTTCAAAATGTAAAAAAAGGGACAATATATTTATTTTTTGCCTAAAACACAAAGCAAATGTGTCATCTTTAACTTTAGGCCTTTTAGAGATAATTTAGTCTTCAACTTGCTTAGCTGTTCACAATAACAGTAATTTTTATCAGGGGCACCCAAACTTTTACATGCTACTGTATACTTCTGATTTCTGCACCTGTCCACAGGTATTTTGGTTCACTCCTCGTGATCAAAGGCTCCAGCTGTCTCAGGTGACCCCCTGTGTCAGCTATAGCAATGCAGCCCCAAAACATAACCAAATCTCCTACATATTTCACAGTAGGTACAACTTTCTTGTCTTTGTACTCTTCATTTTTGCATGTGATTTGCTGAAAAGCTCAATCTTTGTCCCATCTGTCCAAAGGATATTCTCCCAGAAGCTTTGTGGCTTGTCTATATGCATTTTGTCAAATTTCAGTCTTACTATTTTATGATTTGCTTTCCACAGCGGTTTCCTCTTTGGTTGTCTTCAATTAAGTCCACTTTGGCCAAGACAGTAATGGATGGTACGATCTGACACTTGATGTACCTTGACCTTGGAGTTCACTTCTAATATTTGTGGAAGTTGACCTAGGCTCTTTGGTTGCCATTCATATTATCAGTCTCTTCAATGTCATCAGTTTTCCTCCTGCGGCCACGTCCAGGGATGTTCGCTACAGTCCCATAGACTGTGACTTCTGAATGCTGTGTCCAACTGTAGTAACAGGAACATCAAGCTGTTTGGAGATGGTCTTATAGCCTTTACCTTGAATATGTTTGTGTATAATTTTCTTTCAAATCTCCTGAGACAACTCTTTCCTTAGCTTTCTTTGGTCCATGTTCAGTATGGTACACAGCATAATACCAAACAGCACAGCTAATTACAGGATACACATTAATATAACATGTCCCTATGTTCAAATTGTTTTCAATCTTTTCTAGGAGCACCATGATTTTTCTACAGGCCTCTCGTTATTTTTTTTTTTTTAAATTGTTTACTGTTGAACCAAAATTCAAAGGCAATGTCTGATTTTCATCAGTTGAAATTCAATATATTAAATTGAAATTTACTTGTGTCAGTTTCAAGTTGTTTCAGTGACTTTTTCTTATTGTAACATTAGCGAACCAACAATTTTGGCAATGTCTGGATAGATAGATAGATAGATAGATAGATAGATAGATAGATAGATAGATAGATAGATAGATAGATAGATAGATAGACAGATTTATGCTGATTTATTTCCTGGACATAAGGTAAAATAATTCATATCTTAGCCATCCCATTAACTTTTTTCTTTACGTTTATGTATAAATGCAAACATAGAAGCTATGCTGGCGTATGTGGTTTAAAATGTATTCTTGCATTGTTTTATGCTGAGGGAATGTATAATTTCCTAAGTAAGAGCAGTGAAGGAGAATAAGATGTGCCCAGAGCAAAGAAAAGAGAAACAAAGTAATAAATGGTTTTTCATAATTTTCTGTCAGAAATAAAACAAAAATACCCAACGTTGTAAACCATGACAGCTAGCAGGAGGACTATAGGCTTACCGAATGATGGGTTAGCAAAATATCTGCTTATCAAAGAAATCCCATTAAAAACTAACATTTATTAGATCCAATTTTAAAATAGTCAAAATAGAAAACGAAAAAAAAACAGAAAAGAATATCAATTATGATAACACGGTATAGCGTACACATGGATTGATCTCTCTTGCCCTGTCAATGCTTCATTGGCAGGAGGACTATATCCATGAAAAAGCATCAGGCTCTACTACCATTAAAAATGTCCGTTTCCCAGGGCTGGCGTTAGGGGCAGGCAGACCAGGCAGCTGCTTAGGGCCCCCGCTCTCCCTGTGAGACAGGGGGCCTGCCTGTCGCCTGCGCTGAACTCCTACGTCTGCCGGTACAGTTCAAAGCAATAATGGAGGAGAGAGCGTCAGCTGACGCTCCCTCTCCCATCATTCACCTGCCTCTGACACTGCGGGTGCGCGATGACGTCATATCATCGCGCGCCCACTGTGTGCCGGGCAGACTGGAGAGGTGAGGATTGTGGGTTTTTAATATATCAGTGAGTATTGGGCTGTGGGGCCATTCTGTGGGGGGAGATGTGGGCTGTGCTATATACTATGTGGGCTGTGTATATACGATATGGCTGTGCTATATACTATGTGGCTGTGCGATATACTATGTGGGCTGTGTTATATACTATGTGGCTGTGCTATATACTATGTGGGCTGTGATATATACTATGTGGGCTGTGATATATACTATGTGGCTGTGATATATACTATGTGGGCTGTGATATATACTATGTGGCTGTGCTATATACTATGTGGGCTGTGTTATATACTATGTGGGCTGTGTTATATACTATGTGGGCTGTGTTATATACTATGTGGGCTGTGATATATACTATGTTGCTGTGATATATACTATGTGGCTGTGCTATATACTATGTGGGCTGTGTTATATACTATGGGGGTACATTATACATTATATTCTATGGAGAGGCTGTGTTATATGCCATGGGGTACATTATACATTATATTCTATGGGGGAGGCTGTGTTATATATTATGGGTGTACATTATATTCTATGAGGGAGGATGTGTTATATGCTATGGGGGTACATTATATTCTATGAGGGAGGATGTGTTATATACTATGGGGGGTACATTATATTCTATGGGGGAGGCTGTGTTATATACTATGAGGGGTTACATTATATTTATAGGGAAGTGGGCTGTATTATATTCCATAGGGGGCTACATTATATTCTATGGGGGGCTGTATTAGATTTTATGAGGGAGGATTGCATCATACTCTGATGGGGCTACATTATATTCTATGGGAAAGTGGGCTGTATTATATTCTTTTCGGGGCTACATTATATTCTATGGGGGGCTGTATTATATTTATTATATTCTATGAGGGGTGATTGCATCATACTCTATGAGGGGGCTACATTATACTATATAAGAGGGCTACATTGTATTCTATAGGGGGCATCATTATATTCTATGGGGGCTAGATTATATTGTATGGGGTCTTCATTATACTTTATGAGTGGGCTACATTATATTCTATGGGGGCTGCATTATACTATGAGGAGGGCTACATTGCATTCTATGGAGGAGCTACATTATACTATATAAGGGGGCTGAATTATATTCTATGGGGGGCTACATTATACTATATGAGGGGGCTGCATTATATTCTATGGGGGGTTATAATATATTCTGTGGAGTGGCTGCATTATACTCGTGGGGTGGTTGCATTATACTCTATGGGATGGCTACATTATACTATATGTGGGCTGCATTATACTGTATCGAGGACTATGGGGAATATATTATACTATATGAAGAACTATGGGTGTATTATACTATGGGAAGTGAATTGTACTACATGGATGACTATGGTGGTGCATTATACTATATGGAGCACTATGAGGAGTGTATTATACTATATGTAGGACTGAGCAGTGTATTTTAATATATGGAAGACTATGAGGAGTGTATGATACTATATGGAGGACTGAGTAGTGTATTATACTATATGGAGGACTCAGTGTATTTTAATATATATGGAGGGCATTGAGGAGTGTATTGTACAATTTGATGACTATGAGGAGTGTATTGTGTATTAGACTATATGGATGACTTAGGAGTGTATTTTAATATATGGAGGACTATAGGGAGTGTATTATACTATATGGAGGACTATAGGGAGTGTATAATACTATATGGAGGACTGAGGAGTGTATTTTAATATATGGAGGACTATAGGGAGTGTATTATACTATATGGAGGACTATGGGGAGTGTATTATACTATATGGAGGACTATGGGGCATATTATATTATATGGAGGACTATGGGGTGTGCATTTTACAATATGGAGGACTGTGGTGCACATTATAATATATGGAGGACTATGGGGTGTATTATACTAAACTAGCAAAATGCTGCATAGTCATTGAGTGGATTGTTTATGCCGGAACAAAAATCATTGCTCTCAGCAGCACATCGCCGGTGTAAACTGGAGATGTGCTGCTGATAATATGATACTGTATGTGGACAAATTGATCTAATAGTGATTGTTCAGTTCACATCATTCTTTCTCAGTTGGTGTAAAGAGGCCGGGAAACAAGCGTTGAATGACTTCAGTATTGTCGATTACACTCGTTTAGCAGCCTGAACTCTGCGCATGTAAATACAATCGAAATGCTTCTGTGTGATGTGCAATGTGTTAGCATTTGAGGCCCCATTTTAAACTTTGCCTAGGACCCACTTTGCCTAAAACCAACCCTGCCGTTTCCTTTGCACTTTCTTCTTTGTCTCTTCTTATGCTATTGTAATTCTAATCTCTTTAGCCCATTAAATTAACAATATGTTATCTGTTTGTTATGTAGTTCCAAACTATCACATCAATGTACAATGATCTCTCACATCAGCACGTATTCACAAATGAGCTCACAATTTAATTTCCTTATACTAGACATGCATCCACACACAAGGTTATTTTATAGAGGTTTTTTGGAGTAGATTTGTTTTGAAATTTTCCTTAAAAATTTTTTTAAAAATGCTTGGAAAACTTTTCTTATTCATCTTTGGGAAATGCAGTTTGTTGTTCATATGAGGCTTTTTTCAATGTTTTCCTTTTCCTGAAGAGGTTTTGAAAAACAGCTGGTAGAAAAAAAACGCATGTTGGATCATGTGGGCATCCACGCCAAACTCCCCATGAACTATGACATAGGCCAAGCTTTCTGACACTGGGCAGCAAATTTCACTCCAGAATGTCAGGAGACGTTATTGTACCCTGCACAGATTCAAGACTCCCTATGCCAGATGCAGAAAATCAGCCTCAAAACATAACCAATCCTACTCAATATTTCACTGTAGGTACAACTTTCTTTTCTTTGAATGCTTCATTCTTTCATGTGACTTGCATTCCTTTCAACAGTGGTTTCCTCCTTGGTTGTCTTATGAAGTCCACTTTGGCCATGTCATGTCCCACGACTTGGGAGTCATACAGTATTGAATTGTTGTGCTGTGTTCCTATGTGATAAGGTTTGTCCTCCTCTCTCCCTGTCTGCCTTCTAGCTCTAATCAGCAACCCCAGTCCTTTTCTTCATTCTGTGTTAAGGTACTGTCACACTAGGCGAGATCGCTAGCGATATATCTTAAGCGACACCGATTTTATGACGAGTTTATGGCGCTGTGTGTGACATGTAGCAGCGATGTGGCCCCTGCTGCGATGTCGCTGATCGTGCACGAACGTTCTGGGCCGTTTTTTGATCGTTGGCGTCCCGCTGGTGAGCCTGAATCGCTGAGTTTGACACCCTTTATGAACGACGAGCGACCTCGTTGGCGACTCACATGTCAGCGGCGCAGGCGGGACTAGGTTTTAACACCCCTCAGCTCCGATTGGTGGCCACAACATGTAGTCCTTTGTGCGTTGTTGCGAGGATACTATCGTGTGTGGGGTTTTTGCGATCCTGTCAGAGTCGCTACAGCGCTTCATCTTTGCCATTTATACAAGACATGTTTGGGATCCTGAAAAAATGAATCCGGGGCAAATGCAATAGTGGCACAGACTGGATCGCAGTAGCTGCAAAGCAGAAGGCTAGGAGGATGCAGTATGGAACGATGCTGGAAATTCGTATGAACCACTTGCGCTCGAGAACAATGGAAGGGAGCGCTAATACGTCGTCTTTTATGGCGCGGTCGTCCAATCACAAAGCGAGAGCTGTGACATAAACAGTCATGACATACAGTGACCACCAATCTGTGCTAAGGGGCATGGAAAAGGTTGCGCTCAATCACGCCTATCGAGGTCGGGATCTTTAACAATACATGCTGTGTGACAGGTCCCAACGACCGCCGAGGTCGTTATACAGATCGCTGCTGATGTGTCGTTTATAAGATCTTCCTGTTGGGAAGCTACTAGCGACCATATAGCGATGTACAAACGATCTCTGCCAGGTCGTGTCGTTGTCGTGATTGCTGGTGCGATCGCTTAGTGTGACAGTACCTTTAGCCATCTTAAGAAGCTCATGTATTCAGCTCTGGTTCAGAATAGTCTTCTTTACCTACTGCAGCTGTTATAGCTATTTCTACTATAATTGTGCTTTACTACAAGAATTCAGCTTGAAAATTAATTTTCTTTTGGAATCTTCATACATGCCTCCTATATTTGAGTTAAGCAATCTGATGAGATCTCTTTGTGTGAGTAATGGAACGTAGAGACAGCCTAGAAAAGGAGTCTCATGAGTACCCTACACTTACTGCATAATTATGGGGTCAGAATAGGTCAAGACAGCAACAGATGTTGCTACCTGACACTTATGTTCACTTACCTTGAACTTCCCCTTTAATTTCTTTGGAAGTGTTCTGGGTTCTTTGGTTACCATTCGTATTATTTGTATTATAACCTACTATGTATTGTGTAGATCCTACCCTGCATGGTTGGTGGTTAATTCTGGTAACTATTAAAGGATCTTTGTACTTATCAGCCATTTTAATAATAATAATAACAACTAATCACATTCTTTTTGGTCACTCTTTTTTTCCAATTTTCCTTTTTATTTTTTTTAATGAGTTTTTTGGAGTGGATTTATTCCGAAATCTTCCTTAAAATACGCTTCAAAAATGCTTGGAAAACGCTTCCTATTCAACTCTATGGGAACATTTTGTTGTTCATATGTGGCTTTTTTTAAAAAAAATTTCCTTAAGAGATTTTGAAAAATACCTGGTGGAAAAAAGTGCATGTTGGATCATAAGGGAATCAGCTACAAACTTGGCACTGTCAAATTAAAAGGTACAAAAATTGCTCCAGGCAAAAAATTCTTAACGAGTATGTGCGCAATGTTTCTTTTTCTGCAATGCTTAGCTGGCGGTTTTGCCATCATTTTTGCAACATTTTTTCTATAATTTAAGCAGATTCTACCGGGAGAATAGACATGCTAATTATTTTGACATCTTCACGGTTCTGATCCCTGAAGCAGGTAAAACGAATGGAAATACCATTGATGCAACTTGTGCAACCGCACAGGGTCCCAAGAAGTAAGGGGGCCAACACCACCTCTAAATCAAATGGAATTATGCAATATGATGAGCATTTGGACAGTAAAGGGCCATATATAGCTCTTGCAAGGGTCCTTTTCTGTCTGTGTCAACTTTTGGTTAAAAAGAAAAAACAAAAGACTGAGCATGTGCACAGAAATGTCATTTTTACATTGCTGTACATTAGCATACTTTTTGCGGTGATTTCTCAGTGATTTTTCTTGTGGATTCTAAGTAGAAAACAACATCACATGCAGGGGCGTAACTAGGAACGGCAGGGCCCCACAGCAAACTTTACAATGGGCCTTCCCCCCCCCCGCGCGCGTTGACAATCTCGGTCTACCCAAGTTGTGTTAAGAAAGATACCTTTATAATCCAAAATTAGAGGTTTTTGGACTAATGATAGTGAAATAACAGAAAAAAGAACCAACTCCTAGGAAGCAACTGAGGTAGTGTCACGCTGTCTAATGATATGAATACAATGTCAGTAAACTATTTATACAGGAACCACACTCTATACAACATATAGTTTAGCAACATCAGAATGTAAGTATAAAATAGATTTACCTGACACGATATCTGCAGAACTTAGGGTAAATCTTGAGGACTAGATGTGCAGAAACGATTTCTGTTTACTTCAGGGTTAATCTTGAGGACTTGATGAGCTGTAACAGGAAAGAGGAGGACCGGGGTCTAACCTGACCCTACACTGGGGTCCTAACTAATCCCTTACCTTGGAGGTACTGATAATGGTTCAGAGGTCCAAGTCTCCAGCCTAACCCTGTCTCCTATCAGACCCTGAACCCTGTAATCAGTCCTAAGAAGGATCCTGATTACCACCAAAGGGATATGGGCTGATCTCAGCTAAATACACAGATAAGACATATAAGACAGACAGGATAGCACTCACTTGCATACACACTCAAACACCGAAGGAACATAAATGGTCTGGGAAATAAACTCTAAGCAAGTTGAGCTTAAAACAACTAAGGAGCTCTCAACTTAAGTCAATACAGATTCATTCCTATCTGTGGACTGAATGAAGGATTTCACTGGCAACTCCCAAAGCAGACAACCAGGAATTTAAAGGAAACCAATCAACAAATAATCAATTGCAGCCGGGAGAAACTGCACCCAGTCCCAGCACCGAGCACAGACAGAATTAACTCCCTAGCTGCCAAACACAAAGAAACAGCAACTCAGCTGTGAGAAGTCAAAATGTGCAACCGCGACGATCTTCGTGGCAATGCACACATGACAGTACCCCCCCTTCTACGAGGGGCCTCCGGACCCTCAGGGCCAGGCCTGCCCGGGTGAGTTCTGTGGAAGGTCCGAACCAAACGATCTGCGTTAACATCAGACGCAGGGACCCACGTCCTCTCCTCCGGACCATACCCCTTCCAATGCACCAAGTACTGAAGGGACCGGCGATTCAGACGTGAGTCAATGATTTTTGATACTTGAAATTCCAAGTTGCCATTGACCAACACTGGAGGAGGAGGTAGAGGTGACGATATGACTGGTGCCACATACCTTTTAAGTAATGACTTGTGGAACACATTATGAATTTTAAACGTAGGAGGGAGTTCCAGACGAAATGCCACTGGATTAATTATGGAACTGATCCTGTACGGCCCGATGAATCTGGGACCCAGTTTCCAGGAGGGCACTTTAAGTTTTATTTCCTGGTAGACAACCATACCAGATCGTTCACATTCAGATCTGGACCAGAAACTCTCCTCCTATCAGCCATACGTTTGTAACGGTTCCCCATCGCACTCAGATTATTCAATACACCTCTCCACACAGAAGCAAGTGACGACGAGAAACGCTCCTCCTCAGGAACCCCAGAAGGACCCCCCCCATTGAAAGTACAAAACTGGGGATGAAAACCATATGCCCCAAAAAACGGGGACTTACCAGTGGACTCGCTCCGCCTGTTGTTAAGAGCGAACTCTGCCAGAGGCAAGAAAGAAGACCAGTCCTCCTGGTTCTCCGAGACAAAACACCGGAGATATGTCTCTAAACTCTGATTCAGACGCTCTGTCTGACCATTGGTCTGCGGATGAAAAGCCGAGGAAAACGACAATTGCATCCCCCGACGTAAACAAAATGCCCTCCAAAATTTGGACACAAACTGAGACCCCCTATCTGACACCACATCAGAAGGCAACCCATGAAGTCTCACGATCTCCCTAATGAACACCTGCGCCAGAGTTTTAGCATTAGGGAGTGCAGGAAGAGCAACGAAATGTGCCATCTTACTGAACCTGTCAACAACCACCAGTATGACAGTATTCCCTGACGACGGAGGAAGGTCCGTAATGAAGTCCATAGATAAATGAGTCCATGGACGCTCCGGAAGTTTCAAGGGTAAAAGGGTCCCAGACGGACGGGTATGAGGGGTTTTAGAGCGAGCACAAACCCCACAGGACGCGACAAAAGTTATAACATCTTTATTAGCGTTAGGCCACCAAAATCGGCGAGAAAGGAGATCTAAAGTAGCCTTACTCCCTGGATGTCCTGCTAAAGCAGAATTATGATGTGCCTCAATAACCTTTTGTCTCAACTGATTCGGGACAAACAGTCTCCCTGGAGGTCCTGCAGGGCGTCCCCCTGAGCCTCTAACACCTCCTCCTCAAGCTCAGAACATACAGCCGACACTACCACCCCCTCCTGAAGGATAGGAATCGGGTCATCCGTTTTCCCGGCCCCTGGGAAACTGCGAGACAAGGCATCAGCCTTTACATTCTTAGACCCCGGGCGATAAGTGACGACAAAATTAAACCTGGTAAAAAACAACGACCATCGAGCTTGTCTGGAATTCAGACGCTTAGCGGATTCTAAATACAGCAGGTTCTTGTGATCAGTAATAATGGTGACCGGGTGGACTGCCCCCTCCAAAAAGTGACGCCATTCTTCAAAAGCCAATTTAATGGCCAAAAGTTCCCTATTGCCGATATCATAATTCCTTTCGGCGGACGACAATTTCTTAGAAAAGAAAGCGCACGGATGCCATTTACCAGGGGACGGACCCTGGGACAATATAGCACCCACCCCTACGTCAGACGCGTCCACCTCAACAATGAACGGCTGAGATACATCTGGTTGGATGAGAACGGGTGCCGAAGCAAAACATCTCTTCAAAGAGGAAAAGGCTTGGCAAGCCTTGTCCGACCACCTAGAAAAATCCGTCCCTTTTCTCGTCATGTCAGTGAGAGGTTTGACGACAGACGAGAAATTACAAATAAATTTCCGGTAGTAATTAGCAAACCCCAAAAAACGCTGCAGAGCCTTAAGATCCCCTGGCTGATCCCATTCAAGCACTGCTCTCACCTTTTCAGGGTCCATACGGAAACCGGAGGCTGACACCAAAAAACCCAAAAACTGAAGTTCCTGTACGGCAAAAACACACTTCTCCAGTTTGGCGTATAGTTTATTGTCTCGCAAGATCTGCAACACCTGTCTCACATGCTCCTGGTGAGACACAAGATCTGGCGAGTAAATTAAAATGTCATCCAAATATACGACCACAAACAGCCCCACAAGGTGACGAAAAATGTCATTAACAAAATGTTGGAATACTGCTGGTGCAGTAGTCAGACCAAAAGGCATGACCAGGTTTTCATAATGTCCCTCCGGCGTGTTAAACGCCGTTTTCCACTCATCCCCCTCTTTTATCCTAATCAGATTATACGCCCCCCTGAGATCCAATTTAGAGAACCATTTGGCGCCAACAATTTGATTGAAGAGATCAGGAATAAGAGGGAGTGGATACGGATCTCGAACAGTAATCCGATTAAGTTCGCGGAAATCCAAGCAAGGGCGTAGGCCTCCATCTTTTTTCTTCACAAAGAAGAACCCCGCGGCCACAGGGGAAGATGAAGGTCTAATATGCCCTTTGGCCAGACTTTCAGAAATATAATCTTTCATAGCCTGCCTTTCAGGACCAGAAAGATTATACAACCTAGCTTTAGGCAACTTAGCATCAGGAAGTAGATTAATAGAGCAGTCATATACGCGATGAGGAGGCAACTCCCGACACCCCTCCTCAGAGAAAACATCCCCAAAATCCTCCAAAAAAGGAGGCAATGTACTAGGCACGACCGCACTGATGACTGTGTTCATGCAGTTGCTTTTGCAAAACTCACCCCATTGGCTTATCTCTCTGGACTGCCAATTAATCACAGGGTTATGTTTAACCAGCCAAGGAAGTCCCAACACAATGGGAGTAGGTAGACCCTCCAACACATAACAAGATAATTGTTCCCTATGTATTGCCCCTACCCGAAGGTCAATGTTATGAACCTCATGAACAAAGCTACCTTGGCCGAGAGGCCTGGCGTCAATGGAGAAAATAGGGATCGGTTTGACCAATACACTCAGATGCATACCTTGAGCCTGAGCAAACTGAGCGTCAACCAGATTA
Organism: Oophaga sylvatica; assembly: GCA_033576555.1. NCBI lineage: Eukaryota > Metazoa > Chordata > Amphibia > Anura > Dendrobatidae > Oophaga > Oophaga sylvatica. The sequence goes on along the minus strand of JARQOD010000006.1, from coordinate 394,500,780 downwards.
GCCCCGGAACCACTATCCAGAAGAACAGACAATCTCTTCACTCTAGTACCAACCACCACCTCCACTGGTACAAGGAACTGAGAAGAACCGGCGGATGAAATACATACTCCCAGGTTGTCGTCCACCACACAACCTGGGATTAGCAGTTTTCCGGCGACTTTTTACTTAACAAGACACGGGATGGACATTCTCCAACAAAATGTCCCTCTTTCCCGCAAAAAAAAAACACCTTCTAGTCCTGCGGCATGCCGCCAATCCCCTACTACGAAAAGATGTCCCTCCCAACTGCATAGGTTCATCCGAACAGACAAGGGGAACCTCAACATAAGGGACTTTAGTAGTAGGTGGAGTAACAACAGGGAGTGGAGTTACCTCACCCCTCTCCCAAAGCCGTCTATCAGTACGGATAGCTAGGGCCATAGCAGACTCCAGAGAAGGAGGAGACTCATACTGAGCCAAAACGTCTTTTAATTTGTCAGAAAGCCCATGACAAAACTGGCTCCTAAGAGCTGGGTCATTCCACTGAGTATCCGTGGCCCATCTACGAAACTCAGAAGCAAATTCCTCCGCCGGACGATCTCCCTGCTGTATCTTACGTAATTTGGTCTCAGCAAGAGAGACCCGATCTGGGTCATCATATACCAATCCCAGGGCAGTAAAAAATTGATCTACAGACTGTAGAGCCGGGGATCCCGGAGGAAGGGAAAATGCCCAGGATTGAGGGTCCCCTTGAAGAAGTGAGATAACAATTCCCACTCTCTGCTCATCACTCCCTGATGATCGCGGCCGAAGCCGAAAATACAATTTACATGCCTCCCGGAAGGTAAAAAATTTGTCTCGCCCACCAGTGAACCTATCTGGGAGAGCTACTTTAGGTTCAACTCTGGTTTGCTCCAGGGGAGACAAAACTTTGGACTTAATGTCCGTCAGCTCCATGGATAATCCCTGCAACTGCAGAGCCAGCTGGGTTACTGGATCCATGGTAACTAGAGATAATTTTTATGGCCAGTGAAAATGTCACGCTGTCTAATGATATGAATACAATGTCAGTAAACTATTTATACAGGAACCACACTCTATACAACATATAGTTTAGCAACATCAGAATGTAAGTATAAAATAGATTTACCTGACACGATATCTGCAGAACTTAGGGTAAATCTTGAGGACTAGATGTGCAGAAACGATTTCTGTTTACTTCAGGGTTAATCTTGAGGACTTGATGAGCTGTAACAGGAAAGAGGAGGACCGGGGTCTAACCTGACCCTACACTGGGGTCCTAACTAATCCCTTACCTTGGAGGTACTGATAATGATTCAGAGGTCCAAGTCTCCAGCCTAACCCTGTCTCCTATCAGACCCTGAACCCTGTAATCAGTCCTAAGAAGGATCCTGATTACCACCAAAGGGATATGGGCTGATCTCAGCTAAATACACAGATAAGACATATAAGACAGACAGGATAGCACTCACTTGCATACACACTCAAACACCGAAGGAACATAAATGGTCTGGGAAATAAACTCTAAGCAAGTTGAGCTTAAAACAACTAAGGAGCTCTCAACTTAAGTCAATACAGATTCATTCCTATCTGTGGACTGAATGAAGGATTTCACTGGCAACTCCCAAAGTTGACAACCAGGAATTTAAAGGAAACCAATCAACAAATAATCAATTGCAGCCGGGAGAAACTGCACCCAGTCCCAGCACCGAGCACAGACAGAATTAACTCCCTAGCTGCCAAACACAAAGAAACAGCAACTCAGCTGTGAGAAGTCAAAATGTGCAACCGCGATGATCTTCGTGGCAATGCACACATGACAGGTAGTGACGAAGGTAGGCTTTCTCCAGAGTAAATGTGTGAAGAAACTTGTAATCCAGCCTGCAAATTGCTTTCAAAACAGATGATTTATTCAGTAGAACAACAGTCCGGTATACAGAATAATCTAATATTGTTCTACTGAATAAATCATCCATTTTGAAAGCAATTTATGGGCTAGATTACAAATTTCTTCTTCACAAGAATAATGCAACATAATTACCTTATTCAGCAGTTTCCTGGGACCTGCAGTTTCCTGGGGCCCAAGGCCCCTGATGGGGCCTGCAGTTTCCTGGGGCCCAAGGCCCCTAATGGGGCCTGCAGTTTTCTTTGGACCTAGGCCCCTAATGGGGCCTGCTGCTTCCTTTGGACCTAGGCCCCTAATGGGGCTTGCTGCTTCCTTTGGACCTAGGCCCCTAATGGGGCCTGCTGTTTCCTAGGGCCCCAATAGGGGCCTGCTGCTTCCTGGGGCCTCTAATGTGGCCCGCTGTGTCCTGGGGCCTGAGGCCCCTGATACACTCACACCTCCCCCCTCCGCTCTCCCCACTCTCCTCAAGTGCCGGGACAGGAAGCTGCGGCTGCCGCGTCCCTGTAAAAGAGAGTCAGACTCAGCAAGCATACTTACCAATCTGCCAATCCTCAGGTGACTGCGTCCTCCAGCTCTTCTGCTCCGCGCGCCGCTCTGTCCTCCACCACGCCAGCCTTGCATGTGACGTGAGAGTGCGCGCACGCCCCCACGTCACATGACGCGGAAGTGCTGGACTGCTCGGGGCCCGTCCCACCTCCTCTCATAGCGGCGCCGGAGGTGGCGGCGGGCCCCATATCAGACTCACACCACCGGCAGCTTGCATGGGCGTACCCAGGATCAAAACTAGGGGGGCAAGCCAATGTCGCATTTTATACAGGTTACATCATATACACTGTACATTATCCTGCATATTAGGTATGGAGCATTAGAACTGTTGTGTATTGTATAATACAGCAGTGTATGCGACACTACGCTGTATATACCATATATTATACATGGCACACTCACCTCTATACAAAGAATAAGAGGCATTATAACCTGTATATGAAAAGTACAATACAGCAGTGTATATACACTCTATATACCGCACACGATGTGTATGACCCTGTATACACCATATACTACACTCTATATACCGCACACGATGTGTATGACCCTGTATACACCATATACTACACTCTATATACCGCACACGATGTGTATGACCCTGTATACACCATATACTACACTCTATATACCGCACACGATGTGTATGACCCTGCATACACCATATACTACACTCTTATTTTGAAGTGAAAAACAAACAAAACAGAAACAAATACAATACTTAAAATAAAGAACAAGTAAAGTTAAAAATCAACAAACTTACTGGTATTTCAATGGGAACTATGGGCCTGCTTTTGGCTAATGAGATGGTCAATGTTCGGTTCCATATTTGTCACAAGTGAAGCAATTTTTCTCTTTCTTGATATCATTATTTCCTAGGGATTCCAAATTGCTATTAGTAAAATACCAATATATATACAGCGCTACAAAAACAATATACCAGCAATAAAACTGCCCACATAGAGACATACAGCCTGCACTGCCCATCACTGCAGCCTTGCCAATCCATATCATTTCTGTTATGTTACGGTAGCTGAGGAGTGCAGGTAAAAAAGGAAATACACCAGAGCAGTTGGAATCTATGAGATTGCAGTACCCTGACTAACCACCACAACTAGAGGCAGCCGTGGAGCGTTCCTACGATGGTCCTAGACGCCTCGTCACAGCCTGAGAAACTAACTACACCTAAAGATAGAAATAGGAAAGCTATCTGCCCCGGAGCAGAACCCCAAAGATAATAGAAAGCCCCCAAACATGTAATGGCGGTTAGACAAGAGGAAACACTGACACAGAAAGAAAATAGTATGAGCAAACGCTGGGGCCCAAACTATCTAAATAGAAAAGGACAGGAAGGGTACTTACTGCAATCCCAGAAAACCCTGAAAAACACCAACATACTAATTTCAAAATCACCTGAGATCACACGACCTCTACCACCTAAATTAGTTCTCTGGTGTAACAAAAACAGCAGCCACTGAAAAAACTGCAAAAAGCAAAAGTACAAAACACAGTGGCTGGACTAAACTGAGAGGGCAAAAGCCCCCGGAGGGGACCCAGAAGGCCCCCACAGAAGTGCAGGACAAAATGCAAAAATATAGCAAAAACACAAAATAAGAAATTGTCTTATCTGATAGCAGGAGATGCAGACACGACACAGCAGGCTACAAGGGAAACTGGAAAGAAGGATTCAGACCAGAACAATTGATCACCGGCAACCCTGATGGGAAAATGATTCCCTTAAATAAGACCAATCAGTAACACCTGATTCCCAATCCTCACTAGTACCGCTTGTAACCACCAGAGGGAGCCTCTGCTCAGAACTCATCTCAAACCCATTCACAACAGTACCCCCCCCTTGAGGAGGGGTCACCGAACCCTCATTTGAGCAACCAGGTCGGTCAGGATGAGTTCTATGATACGCACGGATAAGTCTCCTAGCATGGATGTCCGAAGCAAACACCCAAGAATTATCTTCCTGACCATAACCTCTCCATTTAACCAAATACTGGAGTCTTCGTCTAGAAAAACGAGAATCCAATATTTTCTCAACCACATACTCCAGATTGCCCTCAACCAAAACAGGGTCAGGAGGCACAGCAGCAGGAACCACTGGCTCAACAAACCTCTTCAACAAGGACTTGTGGAACACGTTATGGATCTTAAATGTCCCTGGAAGAAGCAAACGAAAAGAAACAGGATTAATAATCTCCATGATCTTATAAGGTCCAATGAACCTAGGCTTAAATTTAGGAGATGCTACTCTCATAGGAATATTCTTTGAGGACAACCAGACCAAGTCCCCCACTTTAAACCGAGGACCATCAGTCCTATGCCGGTTAGCAAACCGCTGGGACTTCTCCTGAGAGAGGGACAACCTCTCCACTACCTGGTCCCAAATCTGCTGCATACGCTCAACAACAGAGTCAACACCTGGACAGACAGAAGCCTCCGTCTGTCCTGAAGAAAATCGAGGGTGAAACCCAGAATTACAGAAAAACGGAGACATCAAAGTGGCAGAGCTAGCCCTATTATTAAGAGCAAACTCAGCCAAAGGCAAAAAAGAGACCCAGTCATCCTGATCAGCAGACACAAAGCATCTTAGATAAGTCTCCAATGTCTGGTTTGTTCTCTCAGTTTGACCATTGGTCTGAGGATGAAATGCCGAGGAGAAAGACAATTGAACACCCAGTTTAGAACAAAAAGTCCTCCAAAATCTGGAAACAAACTGGACTCCTCTGTCAGACACAATGTTCTCAGGAATGCCGTGTAAACGAACCACGTGCTGAAGGAACAACGGCACCAATTCAGAGGAGGAAGGCAACTTAGGTAATGGCACAAGATGTATCATTTTGGAAAACCTATCACAAATTACCCAGATGGTGGTCATTCTCTGAGAAACAGGAAGATCGGAAATGAAATCCATAGAGATATGGGTCCATGGTCTCTTGGGCACAGGCAATGGCATCAACAAACCACTAGAGCGAGAGCAAGGCTTGGAGCGAGAGCAAGTCCCGCAGGACTGCACAAATTCCCTGACATCGCGAGACAAGGTAGGCCACCAAAAGGACCGACTAACCAAGTCTCTGGTACCAAAAATTCCGGGATGCCCAGCCAATGCGGAACAATGAATCTCAGACATCACACTCTTTTTCCATTGGTCCGGGACAAACAATTTTCCAACAGGGCAGCGCTCGGGCCTATCCTCCTGACACCCCTCCAGAGCAAGTCTCAAATTAGGCGAGATGGCGGAAAGAACTACACCCTCCTTCAAAATAACAGAGGGATCAGATAGCTCAGGAGTGTCCGCAAGGAAACTCCTCGAGAGGGCATCCGCCTTAACATTCTTAGTGCCAGGAAGAAAGGAAACCACAAAATTAAAACGTGTGAAAAACAAGGCCCACCTGGCCTGTCTAGGATTGAGTCGCTTGGCAGATTCCAGATAGACCAGATTCTTATGGTCCGTAAGGACCACCACCTGATGTTTGGCTCCCTCCAGCCAATGTCTCCACTCTTCAAAAGCCCACTTCATGGCCAATAACTCCCGATTACCCACGTCATAATTACGTTCAGTAGGAGAAAATTTTCGAGAGAAAAAGGCACAAGGGTTACTTTTAGAGGTCTCTGGATCTTTTTGGGACAAAACGGCACCTGCCCCAATTTCAGAGGCATCAACCTCCACCTGAAATGGCAGAGAAACATCAGGCTGCCGTAGAACAGGAGCAGAAGTGAATCTCTGCTTAAGTTCCTGAAACGCAGAGACTGCCTCAGGAGGCCAATTCACCACATCAGAACCCTTTCTGGTCAAATCAGTTAATGGTTTAACAATAACAGAGAAATTACCAATAAATTTACGATAAAAATTGGCAAAACCCAAAAATCTCTGAAGAGCCTTTAATGAAGTAGGTTGGACCCAATCACAGATGGCCTGAACCTTGACCGGGTCCATTTCAATAACAGATGGGGACAAAATGAATCCCAGAAATGAGATCTTCTGTACGCCAAAAAGACACTTTGATCCCTTCACATACAGAGCATTCTCTCTCAAAATCTGGAATACAGTTCGAACATGTTTCACATGAGAGTTCCAGTCATTAGAAAAAATCAAGATATCATCCAAATAAACAATCAGAAACTTGTCCACAAAATCCCTGAAAATGTCATTCATGAAGGACTGGAAGACGGAAGGAGCATTAGTGAGCCCAAAGGGCATCACAAGGTACTCAAAATGCCCTTCAGGGGTGTTAAATGCCGTCTTCCATTCATCCCCGTGCTTAATGCGAATAAGGTTATACGCCCCCCTGAGGTCAAGCTTGGTAAACCAAGTAGCGTTTTTCACCCTGGAAAACAGGTCAGAAATCAAGGGTAACGGGTATTGATATTTCACAGTAATATTGTTCAAGAGACGATAATCAATACACGGCCTTAATGAACCATCTTTTTTGGCCACAAAGAAAAAACCGGCACCTAAGGGTGAAGAGGATGGTCTGATATGACCCTTCTCCAATGATTCCTTGATATAAGACCGCATAGCGTCATGTTCAGGTACAGACAAGTTAAAGAGGCGACCCTTAGGGAATTTACTACCTGGCACTAATTCAATAGCGCAGTCATAGCTCCTATGGGGAGGTAAGGATGCAGATTTACTTTCGCTAAACACATCAGAAAAATCAAACAAAAAGTCAGGAACATCCTCAGCCTGGGGGGAGGCAGAAAAAACAGGAGTGTTGGTATTAACACATTGGCAGCCCCAACTGGTTACAGACACAGATTTCCAATCCAAAACAGGATTATGAGACTGTAACCAAGGGAAACCCAGCACGATAATGTCATGCAGATTATATAGAACCAAAAATTTGCAGCACTCCTGGTGATCAGGTTCAACCCTCATTATCACCTGAGTAGAAAACTGGGGTTTATTCTCAGCCAAAGGGGTAGAATCGATCCCCAGTAGGGAATAGACTTCTGTAGGGGTATCAAGGGAAATCCACAACGTTTAGCAAAATCATAATCCATCAGGTTAATAGCTGCTCCAGAATCAACGAAAGCCTGAGCAGAAAATGAGGACAGAGAGCATATCAGAGTGACAGTTAATAAAAACTTAGTCTGAACACTACCCAAGACAACTGAGCGTGCAAAACGTCTTCCCCGCTTAGGGCAGACTGAAATAGCATGAGAGGCATCACCACAGTAGAAACATAACCCATTGCGCTTTCGAAACTCATGACGCTGTGCCCCAGACACCACTCCATCACACTGCATGGGCTCAGCAGCTGGCTCACAAGGCAACACCACTCCACGCATACTTCTCCGCTCACGCAAACGTCTGTCAATTTGAATCGCTAATGACATAGAATCATTGAGACCAGAGGGGACAGGGAATCCCACCATAACATCCTTTACATTATCCGACAGACCCTTCCGGAAAAGGGCCGCCAAAGCGTCGTCATTCCATTTGGTCAGGACTGCCCACCTACGGAATCTCTGACAGTATAACTCAGCATCATCAAGCCCCTGATTTAATGCCAACAAGGCTTTTTCAGCTTGATCAGTGATATTAAGCTCATCGTACAATAACCCCAAAGCCTGAAAAAATACATCAACATCACTCAAAACAGGATCCCCAGGTGTCAGGGAAAAAGCCCAATCCTGAGGATCGCCGCGCAGGAGAGAGATGACAATTTGAACCTGCTGCGCTGCGTTTCCTGAGGACTTAGATTTTAAGGCAAGAAACAATTTACAATTATTTTTGAAATTCTGAAACTTAGCTCGATCCCCTGAAAACAAATCTGGCATGGGGATCCTAGGTTCCACAACAGGCAACCTAGCAAGATATGCAGCAATACTCTGAACCTCAGTGGCAAGCTGATCCACACGGCCAGACAACTGTGCAAACTCCATTGGGAGAAAAGATCCTCCCCAGCACCCAGAGATACAGAGGGAAAAAAAAAAAAAAAAAAAAATGCAACAAACAGAAAAATATCTCTGACAACTTTTCTTCCTTCAAAATATTTTTTTTTTCCCTTCTGTGAGTACCATACAATTTTTATGGCCGGTGATACTGTTATGTTACGGTAGCTGAGGAGTGCAGGTAAAAAAGGAAATACACCAGAGCAGTTGGAATCTATGAGATTGCAGTACCCTGACTAACCACCACAACTAGAGGCAGCCGTGGAGCGTTCCTACGATGGTCCTAGACGCCTCGTCACAGCCTGAGAAACTAACTACACCTAAAGATAGAAATAGGAAAGCTATCTGCCCCGGAGCAGAACCCCAAAGATAATAGAAAGCCCCCAAACATGTAATGGCGGTTAGACAAGAGGAAACACTGACACAGAAAGAAAATAGTATGAGCAAACGCTGGGGCCCAAACTATCTAAATAGAAAAGGACAGGAAGGGTACTTACTGCAATCCCAGAAAACCCTGAAAAACACCAACATACTAATTTCAAAATCACCTGAGATCACACGACCTCTACCACCTAAATTAGTTCTCTGGTGTAACAAAAACAGCAGCCACTGAAAAAACTGCAAAAAGCAAAAGTACAAAACACAGTGGCTGGACTAAACTGAGAGGCAAAAGCCCCCGGAGGGGACCCAGAAGGCCCCCACAGAAGTGCAGGACAAAATGCAAAAATATAGCAAAAACACAAAATAAGAAATTGTCTTATCTGATAGCAGGAGATGCAGACACGACACAGCAGGCTACAAGGGAAACTGGAAAGAAGGATTCAGACCAGAACAATTGATCACCGGCAACCCTGATGGGAAAATGATTCCCTTAAATAAGACCAATCAGTAACACCTGATTCCCAATCCTCACTAGTACCGCTTGTAACCACCAGAGGGAGCCTCTGCTCAGAACTCATCTCAAACCCATTCACAACACATTTCATCCTCATCAGTGCACATATTGGCGCAACTCCGCTTTTAGCTCAGGCTCAGACTGGTGTGGTGCGAGAGTCCCTAATAGGCAGGTAAATGTCCCCAATAGGCAGCATTGGTCCCCAATAGGCAGGTAAATGTCCCAATAGGCAGCATTGGTCCCCAATAGGCAGCATATGTCCTCAATAGACAGCATAGGTCCCCAATACACAGCATAGTCCCCAATAGGCAGCATAGGTCCCCAATAGGCAGGTAAATGTCCCAATAGGCAGCATAGGTCCCCAATACGCAGCATATGTCCTCAATAGGCAGGTAAATGTCCCAATAGGCAGCATAGTCCCCAATAGGCAGCATATGTCCTCAATAGGCAGGTAAATGTCCCAATAGGCAGAATAGTCCCCAATAGGCAGCATAGTAATTTCCCCCGGGATCAATAAAGTGTATCATATCGTATCGTAGTAGTCCCCAGTAGGCAGCATAGTAGTCCCCCATAGGCAGCATAATCCCCCATAGGCAGCATAGTAATCCCCAATAGGCAGCATAATCCCCATAGGCAGCATAATAGTCCCCAATATGCAGCATAATCCCACAATAGCCAGCATAATCCCCCAGAGCCAGCATAATCCCCCATAGCCAGCATAATCCCCCATAGCCAGCATAATCCCCCATAGCCAGCATAATCCCCTATAAGCAGCATAGGCCCCAATAGGCAGCATAATCCCCCATAGACAGCAGAATCCCCCATAGGCAGCACAATCCCCCATAGCAGAATCCCCCATAGGCCGGGCCCAACGTTAAAAAAAAATAAAAAAATACCAGTACTCACCTATCTCCCCCGCTGCTCTGAAGAAGCATGCTCTGGACGTGATGACATTCACGTCGCCTGTGCTGCATATGGAAGGCCGAAAGGCCTTCCTCACTCTGCACATTCCGCCCGCCGCGATTAAAGGGCCCGCCGGCAATGAACTGTCAGTTCATTGTCGGCGGGTCCGGTTCTTTCACTGTGCGGTACGCCCACAGTGGGTACGCCCATGGCAGCTTGCGGAACTACCGTGGTGGTAGGTGAAGCAGCTGCAGCGGGGACGGGCCCCCTTCTAGCCCGGGCCCTATGGCAGCTGCTTCCCATGCTTCCACGATAGTTCCGCCCCTGATCACATGCACATAACCAAAAACGATTGGAAGCCGTGATACTGCAACATCCGCTAGGACTGTGGGATACTCGGGCTGGGTCTGACAGTACTTAACACTAGGACTACTGGACTCGTGACCCCGCCTAGAACTACTGAAAGGAGTCATTTTGACTCCTTGCTTGTTTTCGTTTATTTTTAGAGTTTCATTTGTGGTTATTTATTAATAATTATATTTTTTGTAATGTATTATTATTGTGAGATCCAACAGTAATGCTTTTGATTGTTTTTTTTCTGCTTTTCTTATTTTTCTACAGAAAATAACAATAATTATAATAGACGTTTTTCAAACATTTTTTTTTATTCAAGTGCACACATATAAACAACAACTGAAGAACAAAAAGCAGAGAAAATGTAGGTGGAGGAGCATAAAAATGAAAATATGGCGCAGAATTCACCTTCTAAACATTTGGTGTTTCGCATTTTAGGCATTGCCTTTGATTTATGGCAGTACATTGCCCACACAAAGGCTTACCACAAGTCTTACAATTGCCGACAGATCTATTTTTCTTGCACTTTTCTTTGATCTGGCAAAATTTTGTTTGAACCATCACTTCTGAGCATGTAGAAACTTGGGACGTGGAACCCTTTTCCCTATCTGTGACATAAGGACCACTCAACTCTCTCACAAGCGTTTGCAAAAATGCCTTGCGTGACATTTTTTGGTGGGTTATCTCATTGAATATTATCCATGCATTTATACCCGCAAAGTCTAAGGCATTTTCAAATGCATGAACAGGCCATCTCCTTGTGCATGTTCGTGTGGTATATTTTCGTGCCATCTGATCCACTACATCTACTCCATATTTTGTTTCATTGTAAAACTTTACCGTTTCTGGAGTTTTTTTAGCGGAATCAGACGCAACAACAACATCTGGATGGACGGAACTCAAAATGACAACATTTTTGTTGGGCTTTCCTTGATATACTGTAAGTGTAAAATTGTCTTCATTTCTAAACACTTTAGTGTTGTACAATTCCTCTTTCATGGATTTTATTTCTTTAGGCACTTCTCGCCTTATCTTGTTCAGTGTTCCCACGATGGTTGTTCCTTTGCTTTTTAGCTGTTTAGCTAATTTTACTGAAGTAAAATAATTATCGGTTGTAACATTGCGACCTTTTTTCAAAAACGGGTCCAATAACTTCATTACCACATGGTCAGCTAAACGGTCCTCAGCACGGCGTGTGTCATCTTTGCCTAGATAAGGGAAGCCATTTGCCAGATATTTGCTCTCCTTATCAACAGCTAGCCAATATTTGTGGCCATATTTATCTGGTTTGGAAGGCATGTACTGCGTGAATGGACACCTAGTTTTGCTTGGGAAATGTTGCTCATCCACCATTATGTATGGGCCAGGTTTGTAACACGCAATACAATTTTCAATAAACCTGTCCCACACAGTAGAAAATAGAGCAAACTTGTCCGTTTGCAGTCTCTCCGATCGAGTAGATTTCTCATCAAATCTGAGAAACCTCATAATTTCAACAAAGCGGTCCCTAGACATTGTCGCTTTGCAAAACGGTATTCCCCAGTCATTACACCAAATACTGCTAATCGAGTGACGGTTCGTGCCAGATATTCCACGAGCATAGAATATCGCAATGAATGCATCTAGCTCCTCATCAGATAGAGTAAACTGTAAATTATTGTTCCTGCATGCTTCTGCAAGCGTACAGTTCTTTATATGTGTCAATATATATGAATCAAAAAATAAACGCCATGCGCTCAAAGGACTATCGATAATGATATTTCTTCTGGCGTATCCTGTAGGGCCAGGTGCTTCTCGAAGAATATTTTGGCTGTCACGCCTACCAGGCAAGTGTTCTCCAATTTCAACAGGTTTCCATTGAATACCATCCGCTGAAACTAGTATTCCTTCAGATTCGCCTTCTCTGGTGTTTGTTGTTGCATTACCTTCGCCGCCATCGTTATCTGTTGTTCTTTCATTTCTGGGACGTTTTGCTGATTTTTTCTGTCCACGACCAGGAGAATGGTCACGAGGCAACATAACTGCATGAGCCCGATCCCCAGTTGATGTGCTTGGAATATCTGGAAAAAAGTTGATGAATATTTAGAATTTTTGTTTTGTAAGGGTCCGTGCACACTGGCTGGATTAGCGGCGGAATATCTGACCGGATATTCTCACCACAATCCGGCTCGTACCTGCCCGCTCAGGTACAGAGCGGAGTTTCATACCTGAACCTCTGCTCCGAACCCCGGGCTGGAGCCGCTGTCTGGGACGGAGCCGTGCTCGTGCGTAAGCAAGCGCTGCTCTGTCCCTGACAGCGGCTCCAGCCCGGGGTTCGGAGCGGAGCTTCAGGCATGAGCGGGCAGGTACGGCCTGTATTGCGGCAAGAATATCCAGATGGCTATTCAGCCAGAATTCTGCTAGTGTGCACAGGCCCTAACTCAGTGTGTGGAAGAACAAATAAATACACATAACTACTTACCCTCTGGATTTGTTCCTTCTGAGTCTTCAGATTCACTTGATATGTTCTGAGGAATGAAATCTTCATCACTGTCAGAATCAAATACATGTTCCTGCAATTCGGATTCCGATTCATCCTCCGGTATGGATTGCAAAGTAGCCAGAATATCCTGAGGCTTTATCAAACGTCTTCTCTCCATATTCCTCACAAATTCCATAATTCTATATAGTTCCCTGCTGAAAAATAGAAATGAAATGAAAACTAAAAGAAATAATAACTGTTCTGCCACCTTCAAAAGTAGGTGGGCTGAATCAGTTGACAGACAGCTAAACTATTTCATAACAATTCATACCTGTATGAGTCTTCAGAGCTCGTATGTCTGCGTCTGTTCTCTTTGTCTCTTCAGCTGAACTGAAAGTAAAGTTACTATCCAGAATACTGTCTCCTGCTAGGACCTTAGAAAAACACCACCCTTCATTAGCATAAGATAAGAGCCTAGAGTAAACAAGCTATTTTGTTCAGCATTACACAGTAATACAAGCAGGTAAAACACAAGGAAAATGTGAAAAGTTGACATGTAAATTGAACTACATCTATATGAACATCAGGGTAAATAAGACAGAGTGAAAAAATTATGCACAAAACTTTATAGCAACATTTAGTGACAAAAGGACCTCAAAATATAGTAGGGAGTCAAAATGACTCCCTTCAGTAGTTCTTGGTAAATTTTGAAAAAAACGCGCAAATTTTTCACCAAAATTATTTATTCTCACAAAATCTTTTTTCACATCATATTTGAGGAAAAGTCACCGAGTTTCAAGCCGGAATTCTGAAAAATGTAGTCACAGAAGAGAAATAAAAAACGAAAGGAGTCAAAATGACTACATCAGTAGTTCTAGTGTTAAAAGTTAAAAGGGATTGTCACAGCAGCGGTGACCCGGTCTGTGGCTCTGGGCGTGCAATGGCTGTGATGAGGGGTAGTTTTTAATGGAAAGTTTTGTGACGCCACACTCGGTATTCGGCAAGGGATAGCCGATGCTGCAGTTCAGTTCCTCTGGGGCCAATGGTAATGCAGCAGAGATGTTATCGCTCCCCACGGGTGGATCGGGGCCCCAGGGTAGATATGGCAGGCTGTAAGAGAAGGAGGACATTGGGATGCAGGGCTGAGGATTGGAGGAATAACTGATGGACACAAAGGCTGTTGTTTCCTTTACCTTTTACTGAGCAGTGCAGGTACAGTCGGGGGCTCAGGTTACAGATGATTCTGGAGCCGGTCAGCCTGGAAGCAATTTGGGAATTTCCTTAGTCAGGTGGGTTGTGAGGCCTCCTTTCTAGGGCTATTCTCTGAGGTACTTGCTGCTGTAAACTCTATTCAAGTCCCTCTTTCTGTCTGCTGCTTAGGTGGCGTCTCCAGCTCACACGTGCTGCTGTGTCGTTGAGTATCAATTGGGGCAGAGGACCTGCGGTCTCCTACCCTCCGGATTCTGCTGCCGAGGCTTTAGTACTCACACAGCCTCGGGTTCTGGTACCCGGTCACTGGCGCTCAAGCCTGGGGTGAGCTCAGATAGAGCTTCTATCCCCAGCTCCTCTCCACAGTCCTCTCTTAACCTTGTTCAGGCTCTAACTCCCACTAACTTCCTCCTCCCGACCAGAGAGAGCAGCTCCCCTGAAGTCGGGTTTAGAGCTCTCCCTGCCGACCTGGAGCAGGAACTGTGTTGAATGCTGGAACTACCTGGTAAGGGAATTCCTTCTTTGCTTCCAGGCATGACATCACTCCACCCTGGAGGGAGGCAAGGCCATTGTGGCAACCAGACTCCTGGGGTGCCACAATACCTGATGAAGCTACCTGAGAAAATGCCTAGGAAAAGTTGTCATCAGTGTGAGACAGGGGTGCTTTGAGAGATCTAGAGAATGCCAAGATTGTGAAAAGTTGTAACCAGTGTAAAACGGGGGTATTTGAGGAATCTAAGGTTTAACACATATTCTGGCTTGTTTCACACGTGTTTCTTAGCTCCTTGTTTCCATATCTGTTCTTTCATGGTTTTGCTGCCTTTAGTCTGAATCTACAATGTCCACATTCCAATAGGAACAAGGAAAACCATTGCAGGAATAGGTGTGTCCAAACTTTTGACTGGTACTGTGCGTGAGCATTTATCGATGTAAGCTGTGTGATTACGATAAACCGTTTTCTTGTGTAGGAATTTCCTATGTTGTTTGCATTGGCATCACATTGAGGTTCGCTTGATACAAATTGCTTTGGTAGAGAGAAAAGTGCCAAATAAAGCACAGAGACATCTGTCCGTGGAACATTTAAAAATCGTACTAAGGTTCTCTGCACCTGTGAAAACAAAAACTTTATTTCCAAGTAGAATCGCTGCAGCTGGGATTCATTTCTGGAGTTGCCAGATAGGATGCTACTATTAAAGCGTATGACATAAAAACACAAATTATGAGCCATTTATGAGTTAGCAAAGATGCATAGAAAGCTGCACACAAATTGCACCGGCAACACAGATGTCTTCGCTTTCTAGGATGTATTGCACCTACACCTCTGCCTCGATATTTCAGAGAATTATAAAAATTAAGTAAAGGGATCAATTACAGCAAATAAAGGGACATATGTGATGAAAGCTGTATCAACTAAACATGAGTAGAGATGGGCGAACCCGAACAGTAATGTTCGGCATCCGTACCAAACACCTACTGTTCGGGCACCGACACCGAACACGGACTTCACCAGGAAGTCCGTGTTACTGTTCGAGTTCGGCTGCCCGAACACCGGATGTTTGTCGTGCTGTCATGCACATGACAGCGCGGCAAACACCGCTTCTGATCAGCGGGAAAATCATCACCGCCAGTCAGAGAGATGCGGTTCCCACGCTGTCAAAAGACAGCGGGAGTGCTCAGCTGTGTTTGGAGGTATAAAGTTTACCTCTGGTCACTGGTGTCAGCTGATGGGACTACTGATCCCATCATCTGACACCTGCTACCGCTAATTACAGTGAGAGCAGGAGTATTCATTAGCCGCTCCTACACTGTAAATAAATAATTTAAAAAAACGGGGTGGGTTCCTCTGTATTTGGATAACCAGCCAGACAAAACTCACAGCTGGGGGCTGCAACCCTCAGTTGTCAGCTTCAGTAAGGCTAGTTACCAAGAGTAGAGGGGTCCCCACACTGTTTTTTTAATTATTTAAATAAATAATTTAAAAAAAAAGCGTGGGGTCCCCCCATTTTTGACAACCAGCCTTGTTAAAGCAGACAGCTGGGGGCTGGTATTCTCAGGCTGGTAAGGGGCCATGGATATTGGCCCCCAGCCTAAAAATAGCAGCCCGCAGCGGCCCAGAAAAAGCACATCTATTAGATGCACCAATTCTGGGGCTTTGCCCGGCTCTTCCCACTTGCCCTGTAGCGATGGCAAGTGAGGTTCATATTTGTGGGGTTGATGTCACCTTTGTATTGTCAGGTGACATCAAGCCCATGGACTACTGATGGAAAGGCATCTATAAGACACCTATCCATTACTAATCCTATAGTTGTATGTTAAATAAAGACACAGCCAGAATAAAGTCCTTTATTTGAAATTAGACTAAACAAAGTTTTCCACTTTAATTTAAACTCCTGTCATGATCCGTTCCAGGGTTTAATCCTGTCTGCCCTTGGTCCGGGCGGATCATGTCAAGGGTTAACTTTGCTCGGCCTCATTCTGGGTTCAGGTTGGCTATTTAGCTCTCACACATCCTGCTAGCAGTGTGAGCTATACTGCTACCTTCGGCTTGTGAACCTGACTGGTAACCCTTGATTTGTCCTGCTGTTATCCCTGACTTGTCCCGTGTCTGTTGTTCCACTCTGTCTGCCCTGTTCCCTGCATTTCCCTGTTTGTCTGTTTGATTCTCTGGTTTTTGACTTGGCCTGTATTCGGACTCTCTTCTGCTTTCTGTCTTTGTCTTATCTGCTTCTGACCGTTGCTGACCTCCTGGCTTTCTCCTGACCACGTATATTGCTTATTCCTTTTGTCCTGCTGCCTCCGTGTGGTTTTGACTTGGCTTGCCTGACCAAGCTCCCGCCACTTGGTGGTGCCTGTGTTTCTGCTCTGTAGTGGGCTTGCTGAGACCTGTGATACTTCAGATGACTGATTATTCCTGACTCAGTTTTGGACGTTTTTGCTGCCACCTGGTGGTGGTTTTGGCTGCTGCAGTGCAGGCCTACTCTGGTAGTGTGTAATCCCTTCTCCCCTCTGTAACCTACAGGTGGAGCACACACCAGCCTGCATTACAGCTGCGTGACACTATAGCTCACCCTACATATAAAGGGATTTCTGCATTTTTTTTTTCTCTGCTCTGTTTGCTATGGATCCGCTCCATACCTTGGCGGATCACATGAATAGCTTGGCATTGTTTATGCAAGACCTATTTGTGCAACAGAGGGAGCTTTCTAACACAGTAATATCGTTGCAGACTGACTGTAAGCACTCTAACACTGTCGATGTTTCTTTGCACTCTCCTGAACCTACAGTAAAGCTCCCAGATACCTTCTCCGGGGAGAGGGAGAAATTCAGTACTTTCAGGGAGAGTTGCAAACTATGGTTTTCACTTAGACCCCTATCTTCTGGTGATGAGAGTCAGTGGGTGGGGATAATCATTTCCTTATTGCGGGAGGGACCTCAGTCGTGGGCTTTCTCTCTACCTGCTTCTGCCCCTGAACGTGTGTATGTGGACAGATTCATTGAGGCTTTGGGACTGATTTATGATGAACCAGACCGGGTCAGGGTAGCAGAGGACATGATCATGGGTCTCTCTCAGAATGAACTCACTGCTGAACAGTATTGTTCTGAGTTCAGGAGGTGGTCTATTGAGGTGTCCTGGAATGACTCTGCTCTAAGACGCCTGTTTGAGAGAGGATTATCGGATCATCTCAAGGACGCGCTGGCCCTTCATATGCCGCCCAGTTCCCTGGAAGAGGCCATGACCCAGGCCATTCGCATGGACCGGAGGTTACGGTAGAGAGGAATTATCCAGCATGAGATTCCCGTATTGCCTGCCAAGTTTGAGGTGGTGTCATTCAAGGAGACTATGGAAGTTGGTACCATTAATTTCAAGGAGAAAGAGAGGAGACGGCGACGAGATGAGAAATTATGTTTTTATTGTGGAGATCCGGGACATTGGAAGACGGACTGCCCCTCTTGTCCATCAAATAAAGAGCTGCCGAGTCTGGGTGATGATCTAGGAGGTCATCCAGACTCTCAGGTACCATTTTCATCTTTTCAGAAAATTTTGTTAGAGGTGGAACTTTGTTATGGAGGTGGTAGTGCTTCCACTTCAGCATTTGTGGACTATGGATCTTCCATGAATTTCATTAACTCTAGTATGGTGTCCAAGTTAAAGTTAGGGACAGTCAGGCTAGAGACTCCCATCTATATCGTTGCAATTGATAAGACACCGTTGGCTCAAAATGTCATTAAGTTTGTCTCTGAGGAGTTCCTCCTCAAGGTGGGTTCCTTACATCAGGAACGAATTTCATGTTATGTTATGAATAATCTTCCTGCAGGACTGGTGTTGGGGTTCCCCTGGTTGCAGAGGTATAATCCTGTTATTGACTGGGGATCTCGTGATATTGTTAAATGGGGTCCTAATTGTTCCAATGGTTGTCTTTCTGCTGTTTTTGTGTCTGCCATTAGTCCGGAGGGTATTCCGGAGTACCTGAAGGACTTTGGGGACGTGTTCTCCGAAAAAGAGGCTGAGGTTTTGCCACCCCACCGTCCTTATGATTGTGCAATTAATCTTATTCCTGGTTCTAAATTGCCCAAAGCCCGTTTGTACAATCTTTCTGGCCCGGAACGTACTGCTATGAAAAACTATATCTCTGATAGCCTACGCAAAGGTCACATCCGTCCCTCTGTCTCACCTGTGGCCGCGGGATTCTTTTTTGTTAAGAAAAAAGATGGTGGTTTACGCCCGTGCCTCGATTTCCGAGAACTAAATAAAATTACGGTGAGAAATACCTACCCTCTCCCACTCATTCCTGATCTTTATAACCAAGTGTCTGGGGCTAAGTGGTTTTCCAAACTTGATCTCAGGGGAGCATATAACCTTATCCGTATTCAGGAAGGGGATGAGTGGAAAATGGCATTTCTCACCTCTGAAGGTCTGTTTGAAAATTTGGTCACGCCCTTTGGTCTCACGAACGCGCCCGCTGTATTTCAGAACTTCATGAATGATGTTTTCTCTGATTTTATCGGGCGCTTTATGGTTGTATACTTGGATGATATCCTTGTTTTCTCGCCTGACAAGGAATCCCACATTGGTCATCTACGTGCTGTTCTTCACAGGTTACGGGGTAATTCTCTGTTTGCTAAACCCGAGAAATATTTGTTTTGTGTCCAGGAGCTTTCCTTTCTGGGGATCATCCTTTCGGCCAATGGGTTTCGGATGGATCCCGGAAAGGTACAGGCCATTGTTGATTGGGTGCAACCCAGAGACCTCAAGGGGTTGCAGCGTTTTCTGAGTTTCGCCAATTTTATCGAAAATTCATCAAGGGGTTTTCTCAGGTGGTCAAACCACTCACCGATCTCACTCGCAAGGGGGCTGATCTCAAAGTTTGGTCAACCTTAGCAGTTGAAGCATTTGTTACACTAAAGAAATGTTTTATGTCTGCTCCTGTATTGGTTCAGCCCGATCCATCTGAACCGTTCATTGTAGAGGTGGACGCATCTGAGGTGGGAGTGGGGGCTGTGTTGTCACAGGGACCCGTTACCTTGACTAATTTAAGACCATGTGCCTTTTTCTCCCGGAAGTTCTCTTCTGCGGAGAGGAACTATGATGTGGGTAACCGGGAGTTATTGGCCATAAAATTGGCTTTTGAAGAATGGAGGCATTTTTTGGAGGGGGCGGTTCATCGGATCACGGTTATCACGGATCACAAAAACTTGTCTTATCTTAAATCTGCTAAACGGTTGACTCCTAGACAGGCTAGGTGGTCGCTTTTTTTTTCTCGTTTTCATTTTTCAATCACTTTTCGGCCTGGTTCCAAGAATGTCAAGGCTGGTGCCTTCTCTCGCAGTTTTGATTCGATATCACCCCCTGAACCTCCTTCCTCCATTCTTCAGCACGGGGTGGTTGTTGCGGGGGTATCCTCTGAATTGGAACAGGAAATTCAGAAGGCTCAGTCTCTTGCTCCTTCCTCTTTGCCTGATAATAAACTCTTTGTTCCCATTCAATACAGGTTGAGGGTTCTCCGGGAATTCCACGATTCTGCTCTCAGTGGACACATGGGGATCTCAGCCACTCGGAAAGCCATTGCTAGGCTATTTTGGTGGTCCTCCATGAACTCTGATATCACTATGTTTGTGTCTGCTTGTGATACCTGTGCCCGTGCTAAGAGCTCACATAACCGGCCCGCCGGGGAATTGGTGCCATTGCCAATTCCAGATAGACCTTGGACTCATTTGTCCATGGACTTCATCACTGATCTCCCTCCTTCTATTGGCAAAACTGTAATCTGGGTAGTGGTTGACAGATTCAGTAAACAGGTGCATTTTGTACCTCTGGCAGGATTGCCTAATGCTGAGACACTATCTAGGTTGTTTGTTGAGCACGTTGTATGACTGCATGGCGTGCCTTTGAGTGTGGTTTATGATAGAGGGGTACAATTTGTGTCCAAATTTTGGAGGGCATTTTGTAAAAGACTGGGTATTTGCTTAACCTTCTCCTCTGCTTACCATCCTGAGACCAATGGGCAGACGGAGAGGACCAATCAGTCTACAAACAATTAGGTGTCTTGCTACATTCAGCAGGATGATGGTGTTCTTCATTGCCTGCTAATTTGCATCAATAATCGATTAACCATCCACTGGCACTCACATCTTTGTAACACTAGGTTTTTAAAACCATTGGAATTTTCTACGGGGTTCAGGTGTCCAGGGGTGATACGGCAGTCACAAAGATTGGGGGAGTGTGGAGAGGTCCAAAACATTGGGAGTCTCAGCAACATAATTTTTGGATAGCGACGGTTGTGGGACCTATGTCCTGGGGGAGATAAGTTGGTTGCACAAGAATTTCGTCTAAGGTTCCCTTGCTAAGCTAGGGTCCGTTATTGGATCCTTACGAAAGGAGGTGGTCAACCTGTGCCTTTCGGTTACCCTTCCTACGTCATCCGATCCAATGTGTTTCATAAATCCCTTCTTAAGTCATTTGTACCATCTTCCACAGGGCCTCCATCCCCTCCGCCTCCTGTCTCTGTTAATGGTCAGACCGAGTTTGAAGTGGAACGGATTGTGGATTCGCGTAGGGTCCGTAGTTCACTTCAGTATTTGGTCCATTGGAAGGGTTATGGTCCTGAGGATCGATCTTGGGTCCCGGCGCGATCGGTACATGCTGATCGATTGGTTCGGGCATTTCACACACATTATCCTGGGAAGTCTGGGGGTCCGGTGGCCCCCCCTTGAGAAGAGGGTACTGTCATGATCCGTTCCAGGGTTTAGTCCTGTGTGCCCTTGGTCCGGGCGGATCATGTCAAGGGTTAACTTTGCTCTGCCTCATTCTGGGTTCAGGTTGGCTATTTAGCTCTCACACATCCTGCTAGCAGTGTGAGCTATACTGCTACCTTCGGCTTGTGAACCTGACTGGTAACCCTTGATTTGTCCTGCTGTTATCCCTGACTTGTCCTGTGTCTGTTGTTCCCCTCTGTCTGCCCTGTTCCCTGCATTTCCCTGTTTGTCTGTTTGATTCTCTGGTTTTTGACTCGGCCTGTATTCGGACTCTCTTCTGCTTTCTGTCTTTGTCTTATCTGCTTCTGACCGTTGCTGACCTCCTGGCTTTCTCCTGACCACGTATATTGCTTATTCCTTTTGTCCTGCTGCCTCCGTACGGTTTTGACTTGGCTTGCCTGACCACGCTCCCGCCACTTGGTGGCGCCTGTTTTCTGCTCTGTAGTGGGCTTGCTGAGACCTGTGATACTTCAGATGACTGATTATTCCTGACTCAGTTTTGGACGTTTTTGCTGCCACCTGGTGGTGGTTTTGGCTGCTGCAGTGCAGGCCTACTCTGGTAGTGCGTAATCCCATCTCCCCTCTGTAACCTACAGGTGGAGCACACACCAGCCTGCATTACAGCTGCGTGACAACTCCTAATTCCAGTGAAGCCCTCGATCTCCTGTAATAAAACTAAAATAAAAAAACAACAATATACCATACCTGTCCATCATTCTGTCCCACGCCGTAATCCATGTCTGGGGGATAAATAGTTTTCAGTCTGGAAGTACCAAGATTCGTCCGTCCAGGCTGAAAACCACTGGTGAAAGAGCTGCTGCAAGCATAGCCTCAGTGACCGGTGGTGACGTCATTGAGGTAACCTCCGGTTACTGAGGCTCCGTTCCCTGCCGGGCTGAACTGCGGTGACCTCGTTGACATCCCCACTAGCACCGTGAGAGTTTTTCTCACAGTGCTAGTGGGGATCTCACCGAGATCACCGCAGTTCAGCCCAGATGGGAACGCAGCCTCAGTGACGTCACCGCTAGTTACTGAGGCTGCACTGGCAGCAGCTCATTCACCAGTGGTTTTCAGCCTGGATGGACACATCTTGGCACCGTCCAGGTTGAAAACTGTTTATCCCCAGACATGGATTACGGCATGGGACAGAACAACAGACAGGTATAGTATATTGTTGTTTTTTTATTTTACTTTTATTACAGGAGATCGAGGGCTTTGCTGTAATTAGGCATATAAATAAAAATGGAAAACTGTGTTTAGTTTTATTTCAAATAGAGGACTTTATTCTGGCTGTGTCTTTATCTCCCATACAGCTATAGGATAAATAATGGATAGGTGTCTTATAGACACTTCACCATTACTAAGCCGTGGCCTTGATGTCACCTGTCAATACAAAGGTGACATCAACCTCACAAATATGAATCCCACTTGCCACCGCTACAGAGCAAGTGGGAAGAGCCGGGTAAAGCGCCAGAATTGGTGCATCTAATAGATGTGCCTTTTCTGGGCAGCTGCGGGCTGCTACTTTTAGGCTGGGGGGTCCAATATCCATGGCCCTTTACCAGCCTGAGAATACCAGCCCCCAGCTGTTTGCTTTAGCAAGGTTGGTTGTCAAAAATATGGGGGACCCCACGCCATTTTTTAAAATTATTTATTTAAATAATTTTAAAAAACAGCGTGGGGACCCCTCTACCCCTCTATTCTTGATAACTAGCCTTGCTAGAACCTTTCTGAACCCGCCGGACCCAAACATCCAGGTGTCCGCCCATCTCTAAACATGAGCTTAGATCAGCCCAGATAAAGAAATTTTTTTCAGCCCTGTGCCGAAGATATAAATCATGGGCATCAAACAGGATCACAAAACTATACAAGCTAGGAAATCCCCATGTAATGGTCATTGCCAGTCCCGGTGACATAATAGTCGTTCCGGTTATAAATCGTAAGCTCTAACATATGCAAAAGTAATTGGTCATAAAGAATGTAAAAAATGAAGAGATGAAGAGAATGTAAAGTTTAGGACAAATACTGAAAGATACATGACAAATTATAAAAAATAATGAATATATTATATACTGTATGTATATTAATATATATATATATATATATATAATATATATATATAATAATATATATATATATATATATATATATATACTGCTCAAAAAAAATAAAGGGAACACTCAAATAACACATCCTAGATCTACATGAATGAAATATTCTCATTGAATACTTAGTTGTGTACTAAGTTGAACGTGCTGTCTACATAATCACATAAAAATCATCAATGGAAATCAAAGTTTTGAACCAATGGAGGCCTGGATTTAGAGAGACCCCCAAAATTAAAGTGTAAACAAGTCAAAATGAAAATCAAAACAAGACAAAATTAAAGTGGAAACAAGTCAAAATGGTGCTCAGTATTGTGTGTGGCCTCCACGTGCCTGTATGACCTCCCTACAATGCCTGGGCATGCTCATGATGAGGTTGCAGGTGTTCTCCTGAGGGATCTCCTCCCAGACCTGGACTAAAGCATCCGTCAACTCCTGGACAGTCTGTGGTACAACGTGACATTGGGGATGGAGCGAGCCATGCTATCCCAGATGTGCTCCATTGGATTCAGGTCTGGGGAACGGGCAGGCCAGTCCATAGCTTCAACGCCTTCATCTTGCAGGAACTGCTGAAGGATGTTGCAGGCAGCAGGTTCACACTCAGCACATGTGACAGACGTGACAGAGTCTGGAGACGCTGTGGAGAGCGATCTGCTGCCTGCAACATCCTTCAGTATGACCGGTTTGGCAGTGGGTCAGTAATGGTGTGGGGCGGCATTTCTTTGGAGGGCCACACAGCCCTACATGTGCTCGCCAGAGGTAGCCTGGCTGCCATTAGGTACCGAGATGAGATCCTCAGACCCCTTGTGAGACCATATGCTGGTGCGGATGGCCCTGGGTTCCTCCTAATGCAGGACAATGCCAGACCTCATGTGGCTGGAGTGTGTCAGCAGTTCCTGCAAGATGAAGGCATTGAAGCTATGGACTGGCTTGCCCGTTCCCCAGACCTGAATCCAAGGGAGCACATCTGGGACATCATGTCTCACTCCATCCACCAACGTCACATTGTACCACAGACTGTCCAGGAGATGATGGATGTTTTAGTCCAGGTCTTGGAGGAGATCCCTCAGGAGAACATCCGCAACCTCATCACGAGCATGCCCAGGCGTTGTAGGCAGAGGTGGGATTCAAATTTTTAACAACAGGTTCTGTGTTTGTGCGTCAGAAAACCACACCCATTTTCAGCCACACCCATTTTTAAACCACACCCATTTTTAAAGCCACACCCATTTACACACACCTTTTCCTCAAACATATACAAGTAGGGCGCAAAAAAAAAAAAAAGAAAAGCAAATCTGCAGCACGTCACGTCACAGAACATTATATTGCCGTCTATGATTTCAAGGTAGCTCGCGACTTGCAACCAAAACTCCAAGCTTGGCTTTGTAATAGTTATGTCGTGTCGCGTGCCCGAGCCGAGCGTCACCACACGGGCAATCATCTGAGGCCATGCCATGACGTCATGTGCCGTGCAGCCCCTGGCCTATTCACCGAGCGGCCCCCGGCTTATTCACCGAGCACCATAGGGCAGATTTAACACTTTGTGAGACTAATGTCAGTCATTTGTCTCCTAATATCGGACTTCCCGGGCCAGGCCAGATATTGGCAGCAGACGTGGGCTCTTCTGTCACCTGGGGGTCACATACTTTGCCGATAATATAAGTGGTGGCTCTGTGACTGATGCCTGGAAAGCAGGAACATTTCAGGATGAATTTCTGATCTTTTTGGCAAAGAATTTACATCGGCTCCTCCACTAATGTAAACATAGGCCCAGAAGAGGGAATATGGCCTTGTCTGGTGGCTGTGGGCACATAACACAGGGCCACTGCTAACAGGCCCTCAGGGCTCAGCACCATTTGGCATAGCAGGCAGGATATAGCATGCTGACCCATAGAACTGGCAGTGCAGAGGGCTCCTGTGATATATGGGGCTAGGGGTGCACTTCCCACTACTACTTACCTTACCGACACCAAGTTCCACAGCGGCGCGCTGTGCAGCTCAGCGTCACACTGGTAGGCTGCAGGCGGCGTGCGCGTAGTAGCTGAGCACCTGTGCCTGCCTCGTGACTGTCTGTGATGGAGTACGCAGGGGTGGGATTCAGCCGGTTCTCCCCGGTTCGATGGAACCGCTTGTTAAAAAAGCTGCCGGTTCCCCGAACCGGGGAGATTCACAGCTGCAATCCGGTACTATGTTGCACTCGGGAGTTGGGCTCTGCAGCCTTCCTAGCCTGCACAGTGCGCCCAGGCAGCCGGAATCCGGATACCGCGCACTGATACAGGCGCACACAGCACACCCCGCCGAGCCCTGGCCCCCGCGCACTGATACCTGCGGCAATTGGGTACGTACGCTGCTCACGGCCTCATATAGGATTTAGGGCTGCAGGCACTACACAGACTCACACCGAGCCCTTATGGTTTCCTAATGTGTCAGTGAGGAATATTGTGTCCGTGCTTATTGGAGAATCGGTCAGAAAAAACAAACAGTGAGGTGGGCAATGGCGACCGTGCTGCCCCTACCCAAGGTGACCAGGACAGGGCACACAATGCCCATAGCCAGCTCTGTTAGGAGGGCGCCATAGCGGGAGGTAACCCGCGTGCCTTGTGCCCACAGAACCGCTCTGGGAGCCTGTGGGACAGGAAGACATTAGCAGGCACCCTGAGATTGTGTCATGAGTGACTGCACACCGGCGACTGCAGCCGCTGCCTGGTAACCAGCACCGGGGAGAGCAGCAGATCACGGACCGCTCGGACCAATCACACGGGTACTCACATCCTCTAATGAGCGGGGCGCTTGCAGCTCTGCCTGGTTGCCTGGTGCGGCTCTTGTGAGTGGATGGAGTACGTACCCAATTGCCGCAGGTATCAGTGCGCGGGGGCCAGGGCCCGGCGGGGTGTGCTGTGTGCGCCTGTATCAGTGCGCGGTATCCGGATTCCGGCTGCCTGGGCGCACTGTGCAGGCTAGGAAGGCTGCAGAGCCCGACTCGGAGGGGAACATAGTACGGATCGCAGCTGTGAATCTCCCCGGTTCAGGGAACCGGCAGCTTTTTTAACAAGCGGTTCCATCGAACCGGGGAGAACCGCTGAATCCCACCCTGTGTGACACTAGGGCACAGGATGGGTATGTGTGATACTAGGGCACAGGATGGGAATGTGTGATACTAGGGCACAGGATGGGTATGTGTGATACTAGGGCACAGGATGGGTATGTGTGACACTAGGGCGCAGGATGGGTATGTGTGATACTAGGGCGCAGGATGGGTATGTGTGACACTAGGGCGCAGGATGGGTATGTGTGATACTAGACACTGGGGCACAGGATGGGTATGTGTGATACTGGGGCACAGGATGGGAATGTGTGATACTAGGGCACAGGATGGGTATGTGTGACACTAGGGCGCAGGATGGGTATGTGTGATACTAGACACTGGGGCACAGGATGGGTATGTGTGATACTAGGCACAGGATGGGTATGTGTGATACTAGACACTGGGGCACAGGATGGGTATGTGTGATACTAGACACTGGGGCACAGGATGGGTATGTGTGATACTAGGGCACAGGATGGGTATGTGTGATACTAGGGCACAGGATGGGTATGTGTGATACTAGACACTGGGGCACAGGATGGGTATGTGTGATACTAGATACTAGACACTGGGGCACATATATGAGCCGTGTTATACACGGGGCAAACATTTGCTTATTACCCCGGATGAATGGGCTCAGTGTTATTAGGGTGATTGCTCGCTGTTATCAGCCACACTGGCGCCACCCCCTGCACCGCTCGGGCACTGCAGGCGCCTCCAGCACTAGGCCCAGGAGCGGCACAACATGATCACAGTGTCCCCAGCTGCCACCGTATACCCACCATGGAAGAGGAAGGTGAAGATGTGCTGCCCCCGGCTGTGCCACGCCAGGGCGCTGTCAAAGCTGCCGTGCACCGTTTTCGCCCATCCCGTGTGCGGAAGAATCGACCCCACGGCCAGCAGCAGCCCGAGCATCTCCTCCCATGTACTCACATCCTCTAATGAGCGGGGCGCTTGCAGCTCTGCCTGGTTGCCTGGTGCGGCTCTTGTGAGTGGATGGAGTACGTACCCAATTGCCGCAGGTATCAGTGCGCCGGGGCCAGGGCCCGGCGGGGTGTGCTGTGTGCGCCTGTATCAGTGCGCGGTATCCGGATTCCGGCTGCCTGGGCGCACTGTGCAGGCTAGGAAGGCTGCAGAGCCCGACTCGGAGGGGAACATAGTACCGGATCGCAGCTGTGAATCTCCCCGGTTCGGGGAACCGGCAGCTTTTTTAACAAGCGGTTCCATCGAACCGGGGAGAACCGGCTGAATCCCACCCCTGGTTGTAGGGAGGTCATACAGGCACGTGGAGGCCACACACAATACTGAGTATCATTTTGACTTGTTTCCACTTTAATTTTTTCTTGTTTTGATTTTCATTTTGACTTGTTTCCACTTTAATTTTGGGAGTCTCTCCAAATCCAGGCCTCCATTGGTTCAATAATTTGATTTCCATTGATGATTTTTGTGTGATTATGTTGACAGCACATTCAACTTTGTACACAACAAAGTATTCAATGAGAATATTTCATTCATTTTGATCTAGGATGTGTTATTTGAGTGCTCCCTTTATTTTTTGAGCAGTGTATATACTGTATATATACACAGTGCCTTGAAAAAGTATTTATACCCCAAGAATTTTTCCACATTTTTTTACGTTACACCCACAGTTGTAAATGTATTTTATTGGAATTTTATGTGATATACCGACAGAAAGTAGCAAATATTTGTGAAATGTAAAGGAAATGGTACTAATTGTTTTAAAAAATATAATTCTTAAAATTGACATGTGTATTTGCATTCAGCCCCCTGAGTAAATAATTTGTAGGACCACCTTTCACTGCAATTACTGCTGCAAGTCTTTTGGGGTCTGTTTCTATCAGCTTGCAAAATCTAGAGACTGAATTTTTTGCCCACTATTTTTTGCAGATTAGCTCTAGCTCAGTGAGATTGGATGGAGGCGTCTGTGAACAGCAATTTTCAAGTCTTGCCACAGATTCTCCATGGGGTTTATATGTGGACTGTGACTGGGCCTTTCACACACATGAATATGCTTTAATATAAACCATCCATTGTAGCTCTGGCAGGATGTTGAGGGCCATTGTCCTGCTGAAAGGTGAAGCTACGTCCAGTCTCAAGTCTTTTGCAGCCTCTAACAGGTTTTCCTCCAAGACGACCCTGTATTTAGCTCCATCCATCTTCCCATGAACTCTGACCAGCTTCTCTGTTTCTGCTGAAGAAAAAAGCCTCTTAACAGCATAACGCTGCTACCACCATGTTTGATGATGGGGATCGTATACCTAGCTACAATTGAGCCGCCAGAATATGATTCATGGTGCCGACGGTTTGTGCAGCACAAATTGCTTGAAAGGTTCCTCTGGCTGGCATTTCTGACGTTTTCAGTTTTGGGTCTTGTGACTTCAGCTCTGTGATTATAGATTCCATTTTTAAAGAACTGGAGACTGGAACATTTCAAGAAATTAATTTTAATGGGTTCTAATTTAGACGTGCACATCTGACATACTTGCTCACTCTTGATTACATAAACAATTAAAAAGTTTAGAGCAAACTCCAAACACATGATACATGCTGCAGGTTTTTTTGCCAGTTTAGTGCATTACATATAATGTATATAAAGTAATTGTAAATACCAGTAAAACTATTAAAAGAAATCTGGAACCATTATTTGAGAACAAGTTTAGGGTTAAATACAAGAGGGTCATCAGTTACCATTATTTAGGTATTATATCCATGTACTGAAGCGCGATGCGCTGCTTTCATGTTTTTGGCAGGGAAAATGGCAATGATATTTTGTCGACTGTTTGATCATACAATCAAATAGTAAAGTACTCATCCAGAAGCAATTGCAATACCAAAAACTAATCACAATCCTGACAGCTCGGGATTTTCAGTCTCACAGAACAGTAGACTGTCCATGAATGACAATGTGTTTGCATCACCTGTCACTACATGACACTCCGTCACTTCTCTGTCTATATAACTCATTGCTAAAGTAATAGGTGTTATGGGAAAGGATTTTTGTAAGGTTGTCACTATGTTTGCTGACACAGGGACAGGTTGTCAGTACTTGGCATGCCTATTCAAGATATGTGATTGTATTCTCTGACAGAAGGGAGTCTCATCAGATTTACATGAGCATTATTAGATATGAATCTACCAAGTATAATATAAATCTGTAAAATGGACACCGAATTTGCTGTATGCTATATCTACGACTAGTTGTGCCATCAGCACTGCAGTGTTATCATCAGGAGTTACTGCAGAGGGTGGATAATATCAGAAAATGGATGGAGCTTCAGATACCACTGATTCAGGGAGGGACAAGTATTTCTGGCCTCACTATGGTTTAATATACCCTGTTGTGAATGTGTTAGAAATGAATTCTGAGCAGAAGCTCCTTCTGGTGGTTACAAAAAGTACTGAACCATTCAATGAGGATTGGCAATCAGGAGTTACAGACTGGTCTTATATAAGGGAGGTTCCCTCCCATCATGGTTGCCGGTGATCAATTGTTCTTGTCTCAACTGTGGTTCCTGGTTCACTTGGAAGTTTGCTGAGTCTTACCTCTTCTCCTGCTCTCAGATAAGATATTTTCTGTTTTTTGTTTTTGTGCTTACCATTTGCATATTTCTCTGCATTTCTGTGAGGTTACCCAGGTCTCCCCCCCCCCCCCGGGGGGGCTTGGCTCCTCTCAGTTCTTCGGGAGCTACTGTTATTTGTTCATTTGCCTTTTCCAGTTTTTTCAGTGGCTGCGGCTTAGTTTTGTTACACCAGAGAACTAATTTAGGTGGTAGAGGTTGTGTGATCTCAGGTGTTTTTGCAATTAGTAGAGTTGGTATTTTTTAGGGTTTTTTGGATTGCAGTAAGTGTCCTTCCTATCCTTTTCTGTCTAGGAAGATTGGGCCCCAACGTTTGCTCATACTATTTTCTGTCTGTGTCTGTATTTCCTCTTGTCTAACCGCCATTACATGTTTGGGGGCTTCCTATGTTCTTTGGGGATCTGCTCCGGGGCAGATAGCTTTTCCTCTTTCTATCTTTAGGTGTAGTTAACCTCTCAGGCTGTGACGAGGCGTCTAGGACCAACGTAGGAACGCTCCACGGCTGCCTTTAGTTGTGGTGGTTAGTCAGGGTACTGCAATCCAGTAGATTCCAACCTCTCTGGTGTATTGCCGTTTTTGCCTGCTCTCCTCAGCTACCAAATCATAACAGTATCACCAGCCAAACTGAAAAATATATGGTACTTAACAGAAGGGAAAAATAGTAAAAGAAAAAAGAAAGTTGTCAGAAATTTTTTTTTTCTCTGTTTGTTTTTTCCCTCTTTTTCTCTGGGTGCTGAGGAGGATTTTTTTTCCTCTCAATGGAGTTTGCACAGTTGTCTGGCCGTGTGGATCAGCTTGCCACTGAAGTTCGGAGTATTGCTACCTATCTTGCAGGGTTGCCGGTTGTGGAACCTAGGATCCCCATGCCAGATTTATTTTTGGGGGATCGAGCTAAATTTCTGAATTTCAAAAATAACTGTAAGTTGTTTTTTGCCTTAAAACCTAAGTCCTCAGGGAACGCAGCACAGCAGGTTCAAATTGTCATCTCTCTCCTGCATGGCGATCCTCAGGATTGGGCTTTTTCCCTGACACCTGGGGACCCTGTTTTGAGTAATGTTGATGCATTTTTTCTGGCTCTGGGGTTATTGTACGATGAACCTAATGTCACTGATCAAGCTGAAAAAACCTTGTTGGCATTAAATCAGGGGCTTGAGGACGCTGAATTGTACTGTCAGAAATTCCGAAAGTGGGCAGTCCTGACCAAATGGAATGATGATGCTTTGGCAGCCTTTTTTCGGAAGGGTCTGTCAGAGAAAGTAAAAGATGCTATGGTTGGTTTCCCTGCTCCCTCTGGTCTCAATGATTCTATGTCATTAGCGATTCAAATTGACAGACGTTTGCGTGAGCGTAGAGGTATGCGTGGAATAGTGTTGCCTTGTGAACCAGCTTCCGAACCCATGCAGTGTGATAGAGTGGCTTCTGGGGCACAGCGTCATGAGTTTCGAAAACGCAATGGGTTATGTTTCTACTGTGGTGACGCCTCTCATGCTATTTCAGTCTGCCCTAAGCGGGGAAGACGTTTTGCACGCTCAGTTGTCTTGGGTAGTGTTCAGACTAAATTTCTGTTGACTGTTACCCTGATT
This sequence comes from Oophaga sylvatica, assembly GCA_033576555.1. Taxonomy (NCBI): domain Eukaryota; kingdom Metazoa; phylum Chordata; class Amphibia; order Anura; family Dendrobatidae; genus Oophaga; species Oophaga sylvatica. The sequence continues at coordinate 394,468,973 of JARQOD010000006.1, read as the reverse complement.
TGCTCCCTGTCCACATTTTCTGCTCAGGATTTTGTTGATTCGGGAGCAGCTATTAACCTGATGGATTTTGATTTTGCTAAACGTTGTGGGTTTCCCTTGATACCCCTACGGAAGTCTATTCCCCTACTGGGGATTGATTCTACCCCTTTGGCTGAGAATAAACCCCAGTTCCCTACTCAGGTGATAATGAGGGTTGAACCTGATCATCAGGAGAGTTGCAAATTTTTGGTGCTGTATAATCTGCATGACATTATTGTACTAGGTTTCCCTTGGTTACAGTCTCATAATCCTGTTTTGGATTGGAAATCTGTGTCTGTAACCAGTTGGGGATGCCAATGTGTTAATGCCAACACTCCTGTTTTTTCTGCCTCTCCCCAGGCTCAGGATGTTCCTGACTTTTTGACTGATTTTTCTGATGTGTTTAGCGAAAGTAAATCTGCATCCTTGCCCCCCATAGGAGCTATGACTGCGCTATTGAATTAGTGCCTGGTAGTATATTCCCTAAAGGTCGCCTTTTTAACTTGTCTGTACCTGAACATGACGCTATGCGGTCTTATATCAAGGAGTCATTGGAGAAGGGTCATATCAGACCATCCTCTTCACCCTTGGGTGCCGGTTTTTTTCTTTGTGGCCAAAAAGGATGGTTCATTAAGGCCGTGTATTGATTATCGTCTCTTGAACAATATCACTGTGAAATATCAGTATCCGTTACCCTTGATTTCTGACCTGTTTTCCAGGGTGAAAAGTGCTACTTGGTTTACCAAGCTTGACCTCAGGGGGGCGTATAACCTTATTCGCATTAAGCACGGGGATGAATGGAAGACAGCGTTTAATACCCCAGAGGGGCATTTTGAGTACCTAGTGATGCCCTTTGGGCTCACTAATGCTCCTTCCGTCTTCCAGTCCTTCATGAATGACATTTTCAGGGATTTTGTGGATAAATTTCTGATTGTTTATTTGGATGATATCTTGATTTTTTCCAATAACTGGGACTCTCATGTGAAACATGTTCGGACTGTGTTCCAGATTTTGAGAGAGAATGCTCTGTATGTGAAGGGATCAAAGTGTCTTTTTGGCGTACAGAGGATCTCATTTCTGGGATTCATTTTGTCCCCATCTGTTATTGAAATGGACCCGGTCAAGGTTCAGGCCATCTGTGATTGGGTCCAACCTACTTCATTAAAGGCTCTTCAGAGATTCTTGGGTTTTGCCAATTTTTATCATAAATTTATTGGTAATTTCTCTGTTATTGTTAAACCATTGACTGATTTGACCAAAAAGGGTTCTGATGTGGTGAATTGGCCTCCTGAGGCAGTCTCTGCGTTTCAGGAACTTAAGCAGAGATTCACTTCTGCTCCTGTTCTACGGCAGCCTGATGTTTCTCTGCCATTTCAGGTGTAGGTTGATGCCTCTGAAATTGGGGCAGGTGCCGTTTTGTCCCAAAGAGATCCAGAGACCTCTAAAAGTAACCCTTGTGCCTTTTTCTCTCTAAAATTTTCTCCAACTGAACGTAATTATGACGTGGGTAATCGGGAGTTATTGGCCATGAAGTGGGCTTTTGAAGAGTGGAGACATTGGCTGGAGGGAGCCAAACATCAGGTGGTGGTCCTCACGGACCATAAGAATCTGGTTTATCTGGAATCAGCCAAGCGACTTAATCCTAGACAGGCCAGGTGGGCCTTGTTTTTCACACGTTTTAATTTTGTGGTTTCCTTTCTTACTGGCACTAAGAATGTTAAGGCGGATGCCCTCTCGAGGAGTTTCCTTGCGGACTCTCCTGAGTTATCTGATCCTTCTGTTATTTTGAAAGAGGGTGTAGTTCTTTCCGCCATCTCGCCCAATTTGAGACTGGCTCTATAAGGGTGTCAGGAGGATAAACCCGAGCGCTGCCCTATTGGAAAATTGTTTGTCCCAGACCAGTGGAAAAAGAGTGTGATGTCTGAGATTCATTGTTCCGCGTTGGCCGGTCATCCCGGAATTTTTGGTACCAGAGACTTGGTTAGTCAGTCCTTTTGGTGGCCTACTTTGTCTCGTGACGTCAGGGAATTTGTGCAGTCCTGCGGGACTTGCTCTCGCTCCAAGCCTTGCTCTCGCTCTAGTGGTTTGTTGATGCCATTGCCTGTGCCCAAGAGACCATAGACCCATATCTCTATGGATTTCATTTCCGACCTCCCTGTTTCTCAGAGAATGACCGTTATCTGGGTGATTTGTGATAGGTTTTCCAAAATGATACATCTTGTGCCATTACCTAAGTTGCCTTCCTCCTCCGAATTGGTGCCTTTGTTCCTTCAGCACGTGGTTCGGTTACACGGCATTCCTGAGAACATTGTGTCTGACAGAGGAGTCCAGTTTGTTTCCAGATTTTGGAGGACTTTTTGTTCTAAACTTGGTGTTCAATTGTCTTTCTCCTGGCTTTTCATCGTCAGACCAATGGACAAACTGAGAGAACAAACCAGACATTGGAGACTTATCTGAGATGCTTTGTGTCTGCTGATCAAGATGACTGGGTCTCTTTTTTGCCTTTGGCTGAGTTTGCTCTTAATAATAGGGCTAGCTCTGCCACTGTCTGTCCAGGTGTTGACTCTGTTGTGGAGCGTATGCAGCAGATTTGGGACCAGGTAGTGGAGAGGTTGTCCCTCTCTCAGGAGAGGGCCCAGCGGTTTGCCCACCGGCATAGGACTGATGGTCCTCGGTTTGAAGTGGGGGACTTGGTCTGGTTGTCCTCAAGAAATATCCCTATGAGAGTTGCATCTCCTAAGTTTAAGCCTAGGTTCATTGGACCTTATAAGATCATGGAGATTCTTAATCCTGTTTCCTTTCGTTTACTTCTTCCAGGGACATTTAAGATCCATAACGTGTTCCACAAGTCCTTATTGAAGAGGTTTGTCGAGCCAGTGGTTCCTATGGCTGCGCCTCCTGACCCTGTTTTGGTTGAGGGCAATCTGGAGTATGTGGTTGAGAAAATATTGGATTCTCGTTTTTCTAGACGGAAACTCCAGTATTTGGTTAAGTGGAGAGGTTATGGTCAGGAGGACAATTCTTGGGTGTTTGCTTCGGACATCCATTCTAGGAGACTGATCCGTGCGTATCACAGAGCTCATCCTGACCGACCTGGTTGCCCAAATGAGGGTTTGGTGACCCCTCCTCAAGGGGGATAACTGTTGTGAATGTGTTAGAAATGAATTCTGAGCAGAAGCTCCCTCTGGTGGTTACAAACAGTACTGAACCATTCAATGAGGATTGGCAATCAGGAGTTACAGACTGGTCTTATATAAGGGAGGTTCCCTCCCATCATTGTTGCCGGTGATCAACTGTTCTTGTCTCAACTGTGGTTCCTGGTTCACTTGGAAGCTTGCTGAGTCTTGCCTCTTCTCCTGCTCTCAGATAAGATATTTTCTGTTTTTTGTTTTTGTGCTTACCATTTGCATATTTCTCTGCATTTCTGTGAGGTTAGCCAGGTCTCCCCCCCCCTGGGGGGCTTGGGCTCCTCTCAGTTCTTCTGGAGCCACTGTTATTTGTTCATTTGCCTTTTCCAGTTTTTTCAGTGGCTGCGGCTTAGTTTTGTTACACCAGAGAACTAATTTAGGTGGTAGAGGTCGTGTGATCTCAGGTGTTTTTGCAATTAGTAGAGTTGGTATTTTTTAGGGTTTTTTGGATTGCAGTAAGTGTCCTTCCTATCCTTTTCTGTCTAGGAAGATTGGGCCCCAACGTTTGCTCATACTATTTTCTGTCTGTGTCTGTATTTCCTCTTGTCTAACCGCCATTACATGTTTGGGGGCTTCCTATGTTCTTTGGGGATCTGCTCCGGGGCAGATAGCTTTCCTCTTTCTATCTTTAGGTGTAGTTAACCTCTCAGGCTGTGACGAGGCGTCTAGGACCAACGTAGGAACGCTCCACGGCTGCCTTTAGTTGTGGTGGTTAGTCAGGGTACTGCAATCCAGTAGATTCCAACCTCTCTGGTGTATTGCCGTTTTTGCCTGCTCTCCTCAGCTACCAAATCATAACAGTATCACCAGCCAAACTGAAAAATATATGGTACTTAACAGAAGGGAAAAATAGTAAAAGAAAAAAGAAAGTTGTCAGAAATTTTTTTTTTCTCTGTTTGTTTTTTCCCTCTTTTTCTCTGGGTGCTGAGGAGGATTTTTTTTCCTCTCAATGGAGTTTGCACAGTTGTCTGGCCGTGTGGATCAGCTTGCCACTGAAGTTCGGAGTATTGCTACCTATCTTGCAGGGTTGCCGGTTGTGGAACCTAGGATCCCCATGCCAGATTTATTTTTGGGGGATCGAGCTAAATTTCTGAATTTCAAAAATAACTGTAAGTTGTTTTTTGCCTTAAAACCTAAGTCCTCAGGGAACGCAGCACAGCAGGTTCAAATTGTCATCTCTCTCCTGCATGGCGATCCTCAGGATTGGGCTTTTTCCCTGACACCTGGGGACCCTGTTTTGAGTAATGTTGATGCATTTTTTCTGGCTCTGGGGTTATTGTACGATGAACCTAATGTCACTGATCAAGCTGAAAAAACCTTGTTGGCATTAAATCAGGGGCTTGAGGACGCTGAATTGTACTGTCAGAAATTCCGAAAGTGGGCAGTCCTGACCAAATGGAATGATGATGCTTTGGCAGCCTTTTTTCGGAAGGGTCTGTCAGAGAAAGTAAAAGATGTTATGGTTGGTTTCCCTGCTCCCTCTGGTCTCAATGATTCTATGTCATTAGCGATTCAAATTGACAGACGTTTGCGTGAGCGTAGAGGTATGCGTGGAATAGTGTTGCCTTGTGAACCAGCTTCCAAACACATGCAGTGTGATAGAGTGGCTTCTGGGGCACAGCGTCATGAGTTTCGAAAACGCAATGGGTTATGTTTCTACTGTGGTGACGCCTCTCATGCTATTTCAGTCTGCCCTAAGCGGGGAAGACGTTTTGCACGCTCAGTTGTCTTGGGTAGTGTTCAGACTAAATTTCTGTTGACTGTTACCCTGATTTGCTCCCTGTCCACATTTTCTGCTCAGGATTTTGTTGATTCGGGAGCAGCTATTAACCTGATGGATTTTGATTTTGCTAAACGTTGTGGGTTTCCCTTGATACCCCTACGGAAGTCTATTCCCCTACTGGGGATTGATTCTACCCCTTTGGCTGAGAATAAACCCCAGTTCCCTACTCAGGTGATAATGAGGGTTGAACCTGATCATCAGGAGAGTTGCAAATTTTTGGTGCTGTATAATCTGCATGACATTATTGTACTAGGTTTCCCTTGGTTACAGTCTCATAATCCTGTTTTGGATTGGAAATCTGTGTCTGTAACCAGTTGGGGCTGCCAATGTGTTAATGCCAACACTCCTGTTTTTTCTGCCTCTCCCCAGGCTCAGGATGTTCCTGACTTTTTGACTGATTTTTCTGATGTGTTTAGCGAAAGTAAATCTGCATCCTTGCCCCCCCATAGGAGCTATGACTGCGCTATTGAATTAGTGCCTGGTAGTATATTCCCTAAAGGTCGCCTTTTTAACTTGTCTGTACCTGAACATGACGCTATGCGGTCTTATATCAAGGAGTCATTGGAGAAGGGTCATATCAGACCATCCTCTTCACCCTTGGGTGCCGGTTTTTTCTTTGTGGCCAAAAAGGATGGTTCATTAAGGCCGTGTATTGATTATCGTCTCTTGAACAATATCACTGTGAAATATCAGTATCCGTTACCCTTGATTTCTGACCTGTTTTCCAGGGTGAAAAGTGCTACTTGGTTTACCAAGCTTGACCTCAGGGGGGCGTATAACCTTATTCGCATTAAGCACGGGGATGAATGGAAGACAGTGTTTAATACCCCAGAGGGGCATTTTGAGTACCTAGTGATGCCCTTTGGGCTCACTAATGCTCCTTCCGTCTTCCAGTCCTTCATGAATGACATTTTCAGGGATTTTGTGGATAAATTTCTGATTGTCTATTTGGATGATATCTTGATTTTTTCCAATAACTGGGACTCTCATGTGAAACATGTTCGGACTGTGTTCCAGATTTTGAGAGAGAATGCTCTGTATGTGAAGGGATCAAAGTGTCTTTTTGGCGTACAGAGGATCTCATTTCTGGGATTCATTTTGTCCCCATCTGTTATTGAAATGGACCCGGTCAAGGTTCAGGCCATCTGTGATTGGGTCCAACCTACTTCATTAAAGGCTCTTCAGAGATTCTTGGGTTTTGCCAATTTTTATCATAAATTTATTGGTAATTTCTCTGTTATTGTTAAACCATTGACTGATTTGACCAAAAAGGGTTCTGATGTGGTGAATTGGCCTCCTGAGGCAGTCTCTGCGTTTCAGGAACTTAAGCAGAGATTCACTTCTGCTCCTGTTCTACGGCAGCCTGATGTTTCTCTGCCATTTCAGGTGGAGGTTGATGCCTCTGAAATTGGGGCAGGTGCCGTTTTGTCCCAAAGATATCCAGAGACCTCTAAAAGTAACCCTTGTGCCTTTTTCTCTCTAAAATTTTCTCCAACTGAACGTAATTATGACGTGGGTAATCGGGAGCTATTGGCCATGAAGTGGGCTTTTGAAGAGTGGAGACATTGGCTGGAGGGAGCCAAACATCAGGTGGTGGTCCTCACGGACCATAAGAATCTGGTTTATCTGGAATCAGCCAAGCGACTTAATCCTAGACAGGCCAGGTGGGCCTTGTTTTTCACACGTTTTAATTTTGTGGTTTCCTTTCTTACTGGCACTAAGAATGTTAAGGCGGATGCCCTCTCGAGGAGTTTCCTTGCGGACTCTCCTGAGTTATCTGATCCTTCTGTTATTTTGAAAGAGGGTGTAGTTCTTTCCGCCATCTCGCCCAATTTGAGACTGGCTCTATAAGGGTGTCAGGAGGATAAACCCGAGCGCTGCCCTATTGGAAAATTGTTTGTCCCAGACCAGTGGAAAAAGAGTGTGATGTCTGAGATTCATTGTTCCGCGTTGGCCGGTCATCCCGGAATTTTTGGTACCAGAGACTTGGTTAGTCAGTCCTTTTGGTGGCCTACTTTGTCTCGTGACGTCAGGGAATTTGTGCAGTCCTGCGGGACTTGCTCTCGCTCCAAGCCTTGCTCTCGCTCTAGTGGTTTGTTGATGCCATTGCCTGTGCCCAAGAGACCATAGACCCATATCTCTATGGATTTCATTTCCGACCTCCCTGTTTCTCAGAGAATGACCGTTATCTGGGTGATTTGTGATAGGTTTTCCAAAATGATACATCTTGTGCCATTACCTAAGTTGCCTTCCTCCTCCGAATTGGTGCCTTTGTTCCTTCAGCACGTGGTTCGGTTACACGGCATTCCTGAGAACATTGTGTCTGACAGAGGAGTCCAGTTTGTTTCCAGATTTTGGAGGACTTTTTGTTCTAAACTTGGTGTTCAATTGTCTTTCTCCTCGGCTTTTCATCATCAGACCAATGGACAAACTGAGAGAACAAACCAGACATTGGAGACTTATCTGAGATGCTTTGTGTCTGCTGATCAAGATGACTGGGTCTCTTTTTTGCCTTTGGCTGAGTTTGCTCTTAATAATAGGGCTAGCTCTGCCACTGTCTGTCCAGGTGTTGACTCTGTTGTGGAGCGTATGCAGCAGATTTGGGACCAGGTAGTGGAGAGGTTGTCCCTCTCTGATGGTCCTCGGTTTGAAGTGGGGGACTTGGTCTGGTTGTCCTCTAGAAATATCCCTATGAGAGTTGCATCTCCTAAGTTTAAGCCTAGGTTCATTGGACCTTATAAGATCATGGAGATTCTTAATCCTGTTTCCTTTCGTTTACTTCTTCCAGGGACATTTAAGATCCATAACGTGTTCCACAAGTCCTTATTGAAGAGGTTTGTCGAGCCAGTGGTTCCTATGGCTGCGCCTCCTGACCCTGTTTTGGTTGAGGGCAATCTGGAGTATGTGGTTAAGAAAATATTGGATTCTCGTTTTTCTAGACGGAAACTCCAGTATTTGGTTAAGTGGAGAGGTTATGGTCAGGAGGACAATTCTTGGGTGTTTGCTTCGGACATCCATTCTAGGAGACTGATCCGTGCGTATCACAGAGCTCATCCTGACCGACCTGGTTGCCCAAATGAGGGTTCGGTGACCCCTCCTCAAGGGGGGTACTGTTGTGAATGTGTTAGAAATGAATTCTGAGCAGAAGCTCCCTCTGGTGGTTACAAACAGTACTGAACCATTCAATGAGGATTGGCAATCAGGAGTTACAGACTGGTCTTATATAAGGGAGGTTCCCTCCCATCATTGTTGCCGGTGATCAATTGTTCTTGTCTCAACTGTGGTTCCTGGTTCACTTGGAAGCTTGCTGAGTCTTGCCTCTTCTCCTGCTCTCAGATAAGATATTTTCTGTTTTTTGTTTTTGTGCTTACCATTTGCATATTTCTCTGCATTTCTGTGAGGTTAGCCAGGTCTCCCCCCCCCCTGGGGGGCTTGGGCTCCTCGCAGTTCTTCTGGAGCCACTGTTATTTGTTCATTTGCCTTTTCCAGTTTTTTCAGTGGCTGAGGCTTAGTTTTGTTACACCAGAGAACTAATTTAGGTGGTAGAGGTCGTGTGATCTCAGGTGTTTTTGCAATTAGTAGAGTTGGTATTTTTTTAGGGTTTTTTGGATTGCAGTAAGTGTCCTTCCTATCCTTTTCTGTCTAGGAAGATTGGGCCCCAACGTTTGCTCATACTATTTTCTGTCTGTGTCTGTATTTCCTCTTGTCTAACCGCCATTACATGTTTGGGGGCTTCCTATGTTCTTTGGGGATCTGCTCCGGGGCAGATAGCTTTCCTCTTTCTATCTTTAGGTGTAGTTAACCTCTCAGGCTGTGACGAGGCGTCTAGGACCAACGTAGGAACGCTCCACGGCTGCCTTTAGTTGTGGTGGTTAGTCAGGGTACTGCAATCCAGTAGATTCCAACCTCTCTGGTGTATTGCCGTTTTTGCCTGCTCTCCTCAGCTACCAAATCATAACAATACCCTAAAGTTGTACTTTGAATTAAAGGGGTTGTACAGTACTAAGATAGTAGCCATTTGTAGGTACTGAAGTGATTGGGAACTGGGTTGCAGTACCAAGGATGACCACTACACAGTGATGTTCCTGGTTCATACAGTCTTTTCATTCATCAGCAGCGGCGTCCTCTTACAGATGACTACTAGGTTGCCGAGTGTCGTACCACTCTGATCTAATAATACTAGGGATCGGTCAAGAATAACTTGGTACTAGAAACCTATCTAAATGGTCAGGAACATGTGATCCAGAAAATGTAACTTCAGAGGGTTTATTTCACCCTGATCATGAGCTTTGTGGTTGAATGTACTTTTCTTTGCATCATTTGGGATCAAGGATAAACTAAAAAGAGACCATGCAAACAATGTCCTTGATGAGAGCAGGTCCAGAAAAACGATGTGAACAGCAAACACAGGGATGATGAATGAGTCACGGAAAGGATGTGGAGGAGAAACAAACCCCAGGTCCTTCGATGGGTGGCAAAATCCAGCACCATAAAGAAGAGCTTAGTTTGGTCTTTGCTTTTTCACTGTACCACCAATTTATCTATTCTAAGTATTATGAGCTCAGCTTTCCAGGAGATTAACCATCAAAATGTACCGTAATAAATGAACTGATACAGGCCAAATATGATATCCATTTCATGGATATCGTTTATGCCAGATAGGCAATTTTGTTGAATCGGAAAAATCTCAAGTAACCAACCTCTACTCACTGGTTACATATCAACAATGAGGCCCTCCATGTATCAAACTGTACATTTAGGATTCATTTTTTTGTTCTATGTTATACACCGCGTTCCAAATTATTATTCAAACACTACTTTTTTCTGATTTTCGAAAATGGTTGATACAAATGTTTGAAATCATCCACTGTTAGAGGATAAATCATGTTTTATTGGATAAACCTCCCAATGATAACAGTAATTTTTTAGAAATAAAAAACTCAAAATGCCCTGTTCCAAGTTATTTATACACAACAGGGTTTCTAACAGTTTTATAGGTTGTAAAGAAATGAAAATAGTCACTAGTTGAATTTGCAGCATTTTATCACATTTACTGAAATCAAAATCTTTTTCAATATAAAACATCTTAACAGGCCAAGTTACATGTTAGCATAGGCCCTTCTTTAGAATCACCTTCACAAGTCTTGGTTCCATTGAACTTTTGAGTTTTTGGATAGTTTCTGCTTGAATTTCTTTGCAGGATGTCTGAATGGCCTCCCAGAGCTGCTGTTTCAATGTGAACTGCCTCCTACCCTCATTGATCTTATGCTTGAGGATACTCCAAAGGTTCTCAATGGGGTTGAGGTCAGGGAGGATGGTGGCCACTGGCCACACTATGAGTTTTTCTCCTTTTATGCCCATAGTAGCCAATGATTCAGACTTATTCTTTGCAGCATGAGATGATGCACTGTCATGCATGAATATACTTTTTTTTGCAATGAATGGCACAGTTCTTTTTGTGCCACGGAACAAAATGATGAGTTAGAAACTTTATATACTTTGTCAAAGTCATTTCCGCACCTTCAGGGACCTCAAGGGACCTACCAGCTTTCTCCCCATGATTCCAGCCCAAAACATGACTCTGCCACCTTCTTCCTGACATCGCAACCTTGTTGGGACATGGTGGCCATTCACCAACCATCCACTACTCCATCCATCTGGACCATTCAGAGTTGCACAGCAGTCATCAGTAAACAAGACAGTTTTGACATTAGTCTTCATGCATGTCTTGGCCCAGTCAATGATTTCTGCTTATGAGCACTGTTTAGTGGTGGCCGAATAGTAGATTTATGCACAACTGCAAGCCTCTGGAGGAGCCTACAACTTGATGTTCATGAAAGTCCAGAGGTACCAGCAGTTTCAAATACCTGTTTGCTGCTTTGTAATGGTATTTAGAACTCTTAATCCAATGTATTTGACTGACAGAAACCTTCTTCATTATGCCTTTATCTGCACCAACCTGTCTATGCTCAGCCACAAATCTCTTCACAGTACTTTATCAGCATGCACAATAGACAAATCTAGCATGCCAAAACAACAGCAAAAACCGCAAGAAAAAACAAGCAAAACCTGCTTTTTTTCTGCAGCTTCTTTCCTGCCAAGAGATCGGGTTTTGCTGCAGAAAAAAAAGCTGAAAAAACGCCAAGTGTGAACTTACCCGTAGTATGAATGAAATCTGCTGCAAAAATGCTGAAAGAATTGACATACTGCTGATTTACAGTAAATCTGCACTAAATCTGCAAGTCAAAAATAAGCAATGTGTGCATGAGACTTCAGGACTCTCGTTAACCTTGCTGGCATCAGGAAACCCTTCAGGTTTTGTGAAAAATGAGGGCAGAAAATAACTGTGACACAAACATAACGAATCTGCAACATGTGCACAAGCCATCAAATAGTTTGCCTTTGATTGACCTCACCTAGCAAACTAATTATAGCAGGTGTCTGAGATTGATTTCAGTGTAAAGAACCCTGAACCACAAACTATCTATGAGTTTATTTGAAAAACAAAAATTACTTCTTTATGACACTTAAATCTAATTTGCATAATAATTTGTCTGGGGGCCACAAATGCCTCCCAAAACCTTTCAGAAGCCAGCGATTTCAGAAGGTTTTTTTTGCATAATGCTGTTTTATTAACACTCACAGCCTCAATGAAAATCCAATGAGCAGAAAGTAAGGGTTTCAGAATGCAGTAAAGGGCTTGGAGGATTTGAGACCTGCAAATGAGGGTCTGCATGAAACACACAGGAATGCTCTGACACATCCATCAGTAAAATGGGTATCTAATGTTAACTGGTGGCCTTTAAAAACTATGTCTGTTCTGCGGGTCATTTCCTTCCTGCTCCATTAAGTACTCTTACATCATGGAGTGGTTGCAGATGATTGGAGCTGGCACAATACAGCTCTGGCAAAAATTAAGGGACCACCACATCAAATCCCTGTCATGGGCAGCCCATTCTCCAGACCTGAACCCCATTGAAAACCTCTGGAATGTAATCAGGAGGAAGATGGATAGTCACAAGCCATCAAACAAAGAAGAACTGCTTACATTTTTACGCCAGAAGCCGTGTGAAAGACTGGTGGCAAGCATGCCAAGGCGCATGAAAGTTGTTTTTAAAAATCATGATTATTCCACAAAATATTGATCTCTGAACTCTTCCTGAGTTAAAATATTAGTATTGTTGTTTCTAAATGACTATGAACTTGTTTTCTTTGCATTATTTGAGGTCCGAAAGCACTGTTTTTTTTTTTAATTTTGACCATTTTTCTTTGTCAGCAAAAAAATACAAAATTTATTGCTTGGAAATTCGGTGACATGTTGTCAGAAGTTTATAGACTAAAATAACAATTTACATTTTACTCTTAAATATACCTATACAGAGAAAAATCAGACAAACTGAACATTTGAAAGTGGTCTCTTAATTTTTGCCAGAGCTGTATAGAGCATGTTCTAGCTGTGTTATACAGCCACCAGCCACCTCTACTAGCCTCAAGTAGAGTGTCTCCAATCACTGCTGTTTAACCACTTACATGCTGGTATCAATATCTTACAACAGCATTTAATAAGCAATCCTGGTCAGTTGTCCATTTGGGTGCCCATCACCAATTTCCTTTGCAACGCGAGAGCTGATGGGTTGCCTCCTTCTCCACCATCTTTGTGTGTTGGGCTTCACAGGAGACCATGATTTTCACTATATACTGCAATACTGAAGTTGTCTCTCAGTATATTATATGTTGAAATGAATTATGGAAACCACCCTGAATACCTTAGCCTAAAACTATATCTTAATATATCATAAACTTATATAGCAATATATCATATAATAATATATCATATATGTATTATACGGTGGAGAAAATAAGTAGTTAATACACTGCCAAATTTGCAAGTTTTCCCACCTACAAAGAATGGAGAGGTCTGTAATTTTTGTCCTAGGTACACTTCACCTGTGAGAGACAGAATCTAAAAATAACCAGAAAATCACATTGTATGGGACCACAGTCTTAAACATTACAGTTAGTAACACACTACGCCGTCATGGATTATAATCATGCAGTGAATGCAAGGTCACCCAGCTCATGCTATCATATGTCCAGACCCATTTGATGTTCACCAATGACCGTCTAGATAATGCAGAGGAGGCATGGGAGAAGGTCATGTGGTCAGATGAGACCAAAATAGAATTTTAGGTATCAACTCTACTCGCCATGTTTGGAGGAAGAAGAAGGATCAGTACAACTCCAAGAACATTGTTCCAACCGTGAAGCATGGTGGGGGAAACATCATGCTTTGGGGTTGCTTTTCTGCAAAGGGGACAGGACAACTACACCATATTGAAGGAGGATGGATGGGGTTATATATCGCAAGACTTTGGCCAACAACCTCCTCCCCTCAGTAAGAGCGTTGGGTTGTGGCTGGGTCTTCTAGCATGACAATGACCCGTAACACACAGCCAGGGCAACTAAGTAATGGCTATATATGAAGCATTTCAAGGTCCCAGAGTGGCCTAGCCAGTCTCCAGACCTGAACCCAATATAGAATCTTTGGAGAGAGCTGAAACTCAATGTTGTCCAGCAACAGCCTCGGAACTTGAAAGATCTGGAGAGACACTGTATGGAGGAGTGGGCCAAAATCCCTGCTGCAGTGTGTACAAACTTGGTCAAGAACTACAGGAAATGTCTGACCTCTGTAATTGCTAACAAAGGTTTCTGTACCAAATATATATATATTTATATTTTTTTTGTATCAAATACTTATTTCATGCAATAAAATAAAAATTAATTATGCAAAAATCATACAATGTAATTTTCTGGATTTTTTTTAAAGATTCTGTACACAGTTTTTGACCATATTTTATTGTACTGGTAATCCTTCCGAATCCCTTGTTCTCCTGTAATAAAATTAAAATATATAAAACAACCATATTCTTACCTCTCCGGCATTCAGTCAGGTCCCATGCTGCAATCCATCTGAAAGGGTTTAACATGTTTACAGCGGGGACCGGAGCTAATGCTGGCAGCCTCGCTGTAAACCCACGAATGAATGAGTTCATCTCCCGGCTGACAGGAGATGAAGTGATTAGCTGGGAAGCTTAATTGATTGCTTCCCATGCTAAACTCAAAAACTGTGTATTTATTTCATTAAAATTATTTTTAATTAATGTGTGTATGTTTTTTAACCATTTAATACAATCGGATTAATAATGGATAGTTGTCTAATTGACAACTTTCAATTATTAACCTGGCTTAAGGTCACCTTCCAATAGCAAGGTGGCCTTAACCCATTATTAACCCATTAGCCACCGCTACAGGGCAATGGGAATAGACGGGCTAAGTGCCAGAAAATGCGCATCTAATCATAGATAGCTTGGGGCAGATGTTAGTAGCCAGGGGGGGCACAAAATAAATGCACCCTCCCTAGGCTATTATTATCTGCCCCCACTCACTGGCTTTCCCTGATTGGTGGAGAAAATACCACGGGAGCCCACGCATTTTTTTTCAACGAATTTACACATTTAATTAGCACCTACATGTATGAAATTTTGCACACATACAGTCATGGCCAAAAGTTTTGAGAATGACACAAATATTAATTTTTACAAAGTCTACTGCTTCACTTTTTCTAATGGCAATTTGCATATAATCCAGAATGTTATAAAGAGTGATCAGCTTAACAGCAATTACTTGCAAAGTCAATATTTGGCTAGAAAATGAACTTTATCCCCCAAAACACATTTCAACATCATTGCAGCCCTGCCTTAAAATGACCAGCTAACCTCTTTTCAGTGATTGCTCCATTAACACAGGTGTGGGTGTTGATGAGGACATGGCTGGAGATCAATCTGTCATGATTAAGTAAGAATGACACCACTGGGCATTTTAAAAGGAGGCTGGTGCTTGGCATCATTGTTTCTCTTCTGTTAACCATGGTTATCTCTAAAGAAACACGTGCAGTCATCATTGCAATGCACAAAAATGGCCTAACAGGGAAGAGTATCGCAGCTAGAAAGATTGCACCTCAGTCAACAATCTATCGCATCATCAAGAACTTCAAGGAGAGAGGTTCCATTGTTGCCAAAAAGGCTTCAGGGCACCCAAGAAAGACCAGCAAGCGCCAGGACCGTCTCTTAAAAGTGTTTCAGCTGCGGGATCGGGCTATCAGCAGTGCAGAGCTTGCTCAGGAATAGCAGCAGGCAGGTGTGAGTGCATCTGCACGCACTGTGAGGCGGAGACTCTTGGAGCAAGGCCTGGTCTCAAGGAGGGAAGCAAAGAAGCCACTTCTCTCCAGAAAAAACATCATGGACAGACTGATATTCTGCAAAAGGTACAGGCAGTGGACTGCTGAGGACTGGGGTAAAGTTATTTTCTCTGATGAATCCCCTTTTTGATTGTTTGGGACATCAGGAAAACGCCTCATTCGGAGAAGACAAGGTGAGCGCTACCACCAGTCTTGTCTCATGCCAACTGTTAAGCATCCTGAAACCATTCATGTGTGGGGTTGCTTCTCAGCCAAGGGAATCGGCTCTCTCACAGTCTTGCCTAAAAACACAGCCATGAATAAAGAATGGTACCAGAATGTCCTCCAAGAGCAACTTCTCCCAACCCTCCAAGAGCAGTTTGGCGATCAACAATGCCTTTTCCAGCATGATGGAGCACATTGCCATAAAGCAAAGGTGATAACTAAATGGCTCAGGGAACAAAACATAGAGATTTTGGGTCCATGGCCTGGAAACTCCCCAGATCTTAATCCCATTGAGAACTTGTGGTCAATCATCAAGAGACGGGTGGACAAACAAAAACCTAAAAATTCTGACAAAATGAAAGCATTGATTGTGCAAGAATGGACTGCTATCAGTCAGGATTTGGTCCAGAAGTTGATTGAGAGCATGCCAGGGAGAATTCCAGAGGTCCTGAAGAAGAAGGGTCAACACTGCAAATATTGACTTGCTGCGTTAACTCATTCTAACTGTCAATATAAGCTTTTGTTACTCATATGTTTGCAATTATTATATTTCTGTCTGTGATAAAAACATCTGTCAAACACACATGAAAACCAGAGGGCAGCAGATCATGTAAAAATATAATATTTGTGTCATTCTCAAAACTTTTGGCCATGACTGTACACTCATGTAATTGTTAATCAAAGCCATATATCAAACTACATGAAATAAAATGGTTTACTGTATGTAAACCATGTGTCATTTCATGTCGGGTTCTGTAATTTTACAGAAGCCGGCAATTGAATTAGCGGCTATTATACTGTAGAAGTGTATGAACTATAAATATATGTATATATAAATATATATGTCACAATGACATGTATATATACAGTACAGACCAAAAGT
This sequence comes from Oophaga sylvatica, assembly GCA_033576555.1. NCBI lineage: Eukaryota > Metazoa > Chordata > Amphibia > Anura > Dendrobatidae > Oophaga > Oophaga sylvatica. The sequence goes on along the minus strand of JARQOD010000006.1, from coordinate 394,452,639 downwards.
TTGGACACACCTTCTCATTCAAACATTTTTCTGTATTTTCATGGCTATGAAAATTGTAGAATCACACTGAAGGCATCAAAATTATGAATTAACACATGTGGAATTATACATTACACTTTACAAAAAAGTGTGAAACAACTGAAAATATGTCTTATATTTTAGGTTCTTCAAAGTAGCCACCTTTTGCTTTGATTACTGCTTTGCACGCATTAAAGGTGAACGGATGGATTCTACATGCCTGGTTCCCACCGTGAAGCATGGAGGAGGTGGTGTGATGGTGTGGGGGTGCTTTTCTGGTGACTCTGTGGGGGATTTGAAGGCATAGTGAACCAGAATGGCTGCTACAGCATCTTGCAGCAGCATGCTATTCCATCTGGTTTGCGTTTAGTTGGACCATCATTTATTTTTCAACAGGACAATGACCCCAAACACACCTCCAGGCTGTGTAAGGGCTATTTGACCAAAAAGGAGTGTGTTGGGGTGCTACGCCAGATGACCTGGCTTCCACAGCCACCAGACCTGAACCCAATCGAGATGGTTTGGGGTGAGCTGGACCGCTCACCGCTTCAATTTTGAATAAATCCCCAACAGTGTCACCAGCAAAGCACCCCCACACCATCACACCACCTCCTCCATGCTTCACGGTGGGAACTAGGCATGTAGAGTCCATCCGTTCACCTTTTCTGCGTGCAAAGCAGTAATCAAAGCAAAAGGTGGCTATTTTGAAGAACCTAGAATATAAGACATATTTTCAGTTGTTTCACACTTTTTTGTTAAGTATAATGTATAATTCCACATGTGTTAATTCATAATTTTGATGCCTTCAGTGTGAATGTACAATTTTCATAGTCATGAAAATACAGAAAAATCTTTGAATGAGATGGTGTGTCCAAACTTTTGGTCTGTACTGTATATATATATATATATATATATATATATATATATATATATTTATTCTATGTGTATATATCTATTCTTTCTTTTGTGATGTAAAAACTGTCATTGGGATCCATTATATGTCGGTTTTGCAAGCCGGCGAGAAAATCTCGCCGTACAGATGCCATACGGATGACATACGGATGCTTACATGCACAAAATACGCAGCCACACCTTGACAACGGATGAAATACGGATCACTGTGCCGGGAACATTTCTGCGTATTACGGCCGTACAATACGGTCCGTATTTTTATACGTTGAGTGTGACTCCAGCCTTACCCAGTGACTCTAAAGATGGAAAACGACTCTGCCGCACAAACTTTCCTATACTGGAAACTGCTGATCTTTGATGGCCCAGGTACTGGCCACCACTGTTCAGGGTATGATAATTCACTAGATGTCATAGCTACAGAGCATCATGAGAAAGTCCAAGCTGCAGCAACGCAAAGTGACATTAGCCTGCTCTCTCATGCTTCAGTAGTGTGAGAATTGTTGATGGGAAAATGTTTTCTTTTTGCAAACCACGAATCAAATCTCAAAATCTTCGAATTCACATGTAATTACGAATTTCAGCAAATTTGATTTGAATTTGACCCTCTGTGGAACGATCCGCTCATTTCTAGTACGTATATTAACGTCGCTGATCGATTGATGCAAACACTGATGCATATGCTTCTAACTGTCCAATGACTTGAAAATTTAGCTCCTTCCTTAGCTTTAATCTACACTCCCTAACACATTCTGGTTTGCAAATACTTTCTTAATATAATCAATAATATCTAGATAGCTACGATCCATAGTTATATCTATGTAATTTTTTCAGCAATGATGCTAAAAATTACAGTGCTCTATGTTTTCGAGCTAATGCAGTTTTTAGACCCAGATCTGTGGCTCCTTGCACCCCATAGAGCAGAAAGTTTGTACTTTCACTGGTGAAGAGGAATTTAGTACATTCTTAAAGCTTGTGATAGACAAGTCATTGGGATTCAAGGCCTGATCATGTTGATCACTGTAATCAGGACCACTTTAATCCTGACATCGATTTAGGACTGTATTAAATCTAAAAACATTGCAATTACTCTCTGAAAGGCTTCGCAGCAGGAGATCCAAATCATTTGACTCACCCATTTTCCTAGTCACTGACTCTTTGTTTTAGCGCACATATACATCATCATCATACCTACACTGCACAGGTCCCAAGCCATCTAAACAATATTACAATGTGAATATTACCATGGTGAAATTTAAAAGCTTTTTCATTTGATGCTAAGTAAATCTGTTCCCTATAAACTTACCTCTTAAATCTTTCCACTACCACATATTGTTTGCATTTGCTTTTGTGACGCTGTAACTGTGAAATTGATTGTACAATTTAATGAATATGACATTAATAATCGCCAATACCTGGAATTCTGTTGCCAGCATAGATTTAACTTAAAAATGGCTTATTTTTTAAATCAATTTTTTATGTGTTAATTTTTTTTTTTGTCATTTTTGATATATCACTCTATACTAAAATTAAAAAATAGAACTCTTGCAAATTTCTCATTTGCCACTGGGGCTTTTTTATAATCTAACTTCATATTGTTTCAGCAAATACCACATGTACATTAGCCACGATCATCTTATGTTTTGCATTGAAGTGTCTAAAGAGCGGGTGCAAAGGACATTCTGAAGGGAGAAGGAGCTGTGACATCAGCTATTGTGATTGGTAGATTCTGTGTTATCAGCTGTGTATAGAGATGTTATCTGTCATCTTAATTCAACATCTGATGATGAGGAGCTCTGTAGAAAAATATTCCTGATAGGATGGGAAGTTTAAGTTTAAAAACCTCAATGGCCAGTGTAAAAATTCCAATATTAATCTTTTTTTCTTTTAAATATAGATCGTAATTTTTTTTTTAAAAAAAAGCATTTTTAAAAAATATATGTAAAACAGAAACCAGATTTGAACCATAGGTAATTTTGTGATAATAACTCCCCTTTAATTGGACTTATGTTCTAGTTTGTTCTCCCTTAGTATGCGGTAAATGGATATGAAAGGGTAATGATATCACATTCCCAATATGTGTGAAGAAATGTTATATTATTTCTTAAATAAAATAATTTTCTACCATTTATGATGCCGTAGTGCCTGTGTAACTGCTTCATATAGCTGTCTGTTCTGCTGCTGCTTTTACTCATTTTATTACAGGCCCTGCACTCACATGTACTTAATTAGATAACTTAGCCTCCTTCTGGCCTCTACCTTAATACATATAGTGAGTAAAAAATAAACATAGAAAAATACATCAATTACATAAAATAATACACAAGAAGTATTTGCTGAATTGTTTTAATTAATAAAAAATGCAAAATAATAAGAGTAAAAAAAGCTTTTTTTACTATATGTCCCTATATTGAAGCAATGTATTTGAATTTTCTTTTACATTTCATTGCATAGTCATCTGTTTTTTTGGTACTCAACGGAAAACCCATGGTATGCTCAGAGTATATAAGCGAAAAATTTTCTTTGATCAACCCTTGCCATGCACTTAACATATTTCAAAAGACCAAAGAAATATATTATTCTTATCACACAAAAATATTCCCTTCAAATTCAGTTTATCTCATTTGATGAATACATTTAGCCACATGATAAATGCACATTATTTTCATGGTTGTAGGTATGTTTGAACTTAAAATATGCATCAAATTTTGCTATGGCAAAGGAATGGGGAAAATGGTATTTTGCTTTTGCCTTCAGCACGCTGTTTTGCATCATAGATTAAAGGATTTTCAAAACTAACTGTGATTGTCTTGTCACGGTCGAGATACACATTAGTTGACTGAGCTGAGAATCAAATATGTGAAATTAGTTGCCATTAAAAGCTTGCTTTAGGCAGTTCATTTCTCATCAGCCAAGCTGTGAGAGCCTCCTGCTGTGGACAGTGAACATTAGCTTACTAAATATTGTTGCTAATCAAACTCGGCATTACAAATTGATGTTTCTAAAAGTAAGGAGGTTAAAAATACGGATGAGGAAAGTTTGCTTCAGTGAATGGAGTTTAACCATTAATTGCCGCCTGTTACAAAAAAAGCAAACAAACAATGTTACAATATAACTATGTAATATCTAAATAGTGCCAGATTTGTATGTTGGAAAACATGTATTAGTTTGGCCCGTCCATTATACATCTACAAACCAGGAGAAAAAGAAGTCCAGAAAAGCTCAATAAAATTACATTCTGTTATTTCATTGAATTAAACAAAAATAATAAGGTTCAAAAATGTGGTCACTGGTGAAAATAGTGGTGATCGGGGTGCTATACAGTAGTATCTCTCAAATAATATAATAAATATAGTCATGCGCGTGGGATATTTGCCATAATGGAAGTTATTTACCACTAGCTGAAGAGCCCGGCGCTGCCCGGGCATAGTAACTAACTACGGTTAGTTATAACAAATTGTAATGATTATGTTGTGAGTGGGCTTGGGATGAGTTCTGAGCAGAGGCTCCCTCTGGTGGTTACAAGCGGTGCTGGTCTGTCCAGTGAAGATTGTGAAGATTGTGAGGATTGGGAATCAGGTGTTACTGACTGGTCTTATATAAGGGAGTCACCTTCCCATCAGGTTGCCGGTGATCAATTGTTCTGGTCTGAATCCTTGATTCCTGTTTCCTTTGTAGCCTGCTGTGTCGTGTCTGCATCTCCTGCTAACAGATAAGACATTTTCTTCTTTTTGTTTTTGTGCTTGATTTTTGCATTTTGTCCTGCACTTCTGTGGGGGCCTTCAGGGTCCCCTCCGGGGCTTTTGCCCTCTCAGTTTAGTTCAGTCACTGATGTTTGTACCTTTGCTTTTTCCAGTTTTTTCAGTGGCTGCTGTTTTGATTTTGTTACACCAGAGAACTAATTTAGGTGGTAGAGGTCGTGTAATCTCAGGTGTTTTTGAAATTAGTAGAGTTGGTGCTTTTCAGGGTTTTCTTTGATTGCAGTAAGTACCCTTCCTATCCTTTTCTATTTAGTTAGTTTGGGCCCCAACGTTTGCTCATACTATTTTCTGTCTGTGTCAGTATTTCATCTTGTCTAACCGCCATTACATGTTTGGGGGCTTTCTATTATCTTTGGGGTTCTGCTCCGGGGCAGATAGCTTTCCTATATCTATCTTTAGGTGTAGTTAGTTTCTCAGGCTGTGACGAGGCGTCTAGGACCAACGTAGGAACGCTCCACGGCTGCCTCTAGTTGTGGTGGTTAGTCAGGGTACTGCAATCTCATAGATTCCAACTGCTCTGGTGTATTGCCTTTTTTGCCTGCACTCCTCAGCTACCGAAACATAACATTATCACCGGCCTAAATTTAAAATTGTATGGTACTCACAGAAGGGAAAAAATTTGTGAAAGAAAAAACGATTGTCAGAGTTGTCAGAGATATTTTTCTGTTTGTTGCATTTTTTTTTTTTTTTTTCCCTCTGTATCTCTGGGTGCTGGGGAGGATTTTTTCTCTCAATGGAGTTTGCACAGTTGTCTGGCCGTGTGGATCAGCTTGCCACTGAGGTTCAGAGTATTGCTGCATATCTTGCTAGATTGCCTGTTGTGGAACCTAGGATTCCCATGCCAAATTTGTTTTTAGGGGATCGAGCTAACTTTCAGAATTTCAAAAATAATTGTAAATTGTTTTTTGCCTTAAAATCTAAGTCCTCAGGGAACGCAGCGCAGCAGGTTCAAATTGTCATCTCTCTCCTGCGCGGCGATCCTCAGGATTGGGCTTTTTCCCTGACACCTGGGGATCCTGTTTTGAGTGATGTTGATGCAATACATGAAATACATCAGGATAAGACTTTGCCCACAAACAACCTTGTACGCCCTCAGAGTCCTCCTGAATGGAGAAAGAAAACTGTTGTGAAGAAGAAACGGAGAGTTGTTGTCATGGGCGATTCCCTGTTGAGAGGAACAGAGGCCGCTATCTGCAGACCGGATATAACCTCAAGAGAAATGTGCTGTCTTCCAGGTGCAAAAATTAAAGATGTGTCTGACAGGATATCAGGACTCTTCAGACCTAAAGATGACTACCCATTCCTGCTAATACATGTGGGGACAAATGACACCGCTAGAAACGACCTGGAAACCATCTGCAGTGACTTTGAAAACTTAGGTAAGAAAGTGAAAGAACTGGGAGCGCAGGTGGTCTTCTCTTCCATCCTCCCAGTGGATGGCCATGGAACAAGGAGGTGGAATAAGATTCTGCAGGTGAACAACTGGCTACGTCGATGGTGCCGTCAACAAGGATTTGGATTTCTGGATCACGGAGTGAATTACCTATACGATGGACTACTTGCTAGAGATGGGGTGCACCTTACGAAGACTGGAAAACATGTATTTGGAAGTCGCCTTGCTACACTCATCAGGAGAGCTTTAAACTAGAACAATGTGGGAAGGGAAGCAAAACGCCAGCAAAAGCCATACACTTGACAAATACTATTGAGATTTCTGCTATTAGAAGTGAAGGGGAAGAACAAAGACAAAAAAAGTTACATAATAAAAATATTGAAGGAAGAGAAACCAATCACAAACTAAAGTGTTTCTATACGAATGCACAAAGCATGGGCAACAAACAAGGAGAACTGGAGCTACTAACGCAGGAGAAGAAATATGATTTCATTGGAATCACTGAGACTTGGTGGGACGATACACATGATTGGAATACAAGGCTAGAAGGATACAATTTATTTGCAAGAAACAGACTTGATAAACGAGGAGGAGGTGTTGCATTGTATGTTAGAAAAGCGTATATCTGCACAGAGATTGACGCTTCAGAGACTGGGAGTTCTGTGGAAACTGTTTGGGTAAGAATACAAGGACAGAACAATGGAAAGGACACCATTGTAGGCATTTACTACAGGCCACCTGTGCAAGCTGAAGATATGGATGAACTCTTTATGCATCAAATGGCCAAGTTCTCCAAAAATATGACATAGTGGTCATGGGAGATTTCAACTATCCAGACATTTGTTGGGAATCTCTCTCAGGCAAAACGAACATGTCCAGGAAATTCTTATCCTCTCTTGCTGACAACTTTATCTTCCAAAAGGTAATGGAGAAAACAAGGGGATCTGCTACCTTGGATCTAATCCTCATAAACAGGGAGGAAATGGTGGAGGAGGTAAGAGTGGCTGGGACTCTAGGAGGTAGTGACCATGCTATTTTAGAATTTTGGATAACAAGAGGAGGAAGACCTGTGAAGACTCAGACGTCAAGGTTAGATTTCAGAAAGGCAGATTTTAAGGAACTCAGAAAGAGAATTGGAGGGATCCAATGGCTGGATATCCTTAAGGACAAAAATGTCCAGGAAGGATGGAAAATCTTGAAAAATGAGATTCTCAAAGCACAATCGTTAACAATTCCGAAAAGAGGGAAGAATGGGAAGCATTTAAGGAAACCAGGATGGATGAACATAGAACTTAAACACATGCTAAAAAGGAAGAAAGAAATGTTTATCAAATGGAAAGAGGGAGGCATATCTAAAGAAGAATATAATGCCGTCTGCAGAACCTGCAGGGCACAAATCAGATTATCTAAAGCTGACAATGAATTAAGGCTTGCAAGTGACGTCAAAAACAACAAAAAAGGATTTTGGGGATACGTCAAAAGTAAAAGAAAAGTCAAAGATGCTATAGGATTTTTACAGGATGAAAATGATGAAATGGTAAGTCAGGATGTTGAGAAGGCTGAACTTTTAAATTCCTATTTTGCATCTGTTTTCTCTCAGAAAGGAAATGTAACATCAACTGATCTTCACTGCCCTATTAAAGGAATAGAAGAATCCAGGATATCTATAAACAGAAAGACAGTGAGGAAACACTTAGCTAACATAAATGAATTCAAGTCTCCAGGTCCAGATGAATTACACCCCAGGGTACTGAAGGAGATAGCAGAAGAAATTCTTGAACCACTGTCCATAATCTTTGAAAATTCTTGGAGAACAGGAGAAGTCCCAGAAGACTGGAGAAGAGCAAATGTTGTTCCTATCTTCAAAAAGGGGAAGAAGGTGGACCCAGGGAACTACAGGCCGGTGAGTCTGACTTCTATACCAGGAAAGATCTTTGAACAAATTATTAAAGAACATGTATGCAAGTACCTGGATAAGAATGAAGTGATTAAACAGAGTCAGCATGGGTTTGTAACTAATAAGTCATGTCAGACTAACTTAATTTCCTTCTATGACAGAATCACTGACTGGGTGGATCAGGGAAATGCTGTAGATATAGTATATCTTGACTTCAGCAAAGCATTTGACAAAGTATCTCACACAATCCTTATTGAAAAAATGACTAAGTATGGAATGGACAAGGCAACTGTTAGGTGGATTCATAACTGGCTTAGTGATCGGACCCAAAGAGTGGTTGTAAATGGCTGCACATCCAGTTGGAAGAATGTCTCAAGTGGGGTACCACAAGGCTCTGTTTTGGGCCCTGTATTGTTCAACATCTTTATCAATGATTTAGATGAAGGAATTGAGGGTAAACTGATCAAATTTGCTGATGACACAAAGCTAGGAGGGGTAGCTAATACTAGAGAAGAGAGAGAGAGGATTCAAAAAGATATACATAAACTGGAGCAGTGGGCAGCAACTAACAGAATGGATTTTAACAGGGAAAAATGCAAAGTACTACATCTGGGCAATAAAAATGAAAAAAGCATATACAAAATGGGAGGAATAGGGCTAAGTAACAGCACATGTGAAAAAGACTTGGGTATACTAATTGATCACAGACTTAACATGAGTCAACAGTGTGATGCAGCAGCAAAAAAGGCAAATGCAATTCTAGGATGTATCAACAGAAGCATACAGTCTAGATCACGTGAGGTCATTATTGCCCTCTACTCCTCTTTGGTCAGACCTCATCTGGAATACTGTGTCCAGTTTTGGGCACCACATTTTAAAAAAGACATCAACAAACTGGAGCAAGTTCAGAGAAGAGCCACCAGAATGGTGACCGGTCTGCAAACCATGTCCTATGAGGAACGGTTGCAGGATTTGGGAATGTTTAGCTTGCAAAAAAGAAGACTGAGAGGAGACTTAATAGCTGTCTACAAATATCTCAAGGGCTGTCACATTGTAGAAGGATCATCTTTATTCTCATTTGCACAAGGAAAGACTAGAAGCAATGGGATGAAACTGAATGGGAGGAGACACAGATTAGATATTAGAAAAAACTTTTTGACAGTTAGGGTGATCAATGACTGGAACGGGCTGCCACGGGAGGTGGTGAGTTCTCCTTCAATGGAGGTCTTCAAGCGGAGGCTGGATAGACATCTGTCTGGGATGATTTAGAGAATCCTGCTTTGAGCAGGGGGTTGGACCAGAAGGCCCAGGAGGTCCCTTCCAACTCTACCATTCTATGATTCTATGATTCTATGATGCATTTTTTCAGGCTTTGGGGTTATTGTACTATGAGCCTAATGTCACTGATCAAGCTGAAAAAGCCTTGTTGGCATTAAATCAGGGGCTTGATGACGCTGAGTTATACTGTCAGAGATTCCGTAGGTGGCAGTCCTGACCAAGTGGAATGACGACGCTTTGGCGGCCCTTTTTCGGAAGGGTCTGTCAGATAATGTAAAGGATGTTATGGTGGGATTCCCTGTCCCCTCTGGTCTCAATGATTCTATGTCATTAGCGATTCAAATTGACAGACGTTTGCGTGAGCGGAGAAGTATGCGTGGAATAGTGTTGCCTTGTGAACCTGCTTCTGAATCCATGCAGTGTGATAGAGTGGTGTCTGGGGCACAGCGTCATGAGTTTCGAAAGCGCAATGGGTTATGTTTCTACTGTGGTGATGCCTCTCATGCTATTTCAGTCTGCCCTAAGCGGGGAAGACGTTTTGCACGCTCAGTTGTCTTGGGTAGTGTTCAGACTAAGTTTTTATTAACTGTCACTCTGATATGCTCTCTGTCCTCATTTTCTGCTCGGGCTTTCGTTGATTCTGGAGCAGCTATTAACCTGATGGATTATGATTTTGCTAAACGTTGTGGGTTTCCCTTGATACCCCTACAGAAGTCTATTCCCCTACTGGGGATCGATTCTACCCCTTTGGCTGAGAATAAACCTCAGTTCTCTACTCAGGTGATAATGAGGGTTGAACCTGATCATCAAGAGTGCTGCAAATTTTTGGTTCTGTATAATCTGCATGATATTATCGTACTGGGTTTCCCTTGGTTACAGTCTCATAATCCTGTTTTGGATTGGAAATCTGTGTCTGTAACCAGTTGGGGCTGCCAATGTATTAATACCAACACTCCTGTTTTTTCTGCCTCCCCCCAGGCTCAGGATGTTCCTGACTTTTTGATTGATTTTTCTGATGTATTTAGCCAAAGTAAATCTGCATCCTTGCCTCCCCATAGGAGCTATGACTGTGCTATTGAATTAGTGCCTGGTAGTAAATTCCCTAAAGGTCGCCTTTTTAACTTGTCTGTACCTGAACATGACGCTATGCGGTCTTATATCAAGGAGTCATTGGAGAAGGGTCATATCAGACCATCCTCTTGACCCTTAGGTGCCGGTTTTTTCTTTGTGGCCAAAAAGGATGGTTCATTAAGGCCGTGTATTGATTATCGTCTTTTGAACAATATTACTGTGAAATATCAATACCCGTTACCCTTGATTTCTGACCTGTTTTCCAGGGTGAAAAACGCTACTTGGTTTACCAAGCTTGACCTCAGGGGGGCATATAACCTTATTCGCATTAAGCACGGGGATGAATGGAAGACGGCATTCAATACCCCGGAGGGGCATTTTGAGTACCTTGTGATGCCCTTTGGGCTCACTAATGCTCCTTCTGTCTTCCAGTCCTTCATGAATGACATTTTCAGGGATTTTGTGGATAAATTTCTGATTGTTTATTTGGATGATATCTTGATTTTTTCTAATGACTGGGACTCTCATGTGAAACATGTTCGAACTGTATTCCAGATTTTGAGAGAGAATGCTCTGTATGTGAAGGGATCAAAGTGTCTTTTTGGCGTACAGAGGATCTCATTTCTGGGATTCATTTTGTCCCCATCTGTTATTGAAATGGACCCGGTCAAGGTTCAGGTCATCTGTGATTGGGTCCAACCTACTTCATTAAAGGCTCTTCAAAGATTTTTGGGTTTTGCCAATTTTTATCGTAAATTTATTGGTAATTTCTCGGTTATTGTTAAACCATTAACTGATTTGACCAAAAAGGGTTCTGATGTGGTGAATTGGCCTCCTGAGGCAGTCTCTGCATTTCAGGAACTTAAGCAGAGATTCACTTCTGCTCCTGTTCTACGGCAGCCTGATGTTTCTCTGCCATTTCAGGTGGAGGTTGATGCCTCTGAAATTGGGGCAGGTGCCGTTTTGTCCCAAAAAGATCCAGAGACCTCTAAAAGTAACCCTTGTGCCTTTTTCTCTCGAAAATTTTCTCCTACTGAACGTAATTATGACGTGGGTAATCGGGAGTTATTGGCCATGAAGTGGGCTTTTGAAGAGTGGAGACATTGGCTGGAGGGAGCCAAACATCAGGTGGTGGTCCTTACTGACCATAAGAATCTGGTTTATCTGGAATCTGCCAAGCGACTCAATCCTAGACAGGCCAGGTAGGCCTTGTTTTTCACACGTTTTAATTTTGTGGTTTCCTTTCTTCCTGGCACTAAGAATGTTAAGGCGGATGCCCTCTCGAGGAGCTTCCTTGCGGACTCTCCTGAGTTATCTGATCCTTCTGTTATTTTGAAAGAGGGTGTAGTTCTTTCCGCCATCTCACCTAATTTGAGACTTGCTCTGGAGGGGTGTCAGGAGGATAGGCCCGAGCGCTGCCCTGTTGGAAAATTGTTTGTCCCGGACCAGTGGAAAAAGAGTGTGATGTCTGAGATTCATTGTTCCGCGTTGGCTGGGCATCCCGGAATTTTTGGTACCAGAGACTTGGTTAGTCGGTCCTTTTGGTGGCCTACCTTGTCTCGTGATGTCAGGGAATTTGTGCAGTCCTGCGGGACTTGCTCTCGCTCCAAGCCTTTGCTCTCGCTCTAGTGGTTTGTTGATGCCATTGCCTGTGCCCAAGAGACCATGGACCCATATCTCTATGGATTTCATTTCCGACCTTCCTGTTTCTCAGAGAATGACCGCCATCTGGGTGAGTTGTGATAGGTTTTCTAAGATGATACATCTTGTGCCATTACCTTAGTTGCCTTCCTCCTCTGAATTGGTGCCGTTGTTCCTTCAGCACGTGGTTCGTTTACACGGCATTCCTGAGAACATAGTGTCTGACAGAGGAGTCCAGTTTGTTTCCAGATTTTGGAGGACTTTTTGTTCTAAACTGGGTGTTCAATTGTCTTTCTCCTCGGCATTTCATCCTCAGACCAATGGTCAAACTGAGAGAACAAACCAGACATTGGAGACTTATCTAAGATGCTTTGTGTCTGCTGATCAGGATGACTGGGTCTCTTTTTTGCCTTTGGCTGAGTTTGCTCTTAATAATAGGGCTAGCTCTGCCACTTTGATGTCTCCGTTTTTCTGTAATTCTGGGTTTCACCCTCGATTTTCTTCAGGACAGACGGAGGCTTCTGTCTGTCCAGGTGTTGACTCTGTTGTGGAGCGTATGCAACAGATTTGGGACCAGGTAGTGGAGAGGTTGTCCTCTCTCTAGGAGAGGGCCCAGCGGTTTGCTAACCGGCATAGGACTGATGGTCCTCGGTTTAAAGTAGGTGACTTGGTCTGGTTGTCCTCAAAAAATATTCCTATGAGAGTAGCATCTCCTAAATTTAAGCCTAGGTTCATTGGACCTTATAAGATCATAGAGATTCTTAATCCTGTTTCTTTTCGTTTGCTTCTTCCAGGGACATTTAAGATCCATAACGTGTTCCACAAGTCCTTGTTGAAGAGGTTTGTTGAGCCAGTGGTTCCTGCTGCTGTGCCTCCTGACCCTGTTTTGGTTGAGGGCAATCTGGAGTATGTGGTTGAGAAAATATTAGATTCTCGTTTTTCTAGACGGAAACTCCAGTATTTGGTTAAGTGGAGAGGTTATGGTCAGGAGGACAATTCTTGGGTGTTTGCTTCGGACATCCATGCTGGGAGACTCATCCGTGCGTACCATAGAACTCATCCTGACCGACCTGGTTGCTCAAATGAGGGTTCGGTGACCCCTCCTCAAGGGGGGGGTACTGTTGTGAGTGGGCTTGGGATGAGTTCTGAGCAGAGGCTCCCTCTGTTGGTTACAAGCGGTGCTGGTCTGTCCAGTGAAGATTGTGAAGATTGTGAGGATTGGGAATCAGGTGTTACTGACTGGTCTTATATAAGGGAGTCACCTTCCCATCAGGGTTGCCGGTGATCAATTGTTCTGGTCTGAATCCTTGATTCCTGTTTCCTTTGTAGCCTGCTGTGTCGTGTCTGCATCTCCTGCTAACAGATAAGACATTTTCTTCTTTTTGTTTTTGTGCTTGATTTTTGCATTTTGTCCTGCACTTCTGTGGGGGCCTTCAGGGTCCCCTCCGGGGGCTTTTGCCCTCTCAGTTTAGTTCAGCCACTGATGTTTGTACCTTTGCTTTTTCCAGTTTTTTCAGTGGCTGCTGTTTTGATTTTGTTACACCAGAGAACTAATTTAGGTGGTAGAGGTTGTGTGATCTCAGGGTGTTTTGAAATTAGTAGAGTTGGTGCTTTTCAGGGTTTTCTTTGATTGCAGTAAGTACCCTTCCTATCCTTTTCTATTTAGTTAGTTTGGGCCCCAACGTTTGCTCATACTATTTTCTGTCTGTGTCAGTATTTCATCTTGTCTAACCGCCATTACATGTTTGGGGGCTTTCTATTATCTTTGGGGTTCTGCTCCGGGGCAGATAGCTTTCCTATATCTATCTTTAGGTGTAGTTAGTTTCTCAGGCTGTGACGAGGCGTCTAGGACCAACGTAGGAACGCTCCACGGCTGCCTCTAGTTGTGGTGGTTAGTCAGGGTACTGCAATCTCATAGATTCCAACTGCTCTGGTGTATTGCCTTTTTTGCCGACACTCCTCAGCTACCGAAACATAACAGATTATATCTCTATATATAAAGCTGAGTGTATAGCCCACTCCTCATTGCCACATTCATCCCGTCACCCAGAGCCACTGGACTACTACCCCTAATATCCCACATCATCCCGTCACCCAGAGCCACTGGACTACTACCCCTAATATCCCACATCATCCCGTCAGCCAGAGCCGCCAGACTACTATCCCTAATATCCCACATCATCCCGTCAGCCAGAGCCACTGGACAACTACCACTAATATCCCACATCGTCCCGTCAGCCAGAGCCACCGGACTACTACCCCTAATATCCCACATCGTCCCGTCAGCCAGAGCCACCGGACTACTACCTCTAATATGCCACATCGTACCGTCAGCCAGAGCCACCAGACTACTACCACTAATATCCCACATCATCCTGTCAGCCAGAGCCACCGGACAACTACCACTAATATCCCTCATCATCCCATCAGCCAGAGCCACCGGACTACTACCCCTAATATCCCACATCGTCCCGTCAGCCAGAGCCACCGGACAACTACCACTAATATCCCACATCATCCTGTCAGCCAGAGCCACCGGACTACTACCCCTAATATCCCACATCATCCCGTCAGCCAGAGCCACCGGACAACTACCACTAATATCCCACATCATCCCGTCACCCAGAGCCACTGGACTACTACCTCTAATATCCCACATCATCCCGTCACCCAGAGCCACTGGACTACTACCCCTAATATCCCACATCATCCCGTCACCCAGAGCCACTGGACTACTACCCCTAATATCCCACATCATCCCGTCAGCCAGAGCCGCCAGACTACTATCCCTAATATCCCACATCATCCCGTCACCCAGAGCCACTGGACTACTATCCCTAATATCACACATCGTCCCGTCAGCCAGAGCCACCAGACTACTACCCCTAATATCCCACATCATCCCGTCACCCAGAGCCACTGGACTACTACCCCTAATATACCACATCATCCCGTCAGCCAGAGCCACCAGACTACTACCCCTAATATCCCACATCATCCCGTCAGCCAGAGCCACCGGACTACTCCCACTAATATCCCACATCGTCCCGTCAGCCAGAGCCACCGGACTACTACCCCTAATATCCCACATCATCCCGTCAGCCAGAGCCACCGGACACTACCACCAATATCCCACATCATCCCGTCAGCCAGAGCCACTGGACTACTAATATCCCACATCATGGGAGACAATGGCTGGAGCTTATGTTCCCGGGGATGCGATTTCTCCCACCTGGTCAGTATCAGCTGAGGTGTTGTCGTGGAGTGAGAAAACTGTTGCTCATAGCAACCAATCACAGCTCTGGTGAAATGAAAGATGCTTAGGGATTGGGTTTTGCAAGGAAAACTGTTGCTCATAGCAACCAATCACAGCTCAGCTTCTATCAAACAGCTATGGTGAAATGAAAGATGCTTAGGGATTGGTTGCAAGGAAAACTGTTGCTCATAGCAACCAATCACAACTCAGCTTCTTTTAAACAGCTCTGGTTAAATGTAAGATACTCCGTGATTGGTTTGTGATACACACATACACACATTCAATTTTATATATATAGATATAATAACATCTAAAATCTTATATTCAAATGGTATATTTAAAAATATTGCATCAATCAAATATATAGTGTATTAACCGTTTCAGACTCCCAGGAGTAGGTCAATATATATCTGTTTTGTGTATATATATATATATATATATATATATATATATATGTATATATATATAAATATAAATATATATATATACACTGCTCAAAAAAAATAAAGGGAACACTCAAATAACACATCCTAGATCTGAATGAATGAAATATTCTCATTGAATACTTTGTTCTGTACAAAGTTGAATGTGCTGTCAACATAATCACAGAAAAATCATCAATGGAAATCAAATTTATTAACCAATAGAGGCCTGGATTTGGAGTCACACACAAAATGAAAATGGAATGTAATGTCCTTAAAAAAAGTCAAAATGATGCTCAGTAGTGTGTCTGGCCTCTACGTGCCTGCATGACCTCCCTACTGTACAACGCCTGGGCATACTCCTGATGAGGTGGTGGACGGTCTCCTGAGGGATCTCCTCCCAGACCTGGACTAAAGCATCTGCCAACTCCTGGACAGTCTGTGGTGCAAAGTGACGTTGGTGGATGGAGCGAGACATGATGTCCCAGATGTACTTGATAGGATTCAGGTCTGGGGAACGGGTGGGCCAGTCCATAGCTTCAATGCCTTCATCTTGCAGGAACTGCTGACACACTCCAGCCACATGAGGTCTGGCATTGTCCTGCATTAGGAAGAAAAGAGGGCCAACCGCACCAGCATATGGTTTCACAAGGGGTCTGAAGATCTCATCTTGGTACATGATGGCAGTCAGGCTACCTCTGGCGAGCACATGGAGGGCTGTGCGGCCCTCCAAAGAAATGCCACCCCACACCATTACTGACCCACTGCCAAACTGGTCATGCTGAAGGATGTTGCATGCAGCAGATCACTCTCCACAGTGTCTTCAGAACCTGTCACGTCTGTCACATGTGCTCTGTGTGAACCTGCTTTCATCTGTGAAGAGCACAGGGCAGCAGTGGCGAATTTGCCAATCCTGGTGTTCTGTTGCAAATGCCAAGCATCCTGCACGGTATTGGGCTGTGAGCACAACCCCCATCTGTGGACGTCGGGCACTCAGACCATCCTCATGGAGTCAGTTTCTAACCGTTTGTGCAGACACATACACATTTGTGGCCTGCTGGAGGTCATTTTGCAGGGCTCTGGCAGTGCTCCTCCTGTTCCTCCTTGCACAAAGACGGAGGTAGCAGTCCTGCTGCTGGGTTGTTGCCCTCCTACGGCCCCTCCACATCTCCTGGTGTACTGGCCTGTCTCCTGGTAGTGCCTCTAGCCTCTGCACACTATGCTGACAGACACAGCAAACCTTCTTGTCACAGCTCGCATTGATGTTCCATCCTGGATGAGCTGCACTACCTGAGCCACTTGTGTGGGTTGTAGAGTCCGTCTTATGCTATCACGAGTGTGAAAGCACAACCAACATTCAAAAGTGACCAAAACATCAGCCAGAAAGCATTGGTACTGAGATGTGGTCTGTGGTCCCCACCTGCAGAAACACTCCTTTACTGAGTGTGTCTTGATAATTGCCAATAATTTCCATCTGTTGTCTATTCCATTTGCACAATAGCATGTGAAATTGATTTTCAATCAGTGTTGCTTCCTAAGTGGACAGTTTGATTTCACAGAAGTTTGATTTACTTGGAGTTATATTCTGTTGTTTAAGTGTTCCCTTTATTTTTTTGAGCAGTGTATATATACCTATATTTGATGCCTTTGCAAATCAAGTCCTATCCGTTTAATTAAACACAGCTAGACTCCAATGAAGGAGTAGAACCATCTCAAGGAGGATCACAAGGAAATGGACAGCATGTGACTTAAATATGAGTGTCTGAGCAAAGGGTCTGAATACTTATGACCAAGTGATATTTCAGTTTTTCTTTTTAATAAATTTGCAAAAATTTCTACATTTCTGTTTTTTTCAGTCAAAATGGGGTGCAGAGTGTACATTAACCCCTTTATGACATCTAACGTACTATCCCATCCAGTTGACCCGTGCCCGATTGACCGTGGACGGGATAGTACGTCATCGCGATCAGCTGCGTTCTCGGGGGGAGCGCAGCTGATCGCGGCCCGCTGTCAGCTGATTATCACAGCTGACACCCGGCACTATGACACCCGGCACTTTAACCCGCGGAACACTGCGATCAAACATGATCGCAGTGTTCCGGCGGCATAGGGAAGCATCGGGCAGGGAGGGGGCTCCCTGCGTGCTTACCAGAGACCCTCAGAACAATGCGATGTGATCGTGCTGTTCCGAGGGCCTCCTCCCTGCAGGGCTCCGGATCCAAGATGGCCACGGGGTCCTGTGGGGTCCTGCAGGGAGGTGGCTTCTCAGTGCCTGCTGAGAGCAGGCGCTGGGAAGCCTGCTGATCTGACACAGTGCTCTGCAAACTGTCAGATCAGCGATCTGACACTATATAGTGAAAAAAATTCCTAAATAAAGAAAAAAAATGTTCCCCAATAAATCCATTAAAAAGATGGATATAAATAAACATGGCACCACTGAAAACGACATCTTGTTCAGCAAAAAATGAGCTGCCATACAGCGTCATCAGTGAAAAATATAAAAAAGTTATAGCTCGCAGAATAAAGATATGCTAAAATAATTACTTTTTATATAAAATTGTTTTTTTGTATAAAAGTGCCAAAACATAAAAAAATATAAATGAGGTATCGCTGTCTTCGTACTGACCCAAAGAATAAAACCGCTTTATCAATTTTACCACACGCAAAACGGTATAAAGGCCCCCCAAAAGAAATTCATGAATTGCTGGTTTTTGTTCATTCTGCCTCCCAAAAATCGTAATAAAAAGGATCAAAAAATGTCACGTGCCCGAAAATGGTATCAATAAAAACGTCAACTCGTCCTGCAAAAAATAAGACCTCATATGACTCTATGGGCCAAAATATGGAAAAATTATAGCTCTCAAAATGTGGTGATGCAAAAACTATTTTTTGCAATAAAAAGCGTCTTTTAGCGTGTGACAGCTGCCAAACATAAAAACCCGCTATAAAAACCGGCTATAAATAATAAATCAAACCCCCTTTTATCACCCCCTTATTTAGGGGAAAATAATAAAATAAAAAAAGGTAGTTATTTCCATTTTGCCGTTAGGGTTAGGGTTAAGGCTAGGGTTAGATTTGGGAATAGGGTTAGGGCTAGGGTCAATGCTAGGATTAGGGTTGAGATTAGGGTTAGGGGTGTGTTGGGGTTAGGGTTGGAGTTAGAATTGGGGGTTTCCACTGTTTAGGCACATCAGGGGCTCTCCAAACGCAAAATGGCGTCTGATCTCAATTCCAGCCAATTTTGCATTGAAAAAGTAAAACGGTGCTCCTTCTATTTCGAGCTCTGCCATGCGCCAAAACAGTGGTTTACCCCCACATATGGGTTGTCAGTGTACTCAGGACAAATTGCACAATAACTCTTGGAGTCCAATTTTTTCTGTTACCCTTTGGAAAATAAAAACGTGGGGGCGAAAATATCATTTTTGTGGAAAAAATATGATTTTTATTTTTATGGCTCTACGTTATAAACTTCTGTGAAGCACTTGGGGGTTCAAAGTTCTCACTACACATCTAGATAAGTTCCTTGGGGGTCTAGTTTTCAAAATGGGGTCTCTTGTGGGGGGTTTCCACTGTTTAGGCACATCAGGGGCTCTCCAAATGCGACATGGAGTCTGATCTCAATTCCAGCCAATTTTGCATTGAAAAAGTCAAACGATGCTCCTTCCCTTCCATGCTCTGCCATGCACCGAAACAGTGGTTCCCCCCCACATATGGGGTATCAGCGTACTCAGGACAAACTGCACAATAACATTTGGGATCCAATTTCTCCTGTTATCCTTGGGAAAATAAAAAAATTGGACCTGAAATAATTTTTTGTGAAAAAAGTTATATGTTAATTTTTTTTAAACATTCAAAAAATTCCTGTGAATCACCTGAAGGGTTAATAAACTTCTTGAATGTGGTTTTGAGCACCTTGAGGGGTGCAGTTTTTAGAATGGTATCAATTTTGGGTATTTTCTATCACATAGACCCCTCAAAGTGACTTCAAATGTGATGTGGTCCCCCCCCCAAAAAAAATGGTGTTGTAAAAATGAGAAATCTCTGGTTAACTTTTAACTCTTATAACTTCCTAAAAAAAAAATTTTTGGTTCCAAAATTGTGCTGATGTAAAGTAGACATGTGGGAAATGTTACTTATTAAGTATTTTGTGTGCCATATCTCTTTTATTTAAGAGCATGAAAATTCAAATTTGACAAATTGCGAAATTTTCAAAATTTTTGCCAAATTTCCATTTTTGTTCACAAAAAAAACGCAAGTTATATCAAAGAAATTTTACCACTAACATGAAGTACAATATATCTCGAGATAACAATGTCAGAATTACCAGGATCCATGGAAGCATTCCAGAGTTACTACATCATAAAGGGACAGTGGTCAGAATTGTAAAAATTGGCCTGGTCATTAACGTGCAAACCACCCTTGGGGTTAATGAGAAAAAAATGAACTTTTTTAAATTTACCAAATGGCTTCAATGAAACAAATAGTCAAAAATTTAAAGGGGTCTGAATACTTTCCGTACCCACTGTATATACAGTATATATATATACATTTGTGCTCAAAAGTTTACATACCCCAGCAGAATTTTTGCTTTTTTGGCCTTTCTTCAGAGAATATGAAAACTTTTTCTCCACTCATGGTTATTGGTTGGGTAAAGCCATATATTGTCAAACTACTGTGTTTTCTCTTTTTAAATCATAATGACAACTCAAAACATCCAAATGACCCTGATCAAAAGTTCACATACCCTGGTGATTTTGGCCTGATACCATGCACAGAAGTTGACACAAATGGATTTGAATGGCTACTAAAGGTAACATCCCCACCTGTGACCTGTTTGCTTGTAATCAGTGTATGTGCATAAAAGCTGGGTTAGTTTCTGGGATCCAGACAGACTCTTGCGTCTTTCATCCAGGCACTGACATTTCTGGATTGTGAGTCATGGGGAAAGCAAAAAGAATTGTCAATGGATCTACGGGAAAAGGTAGTTGAACTGTATAAAACAGGAAAGGGATACAAAAAGATATCCAAGGAACTGATAATGCCAGTCAGCAGCGTTCAAACTGTGATTAACAAATGGAAAATCAGGGGCTCTGTTAAAACAAAACCACAGTCAGGTAGACCAACAAAACTTTGTCCGTGACTGCCAGGAAAATTGTTTGGGATGCAAAGAAAACCCACAAATAACATCAGCTGATATACTGGACTCTCTGAAAACTAGTGGTGTGGCTGTATCAAGATTCACAATCAGGAGGCATTTTAAGAAAAATGGGCTGCATGGTCGAGTCACCAGAAGAAAGCTATTACTTTGCAAATGCCGCAAAGTATCTTGCCTACCATACGCAAAACAGCACAGAGACAAACCTCAAAACTTCTGGAACAAGGTAATTTGGAGTGATGAAACCAAAATTGAACTTTTTGGCCACAACTATAAACATTACATTTGGAGAGAGATCAACAAGGCCTATGTTGAAAGGAACATCATTCCTACTATAGAGTATGGAGGTGGATCGCTGATATTTTTGGGATGTGTGAGCTACAAAGGCACAGGAAACTTGGTCAAAGTTGAAGGAAAGATGAATGCAGCATGTTATCAGCAAATACTGGAGGTAAATTTGAAATCATCAGCCCGGAAGCTGCACATGGGATGTACTTGGACGTTCCAACATGACAACGATCCAAAACACAAGGCAAAGTCAACCTGTCATTGGCTACAGCAGAACAAAGTGAAGGTTTTGGAGTGGCCATCTCAGTCTCCTGACCTCAATATTATTGAGCCACTCTGGGGAGATCTCAAGCGTTTTTGCCAAGAAGTGTGGGCAGCTTTACCATCTGAGAAAATAAATAACCTCATCCACAACCACCACAAAAGACTTCAAGCTGTCATTTATGTTAGAGGGGGCAATATATGGTATTAATTAATGGGTATGTGAACTTTTCAGGGTCATTTGGATGTTTTGGGTTGTCATTATGATTTAAAAAGAGAAAACACAGTAGTTTGACAATAAATGGCTTCACCCAACCTCTAACCATGAGTGGAGAAAAAGTTTTGGTGTTATTCAAATTCTCTGAAAAAAGGCAAGGAAAGCCTATATATTGTATATTTTTTCTCCAGTAATCCCAGACATATATAAATTGTAACCTCTTAAGCCCTATAGGAAAGAACCACATATATCTCATCAGCATGTATGTTAAACAGTAATATGTCCACAGAAGCAGCACTTTACTAGTTCATCTATCTCATCAGCATATAAAAGTATTCACACATATAGTGAATCCCAGTTGTATCCAGATCAATATAGATTGATATAAAGAGCGGTATCACATTTATGCTAGACAAAACAAATATATGAGATAAGAGGATTACCCATATTAATATCCAGGAACACATCGCACCACTTCCCTGACACGCGTTTCACATCACTTGCTTCCTCAGGGATCAGGCTATAATAAAACTATATACAGTAGTATGTAAACAAACTGATAAGATTCATTGACATAGAAGTCTTTTACAGTCAATGGAATAAAAAACACCCTCCTAAAAACAAATCAGTAGAAGTACATACAGTGAAGACTCGTGCATATAACACGCATTTGGTTAAGACTAGAGACAACAAATATGGTGGCATATACAGCTTTGCAATGAGTCGTCCTCCTGTGTAGTGACTGTGTTTATGAAAAGTATAAAAGTAACTCCTTGGATGTTTTATGTTTCATTGGTACTGGTACTAGTCCCCACTGGTGCTCTGGCAAGATCAGTAATAGGAGAAGGGTTGTATTACACAACGCGTGTACAGAACTGAAGATAACTCTTATCCGGGCATTTTGACCTCTTAGATGCTGTGGTCATTAGCTAACAGAGCATTTATGGTGTTTAAAGAAAAATGAGGTGATCTGAAAAGTAAATCAATATTCAGAAATCAGGTAAAAATAATAATTGCAACCATACCACACCAATCTTTAAAAATAATTTATAAAATTACCGTATATACTCATGTATAAGCCGACCCGTGTATAAGCCGACTCCCCTAATTTTGCCACAAAAAACTGGGAAAACTTATTGACTCGCGTATAAGCAGGGTGTATAAACCGCCGTCCTGCTCTGTGCTGCCCCCGTCCTGCTCCTTGGTCCCCCATCCAGCTCTGTGCTCCCCCATTCTCCTCTGTGCTCCCCCCTCCTGCTCCATCCTCCGCTGTGCTCCCCCCTTCCTGCTTCGTCCTCCTATGCCCCCCGTCCTGCTCTGTGCTCCTCTGTGCCCTCCATCCTCCCCCCGTCTGCTCCGTGCTCCTCTGTGCCCTCCATCCTCCCCCCGTCCTGCTCCGTGCTCCTCTGTGCCCTCCATCCTCCCCCCGTACTGCTCCGTGCTCCTCTGTGCCCTCCATCCTCCCCCCGTCCTGCTCCGTGCTCCTCTGTGCCCTCCATCCTCTCCCCGTCCTGCTCCGTGCTCCTCTGTGCCCTCCATCCTCCACCCCGTCCTGCTCCATGCTCCTCTGTGCTCTCCGTCCTGCTCCGTGCTCATTGTCCTCCTCCATGCTTCCCCCGTCCTCTGTTCTCCCCCCGTCATACTCACCCTCCCCGTGCCATCGCTGAACGTCCTGGCAATCCTCCGTTGTACCCGGCTTCCTGCAGCTCTCCTGTGCTGAGCGGTGACATAATACCGCTCATTAAGGCCATGAATATGGACGCCACGCCTATGGGAATGGCGTCACGTCCATATTACATGACCTTAATGAGCGGTATTACGTCACCACTCAGCACAGGAGAGCTGCAGGAAGCCGGGTACAACGGAGGATTGCCGGGACATTCAGCGATGGCACGGGGAGGGTGAGTATGATGTCCCAGCCACCGGCTCCTGCCACGGCACCCCCTCCCCCGCTGGTTTCAGCCCAATGACTCGTGTATAAGCCGAGGGGGCATTTTCAGCACAAAAAAAGGTGCTGAAAATCTCGGTTTATACATGAGTATATACGGTAAATACTTCTAGTAAGAATTTAGCAGGTTCGTACTATGTACCACAAACTACAAAAAAAACACACAACCTCCTAAATAAGGCTTATTGTAAATAACATCAATATTTAGGAGTAAATGAACATTGAAATTCTTGAAGAAAATTGAAATTCTGGAAGAAAACCTGCTGCAGTCTGTTCTGAAAGGGAAATTATTTTCTGGCACTCCCATTAAAGTTTTTATCCTCTTAATATATTGCAATCAGGGGCGGATTAAGAGTACCCATGGCTCCAGGCAGTTTAGAAGGCGTGGGCCCTCTTATCCCCAAATGTATCATGTGACAGGTCACATCATAGATCATGTGATAAGTCACATGATTGACACACAAGTACTCTGTTGTACATCTGTAGATGTAAAACGAAAGAGATGTGCAATTTTTTTTCCTTGTGTACAGCGCTATACATAACAGCGCTATATGTAAAGTAATAGAGCAGTGGTGGGCAATTAATTTTCCAGAGGGGCCAGATGACACACCGTGACTGTTTGGAGGCTGAACCAATAGGCTGAAATTAATTCTGCTCAAAATTAATATTAACTTATTAATTATAATTATTTTATATTACTATTAATTTAATCACTCAATACTGAAGAGAATTAAGTATGCTGATATCCTCCTATATACTGTATGAGCCCTCAAACAAGCCCTCATATATACAGTAAGAGCCCCCACATAGCCTCCTATATACAGTATGAGCCACCCACATACATCCTTACATAACATGTGATCACCTACATAGTGCCCTATATACAGTGTGAACCCTCACATAGCCTCCTATATACAGTATGAACTCTCACATAACCTGCTATATACAGTATAAGCACCCACATAGCCTCCTATATACATTATGAGCACCACTTAAACACCTATATATAGTATGAGACCCCACATAGCCTCCTATACACATTATGAGCACCACATAGCCCCTATATACAGTATGAACGATCACATAGCCTCCAATATACAGTATGAGTCCTCACATAGCTTCCCTATATACAGGATGACCCCACATAGCTCCCTATATAGAGTGTTAGACTATAAATAGCTCCCTATATACAGTGTGAGCCCCCACATAGCTTCCTATATACAGTGTGAGCCCCCACATAGCTCCCTGTACCTAGTGTGAGTCCCAACATAGCTTCCTATATACAGTGTGAGCCCCCACATAACTGCCTATATACAGTGTGAACACCCACATAGCTGGCTATATACAGTGTGAGCCCCCCACATAGCCTCCTGTATATAGTATGATCCCACATATAGCCTCCTGTTACAGAATGAGCCCCCACATAGCCTCATATGTACAGTATGAGCCCCCTCATAGCCTCCTATAAACAGTATGAGCCCCCACATAGCCACCTATATACAGTATGAGCTCCACATAGTGCCTTATATATAGAATGAGCACCACATAGCTCTCTATATACAGAATGAGACCTCACATAGCCTCCTACATACAGTATGAGCCATCACATAGCCTCCTATATACAGTATGAGCCCTCACATAGCAACCTATATACAGTGTGAGGCCCCCACATAGCCCCCTATCTACAGTATGAGCTCCTACATAGCTCCCTATATACAGTGTGTGCTCCCACATAGCTCACTATATACAATGTGATCCCCCACGTAGCTGGCTATATACACTGCGAAGCCCCACATAACCTCCTATATACAGTATGAACCCTCACATGCTGGCGTGATGATGTAATTGCTACAACTGATGACATCATAGAGTGGTCACATCACAGAAGGGGTGACATGAGCTCCACTGGAGCGGCGCTGCCATTCTTTATTGCTGGCAGCAGAGCTACAGGAAAGCTCCCTGCCCAGATATGTGCCCCCCCAGCCTCGGGCCCCAGGTGGTTGTCCAGATTGCCCTCATTACAATCTGCCTATGATTGTAGTCATAATATTATATAGCACTATGTACTTGTAATAGCTCATTTTGCCTTTCTACCCAGTTAACTTTTCTCTTTTCCATTAGGTCTATGATATCACATGATTAAAAACAGACTAGCTGAATCCTGCTAAGCTCTATGTATAAACAGGAAGTCTCTTTTGCCTGCATAAGCCATCATTAGAACTAAAATTCTATATCATTGCAAAATCCCTGACAAGGGGGGAAGAGTAGCGTAGCTGAGTCAGGAATTGAAAGGGGGAGGAACCTGACTTACAGGGACTTTTCAGTGATGTAGTATTGTAGTTCTAATGATGACTCATGCAGGTACAAGAGACTTCCTGTTTCTATATAGAGCTTAGAAGGATTCAGTTAGTCTGTTTTTAATCACGTGATGTCATAGACCTAATGAAAAAAAAAATAATTGGATAGAAGGGCAAAATTAGCAATTGTAAGTACACAGTGCTATATAATATGATGAGTCTGACAGCAATATATTAAGAGGATAAAAACTTTGATGGGAGTGCTTCTTTAACACATTGCTCATGCTTTGAAGCATAGAATCAGCCTTATTGGAAATATATGGGCTCAACTTGATGTATAATATTTAGAGATGAGCGAGCACTAAAATCCTCAGGTGCTCGCTGCTCGAACCGAACAATTCCTAATACTCGAATGATCATTTTGAGTAACAAGTATAATGGGAGTCAATGGGAAATCTGAGCATTTTTCTGGCAGACCCTACAAAGACTTTAAGGAGTGACAATAAAACTTTCCAAATCGACGAGAAATTTGATTTTACAGAAAAAAAATGTTAAGAAACATTTTTTCCCTTTATAATAACATATATTAGGCAAAATTTAAAAAGGATTTTAAAAATATTAAAATTTAAGTAAACCAAAATGGATTTTTTATTATAAAAATAAGAAATTTCAGTGTAATTTATGAAGGAAACAAGAACTGCCAAAAATTAGGGACTCAGATACACCCTGTATTGCACATTAAGGAGGACCTCATACACAATCTGTTCAAATTGTCATGCATTGGTACTCCCAGACTCATAAAGGCTCCGTACGGTACTGTATGGGTGCACGGCAGGGCTCGGAAGGGTAGGAGCACCGTTTGACTTTTCAACGCAAAATTTGCTGGAATTGAGAGCGTAAAAGCACTTTCGCGTTTGGAGAGCTCCTGATGTGCCTAAATAGTGGAAATATTCACAAGTAACCCCATTTTGGAAACTAGACTCCTTAGGGAACTTACAGTTATATGAAAAAGTTTGGGCACCCCTATTAATCTTAAGCTTAATGTTTTATAAAAATTGGTGTTTTTGCAACAGCTATTTCAGTTTGATATATCTAATAACAATTGGACACAGTAATGTTTCTGCCTTGAAATGAGGTTTATTGTACTAACAGAAAATGTGCAATCTGCATCCAAACAAAATTTGACAGGTGCATAAGTATGGGCACCTCACCAGAAAAGTGACCTTAATATTTAGTAGATCCTCTAGTCGCTTCCTGTAGCTTTTAATGAGTTCCTGGATCCTGGATGAAGGTATTTTTGACCATTTTTCTTTACAAAACAATTCCAGTTCAGCTAAGTTTGATGGTCGCCGAACATGGACAGCCCTCTTCAATGATCCCACAGATGTTCAATGATATTCAGGTCTGGGGACTGGGATGGCCATTCCAGAACATTGTAATTGTTCCTCTGCATGAATGCCTGAGTAGATTTGGAGCGGTGTTTTGGATCATTATGTTGCTGAAAGATCCATCCCCTGCATAACTTCAACTTTGTCACTGATTCTTGAACATTATTGTCAAGAATCTGCTGATACTGAGTGGAATCCATGCGTCCCTCAACTTTAACAAGATTCCCGGTGCTGGCATTGGCCACAGCCCCAAAGCATGATGGAACCTCCACCAAATTTTTCTGTGGTAGCAAGTGTTTTTCTTGGAATGCTGTGTTTTTTTGACGCCATGCATAACGCCTTTTTGTATGACCAAACAACTCAATCTTGGTTTCATCAGTCCACAGACCTTCTTCCAAAAAGAAATTGGCTTCTCCAAATGTGCTTTTGCATAACTCAGCCGACTCTGTTTGTGGCGTGCTTGCAGAAACGACTTCTTTCGCATCACTCTCCCATACAGCTTCTCCTTGTGCAAAGTGCGTTGTATAGTTGACCGATGCACAGTGACACCATCTGCAGCAAGTTGATGCTGCAGCTCTCTGGAGGTGATTGTCCTTGACTGATCTCACCATTCTTCTTCTCTGCCTTTCTGATGTTTTTCTTGGCCTGTCACTTCTGGCCTTAACAAGAACTGTCCCTGTGTTCTTCCATTTCCTTACTATGTTCCTCACGGTGGAAACTGACAGGTTAAATCTCTGAGACAGCTTTTTGTATCCTTCCCCTGAACAACTATGTTGAATAATCTTTGTTTTCAGATCATTTGACAGTTGTTTTGAGGAGCCCATGATGCCACTCTTCAGAGGAGATTCAAACAGGAGAACAACTTGCAAGTGGCCACTTTAACCCCTTAAAGACCAAGCCATTTTGTAGGTTAAAGACCAGGCCAATTTTTACAATTCTGACCACTGTCTCTTTATGAGGTTATAACTCTGGAACGCTTCAACGGATCTTGGCGATTCTGAGATTGTTTTCTCGAGACATATTGTACTTCATGATAGTGGTAAAATTTCTTCAATATAACTTGCGTTTATTTATGAAAAAAACGGAAATATGGCAAAAATTTTGAAAATTTTGCAATTTTCAAACTTTTAATTTTTATGCCATTAAATCAGAGAGATATGTCACAAAAATTAGTTAATAAATAACATTTCCCACATGTCTACTTTACATCAGCACAATTTTGGAACCAAAATTTTTTTTTGTTAGGAAGTTATAAGTGTTAAAAGTTGACCAGCAATTTCTCATTTTTCCAACAAAATTTACAAAACCATTTTTTTTAGGGACCACCCTCACATTTGAAGTGAATTTGAGGGTCAATATGACAGAAAATACCCAAAAGTGACACCATTCTAAAAACTGCACCCCTCAACGTGTTCAAAGCCACATTCAAGAAGTTTATTAACCCTTTAGGTACTTCACAAGAATTGAAGCAATGTGGAAGGAAAAAATTAACATTTAACTTTTTTTCTCAAAATTTTTCTTTCGACACAATTTTTTAAAATTTTGTCAAGGGTATCAGTAGAAAATGAACCACAATATTTGTTGTACAATTTCTCCTGAGTACAGCGATACCCCATGTGTGGGGGTAAACCACTATTTGGGCGCATGGCAGAGCTCGGAAGGGAAGCAGCGCCATTTGACTTTTTTGGCTGGAATTGAGATTGGACGCCATGTCGCATTTGGAGAGTCCCTGTGTGCCTAAACAGTGGAAACCCCCCACAAGTGACCCCATTTTGGAAACTAGACCCCCCAAGTAACTTATCTAAATGTGTAGTGAGAGCTTTGAACCCCCAAGGGCTTCACAGAAGGTTATAACGTAGAGCCGTAAAATTAAAAAATCATATTTTTTCCACAAAAATGATCCTTTCATCCCAATTTTTATTTTCCAAAGGATAAAAGGACCCCAAAAGTTATTGTGCAATTAGTCCTGAGTACGCTGATACCCCATATGTGGGGGTAAACCACTATTTGGGTGCATGGCAGAGCTCGGAAGGGAAGCAGCGCCATTTGACTTTTTTGGCTGGAATTGAGATTGGACGCCATGTCGCATTTGGAGAGCCCCTGTGTGCCTAAACAGTGGAAACCCCCCACAAGTAACCCCATTTTGGAAACTAGACCCCCCAAGGAACTTATCTAGATGTGTAGTGAGAGCTTTGAACCCCCAAGGGCTTCACAGAAGGTTATAACGTAAAGCCGTAAAATTAAAAAATCATATTTTTTCCACAAAAATGATCTTTTCATCCCAATTTTTATTTTCCAAAGGATAAAAGGACCCCAAAAGTTATTGTGCAATTAGTTCTGAGTACGCTGATACCCCATATGTGGGGGTAAACCACTATTTGGGTGCATGGCAGAGCTCGGAAGGGAAGCAGCGCCATTTGACTTTTTTGGCTGGAATTGAGATTGGACGCCATGTCGTATTTGGAGAGCCCCTGTGTGCCTAAACAGTGGAAACCCCCCACAAGTAACCCCATTTTGGAAACTATACCCCCCAAGGAACTTATCTAGATGTGTGGTGAGAGCTTTGAACCCCCAAGGGCTTCACAGAAGGTTATAACGTAGAGCTGTAAAATTAAAAAATCATATCTTTTCCACTAAAATTATCTTTCCACCCCCAATTTTTATTTTCCAAAGGGTAAAAGGACCCCAAAAGTTATTGTGCAATTTGTCCTGAGTACGCTTATACCCCATATGTGGGGGTAAACCACTATTTGGGCGCATGGCAGAGCTTGGAAGGGAAGCAGCGCCATTTGACTTTTTTGGCTGGAATTGAGATTGGACGCCATGTCGCATTTGGAGAGTCCCTGTGTGCCTAAACAGTGGAAACCCCCACAAGTGACCCCATTTGGAAACTAGACCCCCCACGGAACTTATCTAGATGTGTGGTGAAAGCTTTGAACCCCCAAGGGCTTCACAGAAGGTTATAACGTAGAGCAGTAAAATTAAAAAATCATATCTTTTCCACAAAAATGATCTTTCCACCCCCAATTGTTATTTTCCAAAGGGTAACAGGACCCCAAAAGTTATTGTGCAATTTGTCCTGAGTATGCTGATACCCCATATGTGGGGGTAAACCACTATTTTGACGCATGGCAGAGCTGGAAAGGGAAGGAGCGCCTTTTTCAAATGCAGATTTTGATGGAATGGTCTGCGGGTGTCATGTCACGTTTGGAAAGCCCCTGATGTGCCTAAACAGTAGAAACCCCCCACAAGTGACTCCATTTTGGAAACTAGACCCCCCAAGGAACTTATCTAGATGTGTGGTGAGCACTTTGAACCCCAAGTGCTTCACAGAAGTTTATAACGTAGAGCCGTGAAAATAAAAATATCATATTTTTTTCCACGAAAATAATCTTTTTGCCCCCAAATTTTTATTTTTATAAGGGTAACAGGAGAAATAGGACCCCAAAAGCTATTGTGCAATTTGTCCTGAGTACGCTGATATCCCATATGTGGGGAACACTATTTTAGCATGGAGCTGGAGGGAAGAGGCTTTCAAATCTTTTATGGAATGTCTGCTTAGTGTTGGAAGCGATTCCAAAGTAGAACCCCAGATCTTGAAAGACCCAGATATCTAGTGTGAGTGAGCTTTGAACCCAGCTTCAAGATTTTAACAGCCGGAAATAACATCATATTTTTCCAAAATCTTGCCAATTTATTTTTAGGTAAAGGAGAATAGGCCAATGGTACTGCGGGGTCCATGTCACCGTCTTTGGAAAGCCCCTGATGTGCCTAAACAGTAGAAACCCCCCACAAGTGACTCCATTTTGGAAACTAGACCCCCCAAGGAACTTATCTAGATGTGTGGTGAGCACTTTGAACCCCCAAGTGCTTCACAGAAGTTTTATAACGTAGAGCCGTGAAAATAAAAATATCATATTTTTTTCCACAAAAATAATCTTTTTGCCCCAAATTTTTATTTTTCTAAGGGTAACAGGAGAAATAGGGCCCCAGAAGCTATTGTGCATTTTGTCCTGAGTACGCTGATACCCCATATGTGGGGGGGAACCACTGTGATCGCCTTACTGCGATCTTTGGGAGGCACAATGAACAAATCCACAAAAGGTGAAGAATTGGTTTTCTTTTTTACGCCGTTCCTCGTGCAATATTAGTGATTAGGCGACTTTATTCCTCGGATCGGTGCGATTACAGCGATACCAGATTTATACTCTTTTTTCATGTTTAGCTTCTGTCACAAACTAAAAGATGCTTTTTTTTTGAATAATTTTTTGTAAGAAATTTTTGCATCGCCGTATTTTGAGAGCTATAATTTTTCCATATTTCGGCCGACAGAGTTATCTATGGGCTTATTTTTTGCGGGACGAGCTAACGTTTTTATTGGTACCATATTCAGGCACATAACGTTTTTTGATCGCTTCCTATTCCGATTTTTGTGGAATCAGAATGAACAAAAACCAGCAATTCAGGAATTTTTTTTTTTTTTTTCCTCCGTTCCGTGTGTGGTAAAATTGATAAAGCAGCTTTATTCTTCGGGTCACTACGGTTACGGCGATTCCTCATTATATATTTTTTTTATGTTTTGGCGTTTTTTTTACACAATAAAAAATTTTATAGAAAAAATAATTATTTTTGCATCAGTTTATTCCGCGAGCTATAACTTTTTTATTTTTTCGCTGATGATGCTGTATAGTGGCTTGTTTTTTGCGGGACAAGATGACGTTTTCAGCGGTACCATGATTATTTATATCTGACTTTTTGATCGCGTGTTATTGCACTTTTTCCAAGCGGTATAATGATACCGCTTGGAAAAAGTATAATTTACTACTTTTTTGTGTTTTTTTTACGGCTTTCACTGAAGGGGTTAACTAGGGTTACGCTTTTATAGATGGGATTTTTACGGACGTGGCGATACCAAACATGTGTATGTTTTTTGTTTTTTATTTTTTTTATTACATAAAAATGTGTATTTTTTAGGGGATTTTTTTAAAATTATTTTTTATATTTTTTTAGAATTTTTTTTAAAAAATGATTTTTTTAACTTGTCCCTTTATGGGACTTTCACTTTTTTTTACTTTTTATTGCAGTTACAATGCATTGCAATGCTCTGGCATTGCAATGCATTGCAACTATAGTGGAAGCTGCTGTGACATGATCACAGCAGCTTTCCGTAGCTAGATGACCCGGAGGTTGTCATGACAACCCCCGGGTCATCAAGGCAGAGATCGGCCCCTGCAAATACATTGCAGGGTGCTGATCTGAGGCAGAGGGAGCTCCCGACCCTCTGCCTCCCCCCCTGAGCTCTGCGATCGCGCTCGATCGCAGCAGTCAGGGGGTTAACAGCCAGGGGCGGTGGGGGCTCCGCTCCTGGCTGTCAGTGCAGGAAGCCTGGCCACTGCAGCGCCGGCTCCTGCACTGATCGCGCTGGGGAAGCTGAAATTTCAGCTTCTCCTGTGCGATCTCTGCTGTGTTTGGTCAGTCAGATTGACTGACCAAGCACAGCGCTGTAGGTGCGGGGACCGACGGCAAAGGTCCCCGCACCGCTTGCCGTGCCTGTCAGCTGTCTGTGACAGCTGTCGGCACTGATCTACCACTGCGTGTTTACACGCAGTGGTAGATCAAAGCCATGACGTGCAGAGTCCGTCCTGGTGCCGGAACTGGCGCCTTGCCATGACGGACTCTGCACGTCAGTGGACATTAAGGGGTTAAGTACCTTTTCTCATGATTGCATACACCTGGCTATGAAGTTCAAAGCTCAATGAGGTTACAAGACCAAAAAAAGTGCTTTAGTAAGACAGTAAAAAGTAGGGAGGAGTATTTAACACAAGAAAATGATAAGGGTGGCCATACTTATGTACCTGTCAAATTTTGTTTGAATGCAGATTGCACATGTTCTGCTAGTACAATAAACCTTATTTCAAGGCAGAAACATTACTGTGTCCAATAGTTATTAGATATATCAAACTGAAATAGCTGTTGCAAAAACACCAATTTTTATAAAACATTAAGCTTAAGATTAATAGGGGTGCCCAAACTTTTTCATATAACTGTACCTAGATGTATGGTGAGCAACTTGAATCCCCAGGTGCTTCACAAAAATTTGAGCTGTGAAAATAAAAAGTCATATTTTTAGGGTTAATCTTAAATAGGGATGCCTACTCTGCACGCTATCTTTTCCTCAGAGCTAGCGTGCAGAGTGGTTGTGAGACCCTCTGTGTTACTCTGAGAGAGAGAAAATCATTGGGGGCCATTGTGATCCCCCCTGCGTCTGTGCCTCCTGGTGCTGCAATCGGTGCTGTGATCTGCCTCCTGCCCCTGTGCTGCAATCTCCTCCTGTGCTGCGGGCTGTGTGCTGTCTGCTGTTTGACAGATCTGAGATCACAGCAGCAGCAGTTCCCCAATCCCCGTGCCTGTCTCTCCCTCCTCCATCCCTCCCCTCATCCCCTTGCCAATCCCTCCCACTCCGCTGCAGTGCTCTGATCATTATCACTGCTGATCAGAGACTGCGTCAAGGGACTTTTCTTTTTTTTTAGCGAGTTAGGTAGTGGACGTCACAGTGTGAGTGCCATCCAATGTTTTTTGAGAAAAAGAAATAGTAGTAAGTACAGTGTAGTTTCATAGATACTGTAGCGAGGTAGCGTATTAGAGCAGCAGACGTCACACTGTTAGTGACGTCCAATTTTGTTTTAGAAAAAAAATAATAGCTAGTACAGAGTAGCTTTATAGGTAGGTAGGTAGCATTTTTCTTTTTCAAAAATAAAAAGAAATTGTTTGCGGACAAATTTTTACAACTTTTTTAGGCGTATTGCTTTTTTAGTGCGCCCCATCTTTTTTTAAAAAAATAAAAATTTAGCATGGTAACTTTGAATAAGCAAGTGTAGTGAACACAAAATTTTTTTT
The DNA here is from genome assembly GCA_033576555.1 of Oophaga sylvatica. Taxonomy (NCBI): domain Eukaryota; kingdom Metazoa; phylum Chordata; class Amphibia; order Anura; family Dendrobatidae; genus Oophaga; species Oophaga sylvatica. Next base: position 394,418,542 of record JARQOD010000006.1, on the reverse strand, counting down.
GTTGCCTCATCCGTTTCGGCAGGTTTTGGGGGCTCACCCCAAAAATTTTTTAAATCATAAGCCCCCTTATTCCCGTGCTGTGCCTCAAAATGTACTTCTGGCCCCCGGGGGCCCAAAGGGGGGGTCCTTTTGCTTAAACGTTCGGAGCTTCCCCGCCCACACTGGACCCCCCCCCACTCAACTACAACGGAAACCCCTATCTTTTTTCCCGGTTAGCTCCTCCTATTTAAAACTATTACACTAATATACCCCATTAGTGTCAAACCGGGGTACGCCTTTCCCATTATATACATACGACAAGGTTATACAAATACGGTCACATAAATTCACAATAATGGCAACAGTGAAAGGTTCTATGTAATACCTGAAACTCTTTTCTCAGCCATTTTACTTTTTTGTTTTGTCGTATCTTGCCCCAGTAAATGGATTTAGCTTGCATTTCCCGCCCTGTTTTTTTTCCTTTTCTCTTAAACAAAAGCTAGCAATCAGCTTCAGAATCTAGCCTGCATGAACCTTGCTTTCCCTGTAAGCTTGGGGCCTTGTACTCCAGCTATTCCTATGAGGAACTTGAAGCACTTGTGGCCTGAACCCGCTCTTTGAAAAACCCACTTTGCATGGACTTCGGGGAAAAGAGAAAAACCCCAACTGATTGGAGAGTATTGCTGAGCTTGGATTACCGGCCTGCTGTGTCTCCTGTTTTTGTGTCGCAAATGGTGACTATTTTGCCAATTGTAGAAATACGGACTTTCTATACAAAACCCGGCTCCTTTTTTCATGACCAAGCACAAGACGCATATGAACGACTACTACATTTCAAGATTCTGAAAACCAAAACTTTGTGTCGCTGGGTCTGGACTGTGTCTGCGTACGGGATATCAACTCCGGTTGTACTTTTTTGTGTGAAAGGGGTTGTGACTTCCACAACCATTCCGGGGCGTTCCCTTAATTTTTTTTTTTTTCTGCAGTGTTTCCACAGGGGGAAAACATTGTTTTTTTTCTCTCCCTTCTTTTTTTTTGTAACCGTTTAAAAAACTGGAAAATGGACCCCCCATAAAGGACTTTTTCGGGTGACTGTAATTCCTTGCAGAATTGCGAATATAAAACCCGTTTTACAAATCTACGGGCCCAATAACCAATTTCAAGTGGTTGGCGATACCCAGGATTTGCGGCCGGTTAGGTTCAGAGGGGGGGGTCCGGCTCCTCCTAGCCCCAGTTGGGGGTTCCCAATTTCCCCCCTTTTTTTTTTTTTGGGGGGGAATTTTGAAAACGGGGGTTTATTAAT
>JARQOD010000006.1:394361318-394417160 GCA_033576555.1 Oophaga sylvatica | reverse complement strand
GAATAGGGAAATCCACCCGTCTTTCATGACCCCTACTAAAGCTGCAACACCCAATACTTTTTTGGACGTTTTTTCCCCTTGCCTGCCCAGTGCTAGTCGTTGGCGGAAGAATTTGTGGTGGAAAGAATTCAGATTCCGGGTTTTATCAAAAATCGTTCAATATTTGATTAAATGGGGGGCTCCCCAGTGGAGGACAACTCATGGGAACCAGTCAATAACTTTAAATGCCCTCGTTTCTGCCAGTTTCATCAAGGTCCCCAGACGGGCCTGGTCTGGGGCCATCGGAGGTTGTCCCAAGGGGGGGTAATGTGGGTTTTTGACTTTTCTTGAAACCATTTTTCCGTCAGCCATTTTGCTTTCTGTCTTGCTGCAGCTACTTGCCTCAGTCAATAGGATTTTTCAGTTTCATTTTCCCCCGCCCTGATTCTCCCTCTTGTTCTTAAGCAGCCACAGCTGAGCAATCAGTGCTTCAAATCAGCGCAGTAACCTGTGACCTACCCCTAACTTACTAGTATCCGCTATTCCCCCTGAGAACTCAAATTGGGGCTCGGGAAACCCTCTTTTTGAAAGCCACGTTTGCATGGATTGGGGTAACGGAAGAAGATCCTAACCCTGTTTGGAAGTGTTTGCTGAGTTTAAGTTACTCTGGCCCTCTGTGTCCTCCCGATCTGCAAACTTGGACTTTTTTGCCACTTGTTATAAAGTAATACAAGACCTTCTATACAAACTGTGTCCATGTTTTTTATCGCCCCCAAAGCCAAGAGCTTATGAATGTACTAACATTACACGGTGTCTTTGGAACTCAGCTACGTGCTTTGTCCGTACTGTTTCCACTTTTTGGGTATTCAGGTTTGATTTTTTTACCTCTTTTAACTTTTTGCTTACACAGCTTGCATTGAACATAGCAAATATCATCTAAAAGTCTGTCAAAAAAGGACCACGCAGTGCAAGTCATGGGAGCGCCAATTTTGACAGTTCTAAGAGAATGCTCCCAACAGGTGCCAAACTGGAGGCTACAGGCAAGCGAGTCTGCAGCCTACCTCTCCCTCCTCTTTGTACCGTTGGGACAATCTCTTCCTCAGGCTGCTCCCACCACCTTCCTGTTGCTCACGCCATGTTGGGTCTCGGACTTCATCATCTCCACTACCCTCTTCCAACACCTGCTGCTGTTGGATGGTCTGGGCAGCACCAGCTCCACAAAAACCTGGCACCCTGAGTCTCATCATCATCATAAGATGCGTTCTGCGGTGTGCTGTCCATCGGCACTGGCTCACCCGCCTCTTCAGATTGAGAGAGACACAGCTGTTGCGCATCACTGCATACTCCCTCTTCTTCAAATTGCAGAATGCTGCTTGCCTGTGCCCGTGTTTGCGAGCCAACAGATTCTGAGAACAGAAGCAGAGACTCAGCTGGCTCCTGTACAGAAACTCTCTGACTGCCTGGGCAATTTGACAGGCGGTTGAACAGACCGATGGTTGCTCAACAGTGTTGTGTTCCTGAGAGGAGGTGGAAGGAATTGAAGTCGATGCATTGGCTGCCATCCAACCAACAACGGCTTCAATTTGTTCTTCCAGAGCGGGGGGCACGCCGAGCTCCTACCAAAGTGCGCATAAAGGAACGCTCATGGGTAAAACTGGTGGATGCTGTGTCACTGAGGGCGGCAGCAGCCACAGAATCCCCACGTCCTCTCCCTGCTGAAACCCACGGCCACGACCACGTGCCTTACTCACTGACTTCTTCATCTTGGTAGATTGATAAAGAAAGTCAGAAAAGTTATAAGGCCTAAGTGTGGTTATTACGCAGAGACTGAAGTGAACACTGAAACACAACTGTTCACAATCTGTGAAAGGCTACTCCTTTGTCTACTTCTATAGTGTTTGCAACCAATGTATTGTATACGGATGGAAGCGCGTCACACTAATAGATTATATTTTAAATGGAATGGAGCAGAACCAATTGGAGATAAATGAAAAGGATGAGCCACTGAGACACGCTCAGCAGAGTACAAGCAGCATGCTTGAACAAGTAACTGGAGCGTGATGTGCACTCAAAAAATAAAAAAACACAGACTGAAGTGAACACTGAAACACAACTGTTCACAATCTGTGAAAGGCTACTCTTTGTCTACTTCTATAGTGTTTGCAACCATGTATTGGATACGGATGGAAGCGCGTCACACTAATAGTTAAATTGCATGGAGCTGCAAGAATTACACTGAAGGAAAAAAAAAAAGAGTCTGTGAGTGACACGTGCAGATGCCTACAGACAGCGTTGCATGCAGAGCAAACTGCAGCGTCACCTGCACTCACACACACCTTGCAGAGCTGTTTAAAACAACACTGCAGGCAAAAGGAAGCTTTACACAGCGGTTGGTGCTAGCCTGCCTACAGCACAGTACACTAAATCGCAATCTCTAACTGTCCCTCAGAGTCAGCACAGCAGCGTTCTGTCCCTTACTGAATTCACAGCACAGTGACGCTAAAATGGGGCGGCGCCTTTTATAGTGCATTCTGACATCATTTCAGCATCCAATCACAGCCATGCCATTAGTTAACATGACCCGCAGCAGTACAGGATGTGCCCACACTTCTTAGGATTCCTCATTGGTGACTAAAATCACATTGCCTCGCAAAGAATTATGGGAACTTCCGATTCCGGTATTCGATAAGACGAAATATCGAAACGAATTATCGAAAGGCCGATAGAGCTAATATCGGCCGATACCCGATATTTGCAGTATCGTATCGCTCAACACTAGTTGCTAGTCAGCTGATGTGGGGGGGTGACCACTTCCACCATCCTATATATAGTCACCTGACGCATCAGCTGACTGTTGGTGATAGAGTTTTTATCTGGAGACCAGAAAAGGAGTTGGGAGCTCTCTGGTGCCAGCGTGTATCAGCTGCTTGAGGCCCTGGTTCTGTATCCTTCCACTGTGTGGAGCTTGCAACGGAAGCTTGAAAGCTAAGTTTTTTATTCCCAGACTTTGTCTGTCTCTTTCTTATCACTACCCCTGTGTTTACACCATCTGCAGTGGTGAGGCTAGCATTCTTGCTGGCCAGTGCACTAGCCAGGGTATAGTGAGATGACCCGCTAGGGACTAGGCACATGACGGCAGCGGAGGAAGGACCAGCATTTGGGCATTAGGGGAGCTTAGGGATAGGCACAGGCTGTGTTTGGAGGTGTCTCATCCCTCGTTCCCTTTAGTTAGGGCCTTCTTTTCCCTTTTTCCATCCCCGTTGTTGGTGTTTGTTGTACTGTCCGCTGGATTGACCCTTTGGGTTGTGACAGAACCCCTCTCAAAAAAGTGTCAGGTCCATTCTTTTTCCACCTTAAGGTGTTCAAGACAATAAAAAAAGCTACAAAAGCTCAGTGTAGGCCCTGGCACTTGCCAGACTTTGCCTGGTGCTGAAGACATTGAAGTTCATATTGTTGTACAGGACAGAATTGTTTTTTTAGGAAGTAAAATTTTGTGTGTGTGTGTGTATGTGTGTGTGTAAATTGATTTGTTTTCTTCTCCAGCACAGCTTTATATCTTGTGCTATAGTTATAGATTACCAAACGACTCTGTGCTATTAAAGACAGATTATGGTTGGTTAGTGTTACATTATTATCACGTTAGTGGTTTGCAGCCTCATTAGTGTGGAGTAATGTTGTCGCTATCCATTTTCTATGTCACTACTGCAGCCTTAATAAGATCTGAAGCTAGTGATGTGACACGTAATCAATTTATAAAGCATATTAGGTCTTCTCAGCCCGACTTCCTAATGTCTGCAGCCCGAGCAATGCCGTGAGGAAGCTCATTAATATACAGAGAAGTGACAAATTCAGCATCAATAACCTGATTATCAGTCACTCATTTTTTCATGTACGAAGAAATTGCATTTAGGGCTTGCAGCAAACCAAATTGAGAGTTAGAATATGGAGTAGAAAAAGCTCCAGAGTACATTTAATCTGTATTTAATCTTTTCATTTTATGTGTGTTGTTTATTCAGTGCTGAAACTGGAGGTGAACGAACCACATCTTCATTGTATGCCCGGTTGGGTGGGAGTAGGGAATGTCTTAAGCTGGCCATACACATTAGCACATTATATGGGTGTCAGTTGACCGATGCTTTGGCAGATTGTTTGGCTGACAGCTGGCAGCCATGTCAGCCCACTGAATCGGCGCAGCAAGTCTGTGTTCTCTATGAAAAAGCTGCCGACTGACACTTTGGCCGGCGGCTTTTCTCCAGGCAAACAATGCTACTGGCTGTCCGAAATCAGACATGGGTGATCAACATCTCTCCTGACCATCAATCGGCCGGCACCCCATACACATTGGCACAATAGATGGGTGTCAGCCGAACGATGCTTTGGACGATTGTTCAGCCAACAGCCATCTCAGTCCCCTCGCTCAGAGGATAGCCCCTGTGTGCTCTATGAAAAAGCTGACGACTGACATATTGGCTGGCGGCTTATCTCCAGGAGAACAATGCTATTGGCTGTCCGAAGTCGACATCTCTCCAGACCATAAGTTGACTGGCACACCATACAGATTAGATCATAGGCTGAACCTGTTGATACTGGTGGGTTTGTCAGACAGTAGCCGAACGTGTATGTGGGGCCTTTTATGTTTCTTTACATGGAATTTTTTGGAGGCAGAAAAATCTGAGTTTTTTAAGAGGAATCCACTTTTGGATAAGTTGCTTTCTTTGTTTTGTTTTTAAAGCTTTTATACTTTATAGACAGTGTGTATTTTCTTTTAAATGGCCTTTGAAGCTTTTTTTCACAGGGTTTTGCAGCCTTCTCACTTGACTGTGTCAAGTTTGGATCAAATATCAGATTTGGAGGGAATTTCATGAGGAAAAAATAGAAATTTTGTTGCAAGTAATATTTACACCATAATTTGTTCTTTTTTTCTTTCCTTTTTCTACCAGTTGCGCAGTTTTTTCTAAAAATGCAGAGTGGCAAAGGCAACACAGCTCGACAAATTTACTGTGATAGTAAAATCCTCAAGTTGGTCGTAATAAAAAAAACATAGTTGTATACTGGGAATCCTGGAATTTTCTAAAAGGACTTGTACAACAAAATGTAAAGGTATAATATTTCGTAAAGGGTTTGTAAAGAATTAGAAAAGCAAGAGGCCCTCTTGTTAAAAGGATTGAAATTGCAGCTCTGCTCCACTGAAAGTGAATTTGGTCAAACTGCAATACCATTTTTAAGCTGTACACAGGTGTGGCAGTGTTTTTGGAAGAAATTTGCTATATTTTTCTAGCCCCTCACCAACCATGTTAAGACAGTGACTCAGCTGTCTGCTCACTGTACACTTTACTGTTATTTTGTAGAACATCCAGGAGTAATAATTGGATATACTATTTCTATAGTATTTAATAGAAATTGTCATTTTGAGTTTTTTAAGTACTGGTATGAGGACATTTAAAGTGATTGACTCAGTCTTAACACATATCTATGGCCATAGAATGTGCCGTAAATGTCTAAGGGTATGTTTTCCACGTTCCGGATTACATCCGGAATAGTTGTGGATTGAACACTGCGTACAGCCACAGTGATTAATCCCAGCGTCCAGATGTTACAGCATAGTGGAGGGGATCTGAAGAAATCCCGTCTCCACTATGCGTCCTAATACGCGGGTGACACACCCACGAAACCGGACATGTGGTGCGTCTTTTTAGAACACAGCATGTCTGTTTACCTTGGGGAGACGCTCAGTAATGTAATGTAATGTAATGTAAATAACCCGGTCTATGTGTTCAATGCAGTAATTCTGCACGTGTTCAATGAACACATCCGGAATCACGGCGCGTATAGAAGGGGGTGGCGCTTTTGAGATCAGAAGACCACTACTCTAGGACAGAGATCTAGCAAGGGTTACCTTGACTTTGATAACATGGCACTAAGGTCACCCAGCACAAAAAAGTGTAATTAGACACTTAACTTGTTATCAAGTCAATGGCTTGCGCTTTGTTAAGCTATCTTAATCCTCTTCAGTGATATAATTTTCTGTGAAAAGTTATCATGATTGTGAGTCATGATACCATTGCAACATCTGTAAAGGCACTGTCGCACCAGCGATCACAACAACGACACGACCTGGCGAGATCGCTGGTGTGATCGCTATGTGATCGCTAGTTAGATTCCAAACACATCTCATCAGCGATCTGTATAACGACCTCTGTGGTCGTTGGGAAAACCTAATCCCACCTGCGACGCTGGTGAAGTCGTTCATAAAGGGTGTCACACTCAGCGATTCAGGCTCACCAGCGGGACACCAACGACCAAAAAACGGCACAGAACGTTCATAAGCGATCAGCGACATCTCAGCAGGGGCCACATCGTTGCTACATGTCACAACAGCTAAGTCGCTAACGAGATCGCTACTGCGTCATAAAATCGGTGACTCATTAGCAATCTCGTTAGCGATCTCGTTTAGTGTGACAGTACCTTAAGTATGGGTCCATAGAGGTAGATCAAGCTTCTACTAAGCATTAATGGCATATGATAATGCCATTCAATATACAGCACTGGGCAAATCGGTTCAGATTACAATCAGCGCCGAATATTGTTTTTGCAATATTCACCGAACACAGCAGAAAGTCATTGAGTCAAAGGGAGTAGAAATGAATGAATATGTTCAGGACCGATCATCAAACATAAATTCAGCATGAATAGGGTACGATTGGCAAGAATATGGCAAATTCAGATTCTGCAACCAATTCCTAACATATTTGCTCAGCTCTAGTGATAAGTTAACCTTTGTCTTCAAACCGACATCAATTCTTCTAAGTAAACTTACACACAGCATTTGAAACTCAGATGGGAGGTTGTTCCAAACATCTTGGAGGACTGGATACACATGAGAGCATTATACTGCCTCTGTACAAATCCCTGGTTAGACCGCACATGGAGTACTGTGTACAGTTTTGGGCACCAGTGCTCAGGAAGGATATAATGGAACTAGAGCGAGTACAAAGGAGGGGAACAAAATTAATAAAGGGGATGGGGAAACTACAATATTATTATTATTATTATTATTATTATTTATTTCTATAGCACCATTGATTCCATGGTACTGTACATGAGAAGGGTTACATACAGATTACAGGTATCACTTACAGTAAACAAACTAACAATCATAGAATCATAGAATCATAGAATGGTAGAGTTGGAAGGGACCTCCTGGGCCATCTGGTCCAACCCCCTGCTCAAAGCAGGATTCTCTAAATCATCCAGACAGATGTCTGTCCAGCCTCTGTTTGAAGACTTCCATTGAAGGAGAACTTACCACCTCTCGTGGCAGCCTGTTCCACTCCTTGATCACCCTAACTGTCAAAAAGTTTTTTCTAATATCTAATCTGTGTCTCCTCCCATTCAGTTTCATCCCATTGCTTCTAGTCTTTCCTTGTGCAAATGAGAATAAAGATGATCCTTCTACAATGTGACAGCCCTTGAGATATTTGTAGACAGCTATTAAGTCTCCTCTCAGTCTTCTTTTTTGTAAGCTAAACATTCCCAAATCCTGCAACCGTTCCTCATAGGACATGGTTTGCAGACCGGTCACCAGTCTGGTGGCTCTTCTCTGAACTTGCTCCAGTTTGTTGATGTCTTTTTTAAAATGTGGTGCCCAAAACTGGACACAGTATTCCAGATGATGTCTGACCAAAGAGGAGTAGAGGGCAATAATGACCTCACGTGATCTAGACTGTATGCTTCTGTTGATACATCCTAGAATTGTATTTGCCTTTTTTGCTGCTGCATCACACTGTTGACTCATGTTCAGTCTGTGATCAATTAGTATACCCAAGTCTTTTTCACATGTGCTGTTACTTAGCCCTATTCCTCCCATTTTGTATATGCTTTTTTCATTTTTATTGCCCAGATGTAGTACTTTGCATTTTTCCCTGTTAAAATCCATTCTGTTAGTTGCTGCCCACTGCTCCAGTTTATTTATATCTTTTTGAATCCTCTCTCTCTCTTCTCTAGTATTAGCTATCCCTCCTAGCTTTGTGTCATCAGCAAATTTGATCAGTTTACCCTCAATTCCTTCATCTAAATCATTGATAAAGATGTTGAACAATACAGGGCCCAAACAGAGCCTTGTGGTACCCCACTTGAGACATTCTTCCAACTGGATGTGCAGCCATTTACGACCACTCTTTGAGTCCGATTACTAAGCCAGTTATGAATCCACCTAACAGTTGCCTTGTCCATTCCATACTTAGTCATTTTTTCAATAAGGAATGTGTGAGATACTTTGTCAAATGCTTTGCTGAAGTCAAGATATACTATATCTACAGCATTTCCCTGATCCACCCAGTCAGTGATTCTGTCATAGAAGGAAATTAAGTTAGTCTGACATGACTTATTAGTTACAAACCATGCTGACTCTGTTTAATCACTTCATTCTTATCCAGGTACTTACATACATGTTCTTTAATAATTTGTTCAAAGATCTTTCCTGGTATAGAAGTCAGACTCACCGGCCTGTAGTTCCCTGGGTCCACCTTCTTCCCCTTTTTGAAGATAGGAACAACATTTGCTCTTCTCCAGTCTTCTGGGACTTTTCCTGTTCTCCAAGAATTTTCAAAGATTATGGACAGTGGTTCAAGATTTTCTTCTGCTATCTCCTTCAGTATTCTGGGGTGTAATTCATCTGGACCTGGAGACTTGAATTCATTTAGGTTAGCTAAGTGTTTCCTCACTGTCTTTCTGTTTATAGATATCCTGGATTCTTCTATTGCTTTAATAGGACAGTGAAGATCAGTTGATGTTACATTTCCTTTCTGAGAGAAAACAGATGCAAAATAGGAATTTAAAAGTTCAGCCTTCTCAACATCCTTTCTTACCATTTCATTTTCATCCTGTAAAAATCCTATAGCATCTTTGATATTTTTTTTACTTTTTACGTATCCCCAAAATCCTTTTTTGTTGCTTTTGACATCTCTTGCAAGCCTTAATGACAGACTGATACAGAGGGGAGAGGACCCTGCCCTTTTGGGCTTACATTCTACAGGATTGTGGGGCAGGAGACAGTAGGTCGAGGGGTTGCAGCAGTTCCGGTGTTGGTTGAGGCGATATCTCGGTAGTGATGAGGAGGTAGCAGGGTCATTGCAGGCTGTAAGCTTTCCTGAAGAGGTGGGTTTTCAGGTTCCGTCTGAAGCATCCGAATGTGTTTGATAGTCGGACGTGTTGGGGCAAAGAATTCCAGAGGATGGGGGATATTCAGGAGAAGTCTTTGAGGTGGTTGGGTGAGGAGAGAATAAGTATGGAGGAGAGAAGGAGGTCTTGGGAGGATCGGAGATTACGTGAGGGAAGATACCGGGAGATTAGTTCAGAGATATATAGAGGAGACAGGTTATAGATGGCCTTGTAGGTCAGTATTAGTAATTTGAACTGGATACGCTGAGGGAATGGGAGCCAGTGAAGAGATTTGCAGAGGGGAGAAGCGGAGGAGTAGCGAGGAGAGAGGTGAATTAGTCGGGCAGCAGAGTTAAGGATGGATTGGAGAGGTGCAAGGGTATTAGCAGGGAGGCCAGAGAAAAGGGTGTTGCAGTAGTTGAGGCGGGAGATGATGAGGGCGTGCACAATCATTTTAGTAAATTGAGGGTTGAAGAAAGGACGGATTCTTGAAATATTTTTGATCTGAAGGCGACAGGAGGTAGAAAGAGCTTGGATGTGCAGTTTGAAGGACAGGGCAGAGTCAAGGGTTAATCCGAGGCAGCGGACTTCTGGTACGGGGGAAAGCGTGATGTCGTTAATTGTGATAGATAGGTCAGGTAAGGAAGATCTGTGGGATGGGGGAAAGATTATGAGTTCAGATTTGTCCACATTGAGTTTGAGGAAGCGGGAGGAGAAGAAGGAGGATATGGCTGATAGACACTCCGGGATTCTGGACAGCAGAGAGGTGACGTCTGGGCCAGAGAGGTAGATCTGAGTGTCATCAGCGTAAAGGTGGTACTGGAATCCGTGGGACTTTATGAGTTGCCCCAGGCCAAGTGTATAGATTGAGAAGAGTAGGGGTCCTAGAACAGAGCCTTGGGGGACTCCAACAGAGAGAGGGTGGGACGAGGAGGTAGTGTGGGAGTGGGAGATGCTGAATGTGAGGTTGGAAAGGTATGAGGAGATCCAGGATAGGGCGAGATCATTGACGCCAAAGGAGGAAAGAATCTGTAGTAGAAGGCAGTGGTCAACTGTGTCAAAAGCAGAGGACAGGTCAAGAAGCAGGAGTATAGAGTATTGTCCGTTCGCTTTGGCTGTAAGTAGGTCATTAGTAATTTTGGTCAGGGCTGTCTCAGTGGAGTGATGGGGGCGGAAACCAGATTGTAGAGTGTCAAAGAGCAAGTTAGAAGAGAGGTGGTGGGAAAGCTCAGCGTGGACATGCAGCTCCGGAGTTTGGAAGCGAATGGGAGCAGCGATATTGGGCGATAGCTGGACATAGCGGTTGGGTCGAGGGTTGGCTTTTTAAGGATAGGCGTGATTGTGGCATGCTTGAAAGCAGAAGGGAAGGTACCGGAAGTTAATGATAGGTTGAAGAGGTGGTTAGGGATGGGATAATAGTGGTGGTGAGGTTGGGGAGGAGGTGGCTTGGGATGGGGTCAAGAGCACAGGTTGTGAGGTGCGATTTGGAGAGGAGACAATTAATCTCCCTTTGGTTATGTTAGAGAGGGAGGTTATGGGGTTAGGGCATTGGTCTGGTATACAAAGGGGTTGTGGTGGTTGAACAATGAAGACTTGCCTTGTTTGGTCAATCTTATTTTTGAAGTGTGTGGCAAAGTCCTCAGCAGAGATGAGGGAGGTAGGAGGGGCAGTGGAGGGCGGAGAAGGGAGTTAAAAGTTTTGAATAACTGTTTGGGGTTGTAGGAAAGGGAAGATACGAGGGTTGTGAAGTAGGCCTGTTTAGCAGAGGTGAGGGCAGATTTGAAAGAGAGTGTTGCTTGTTTGAATGCAGTGAAGTCGTCTTGCAAATTTGTTTTCTTCCAACGCCGCTCTGTAATCCTGGACACTTGCCGGAGCTTTTTAGTGGTGTTATTGTGCCAGGGTTGTCTGCTGGTACGTCGCACTCTGCCATGAACGAGAGGGGCGACCGTGTCAATAGCTGATGTGAGAGTGGCATTGTAGAAAGCAGTGGCACTGTCTGTGTCGTGGAGTGAGGATATTGAAGCAGTGAAAGAATAGAGTCAGAGAGTGTGTGGATGTCTAGGTGTGCAAGGTTTCTGCGGGGGTGCACGTGTTGCTGGACCTGGGTAACAGGAGAGGAGGACAGGGATGAGAAAGTGAGTAGATGGTGGTCGGATAGAGGGAGAGGGGAGGTGGTGAATTTAGATAGAGAGCAGAGGCGGGTGAAGACCAAGTCTAATGTATGACCATCCGTGTGGGTGGCTGAGGAGGACCACTGAGTAAGTCCAAAGGATGAAGTAAGGGACAGGAGTTTGGAGGCTGCTGACTGAAGGGTATCAGTGGGGATGTTGAAGTCACCCATGATGATGGTGGGGATGTCAGTGGAGAGAAAGTGAAGAAGCCAGGTAGTGAATTGGTCAATGAAGGCAGTGGTCGGGCCTGGAGGTCGGTATATGACGGCCACTTGGAGGTTGGAGGGAGAGTAGATGCGGACAGAGTGGACTTCAAAGAAGGGGAGGATTAGGGAGGGAAGAGGTGGGATTGGGTTAAAGTTGCAGTTAGAGGAAAGGAGAATACCCACTCCTCCACAATGTCTGTTCCAGGGCGAGGAGTGTGAGTGAATTGGAGGCCACCGTAACACAGCGCAGCAGGGGAGGCGGTGTCAGAGGGTGTCAGCCATGTTTCTGTGAGGGCGAGGAAAGCAAGATTGCGAGAAAGAAAGAGGTCATGAATCACATGAAGCTTATTGCAGATGGAGCGGGCATTCCAGAGTGCTCCAGAGAGAGGGAGCAGGGGGGTGGGTGTCAATGGCACGGGTTTTACGTTGGAAAGATTGCGGTAGTTCTTATTAGATAGGGAGCGGTAGGAAGGAGTACTAATTGTGGGTATGAGCTGTGGAGATCCAGGATTGGGAGATATGTCACCAGCAGTGAGGAGAAGCAGAGAAAGGGAGAGCAGGTGGGAGAAGGAGAGAGGGCAGCTTGTTTTGTGTTTTATTAAGACAGATTTGAGGTTGAGGAGCAGGTCAGCAGAGGAGGTCAGGTGGGGAGGAAGGAGGGAAAGGGAGATGATTATTTGATTAGAGGGTGCTGTGGTTTGGGGATAGGGAAGGAGAGAAAGGATTACGGAGCAACCACTGTGAGGGCATATGTAAACTGGTGAAAGAGTAAGATGGTAAATAGAAAAGCCAGGTACAAGTAATTAGAAGTGCTTTCTCAGCAGACATACCCAAAAGAGACATAGTGTGAGGTCCTGACTCCTGCCGTTACTAACTGCCGTTGAAATAACTGCAGCTTCATTGTACTTTTGCTGCAGTGGTACTTCTGCTGCATGTGCGTGCCTGACCCCACACGCATGCCCCCTTAGACTGCTACTGAATATATAGGACTGAGTAGAGGATCAGGTAGGAGGAGTTGTGGGAGCTGCTTTGGGATAAATTAGCAGCTGGCCAGCACACCAGGGAAGCTTAGGGCAGTGAGAATCTGGAATTCCTTGCCTGAGGAGGTGGTGATGGCGATCTCAGTCAAGGGGTTCAAGAGAGACCTGGATGTATTCCTAGAGCGTAACAATATTGTATGTTACAGTTATTAGGTTCTTTAGAAGGACGTAGATCTGGGGATTTATTCAGACAGAATATAGGCTGAACTGGATGGACAAATGTCTTTTTTGGCCTTGCTAACTATGTTACTATGTTACTATAACTAACTACAGATCTTCTGTGGATGTAGGCTTCCACAAATCATTTTGTCTTGTTATGTATTATAGTCAAAGTCCATTATTTTACCTTTTTTATGGTAAAAAGTGAAAAAGTTTTTTGGTTTATTATTTTATAAAGATCTCTCAATGTGAAACAACTTGCACTTTCCATGACTAGGAACTTTAGAAGTTCAACATTTTTGATTAAGAAATGCTTTTTTTAAATTTTCTTACATTTTTAAACAGTTACACTGTGTTAAAAATGACTTTTCATTCCAATTTTCTCTTTATTTTCTTTCATGACATGCATTTTTTTAAGTTGTTCATTGGGAATTTCAATGTGGAACACTTTTCCTGTATTTGTGTAGAAATTGTTTTACTTTTACATCAGCAAAGTTAATTTCTATGTTCAAAACTCTGGTTTATCCTTGTTCAGTTCTATTTTCTAAAAAAAAACACTTTTCTTTCTTTCTCTCTCCAGGGAAAGATGGATGGGAGGGACTTAAAAAAATTGAGTAAGAGCTGAAGATGTTATTACAAAATAAGACTTAACCCCATGCTACTCCAGAATAAGGGCTCTAGTAATATGACCTGGTCTAGATGTAACGTCCACCAGTCATATGATCAATTAATGGCCCCTGTGGTCATGTGCTGTCCATGCAAACATCTTTGCTGAGGTCAGGAAAATGTATCAGTGGTCACTTGAATTTGGGGTCATCATGTCATCACTGCAGAAAAGGTGGAGACTACTAGATCAGTGGTGATAACGTGGTGAAGAGTTGAAAAATTAGGTAGGGGTTATTCTACTATGTTACTACATTTCTAGCTTTTAGCTTTTTTCCCTGATGAGGAGGTATGATCTTGAAATGCAACGACAGATAAAAAGAGACAGGAAGATGATTCTATGATGGACCCTACCCAGCTCAACACCAACAAGCCTGATTCTTAAACAGAACCTGTCATGTAAAAAAACACAATATTAATCTGCAGTTATGGAGTCAATCTGCAGGTTAATTGTGTTCTGAAGCTGACTGGTGCAGGCACTGACAGCCCCGCTGCATGGAGTAAATTCAATGTATTCCTCCCAGTAGCTTTGTGCTTTCAGTTATAGGGGTGGGTTGGTGTGGCTTCAGTTACCCTCAGTGCACAGTGCTTTAATGCTGAAACGGCTGTCAGGCAGTGTCGGGGGCATGGTTGCAGATGCCGCTCACTCTGCACTGAGCGGTGAATCTAGTCACGCCGGCCAACCCTTATGACTGAAAGAGTGAGGCTACTGGGAGGATTAAAGGTAATTTTCTCTTGACAGAGAGGCTTTAAGTATGGACGCCAGGCTACTTCAGAAAACTACTAAGCTGAAGATTGACCACATATTTGCAGGTTCTTACATGACAGGTTCCCATTAATACCTTTTCTTTTCCCATGTTACCCACCATTCTCACCATTCTGATTATCTAGGAAGTACAGATTGCAGCTAAGCATTAAAAAACTTTAGAGTAACTAAACTTTTTTTTTTCTCTACAGCATGGAAAGTTATGAAACTTTGCAAATCACTTTATTAGAAGATGTCTTGATTTCTGTAAAAAAAAAATAAATGCATGTAACTGGTGCCAAATCCCTACTTTTCCACACTCTATTTAGCCTGTATTCTTCCTTTAGCTGCCTTGTTATCAGAACTTACTCATTTGGAGTACAGATGATAGCAGTGAAAGTGTCAGCAGTGCACCTTTGTCCTCTGAGTCCTGCAGCGGCTTATTCTCAGAGTTATTGAGACACAGGTGCTGAGTTGACTCTTTCACTGCCATCATGTGTAGTCCAAATGAGTATATAATATCAATGCAGGCAAATAGACTGGGGAAATGTGGGGATTTGCAAACCACTTAAGTGCCTTTTTCACGGGAATAAAGACAAATCCCCTAATAAAGTGACTTGCAAAGTTTCATAATTTTCCATTCTGAACAACATTGCAGAAAAAAAGAAAAAAAGATTATTTGATTACTTAGGAACAACACAACTAAGGTCGGGGTCAGACATGCGAGAAACTCACATGAGTCTCGCATATCAATACCCGGCTCTCGGGACCAGAGCGTGCGGCTGCATAGAAATACATGCAGCCGCACGCCCCTGTCCGAGTGCCGGCGGCAGTGCCAGGTATTGACACGCGAGTCTCGTGCGAGTTTCTCGCATGTCTGACCCCTGGCCTAAGTAGGCAGATCAGCATTTATAGAACGTTAGTGGTGAATTTATTGATGTTTATAAAAGACGGAGGAGGACATAATATCATTGGTGATTTCTCATGAGATTCTAGGTCGGCCAACATATGTCTCGGAATATATATGAATAGAAAGCCCAGACGTGTTATGGGTGGGTGATGCCTCAGCAAAGCCCTAAAACATCCATTAGTTGTTAAACAATATATGACTGTTGCTGTATGTTATTTTGATTTACTCTGACGGAAATGGAGATTCAGCTTCTAAAGCTGTAAAATAATAATCTTGACACAAGCTAGTTTGCAGCTTCTCATAATGTTTTGCAGTAGATTTATGGCTTGCTTTTTTTTTTTTTTTGACCTGACATAAAATTTTACATTTCCATTTTACAAAAGTCACAAAAAAAAAATCAGATGCAGAAAACACATATCACTTAACAACCCTGTATTCATCTTCCATCTACTAAAAGCTTTGAAATCGCTACATGATGGAATCTGTCAGAATTCGTGCTAGAGCTAGATCCATGGACCCGTCTCCTTGCTGGTTATTTATTGCTTCTATCGTCATGCTGCAATTTTAGAGCAGTTCACTAAGCGTGTTGAACAATTTTGCAAAAGAGATGTATATTTTGTAACCATATTATTTTAAAATGATTCGAGAATTGTACACCCAAGTGACTGAAATTGTATTGAATGGTTCAATGTAATAATTATATTTTGTTGTGATAGAAAGTGTAATCAACAGGCTGGATTCACACAACAGAGTTTTTGGGGCAATTTGCATCTTTTTGCAGTTGTGGAATGTTAGTCAAGTGAGAAAAAAGGTAGTTTAGCTCTTCATTTACTCATTACTACTATTTCTCAGCGGTTTTTTTTTTGCATATTTTTTTTTTATTGAATAACAAGAAAATTTTTGCAATAAGTAGAAAGGAGAAAAAAGAGCAGTGTGGAAAATTGTAAACAGAGTATCAAAATGGTCCACATCAGAATCATAACACCCTATCAACTGTCAAAGGAGGATAGAATGTTCAGTTCAGTAAATCTAGAGACGGCCACTCTGACACTTCAACAAGAAACACCTACCTGAAATGAAAGGAATACCAGGAAAGGAACAATATCGGAGGCAGACATTAGTGAACATATATAAAAGTTAAAACAACTTTCACAGCTTGTAATTTAGCCAAACCATCTCTCCAGGTCAGGACACACCAAAACTCTAGGCTGTTCTGGTGCCATAAATGTTTTCATATAGATCAAATCTTCTGCAATCATCTCTTCCATCAACATCAGATGACTCAGTCACCTCCATAACCCAATCTATGATAGCTGTCACAGAGGTAGCTATCATAGATGTTCAATGGCTGGGTATAACTTCCCTTGTAACAGTGCAACATTTGTACCTCCTCTGCCTCACTTTGACTGCTGGGTGGTTGCCTTTATTGCTGGGACTCATGACAGCACCAGTCCTATTTTCCCTGGGGCTTTTTGTGCTGCTTTTTAAGTAAGTTATGTGGTTAATTTTAATCTATGTTTTATCACTCCGTCTAGAGTGCCCTGGAATGGATAGCCAGCTATTTAAACCCCTTAAGCTCTTATTCCACTGCCAGTCAATAGCATTGTTGTCCTGATTTATACTGCTGTGTGTCATAGATCGTAGCTAGGGGGTTCGTATCTAAGATTCACCACTGTTATCTTTGGAGTGAACATCTCTCTGCTTCCCCTAATTTCCAGACAATTACGCAATTGAACGACAATCAACGGAGGAGGACGCAGGCTGCTTCCAATAATAGGTCGGTTATCGAGAAACTAACAGTAAGAGTGTGATATATACACCTCCGATTCCAACACATGGAATATATGTATATTGTTGTGAACACGTTTGGTCTGGCTTCTGAGTTTGGGCTCCCTATGGTGGTTGCTGCTGGTAATAGAGTGGTCTTGCTCACAGGAGTCGATCACCTGAAGAGGATGATTGGAGATCAGGTGTTTCTGACTGGGAGATATAAATGAGCAGCCTTCCCTTGGTTGCTGCCGGTGATTTTGGTTTTCTTCTGAGCCTTCTGGAAATCAGCTTGTTCCCTGCTTTGTCCTGCATCTTTCAGATGAGTTAGTCATCTGTTTTTAATCTGTGGCATTTTGTCCGTTTTGTGTTATGTTACGGTAGCTGAGGAGTGCAGGTAAAAAAAGGAAAATACACCAGAGCAGTTGGAATCTATGAGATTGCAGTACCCTGACTAACCACCGCAACTAGAGGCAGCCGTGGAGCGTTCCTACGATGGTCCTAGACGCCTCGTCACAGCCTGAGAAACTAACTACACTAAAGACAGAAACAGGAAAGCTATCTGCCCGGAGCAGAACCCCAAAGATAATAGAAAGCCCCCAAACATGTAATGGCGGTTAGACAAGAGGAAATACTGACACAGAAAGAAAATAGTATGAGCAAACGCTGGGGCCCAAACTATCTAAATAGAAAAGGATAGGAAGGGTACTTACTGCAATCCCAGAAAACCCTGAAAAACACCAACTTACTAATTTCAAAATCACCTGAGATCACACGACCTCTACCACCTAAATTAGTTCTCTGGTGTAACAAAAACAGCAGCCACTGAAAAAACTGCAAAAAGCAAAAGTACAAAACACAGTGGCTGGACCAAACTGAGAGGGCAAAAGCCCCGGAGGGGACCAGAAGGCCCCCACAGAAGTGCAGGACAAAATGCAAAAATATAGCAAAAACACAAAATAAGAAATTGTCTTATTGATAGCAGGAGATGCAGACACGACACGCAGGCTACAAGGGAAACTGGAAAGAAGGATTCAGACCAGAACAATTGATCACCGGCAACCTGATGGGAAAATGATTCCCTTAAATAAGACCAATCAGTAACACCTGATTCCCAATCCTCACTAGTACCGCTTGTAACCACCAGAGGGAGCCTCTGCTCAGAACTCATCTCAAACCCATTCACAACAGTACCCCCCTTGAGGAGGGGTCACCGAACCTCATTTGAGCAACCAGGTCGGTCAGATGAGTTCTATGATACGCACGGATAAGTCTCCTAGCATGGATGTCCGAAGCAAACACCCAAGAATTATCTTCCTGACCATAACCTCTCCATTTAACCAAATACTGGAGTCTTCGTCTAGAAAAACGAGAATCCAATATTTTCTCAACCACATACTCCAGATTGCCCTCAACCAAAACAGGGTCAGGAGGCACAGCAGCAGGAACCACTGGCTCAACAAACCTCTTCAACAAGGACTTGTGGAACACGTTATGGATCTTAAATGTCCCTGGAAGAAGCAAACGAAAAAGAAACAGGATTATAATCTCCATGATCTTATAAGGTCCAATGAACCTAGGCTTAATTTAGGAGATGCTACCTCATAGGAATAATTCTTTGAGGACAACCAGACCAAGTCCCCACTCCAACCGAGGACCATAAGTCCTATGCCGGTTAGCAAACGCTGGGCCTTCTCTGAGAGAGGGACAACCTCTCCACTACCCGGTCCCAAATCTGCTGCATACGCTCAACAACAGAGTCAACACCTGGACAGACAGAAGCCTCGTCTGTCCTGAAGAAAAATCGAGGGTGAAACTCAGAATTACAGAAAAACGGAGACATCAAAGTGGCAGAACTAGCCTATTATTAAGAGCAAACTCAGCCAAAGGTAAAAAAGAGACCAGTCATCCTGATCAGCAGACACAAAGCATCTTAGATAAGTCTCCAATGTCTGGTTTGTTCTCTCAGTTTGACCATTGGTCTGAGGATGAAATCCCGAGGAGAAAGACAATTGAACACCCAGTTTAGAACAAAAAGTCCTCCAAAATCTGGAAACAACTGGACTCCTCTGTCAGACACAATGTTCTCAGGAATGCCGTGTAAACAAACCCACGTGCTGAAGGAACAACGGCACCAATTCAGAGGAGGAAGGCAACTTAGGTAATGCACAAGATGTATCATTTTGGAAAACCTATCACAAATTACCCAGATGGTGGTCATTCTCTGAGAAACAGGAAGATCGGAAATGAAATCCATAGAGATATGGGTCCATGGTCTCTTGGGCACAGGCAATGGCATCAACAAACCACTAGAGCGAGAGCAAGGCTTGGAGCGAGAGCAAGTCCCGCAGGACTGCACAAATTCCCTGACATCGCGAGACAAGGTAGGCCACCAAAAGGACCGACTAACCAAGTCTCTGGTACCAAAAATTCCGGGATGCCCAGCCAATGCGGAACAATGAATCTCAGACATCACACTCTTTTTCCATTGGTCCGGGACAAACAATTTTCCAACAGGGCAGCGCTCGGGCCTATCCTCCTGACACCCCTCCAGAGCAAGTCTCAAATTAGGCGAGATGGCGGAAAGAACTACACCCTCCTTCAAAATAACAGAGGGATCAGATAGCTCAGGAGAGTCCGCAAGGAAACTCCTCGAGAGGGCATCCGCCTTAACATTCTTAGTGCCAGGAAGAAAGGAAACCACAAAATTAAAACGTGTGAAAAAACAAGGCCCACCTGGCCTGTCTAGGATTGAGTCGCTTGGCAGATTCCAGATAGACCAGATTCTTATGGTCCGTAAGGACCACCACCTGATGTTTGGCTCCCTCCAGCCAATGTCTCCACTCTTCAAAAGCCCACTTCATGGCCAATAACTCCCGATTACCCACGTCATAATTACGTTCAGTAGGAGAAAATTTTCGAGAGAAAAAGGCACAAGGGTTACTTTTAGAGGTCTCTGGATCTTTTTGGGACAAAACGGCACCTGCCCCAATTTCAGAGGCATCAACCTCCACCTGAAATGGCAGAGAAACATCAGGCTGCCGTAGAACAGGAGCAGAAGTGAATCTCTGCTTAAGTTCCTGAAACGCAGAGACTGCCTCAGGAGGCCAATTCACCACATCAGAACCCTTTCTGGTCAAATCAGTTAATGGTTTAACAATAACAGAGAAATTACCAATAAATTTACGATAAAAATTGGCAAAACCCAAAAATCTCTGAAGAGCCTTTAATGAAGTAGGTTGGACCCAATCACAGATGGCCTGAACCTTGACCGGGTCCATTTCAATAACAGATGGGGACAAAATGAATCCCAGAAATGAGATCTTCTGTACGCCAAAAAGACACTTTGATCCCTTCACATACAGAGCATTCTCTCTCAAAATCTGGAATACAGTTCGAACATGTTTCACATGAGAGTCCCAGTCATTAGAAAAAATCAAGATATCATCCAAATAAACAATCAGAAACTTGTCCACAAAATCCCTGAAAATGTCATTCATGAAGGACTGGAAGACGGAAGGAGCATTAGTGAGCCCAAAGGGCATCACAAGGTACTCAAAATGCCCTTCAGGGGTGTTAAATGCCGTCTTCCATTCATCCCCGTGCTTAATGCGAATAAGGTTATACGCCCCCCTGAGGTCAAGCTTGGTAAACCAAGTAGCGTTTTTCACCCTGGAAAACAGGTCAGAAATCAAGGGTAACGGGTATTGATATTTCACAGTAATATTGTTCAAGAGACGATAATCAATACACGGCCTTAATGAACCATCTTTTTTGGCCACAAAGAAAAAACCGGCACCTAAGGGTGAAGAGGATGGTCTGATATGACCCTTCTCCAATGATTCCTTGATATAAGACCGCATAGCGTCATGTTCAGGTACAGACAAGTTAAAAAGGCGACCCTTAGGGAATTTACTACCTGGCACTAATTCAATAGCGCAGTCATAGCTCCTATGGGGAGGTAAGGATGCAGATTTACTTTCGCTAAACACATCAGAAAAATCAAACAAAAAGTCAGGAACATCCTCAGCCTGGGGGAGGCAGAAAAAACAGGAGTGTTGGTATTAACACATTGGCAGCCCCAACTGGTTACAGACACAGATTTCCAATCCAAAACAGGATTATGAGACTGTAACCAAGGGAAACCCAGCACGATAATGTCATGCAGATTATATAGAACCAAAAATTTGCAGCACTCCTGGTGATCAGGTTCAACCCTCATTATCACCTGAGTAGAAAACTGGGGTTTATTCTCAGCCAAAGGGGTAGAATCGATCCCCAGTAGGGGAATAGACTTCTGTAGGGGTATCAAGGGAAATCCACAACGTTTAGCAAAATCATAATCCATCAGGTTAATAGCTGCTCCAGAATCAACGAAAGCCTGAGCAGAAAATGAGGACAGAGAGCATATCAGAGTGACAGTTAATAAAAAACTTAGTCTGAACACTACCCAAGACAACTGAGCGTGCAAAACGTCTTCCCCGCTTAGGGCAGACTGAAATAGCATGAGAGGCATCACCACAGTAGAAACATAACCCATTGCGCTTTCGAAACTCATGACGCTGTGCCCCAGACACCACTCCATCACACTGCATGGGCTCAGCAGCTGGCTCACAAGGCAACACCACTCCACGCATACTTCTCCGCTCACGCAAACGTCTGTCAATTTGAATCGCTAATGACATAGAATCATTGAGACCAGAGGGGACAGGGAATCCCACCATAACATCCTTTACATTATCCGACAGACCCTTCCGGAAAAGGGCCGCCAAAGCGTCGTCATTCCATTTGGTCAGGACTGCCCACCTACGGAATCTCTGACAGTATAACTCAGCGTCATCAAGCCCCTGATTTAATGCCAACAAGGCTTTTTCAGCTTGATCAGTGACATTAGGCTCATCGTACAATAACCCCAAAGCCTGAAAAAATGCATCAACATCACTCAAAACAGGATCCCCAGGTGTGAGGGAAAAAGCCCAATCCTGAGGATCGCCGCGCAGGAGAGAGATGACAATTTGAACCTGCTGCGCTGCGTTTCCTGAGGACTTAGATTTTAAGGCAAAAAACAATTTACAATTATTTTTGAAATTCTGAAACTTAGCTCGATCCCCTGAAAACAAATCTGGCATGGGAATCCTAGGTTCCACAACAGGCAACCTAGCAAGATATGCAGCAATACTCTGAACCTCAGTGGCAAGCTGATCCACACGGCCAGACAACTGTGCAAACTCCATTGGGAGAAAAGATCCTCCCCAGCACCCAGAGATACAGAGGGAAAAAAAAAAAAAAATGCAACAAACAGAAAAATATCTCTGACAACTTTTCTTCCTTCAAAATATTTTTTCCCTTCTGTGAGTACCATACAATTTTTAGGGCCGGTGATACTGTTATGTTACGGTAGCTGAGGAGTGCAGGTAAAAAAAGGAAATACACCAGAGCAGTTGGAATCTATGAGATTGCAGTACCCTGACTAACCACCGCAACTAGAGGCAGCCGTGGAGCGTTCCTACGATGGTCCTAGACGCCTCGTCACAGCCTGAGAAACTAACTACACCTAAAGACAGAAACAGGAAAGCTATCTGCCCGGAGCAGAACCCCAAAGATAATAGAAAGCCCTCAAACATGTAATGGCGGTTAGACAAGAGGAAATACTGACACAGAAAGAAAATAGTATGAGCAAACGCTGGGGCCCAAACTATCTAAATAGAAAAGGATAGGAAGGGTACTTACTGCAATCCCAGAAAACCCTGAAAAACACCAACTTACTAATTTCAAAATCACCTGAGATCACACGACCTCTACCACCTAAATTAGTTCTCTGGTGTAACAAAAACAGCAGCCACTGAAAAAACTGCAAAAAGCAAAAGTACAAAACACAGTGGCTGGACCAAACTGAGAGGGCAAAAGCCCCGGAGGGGACCCAGAAGGCCCCCACAGAAGTGCAGGACAAAATGCAAAAATATAGCAAAAACACAAAATAAGAAATTGTCTTATCTGATAGCAGGAGATGCAGACACGACACAGCAGGCTACAAGGGAAACTGGAAAGAAGGATTCAGACCAGAACAATTGATCACCGGCAACCCTGATGGGAAAATGATTCCCTTAAATAAGACCAATCAGTAACACCTGTTTCCCCAATCCTCACTAGTACCGCTTGTAACCACCAGAGGGAGCCTCTGCTCAGAACTCATCTCAAACCCATTCACAACAGTTTTGCTTTTCTCTGCTTTGCTGGTGTGAGTACAGCCGGGTTCCTTGCTGGGACCCGTGCTGGACTCTGTTTTCCTTTGCCACAGCTTATTTCAGTCCTTTCTGTATTCCTAGTCTCCTTTTATTTCAGTATCTGTTGGTTTGCATCCAGTTCACACCAGAGTTATGATTTAGTGGGGGAGAGGTCGTGTTGTTATGTTCTGCTACAAGCACTAAGGAAAGAAAGGGAAATCTGTCCCTACAATAGAACTAAGCTCAATGCCTACGATGTAACGGGGAACCTGATCCTGCGATCAGACCCGCTAAAGTCCTCAGCTAGTCTGAACGAAGACCTATAGATGCGAGGAAGGGATCCCTACAAGCACTAGGGACTGGGAGAAAAGATGGACACCTCCTAACAGAAGTTGTAGCAGTAAAAAGAAAAACAACATAGAACATAGAGGTCTGAAGACCAAGCAAAACTATTTGAGTAAGGTAACAAAGCACCCGGCTAGCTTGAGAGTAGAAATTACAATGAAGTCCAGCAAAGCCAGAAGGGCGGAGCAGGACTAAATAGGCCACAAAGGTCATGTGACCAGCAAGATAGAAAAAAACCTAACAGGAGAGTTTTAACAGTACCCCCACTTCTAAGAGGATCCTCCGGATCCCCTAGGCCCAGGCTTACCCAGAAACCTCTTGTGAAACGCTCTGACAAGTCTGGACGCAGAAACATCATCCGCCCTCACCCATGAGTTATCCTCGGTTCCAAAACCCTTCCAAGCGACGAGATACTGCAATCTCCCTCTATACCGTCTAGAATTTAGGATGCGGGAAATTTCATATTCCCCGTCCTCCACCACCGGGGGAACAGTGGCAGAGGCGTCTCCATCCGACACATCAGCTCTTTTCAACAGAGAAACATGAAACACCGGATTAATCTTCCAGGAGGTAGGAACCTCCAACCTAACAGCCGATTGGTTAACAACCTGAAGCACCTTAAAGGGCCCTACAAACTTGGGACCCAATTTTTTAGAAGGAATCCTCAACCTCAGATTCTTAGAGGATAACCAAACCATGTCACCAATAGCAAACAAAACCTCTTGCCGTTTCCTATCAAAGTACCTTTTAGATTTTCTGCTAGCCTCCTGAAGATTACCACGCATATCCGTCCAAACTCTCTCCAAATCACCGGAAAAATTCTCCTCATCAGGCACGGCCGAAACCAATTTGGAGAATGACCCAAACGACGGATGTCCTCCAGTACAACAAAAAAAAGGCGAACAACCAGCAGAAGAGGATGTACGGTTGTTAAGAGCGAATTCAGCAAGTGGCAGAAACTCAGACCACCCCTCTTGATTGTCTGCCACAAAACAACGCAAGAACTGCTCAACATCCTGGTTTTTCCTTTCTGTCTGGCCATTAGACTCAGGATGATATCCGGATGAAAACGACAAATGAACTCCCAACCTGTCACAAAAGGCGCGCCAAAAACGAGCCACGAATTGAGGTCCCCTATCAGAAACAATGTCAGTAGGAACGCCATGTAGTCTGACAATTTCCTTGACAAAGGCCTTAGCGAGAGTCTTAGCGCAGGGCAGTTTGATGAAAGGAACCAAGTGACACATCTTGCTAAAAGGGTCCATGACCACCCAGATGACAGTGAAACTCTCAGAGGGGGGAAGGTCAGTAATAAAGTCCATAGCCAAATGTGTCCAAGGAGCACTAGGAACCTCCAGAGGGCAAAGCAACCCCGCAGCAGGAGTATGCGAAGACTTAGATCTAGCACACACAGTGCATAGACGCACCCACTTAATGACTTCCTTCTGCCATCCAGGCCACCAAAAACTGCGACCCACAAGTCTCTTGGTCTCAGAGATTCCAGGATGACCTGCCAACCGAGACTCATGACACTCAACAAACAAATCTCTCCTAAAGGTCCCAGGCACAAACAACCTCCCCTTGGGAGTGTTAGATGGGGCATTCTCCTGTGCTTTAAGAATCTCATCTTCCAACACAGAGTCCAAAGCAGCAATCACAACCCCTTCTTGTAAAATGTTCTCCTCCTCCTCAACACCAACCATGGGAGAAAAGCTGTGAGACAAAGCATCGGCTTTCACATTCTTAGTACCTGGGATGTAAGTAATGGAAAAATTAAACCGCGAGAAAAACAGTGCCCACCTAGCCTGACGGGCATTCAAGCATTTGGCAACATCAAGATAGATCAGATTTTTATGATCAGTGAAAACCTGAACGGGAAATTCAGCACCTTCCAAGAGATGCCGCCAGTGTTCAAATGCGAGTTTAATGGCCAACAATTCCCGATTACCAATATCATAATTCAGTTCAGTCTCAGAAAATTTTTTTGAAAAAAAATGCACAAGGATGTACTCCATCCGTGTTTTCCTGAGACAACACCGCGCCGACCCCCACAGAAGAAGCATCAACCTAAAAAAAAAACGGTTTAGTCACATCCGGCTGCACAAGGATGGGAGCAGAGCTGAACCTCTCCTTTAAAAACACAAAAGCTTCAATGGCCTCAGTAGTCCACTGAACCGCATTAGCACCTTTCCTGGTGAGAACGGTCAGTGGTTTGACAATAATAGAAAAATTTTTAATGAATTTTCTATAATAATTGGCGAAACTCAAAAACCTCTGTAACGATTTCAAACCAATAGGCCTAGGCCATTCCTGCACAGCTTGAACTTTCACCGGGTCCATCTCAAAACCTTCGCTGGAGATAATGTAGCCCAAAAAACTAATTCTCTGTACAGCGAACTCACATTTCTCCAGTTTAGCAAAAAGCGAATTGTCACTCAATAACTGTAACACCTAACGAACGCTCCGCCAATGAGACTCCAGATCCGGCGAATAAATCAAAATGTCATCCAAATACACAACCACATTTTTGCCGATCAAAGGTCTAAGTATGTCATTAATAAGATTCTGAAAAAATGCAGGAGCATTGGTAAGGCCAAAAGGCATAACCAGATTCTCAAAATGACCCACTGGAGTGTTAAAAGCAGTCTTCCATTCGTCACCCTCCTTCATGCGCAACAAATTGTATGCCCCCCGAAGATCAATTTTAGAGAACCACTTGGCCCCCGCTAACTGGTTAAACAAATCAGGAATCAATGGCTGCGGGTAAGGATTGCCTACAGTAATTTTATTAATCTCACGAAAGTCCAGACAAGAACGTAAACCGCCGTCCTTTTTTTTAACAAAAAAAAATCCAACAGCCACAGGAGACTTGGAAGGCCTAATGTGACCGGCGGCCAAGCTTGTCTGTATGTATTCCTCCAAAGCCTTTCTCTCAGGAATAGTAAGATTAAATAAACGACTTTTAGGAAGAGTCGCTCCAGGGACAAATTCAATAGTACAATCATAGTCTCTATGGGGAGGTAAAATCTGCGACTCCTTCTCAGAAAAAACTTTCCAAAAATCCTGAATAGGTACAGGTAGTTCCCCTTTATCCACAGCAGCAATACGCCCGTTACAGCACTTGTCATAACACTTAGAACTCCAGGACTTAATTCATTAGTAGACCAATCCAGAACAGGATTGTGCAATTTTAACCAGGGTAACCCCAAAATTACCGGAGAAGGTAAATTATTCAATACTACCAAATCCAAATTCTCTTGGTGAACACCATTAATAGTGAGGGGAAATTCACAGACCTTGTGAGTAACATTCTTCAAGGGAGAGCCATCAACAGAAACCACGGCAATAGGGGATGACAAAGGTTTGGGTTTTAATTTAAGTTTTTCCAAGAATCCCCCATCAATCACATTCAGAGTTGACCCACAATCGACAAATACCCAAAAATCCATTAATTCTTCCTGAGCCGTAGTAGTAGTGGCAGAAAGAAAGACGCCCTTAGTATTTAAACAGGCTATACAGGCGGAACTGACCTTTTTTTTTCTTTGTTCATACGAAGCACACAGTTCTTAATGAAATGGTCAGATTTGCCGCAATAAAAGCACAATCCTTCAGAAAACCTGCGGTCTTTTTCCTGAGAGCGAGGTGCCATCGCTCCAATCTCCATGGGCTCTCCAATGTCAGTACAGACCCTCTCAAGACTTGGGGCTGACATGACATAGGATTTACTCTCATTAACCCTAGCACGCAGTCTCCTATCCACCCGTATAGCTAATTGCATAGCCTGTTGCAAGTTACCAGGTATGGGATAAGCAATCAGCAAATCTTTAACCCTTTCACCAAGCCCTGCAAGAAACAAACTTTTCAAAGCTGAATCGTTCCACCCCACCTGAGTAGACCACCGACGGAAGTGAGTACAATATTTTTCCACATTACCTGATCCCTGCCTCAAACGTCTCAATTCTGTCTCAGCTGATGAGACACGATCAGGATCATCATACAATAACCCCAAAGCAGAAAAAAAACTATCCACTGATCTAAAGCATGGATCACTAGGTTGCAGAGAAAAGGCCCACTCCTGAGGTTCTTTGCGCAAAAGTGACATTATGAACCCTATGCGCTGTGGTTCATCACCAGAGGATCTGGGTCTCAAACGAAAATACAACAAGCAAGCATTTTTAAAAGAAAAAAAATCTTGTTGCTCACCAAAAAATAAATCAGGCAAATGTACCTTTGGCTCCACAAAATGTGCTCCAGAACAGCTACTCACGTGTTGCTGAAGCTCGGACACCTCCAGAGAGAGTCCCTGCAAGCGTTGAGCCAACTCCTGAACCGACACCATTAGGGAAACAGGAAATCTTTCCTTAGAGATATTTTTCTTTGGCTGGACTTACTGTTATGTTCTGCTACAAGCACTAAGGAAAGAAAGGGAAATCTGTCCCTACAATAGAACTAAGCTCAATCCCTACGATGTAACGGGGAACCTGATCCTGCGATCAGACCCGCTAAAGTCCTCAGCTAGTCTGAACGAAGACCTATAGATGCGAGGAAGGGATCCCTACAAGCACTAGGGACTGGGAGAAAAGATGGACACCTCCTAACAGAAGTTATAGCAGTAAAAAGAAAAACAAAACAACATAGAACATATAGGTCTGAAGACCAAGCAAAACTATTTGAGTAAGGTAACAAAGCACCCGGCTAGCTTAAGAGTAGAAATTACAATGAAGTCCAGCAAAGCCAGAAGGGCGGAGCAGGACTAAATAGGCCACAAAGGTCATGTGACCAGCAAGATAGAAAAAACCTAACAGGAGAGTTCTAACACGTGTGGCCTCAGTATTTTTCATGTCAGACATGTTGGAATTTTTCTTAGGGTTTTTGCTGGATTGCAGACAGTATCCTTTTCTGTCCTGTTCTTTCTAGACAGTTTGGGCCCCAGCATTTGCTTATTCTATTTTGTGCCTGTGTTTTGTGCTTCATCTGTCTCACCGACAATATATGTTTGGGGCTATCTATTCCTTTGGGGCTCTACTCTGGGGCAGTTAGCTTTCCCCTTTCTCTCTTTAGGCTTAGTTAACTCTTTGGCTGTGTTGAGGCGTCTAGGTCATCATAGGTACGTCCCACGGCTAATTCTAGTTGTGTTGTCAGTTTATGGGTCTGCAATCCGCTAAGTTACCAACCTCTCTGGGTGTTTGGTCGCCTAGCCTATTTTTGTATCATCCTCCTCGGTTACCAAATCATAACAGTATATACCCCCGATACAGTCACTGCGAACTCCACGATAACCCCAGACTACTCACTGTCATCACCAGTCCTTTAAGCAGGTTGGCTGGATGCCTGGTTCTGGCAGCGTATGTGTTGTGAACGTATTGGAGATGACTTTGGAGCTGAAGCTCCCTCTGGTGGTTGCTGAGGGTATTGAACCTATGTTGAACACCAAGAGTCCTACACCTGCAGTTGACGAGTGGTTGTCAGGTGATACTGGCTGGCCTGATATAAGTGAGCTGACCTCCCATGATCCTCGCCGGTGATCAATTGTTCTTCCTGGTCTAGGTTGGAATTCAGCTTGCTTTTCTGCTGTCTCCTGCTTGCATTCAGATAAGTCTCTTTCAGTTTTTTTTTGCTGTGGTTTGTATTCCTTGCTTTTTGCTGCATTGCTTTTTGTCTTCAGCCGGGTCCCCTTTGGGGGGCTCTGGCTGGTTAATGTTCGTTTGTTGTATTTGTTCATTTGCTCAGTTCTTGTGATATTTTACTGCTGGGTTGCTACGTGTCCGCACCAGAGATCTGATATAGGTGGTCAAGAACGTGTGGCCTCAGTAATTTTGGATTCAGAAGTGTTGGAGTTTTTCCTATAGTTTTTTGGGTTGCAGACAGTATTCTCTCCTTTGCTGTCCTATCTAGACAGTTTTGGGCCCCAGTGTTTGCTCAATCTATTTTCTGTCTGTGTTCGTATTTTCATCTTGTCTAACCGCCATTATATGTTTGGGGGCTTCCTATTCCTTTGGGGTCTACTCTGGGGCAGTTAGCTTTCCTCTTTCCATCTTCAGGGATAGCTATCTCTCCGGCTGTGATGAGGCGTCTAGGGCACCGTAGGAACGTCCCATGGCTACTTCTAGTCGTGCGATTAGTTTAGGGGTCTGCAACCTATTAGTTTCCAACCTCTCTGGTGTTAGGCTGCCTATGCGGTTTTTTGCTCCTGCCTCCTCAGCTACCTAAACATAACACGTATGGCTTAAGGGTGCGGGTTACAGAACAAGTGGAGCAGATGCAGAACTATTAACCCCTTAATGACCGCCTATACGTCTTTTAACGGCGGTAGTTAAGGGTACTTAACCCCTTAACGACCAAGCCATTTTGTAGGTTAATGACAAGGCCAATTTTTACATTTCTGACAACTGTCTCTTTATGTGCTTATAACTCTGGAATGCTTCAACGGATCTTGGCGATTCTGAGATTGTTTTCTCGTGACATATTGTACTTCATGATAGTGGTAAAATTTCTTCGCTAAAACTTGATTTATTTATGAAAAAAACGGAAATATGGCAAAAATTTTGAAAATTTTGCAATTTTCAAACTTTTAATTTTTATGCCATTAAATCAGAGAGATATGTCACAAAAAATAGTTAATAAATAACATTTCCTACATGTCTACTTTACATCAGCACAATTTTGGAACCAAAATTTTTTTTTGTTAGGAAGTTATAAGTGTTAAAAGTTGACCAGCAATTTCTCATTTTTCCAACAAAATTTACAAAACCATTTTGTTTAGGGACCACCTCACATTTGAAGTGAATTTGAGGGGTCAATATGACAGAAAATACCCAAAAGTGACACCATTCTAAAAACTGCACCCCTCAAGGTGTTCAAAGCCACATTCAAGAAGTTTATTAACCCTTTAGGTACTTCACAAGAATTGAAGCAATGTGGAAGGAAAAAATGAACATTTAACTTTTTTTCCCAAAATTTTTCATTCAACACAATTTTTTAAATTTTGTCAAGGGTATCAGGAGAAAATGAACCACAATATTTGTTGTACAATTTCTCCTGAATACACCGATACCCCATGTGTGGGGGAAAAACAATCTTTAGGCGCACGGCAGTGCTCAGAAGGGAAGGAGCATCATTTGAGATTTTGAATGTCAAATTGGCTGGAATCGAGAGCGGACACCATGTCGCGTTTGAAGAGTCCTTGATGTACCTACACAGTGGAAACTCCCCATAAGTGACCACATTTTGGAAACTAGACCCCCCAAGGAACTTATCTAGATCTGTGGTGAGCACTTTGAACCCCCAAGGGCTACACAGAAGGTTATAACGTAGAGCCGTAAAATTTAAAAATCATATTTTTTCCACAAAAATGATCTTTTCACCCCAATTTTTATTTTTCAAAGGATAAAAGGATCCCAAAAGTTATTGTGCACTTTGACCTGAGTACGCTGATACCCCATATGTGGGGGTAAACCACTATTTGGGCGCATGGCAGAGCTCGGAAGGGAAGCAGCGCATTTGACTTTTTTGGCTGGAATTGAGATTGGACGCCATGTTGCATTTGGAGAGTCCCTGTGTGCCTAAACAGTGGAAACCCCCCACAAGTGACTTCATTTTGGAAACTAAACCCCCCAAGGAACTTATCTAGATGTGTGGTGAGCACTTTGAACCTCCAAGTGCTTATAACGTTGAGCCGTGAAAATAAAAAAATCATATTTTTTTCCACAAAAATAAGCTTTTTGCCCCCAAATTTTTATTTTTATAAGGGTAACAGGAGAAATAGGACCCCAAAAGCTGTTGTGCAATTTGTCCTGAGTACGCTGATACCCCATATGTGGGGGGAAACCACTATTTTGACGCATGGCAGAGCTCGGAAGGGAAGTAGCACGTTTTTAAATGCAGACTTTGATGGAATGGTCTGCGGGTGTCATGTCACGTTTGGATAGCCCCTGATGTGCCTAAACAGTAGAAACCCTCCACAAGTGACCCCATTTTGCAAACTAGACCCCCCAAGGAACTTATCTAGATGTGTGGTCAGCACTTTGAACCCCCAAGGGCTTCACAGAAGTTTATAACATAGAGCCGTGAAAATAAAAAATCATATTTTTTCCACAAAAATGACCTTTTTGCCCCAAAAATTTTATTTTTATAATGGTAACAGGAGAGAGGACCCCAAAAGTTGATGTGCATTTTGTCCTGAGTATGCTGATATCCCATATGTGGGGGGAAACCACTGTGATTGCCTTACTGCGATCTTTGGGAGGCAGAATGAACAAATCCACAAAAGGTGAAGAATTGGTTTTCTTTTTTACGCCGTTCCTCGTGCGGTATTAGTGACTAGGCGACTTTATTCCTCGGATCGGTGCGATTACAGCGATACCAGATTTATACCCTTTTTTCATGTTTAGCTTCTGTCACACTCTAAAAGACGCTTTTTTTTGTAAGAATTTTTTGTAAGAAATTTTTGCATCGCCGTATTTTGAGAGCTATAATTTTTCCATATTTCGGCCGACAGAGTTATCTGTGGGCTTATTTTTTGCGGGATGAGCTGATGTTTTTATTGGTACCATATTCGGGCACGTAACGTTTTTTGATCGCTTCCTATTCCGATTTTTGTGGAAGCAGAATGAACAAAAACCAGCAATTCAGGAATTTTTTATTTTTTTTCCTCCGTTCCGCGTGTGGTAAAATTGATAAAGCAGCTTTATTCTTCGGGTCACTGCGATTACAGCGATACTCATTTATATATTTTTTTATGTTTTGGCGTTTTTTACACAATAAAAAATTTTATAGAAAAAATAATTATTTTTGCATCAGTTTATTCTGCGAGCTATAACTTTTTTATTTTTTTCGCTGATGATGCTGTATGATGCAGCTTGTTTTTTGCGGGACAAGATGACGTTTTCAGCGGTACCATGATTATTTATATCCGACTTTTTGATCGCGTGTTATTGCACTTTTTCCAAGCGGTATGATGATACCGCTTGGAAAAAGTATAATTTACTACTTTTTTGTGTTTTTTTTTTTACGGCATTTTACTGAAGGGGTTAACTAGGGTTATGCTTTTATAGATGGGATTTTTACGGACGCGGCAATACCAAACGTGTATTTTTTTTGTTTTTTGTTTTTTTTATTACATAAAAATGTGTATTTTTTAGGGGAATTTTTAAAATTATTTTTTAATATTTTTTTACAATTTTTTTTAAAAAATGCTTTTTTTACCTTGTCTCTTTATGGGACTTTCACTTTTTTACTTTTGATTGCAGTTACAATGCATTGCAATGCTCCAGCACTGCAATGCATTGTACCTATAGTGAAAGCTGCTGTGAGCATGGTCACAGCGGCTTTCCGTAGCTAGATGACCCGGAGGTTGTCATGACAACCCCCGGGTCATCAAGGCAGAGATGGGCCCTGCAAGTACGCCGATCTGAGGCAGAGGGAGCTCCCGACCCTCTGCCTCCCCCCCTGAGCGCCGCGATCGCGCTCGATCGCAGCAGTCAGGGGGTTAACAGCCAGGGGCGGTGGGGCGCCGCTCCTGGCTGTTAGTGCAGGAAGCTCGGCCACTGCAGCGCTAAGCTCCTGCACTGATCGGGCAGAAGAGGCTGAAATTTCAGCCTCTTCTGCCTGATCGCTGCTGTGTTTGGTCAGTCAGATTGACTGACCAATCACAGCACTGTAGGTGCGGGACGACTGCAAAGGTCCCCGCACCGCTTGCTGTGCCTGTCAGCTGTCTGTGACAGCTGTCGGCATTGAACTACCACTGCGTGTTTACACGCAGTGGTAGTTCAAAGGCATGACGTGCACAGTCCGTCAAGGTGCCAAAACTGACACCTTGTCATGATGGACTGTGCACGTCATTGGACATTAAGGGGTTAAACCACAGGGCCGTTAATTAACGACGCTGTGGAAAAAGTGTATAGCGCCCTCCACAGTCACATTTTCTCTGGGGTCTCGGCTACCGGGGGTAGCCGAGACCCCAGAGAACATGAATCGGGTCGGATTTTACCGACCCCGATGTTGCGATCGCCGTTATTAACCCTATAACGGTGATCACAACAAAAAAATCTGATGTGCCATTTAATTTTTCTCTCCTCTGATGTGATCGGACATCAGAAGAGAGAGAAAAATGGTCCCCCAAACCCCCTTGTGGCCCCGATACCCCCTTGTGGCTCCAGGGCCCTCCTGCCTCCTCTGGTGGGCGCCGCCATCTTTAATGGTGAGAAAATGGCAGGCGCATGCGTAGTGCGCCCGCCACAATGTGCGGGGGGGTTGGGCAATTTTCTCCGGCGGCAGATTCAAAAAATGAATGATTCATTCTCTAAAAGTACATTTTGATCACTGTGATAAACTATCACAGTGATCAAAATAAAAAAAAAGTACATAACCCCCCCCTTTATCACCCCCTTAGTTAGGGACATATAATAAAATATAGAAATTGTATTTATTTTCATTTCTCCGTTAGGGTTAGGGTTAGGGCTAGGGTTAGTGTTAGGGCTAGGGTTAGGGTTAGGGCTAGGGTTAGGGTTAGGGTATAACGCGGGTAACACAGTCCGTTAACGCTGCTATTCACCCCCATTTGAGGGCACGTCCGATGCATGCCGTAAAGCGGCATGCATTCGCGACGTGCCGTCATTCAGTGACGGAGCCTCGGACGCGGCCTGGAGCGTCTGGGCTTCATCACCGCTAGCGCAGATGAATCATCTGCTGATTCCTCTGCGCTAGCGGGTATAGCATAATGCGATCGCAATAAAACGCAATATGAACCTAGCCTTAGGGTTAGGGTTAGGGTTGGAATTAGGGTTAGGGTTACAAATAGGTTAGGGTTACAATTAGTGTTGGAATTAGGGTTGGGATTAGGGTTAGGATTTAGGTTAGGATTAGGGTTAGGATGGGATTAAGGTTAGGGGTGTGTTGGGGTTAGGGTTGGAGCTAGAATTGAGGAGATTCCATTATTTAGGCACATCAGGGGGTCTCCAAACATGACGTGGCGTTCAAAAAGTCAAATGGCGCTCCCTCCCTTCCGAGCCCTGCCGTGCGCCCAAACAGTGGTTTACTCCAACATATGGGGTATCAGCGTACTCAAGACAAATTGCACACCAATTTTGGGGGTCTAATTTCTCCTGTTACCCTTGGGAAAATAAAAAATAGCTGGCTAAAAAATCATTTTTGAGGAAAAAAAATGATTTTTTATTTTCACGGCTCTGCGTTTATAAATTTCTGTGAGCACTTGGGGGTTCAAAGTGCTCACCACACATC
Organism: Oophaga sylvatica; assembly: GCA_033576555.1. NCBI lineage: Eukaryota > Metazoa > Chordata > Amphibia > Anura > Dendrobatidae > Oophaga > Oophaga sylvatica. The sequence continues at coordinate 394,382,554 of JARQOD010000006.1, read as the reverse complement.
TAGATAAGCTCCTTGGTGGGTCTAGTTTCCAAAATGGTGACACTTGCAGGGGGTTTCTACTGTTTAGGCACATCAAGGGCTCTGCAAACACAACATGACGCCCGCAGAACATTCCATCAAAGTCTGCATTACAAAATGGCGCTCCTTCCCTTCCAAGCTCTCGCATGCGCCCAAATAGTGGTTCCACCCCACATATGGGGTATCAGCGTACTCAGGAAAAATTGCACAACAAATTTTGGGGTCCAATTTCTCCTGTTACCCTTGGGAATATAAAAAAATAGCGGGCTAAAGAATCATTTTTGAGGAAAAAAATGATTTTTTATTTTCACGGCTCTACGTTATAAACTTCTGTGAAGCACTTGGGGGTTCAAAGTGCTCACCACAAATCTAAATAAGTTCCTTAAGGGGTCTAGTTTCCAAAATGGTGTCATTTGTGGGGGGTTTCCACTGTTTAGGCGCATCAGGGGCTCTCCAAACGCGACATGGCATCCAATCTCAATTCCAGCCAATTTTGGTTTGAAAAAGTCAAACGGCGCTGCTTCCCTTCCAAGCCCTGTCGTGCGCCCAAACAGTGGTCTCCCCCCACATATGGGGTATCAGCGTACTCAGGACAAATTGGACAACAACTTTTGTAGTCTAATTTCTCCTGTTACCCTTGGGAAAATAAAAAATTGGGGACTAAACCATCAGGTTTGTGGAAAAAATATGATTTTTTATTTTCACGCCGGGCGTTATAAACTTCTGTGAAGCACTTGGGGGTTCAAAGTGCTCACCACACATCTAGATAAGTTTCTTAGGGGATCTAGTTTCCAAAATGGGGTCACTTGTGGGGGGTTTCCACTGTTTAGACACATCAGGGCGTCCAGCCAATTCTGCGTTGAAAAAGTCAAACGGCGCTCCTTCCCTTCAAAGCTCTGCCATGCACCCAAACAGTGGTTTACCCCCATATATGGGGTATCAGCATTCTCAGGACAAATTGCACAAAAACTTTTGTGGTCTTGTTACCCTTGGGAAAATAAAAATTGGGGTGAAAAGATCATTTTTGTGGAAAAAATATTTTTTATTTTCACGGCTCTACGTTATAAACTTCTGTGAAGCACTTGGAAGTTCAAAGTGCTCACCACACATCTAGATAAGTTCCTTAAGGGATCTAGTTTCCAAACTGTGGTCACTTGTTGGGGGTTTCCACTGTTTAGGCACATCAGGGGCTCTCTAAACACGAAATGGCATCCAGCCAATTCTGCGTTGAAAAAGACAAACGGCGCTCCTTCCCTTGCGACCTCTGCCGTGCGCCTAAAAAGTGGTTTACCCCCACATATAGGCTATTGGCGTATTCAGGAGAAATTGTACAACAAATTTTGTGGATCATTTTTTCTTTTAACATTTGTGAAAATAAAAAAATTGGTTCCGAAGTAAAGTTTTTGCAAAAAAAGTTAAATGTTAATTTTTTTCTTCCACATTGCTTCAGTTCCTGTGAAGCACGTAAAGGTTTAATAAACTTCTTGAATGTTGTTTTGAGCACCTTGAGGGGTGCAGTTTTTAGAATGGTGTCACTTTTGGGTATTTTCTATCATATAGACCCCTTAAAGTGTCTTCAAATGTGATGTGGTCCCTTAAAAAAAATGGTGTTGTATAAATGAGAAATCACTGGTCAACTTTTAACCGTTATAACTTCGTAACAAAAATAAATTTTGTTCCCAAAATTGTGCTGATGTAAAGTAGAACATGTGGGAAATGTTATTTATTAAGAAATTTGTGTGACATATCTCTCTGATTTAAGGGCATAAAAATTTAAATTTTGAAAATTTTTTCATAAATAAAAGCAAGTCATATAAAAAATTTTTTACCACTATCGTGAAGTACAATATGTCACAAAAAAACAATCTCAGAATCAGCTGGATTCGTTAAAGCGTTCCAGAGTTATAACCTCATAAACTGGCAGTGGTCAGAATTGTAAAAATTGGCCCGGTCATTAAGCTGCAAATTGGCTCTGTCACTAAGGGGTTAAATTTTATATTTAATCCAGAACGATAGCCAGTGTTTATAAAAAAGGTACAAAAGATTTTACAACGGCGACAAAACAATACGGCATATACAATTACAGTGAATAAAAGGGATTAACAAAAGACTTAGTATGCCGATCATAGAGATGATTCAGCTTAGTGGAAGGAAGCAATCCGATTGAAATGTCTGGTTAACGGGATCAAGTGTACATTGGTATCTATCTGTTTCAGCACTGAACACAGATCATAATGTGTCTTGACCTTTTATCAGTACCTGAGTTACACCCCCCTCACCCCTTTGATGACCTCACATTGGCAGGGTTGTGGGATGCCCTCAGCCCCTCAGGATTTTATGAAATTCCCAACCTATGCTATAACTTCACTCCTGATGATCGCAGAAGTTTGGGATCACTGCCATATTTTCTACAGGGATTTTATTGTTACACAGAGACCAAACAGGACATGGCTGTTGTCAGTTATCTGGTCACTACGGGTTTGGGGCTTATAGGAAGATGTTACAGTTATGAAAAAACATGCATCTTCTTCCATGATTAGACCTAAAGCTGAAATTGTATGTGCCATCATCATCGGATTTAAACGAACTCCAATATTCATAATTTTCTTTCAGAGACAGCCGTTTATTGTAAATGTATAACATTTCCTCTGAGGTAACACATCTGTTATTTAAATTCAGGATGTAGAAAAAAGGCTCTTCCATGTCTCTATCTATGTGGAAACACAGGTACCTTTTTTCCAACACTCTGAAAAGACCCGTTCCTGACTTAACCATTTGTCCAATCTATATAACCCCGTAACCATGCAAAAAGACATCCTCCTCTACACTGCAGGTGTCCTTTATTTCCAAAAGGGGCTGCCTGCATGTTAATTAGGATGGTTCACTACATAACTATATGTACAGCTGTGCTCAAAAGTTTACATACCCTGGCAGAATTCTTGCTTTCTTGGCCTTTTTTTTAGAGAATATGAATGATAACACCAAAACTTTTTCTCCACTCATGGTTATTAGTGGTTGGGTGAAGTCATTTATTGTCAAACTACTGTGTTTTCTCTTTTTAAATCATAATGACAACCCAAAACATCCAAATCACCCTGATAAAAAGTTTAGCTTTTTGGAGGCTTTTTGCCAAGAAGAGTGAGCAGCTTCACCATCTGAGAAAATAAAGAACCTGATCCACAACTACCATAAAAGACTTCAAGCTGTCATTGATGTTGGATGGCGCAATACATGGTATTAAGAAATGGGGTATGTAAACTTTTGATCATGGTCATTTGGATATTTTTGGTTGTCATTATGATTTAAAAAAGTGGAGAAAAAGTTTTGGTGTTATCATCATTCATATTCTCTGAAAAAAGAAAGCAAAAAATTCTACAGTGGTATGTAAACTTTTGAGCACAACTGTACACATACACTGCACATACATAGCTATATACCCATATACACTGCACATGCACATTTATGTACACACACACTGCACATGTATATACACACAGTGTACATACATATACATGTATATACACACATAGCACATGCATACACATGTATATACACACTGCATATACAGTACATATTAGCCTGTCTCCTCTTCAGTTCCTCTAGACCAGTGTTTCTCAACTCCAGTCCTCAGGACCCACAAACAGGTCATGTTTTTAGGATTTCCTTAGTATTGCAAAGGTGATGGAATTAATGCTTGAGCAGGTGATAAAATTATCACCTGTGCAATACTAAAGGGTATGCCACACTAAACAATATCGCTAACGGGATCGCTAAAAAACGTCACTATTTAGCGATCCCGTTAGCGATATTGTTCAGTGCGGCAGCTTCCAGCGACGAGCTTCCTGCTGTGATCTCGCTCGTCGCTGGAATCGCTCCGGACCCTATTTCATCGCTGGCTGCTCCCGCTGGGTAAGTATCTTATCGCTGTGTGGCACCTTTTCTTAGCGATTTAGCGGTACTTTTGTACCGCTAAAGTCGTTAAGAAGATCGCTAACGGCGATAGCGTCGTTAACTATATCGCTAAATGCTGTAGCATTTAGCGATATAGAAACAATCCCGCTAGCGATCTCATTAGTATGCAACGCTAACGAGATCGCTAGCGGGATAGCTTAGTGTGGCAGTACCTTAAGGAAATCCTGAAAACATGACCTGTTGGTGGGTCCTGAGGACTGGAGTTGAGAAACACTGCTCTAGACTCCTGCAAAGGGCCTTTCGTTACATATAGTCACATGACCATAATATCATTATCCTTAAGAATTATTAACCTCAGGAAAAAAACAATGTGTGTCTTTAAAAGAGGGAAGACCTTTGGCAATTGCCCAGTTTGCTTCCCGAAAACCCAACACCAGCCCTAACTATAACTAGGCCTTATTTTTGGAACAGGACTTTTATTTCAAGCATACTCCAAAAATCCTGTAAAATTATGCTAGGACTTATTTTAGATATAGGTCTTTTTTGGGGGGAAACACGGTAGACAGGGATAACATAAACTTAACATAAACTTTTGAAAACTTCCTGAAGTATAATCTTTGAATCCTCCAAATATTAATTGCATGGAATGAACAGAGTGATGATATTGAAACGGAGGTCAGGTCGGTTGTCGTGGCTAACGGTGGCAGTTCTAGCACACCCTGGCTCCCCGCCACATTAACACATTGTAGTCCACTCACTTTTAGGTCGGTGTCCACTCCACATGGCCGTGGGTCCTTTTCTCTCAGCATCACACAATGATAGTCAGAGTCCAGGTTCATTTTCAGCAAAACAACTTTACTCAGCTCGTCCAGTTTAGTCACAGAAACTGCACAAGATTCCTCGCAGAATATAATCATTCCATTCCCTGTACTGTAGCTCACTCCTCCAGGAATATCCCATTTTCGAACCGTATCCTCCGGTACCGCAGCTTCCTGACTGGTCTGACTAACCCACTTCAGGAGTTCCCCGCCCACTTTCCTCTCCGAAGGCAAAGTTGAAGGATTGATCTCCCAATCCTTTCCAGGCCGTAGGCTTGGACGTTAAGGGTTGTTCCCAGGAAGCTAGCTGCTACCATTCTTATGCTGCCCTGATATTCCTCCACGACTAGGTGACTGTCAGCTCTTAAGCCCTGGACTGCTGGGCTCCTTGGCTTAAACGTTCCCCAGACACGACTGCACTGTCTTGGCTTCCGGCTCTCAAAGACCAACTCCAGAAAGCTCCCCTACTACTCTTCCTTAGCCCCTCCTAACTAGCCTAATCCTATTGGTCCAACTAATTCCCTATTCTATTCTACAGTGCCCCACCACTGGTCTAAGTCCTACACTGTCCCTATATCTTCACAACACATAAACCAATTAACAGTGCAATACACATAACAACATTACAAGACAAATGGGATGTACCCGCTTTACCTGGATTGTGGGCAAGGAGTGCAGGGCATAAATGGACCACCGTGAACCCCTTACATACGTCCCTCCTAAAATATGGTTGTCCCTAACCATACAGTGCCGATACAACATAACTTTAATATAAAACACACATTTTTATTTTTTTTAGCGTCCACCTCTGACCTTTTGGCAGGCGTGTGGTTACAGTCCTTCATGACCCGGCACGATCCTCGGGTTGTCCAGCTAGCACTACAAGTTTAATTGGCTCCAATCCCTTTTGTTTCAAGGACCCGAGTGTGTACACAGTTCGCATTAGGACTCACAACAGTCCCATCAGCTACAGTCAACAACATATTGACCCAACTCACTCATCAGGTCCTCCTGGTTGAGTTATTCTAACTCCCTCCTTTGCACGGAGTACAGCCCTTTAACGCAGGGATGTGCTGCTCTTTCCTCAGGATAAAATTCAGATTACACATAACAAACTGAAGCACAGTCCTTTGCTGCAGCCACATACAGTCTGTTTTCAGTCCAAGGCACATAACTCCTCAGGGTTAGAGTCCTGCAATCCAGCAGGGGAAGCACAACATGCGCAACAGAACTTAGAGAGAGGGGGAAGAAGAAAAACACAATGTTCAACGTGAACGTTCAACTGTGATCGCACCAGCCACAACGCACTCAACTCCGCACCAGGCTCCAGTGCTACAGGGCTCCTCTGCCCACAGGGACACAGAACAGTCCCATTCCCCATTCTTCATGAATAGGTGCAACAAGCACAACTTTCCTTTTCAATTGGTCATTCCGTGCCGCTCTGTCCCACACTGGGCTCCGCGCCCGTGCTCCAACAGGTGACGGTAGTTCCAACTCCACTGCAGGTATCATGTCCCCTAGCGTCAGTGACAGGGTAGAGGCTGAGCTCGACCGTTCAATGGGCAGCTAGCATAAGGATGACTGCGCCCATTCCTGGCGCTCGTACAGTTCCTGGTCGTCCTCCGGGAGTAACAGAGCAACTGCAATGGCAAAATACCCCTGGGGTCCATCCTCCTAGAGAAAGGTGACCTGATCTCCTTCCTGGTATCGGGTTGATAAACCGAGGGTGGAACGTCTAGGAATATGGGCCTGCACTCTGTGGTGTGGGACCGAGTTCCACTCACCGCCTGCTCATCATCCCGCCTCCCGCTGCTTCGGCATCCCTGCCACGATTGCTCCACAGCCGTCAGACTCTATCAACGCAGCTGCCACGCTCTCTGGCTCAAGCTCCTCCAGTTCCGCCTCCTCAGACTTAGGCTCCTCCGGGACAACTTCTTCCGATTCACATTCCTCCGATGCGTGATGACGTGTCCGGCAGCCGCCAGTACTGCTCTCCAGCGTACAATGGGAACCTGTCGAGCCGATACTCATCCCCGACATCGGATGCTCCCCACAGCCTTTCAGGCCGGGTCCTTTCTTCCGCCTTCTGCCACTTCCACTCTATGTGGCTGACACCGCTGCAACATCTGGTACACGAGTGTGCCATCGGTGCCGTGCCTCACAATGGTGCCGCGCAGCTGTACACAAGGTTTTCTCCTTCCAGGCCCCACACGTTCCAGGGTGGAGCCACTTCCGGATGCTCCTCCCATTCAGCATCGGACTCCGCCCATTAATTGGGAATCTGCTGCAAAGGGTGAGCCTTCCTTTTCTTCTGTCACGCCCACCATGGGTGGGCACCGCTCACTAGGGTATGCATCTCAGGTTCGGGCCACTGTCTGCCAGATGGAGTTTCACACCATTTTCAGGTTAGGACGCCCATGAGGGGCGGAGCTGGAGTTGTCCTCAGCCTACGCACCATTTTCAGCTATCTTTGCCATACTAAGGGTATCTTCACCTTCTGGGTGCGAGGTATCTGGATCCTGCCATACTACGCCAAGTGAAACGGAGGCCAGGGCAGTAGTTGTGGCTAACGGTGGCAGTTCTGGCACACTCTGGCTTCCCACCACATTAACACTTTGTAGTCCACTCACTTGTAGGTCGGTGTCCGCTGCACATGACTGGGGTTCCTTTTCTCTCAGCATCACACAATGATAGTCAGAGTCCAGGTTCATTTTCAGCAAAACAACTTTACTCAGCTCATCTAGTTTAGTCACAGAAACAGCACAAGATTCCTCGCAGAATATAATCATTCTGTTCCCTGTACTGTCCCTCACTCCTCCAGGAATATCCCATTTTCGTACCGTATCCTCCGGCACCTTCAGCTTCCTGACTGGTCTGACTAAGCCACTGAAGTTCTCCGCCCACTTCCCTCTCTGAAGGCGAATTTGAAGGATGGCTCTTCCTATCCTTTCCAGGCCGTAGGTACATAGGTACAATGCAATACACATTATCACAACATTACAAGATATATGGGATGTACCCCGCTTTACCAGGAACGTGGGCAAGAGCGCGGGGCATAAACCGACCCCCGTGCACCTCTTACAATATGAAAGGTTGAACGAAAAGCCTTATCTTGGAGAAGTCCAGCTGTTAATCAAAAATGAAGTTAAAGTTATCTGCTACCCAAAGCAGTCCCTTCTCAAATTCTTCCAGTTTGGTAAGATTGACAGCATTTTTATTGAAACATTTTGCCATTTTTGTTGCATTTTTTCCATTGGTTTCAATATTTAGAAGCTTCATTTTACATACTGATAATATCAATGTGGCTTTCAATAGAAACAATCCTGGGGAAAAAATAGTGATTTTATGACAGCACTTGTCACCTTCCCTGCTTGACTACTTATGACTAACTAATATTTCTTTTTATCACCACTGATTTTGTTGCAAGCAGATTAACTTTTTCTCTTTGCAGCTCATTTTCCTTTTTTGCTTTTTTACCTTTTTCGTTTTGTATTCTTTCTTCGACATAGCCGCATGAGGAGTGAGTTCTTTTTTGTGAGACGAGATGTGGTTATGAATGACACAATTCACTTTTCGATATAATGTATTGGAAAGTATTATGAAAAAATGTCATCAATATTTTATTGTTTAGTAAAAATGAACTGATAACTTGAATATGCATGTCAATATTATTATGGTGATATCAAGTTTATAATTATAACTCTCTTTTTTTTACAACTTAAAAAAATTTGAGCTTTTAGTGTTTTTTTAGTGTTTCTAAAACATGGTATAATAGTAATTATTTTTACTACATTTTTTAGTGCCCAGAAGACAATCGAACCTGCTTTACAGGTGTATAAAATGATTGCCCCGATCAGTTCAACTGGACAAAGCAAACAAGACTGTGTAGTCTAAGTTCACGAGCAGTGTTGGAGGCTTATGGTGGAAGAAAATAGAAGTTGGCGTCAATAAGAAGGTGGCTCTAACATTTTACTCCAGGACTGCCAGGCACAGCAGCGTGTTAGGTCCTGACAGTTCTAAAGGGTATGCCACACTAAACAACATCGCTAACGGGATCGCTAAAAAACGTCACTATTTAGCGATCCCGTTAGCGATGTTGTTGTGTGCGGCATCTGCCAGCGACGAGCTTCCTGCTGTGATCTCGCTCGTCGCTGGAATCGTTCCGGACCCTATTTTCGTCGCTGGCGCCCCGCTGGGTAAGTATATATCGCTAAGTGTGGCACCTTTTTTAGCGATTTAGCGGTACTTTTGTACCGCTAAAGTCGTTAAGGAGATTGCTAACCGCGATAGCGTCCTAACGACATCGCTAAAATAGGTAGCTACTAGCGATATAGAAACAATCCCGCTAGCGATCTCATTAGTATGCGACGCTAACGAGATCGCTAGCGGGATTGTGTAGTGTGGCAGTACCTTAATACCCTGCATTGGAGTTTGGCTTACTGGCTCTGGAAAAGTGACATTGCTTCCTCCATAAAAAAAAATCCAATTTGTAAATTTCTTTTAAAATAAAAATACTGCTAAACTCTTAACCTTTACATCATCCTTAACAAAAAACTATAAAAAAAATTATGATGACAAAAAGTAAATATTATTCTACTATTTTTCTGAGGTTTTATCTGTTTTAAATACATAAAAACATGTGGCCTAAACAGGAATGGGTTAAAATAATGTTTTTGGTTAATTCATTTCCTTTATCATTTAATCTCATTATGTAGTACAGCACTGCACATGTTCCCTGCTTTACTCTACTTTTTCTAATAATGTAAAATGTTCTTGGTTCAAGAGGTTCGATCCAAATTAAATAGGATTTCAGAAAGCAGGTACTTATTCTCTTTAAGGAGAGCTAGCTGGAATGGTGTCTTTAGTGCAATTTTTCATGGGAGAATGTATGCAAAATAGCTTAAAACTATTGTAACAAAGTTTCTTGTAAAGTACTGGAGAGGAGATATGTGTCACTGTGCTTAATGACATCAGTGATGTGAAACCCAGAGTACTTTCCTCCAGCACACTAACTGCTGTGAGGGGTTAAGCTAATTTTCATAATGGGCTGTCTTTTATGTGAACATCCATAGAGCGGGTAGGAGGATGTCCACCTTATCTCCACTACCAGGGTGTTGTCTCGGGCTTAAATAGCTGGGCTCTAGAGGCACTCTTTGTTCAGCAGGACTGGAGGGAAGACCTCCAGTGGTTTGTGTCCTGAGGAGGAAAGACTGAGCCTGTGTTGCTCCAGAGTGGGCTGCTACCCACAAATGGATGGACTGTGTTACAGCATTCTGTTTTCTTTCTTGTTTTCCTGTTTTTGCCTGGAGGGCTGTGTTTTACTCTCTCCTTGTTATTATTATTCTTTTATTTATTATTATTATGCTTTTGCTTATATTGCACTTTTTTTCTGCAGTGCTTTACATACATTATCATCACTGTCCCCAATGGGGCTCACAATCTAGATTCCCTATCGCTATGTCTTTGGAGTGTGGGAGGAAGCCAGAAAACCCGGAGGAAACCCACGCAAACACAGGGAGAAATACAAACTACTTGCAGATGTTGTGGGACTTGAACCCAGGACCACCCCAGCGCTGCAAGACTGCAGTGCTAACCGCTGAGCCACCATGCTGCCACATATGCCACCATATGATAAACCAACTGAAGATTTAAAGAGACAGCGTTCCTGTTTTCTACCTCCGTGTACCTCCGAGTGAGTTGAACTGCCACACTAGAAATAGTAAAACTATTTTTTTAGTGCCCCCCTATTAGTAAGAAACCTGAGTCTTTATTATTTTAGTGAATGACATCGGTGTTTTTCCTGTATGTGGCTTTTTAAAGGGAGTATGTCAGTGGGATCAACCCTTCTTAGATATCTATATGGGAATTTAGGTCATAGCAAGTCGAATAAAAGGATACCTTGATATCTGCGATCCAATGTTTCATTCCAGAGAAATCGACAATTTTCTTAATATGCAAATGAGCAGTTAAGATCTATGCGCCGTACATAAATCTCCCAGAGAATCTGCCTCCAGAGAGAATTTTAAATGAAATGCAGATCTGGAGAGCAGACAGTCAGTTATTACATGTCTCATAATGATAATACCCTTTTATTTAAAATAAGCTCTGGAGACAGATTCAGATAAGACAAATGTTTCCGATAAGAATATTTCACATAATTCAGATTAAAAAAATTCAGATAAGAAAAATGTTGGTTTCTCTGTAACAAGACATCGGATCATAGATATCAAGGTATCATATTATTCAGGTTCCTATAACCTACAGGTTCATATAGACAACTTAGGAGGGTTGATCCTACTGACAGATTTTCTTTAAGTTTAATAGAGTTTTATCTTATACTAGTACCAATTATCACATGACCAAGACTGGTTTTAAGGCACTGAAAGTCTTCTTTTCTTGCATTTATTTTTCTTGGGTAGAATTATTTTTTTGCATGTATAACATAGGAATTAATTTTTACCGTTACATATGTATTTTTACATTTTCACTAATTGAATAATAGCCTATTACTAAATATTTAATTCATGCCTTTTGCAAGGCAAAGTCTGTTTTTTATTATTTATTTTCAAAGCCTGGTTATTAATAATTTTGTTTGATCTGTCTATATGAGCAGAGCGTCAAACCTTTTCATCTTAGAAAGTTATTATTTGCTAATTTGCAGTGTTTGCAATCCAAGTTCCCCTATCCATTATGTATCCCAGATTACAATTATCAAAACAGTTTAATTAATCACTAGGAATCAGTTTTTTTGTACAAATCTGCTGATGGATTTTGGGTAATGTCGCTGTTTACCATCTAGCAAATAGCAACATTTAACTCGGTTTCAGAACATTAAACTGCTGGAATAAAGCAAATGGATATTAAAAGGAGTTGGCCATCTGCCTTTATTTTCTTTTTACTTTTGAGGGTGAAAAAAAAAAAAGAAAAAATCTCTTGAAGGAGGTGGGAAAACTCCCGTGAAACTGAAACAATTTCCCGTGGCACAAAACAATTCTTAAACGGTCAAAATCCCATCCAAATGCTGTTGTGATGAATTGTATGACAAAGCAGCCTTTGAGATCATGTAGCGTGAGTGTGAAGGCAAGTGCTGACGTTTAATGATTATTTGATGCTCTTGCATTTGAAGAAGGATTATAGAAGTCTTTTCCCACTTAAAGTTTGATGAATAGCCCTAGTGACAGCCATTTGCCAACAAACAAAAACATCACCAGCCTGCATCGGAGTAGGCCAGTCTGTAGATTAAGTGTCCTGGAGTAATTCATGAGGTCAGCCGGGTCCCATTGAACATCCACTGTAAGGATAGATCTTATTGAGGATGCTTTAAGCATCCAAGAGGGGTTTACTTTAAATTCACCCGACTAGTATAATACTCACTTTCAAGAAGTTCTGCTTTTTTATGACCCACTCCTAGAAAACACTTCAACGTAGCACAGTGAAGATCATATAGGGCAAGACCTCATCATTCTATTAATGAGATTTTTCACCCCATTGATTTCATGTATTTAAAGCATGGGTGAAGTTCAAAGCAATTTCTCCTTCCATATTATTACTCACCTTATATGTCTCAGCTCAGAAAACATCTGCTGTCAGTATTTCTCATCTATTGATGTAACCTGTCAGAGAGAAAGGAAGACTTTTATTTGGAAGGAGTCAGATTCCTTTTGAGCGGTGGTGTTTTACTGATTGCCTTCATCACTTTACAAAGTTACATCTGCCTGAAAGTGTTACCCAACTTTCCTGCTCCTTCAATCAGACAAAAATCCATTTTGTTTCATATTGGTAATTAATTTTATGAAAAATTAATTATTGATAGCTGAACTGTGGATAGATCTACTCTATCCAGGGGAAACCTCTCAGAATTATTATTTAACAGCCTTTGGCTCTATATCAAGCCATGGTGACTTGATGGATGAACACTCTGCAGGAAGATCAATCTTGTGTAAGACCAGGGTCTTCTCTGTTTTTATCTTGATAGAATCAAGTCATAGAGTTGTTGGTATTCCTCTTCACCTTGTTTCTTCTATTCTTCCAACTATGATGTTCTTCTCCAGTAATTGCTCTCTTTGTATATGTCCAAAGTAGGCAAGTCGTAGCTTGGTGATCCTTGCTTGGAGTGACATGTCTGGCTTGATTTGTTCCAAAATGTAGCTGCTTGGTCTTTTTGCCATCCATGGTGTTGATAATAATCTTCTCCAGCATCATATTTCGAAGGCAACGATTCTTCTTCTGTCTTATTACTTTTATTAGTCCAAGTTTTGCATCTGTATGTAATCCCAGAAAAGACCAAACTATGTACAAGCCATGTCTTCATTGCCAGTGAAATGTTCCTTGATTTGAAGATCTTGTCCAGTGACTAAATTGTTAATTTACCCATAGCTATTCTCCTATTGACTTCAGGCGTTATCACTGCATCTTGAGTTAACATCAATCCGAGCAGGTTTAAGTCCTTTACTGTCACGCTGTCTAATGATATGTATACAATGTCAGTAAACTATTAATACAGGAACAACACTCTACACAACAACTAGTATAGCAACATCAGCATGTAAGTATAGAATAGATTTACCTGACACGATATCTGCTGAACTCAGGGTTAATCTTGAGGACTTGATGAGCTGAAAAAGGAAAGAGGTGGACCGGGATCTAACCTGACCCTAAACTGGGGTCCTAACTAATCCCTCACCTTGGAGGTACTGATAATGGTTCAGAGGTCCAAGTCTCCAACCTAACCCTGTCTCCTATCAGACCCTGAACCCTGTAATCAGTCCTAAGAAGGATCCTGACTACCACCAAAGGCATATGGGCTGATCTCAGCTAAATACACAGATTAGACATATAAGACAGACAGGATAACACTCGCTTGCATACACACTCAAACACCAAAGGAACATAAATGGTCTGGGAAATAAACTCTAACCAAGTTGAGCTTAGAACAACTAAGGAGCTCACAACTAAAGTCTATACAGATTCATTCCTATCTGTGGTCTGCATGAAGGTTTCACTGGCAACTCCCCAAGCAGACAACCAGGAATTTAAAAGAAACCAATCAACAAATAATCAATTGCAGCCGGGAGAAACTGCACCCAGTCCCAGCACCGAGCACAGACAGAATTAACTCCCTAGCTGCCAAACACAAAGAAACAGCAGCTCAGCTGTGAGAAGTCAAAATGTGCAACCGCGACGATCTTCTTGGCAATGCACACATGACAGTACCCCCCCTTCTACGAGGGGCCTCCGGACCCTCAGGGCCAGGCCTGCCCGGGTGAGTTCTGTGGAAGGTCCGAACCAAACGATCTGCGTTAACATCAGACGCAGGGACCCACGTCCTCTCCTCTGGACCATACCCCTTCCAATGCACCAAGTACTGAAGGGACCGGCGATTCAGACGTGAGTCAATGATCTTTGATACTTGAAATTCCAAGTTACCATTGACCAACACAGGAGGAGGAGGTAGAGGTGACGGTATGACTGGTGCCACATACCTTTTAAGTAATGACTTGTGGAACACATTATGAATTTTAAACGTAGGAGGGAGGTCCAGACGAAATGCCACAGGATTAATTATGGAACTGATCCTGTACGGCCCGATGAATCTGGGACCCAGTTTCCAGGAGGGCACTTTAAGTTTTATATTCCTGGTAGACAACCATACCAGATCGTTCACATTCAGATCTGGACCAGAAACTCTCCTCCTATCAGCCATACGTTTGTAACGGTTCCCCATCGCACTCAGATTATTCAATACACCTCTCCACACAGAAGCAAGTGACGACGAGAAACGCTCCTCCTCAGGAACCCCAGAAGGGCCCCCCCCATTGAAAGTACAAAACTGGGGATGGAAACCATATGCCCCAAAAAACGGGGACTTACCAGTGGACTCGCTTCGCCTGTCGTTAAGAGCGAACTCTGCCAGAGGCAAGAAAGAAGACCAGTCCTCTTGGTTCTCTGAGACAAAACACCGGAGATATGTCTCTAAGCTCTGATTCAGACGCTCTGTCTGACCATTGGTCTGCGGATGAAAAGCCGAGGAAAATGACAATTGCATCCCCGACGTAAACAAAATGCCCTCCAAAATTTGGACACAAACTGAGACCCCCTATCTGACACCACATCAGAAGGCAACCCATGAAGTCTAACGATCTCCCTAATGAACACCTGCGCCAGAGTTTTAGCATTAGGGAGTGCAGGAAGAGCAACGAAATGTGCCATTTACTGAACCTGTCAACAACCACCAGTATGACAGTATTCCCTGACGACGGAGGAAGGTCCGTAATGAAGTCCATAGATAAATGAGTCCATGGACGCTCCGGAAGTTTCAAGGGTAAAAGGGTCCCAGACGGACGGGTATGAGGGGTTTTAGAGCGAGCACACACCCCACATGACGCGACAAAAGTTATAACATCTTTATTAGCATTAGGCCACCAAAACCGGCGAGAAAGGAGATCTAAAGTAGCCTTACTCCCTGGATGTCCTGCTAGAGCAGAATTATGATGTGCCTCAATAACCTTTTGTCTCAACAGATTTGGGACAAACAGTCTCCCTGGAGGTCCTGCAGGGGCGTCCCCCTGAGCCTCTAACACCTCCTCCTCAAGCTCAGAAAATACAGCCGACACTACCACCCCCTCCTGAAGGATAGGACTCGGGTCATCCGTTTTCCCGGCCCCTGGGAAACTGCGAGACAAGGCATCAGCCTTTACATTCTTAGACCCCGGGCGATAAGTGACGACAAAATTAAACCTGGTAAAAAAAAAACGACCATCGAGCTTGTCTGGAATTCAGACGCTTAGCGGATTCCAAATACAACAGGTTCTTGTGATCAGTAATAACGGTAACCGGGTGGACTGCCCCCTCCAAAAAAGTGACGCCATTCTTCAAAAAGCTAACTTAATGGCCAAAAGTTCCCTATTGCCGATATCATAATTCCTTTCGGCGGACGACAATTTCTTAGAAAAGAAAGCGCACAGATGCCATTTACCAGGGGACGGACCCTGGGACAATATAGCACCCACCCTATACGTCAGACGCATCCACCTCCACAATGAACGGCTGAGATACATCTGGTTGGATGAGAACGGGTGCGAAGCAAAACATTTCTTCAAAGAGGAAAAGGCTTGGCAAGCTTTGTCCGACCATTTAGAAAAATCCGTCCCTTTTCTTGTCATGTCAGTGAGAGGTTTGACGACAGATGAGAAATTACAAATAAATTTCCGGTAGTAGTTAGCAAACCCCAAAAAACGCTGCAGAGCCTTAAGATCCCCTGGCTGATCCCATTCAAGCACTGCTCTCACCTTTTCAGGGTCATACGGAAACGGAGGCTGACACCAAAAAACCCAAAAACTGAAGTTCCTGTACGGCAAATACACACTTCTCCAGTTTGGCGTATAGTTTATTGTCTCGCAAGATCTGCAACACCTGTCTCACATGCTCTGATGAGACACAAGATCTGGCGAGTAAATTAAAATGTCGTCCAAATATACAACCACAAACAGCCCCACAAGGTGACGAAAAATGTCATTAACAAAAGTTGGAATACTGCTGGTGCAGTAGTCAGACCAAAAGGCATGACTAGGTTCTCATAATGTCCCCTCCGGCGTGTTAAACGCCGTTTTCCACTCATCCCCCTCTTTTATCCTAATCAGATTATACGCCCCCTGAGATCCAATTTAGAAAACCATTTGGCGCCAACAATTTGATTGAAGAGATCAGGAATAAGAGGGAGTGGATACGGATCTCGAACAGTAATCCGATTAAGTTCGCGGAAATCCAAGCAAGGGAGTAGGCTCCATCTTTCTTCTTCACAAAGAAGAACCCCGCGGCTATGGGGAAGATGAAGGTCTAATATGGCCTTTGGCCAGACTTTCAGAAATATAATCTTTCATAGCCTGCCTCTCAGGACCAGAAAAGATTATACAACCTAGCTTTAGGCAACTTAGCATCAGGAAGGAGATTAATAGAGCAGTCATACACGCGATGAGGAGGCAACTCCTGACACCCCTCCTCAGAGAAAACATCCCCAAAATCCTCCAAAAAAGGAGGCAATGTTACTAGGCACGACCGCACTGATGACTGTGTTCATGCAGTTGCTTTTGCAAAACTCACCCCATTGGCTTATTTCTCTGGACTGCCAATTAATCACAGGGTTATTTTAACAACCAAGGAAAGTCCCAACACAATGGGAGTAGGTAGACCCTCCACACATAACAAGATAATTGTTCCTATGTATTGCCCCTACCAGAAGGTCAATGTTATGAACCTCATGAACAAAGCTACCTTGGCCGGAGGCCTGGCGTCAATGGAGAATATAGGGATCGGTTTGACCAATACACTCAGATGCATACCTTGAGCCTGAGCAACTGAGCGTCAACAGATTAGCCCGGAACACTATCAAGAAGAACAGACAATCTCTCCACTCTCGTACCAACTACCACCTCCACTGGTCAAGGAACTGAGAAGAACTGGGGATGAAATACATACTCCAGGTTTGTCGTCCACCACACAACCTGGGATTAAACAGTTTTCCGGCGCTTTTGGTCAACAGGCACGGGAATGGACTTTCCAACAAAATGTCCTCTTTCCGCAGAAAAAAACTTCTAGTCCTGCGGCGTCGCCAATCCCCTCCTCGAAATGTGTCCCTCCCAACTCATAGGCTCATCCGAACGACAAGGGGACCTCACATAAGGGACTTTGTGGTAGGTGGAGAAACAACAGGGAGTGGGGTTACCTCACCCTCTCCGAAGCGTCTTCAGTTGGATAGCTAAGCCTAGCGCTCCAGAGAAGGAGGGACTCATACTGAGCCAAAAAAGTCTTTTAATTTATCAGAAAGCCCATGAAAAATGGCTCCTAAGAGGGGTCATTCCATGAGTATCTGTGGCCCATTACGAAACTCAGAAGCAAATTCTCTGCCGGACGTCTCCCTGCTGTATTTACGTAATTTTGTCTCAGCAAGAGAACCCGTTCTGGGTTCTATACCAATCCGGGCAGTAAAAAATTGATCTACAGAAGTAGAGCCCCGGGGATCCGGAGGAAGGGGAAATGCCCAGGATTGGGGTCCCTTGCAGAAGTGAGATAACAATTCCCCTTTGCTCCTCACTCCCTGATGATCGAGGCCGAAGCCGAAAATACAATTTACTTGCCTCCCGGAAGGTGAAAAAAAATTTGTCTGCCCACCTGAAACGTCGGGAGGTACTTTAGGTTCAACTTGGTTTCTCCAGGGGAGACAAAAAATTTGGGACTTAATGTCCGTCAGCTCCATGGATATCCCTGCAACTGCAGAGCCGTGGGTACTGGATCCATGGTAACTGGAGTAATTTTTATGGCCAGTGAAAATGCACGCTGTCTAATGATATGTATAAATGTAGTAAAACTATTAATCGGAACAACATTATACAACAACTAGTATAGCAAACAGATTGTAAGTATAGATTAGATTTACCTGCCGAATTGCTGAATCGGGTTAATCTTGGGACTTGATGAGCTGAAAAAGGAAAGAGGTGGAGGGATCTAACCGACCCTAAAACTGGGGTCCTAACTAATCCCACCTTGGAGGTACTGTAATGGTTCAGAGGTCCAAGTCTCCAACCAACCCTTTCCTTCGACCCTGAACCCTGTAATCAGTCCTAAGAAGGATCCGATACCCCAAAGGGATATGGGCTGATCTCAGTAAATACACAGATTAGAATTAAGCAGCAGGATAACACTCGCTTGCATTACCAATCAAACACCAAAGGAAAATAAATGGTCGGGAAAAAATCTAAAACCAAGTTGAGCTTAGAACAACTAAGGAGTCACAACTAAAGTATACAGATTCATTCCTATCTGTGGTCTGCATGAGGTTTCACTGGAATCCCCAGCAGACAACCAGGAATTTAAAGGAAACCAATAACAAATAATCAATTGCAGCCGGGAGGAAAACTGACCCGTCCCAGAACGAGACAGACAGGAAAACTCCCTAGTGCCAAACAAAGAAAACAGCGCTAGCGTGAAGTAAAATGTGAACCGCGCGATCTTGTGGCAATGCAACTGAATTTACAAAATTTCCTTTCATTGCGCTCAGGTCAAATGTGGTATTTACAAGGGTAGGATGTTTGTTGGGTTCATAAATACTCTGCAGAGCCACCTTTTATTAGGTAGGGAAGTTTCGAAGGTAAAAAATTTCCCTGCCATTTCACCTGCCTTGGACGTGCTGCCAACTGCAGTCAATCCAATTTTAGCATGTCATTGTTTTCATTTTTTTTATTGGTGTGGAAAATAGCTTTGCCAAGGGGAAAACATGAATCAAGTGGGAATGCTAACAGAAAGATTACCATCGCGCCGCGCTGTCTAGATGACTCTTGAAGTGGTGAGTGTTTTATAACCCCCTATTGTTATGAAAAAAACTGCCGATTCCAATAATGGGACTTCGCCAAACTTATTTGTAAGTTCTTTGTATCCCCCCCCATGTCTAAAAAAACATTTATACTTTACCTATACCTCCCATTATGTCATAATGAGTATGTAGAAGGACAAACTGCTGGTTGAACTGAAACAACTGATAAGTCCTCTGTTCACATTTGTATTGTAGCTTATTTTTATAAGAAAGAAAAATGCCTGATGGATCCATACATGGGATGTCAGCGACTTCCAATTGCCTACTGACTTTCATAATGTTCATCAGATTTTGCCAAGGCATCCATTGTTTTGGGGAAAATAGCCCTGCTGAATATGTATGGGACTGTTCCAAGATGACTTATTAATCTTGATCAATTTTGCGGGACATCTTAAAAAAATATTAAAAAATGAATAAAGTAAATAATGAATCCCCGAAAATCACCCCCCCCCATTGCTTTGGTGCACTGCCTATTCTATTTCCCAAAATTGGAATGCTTAACAAAATTGATGGCATAAATGGAATTTAGTTTTTGTTTGGTCTCACAGGGCTTGAGGCAAAGGGATTGGGGTCTGAAAGTGAATGAAGTTTGACGGGTGAGACTTTCCTATGATGTTTTGTGTCTGACAGCAATTTGCATTGTGGTAAGTGTCGCCCTACTCACTCAGTCACCGTTTGTCCCCAGTCACTGGCTGCCTCACTGAGCGCCTCTTGGAGAAATCTACACTGCTGCATACGTTGGCAGTGGGTAACCACCGGATACATTTGCACTCTTGAACATCTGTGTAGATAGGTAGAATAATCAGATGCAGAAGAAACAAGAACTATACTCTGAATCTCCCCTTCAAAGAGGTAGATCTCAGATCAGTGAAACATTTTAAAATAGTGAGAAGGGTCCCGGAAGAAATATGAATTGTGAGATTAGAAGACAGGATGTGAAGTGACATTTTATCTGGGAGTTAGTCAACTAGCGGGGGGGTTGATTGAAGTGAATAATGAGGCAAACAAAAGGTTTTGAAGAATCAGCCAAAATTAAATTTGTTATTTTAAGCAACAATAATGGAAGCCGCAAAAAAAAAACACATTTGGGTATTGAGATACGTTCCTTAGGCTCCATTGAGAAAAGTCATGTTGAGAAGAGTTTGGGTTTATTGTAAAGTTAATCCACCCGGGGGTGCAGATGGGGATTCTGGATTTAACCTGCTCCATAGTACTAGCGGCAAAAAAAAGTAAATTATTTTAAGTAGGGTTTTTAAAAAGATGGCCAAGTGTCCCGTAGATCTAACAGAAGATTGTAATTAAGGATTACTCGGGGCTTCTTTCAGGCGGTGAAGTTAAAGTCCTACACCTGGAAAAACCATTGTCGGTTTTTCATGGGTGGAAAGAAAATTCTTGGTCTGCTGTGGAAAAAAATAGTAAAAAAGTGGAATGCCTTTTAAGCTCTTGTACATCTTTTTTGGCTCAGCTTCTTTTCCATTGCAAGGAGTTCCGGTTTAACTCCTTGTTTGTTTTTTTGGGATTATGAAGGTTTGGAATGTGCCTGTCGCATGTATGTTACAAGTTCCTCTCCACAAAGGTCATTAAACGTCATCACAAGAAAAAAAACAAAGAGGGAAAAACAACTTCCAACAACTTAAAATGGTTGCATCATTGGGTGAACGTTGTGGTCAATAATTTTTATGGAAGATTGAAGTTTCTTAAAACAATGTGAGGTTATATTCCATTGATTTGAGGTGATATGTCATTATTTTAGCATTTTTGTTACCCCCGTGAAAAAGAAAAATAATATAAAATACTTTTGTTGTCCCTTTACATTTGGAGAGCTGTCTGCTTTTGTTTTTTTTTTTTTAAGTGGAAACAGGGGGTAGTTTTTTTCCTATTTAAGAAAATCTTTGGTCTATTTTCAACTTTTTAAACTTAAAAAATTTTAATGTTGAAAGAATTTGCCTGGATATGAGTCATAAAAAGACCCTTTTCTTTAGATACTTCTTGGGAGTCATTTTAAGTAATTAGATTGATCCAAAAATTTGGGAGCAGCCTCCAATGATGGTGGAAACGTTTTTAATTTTAATCAGCAGGGAAGGGACGTTTCGCTCAAAAGGGGGGAGATTTATGTCTTTTGG
>JARQOD010000006.1:394319901-394359901 GCA_033576555.1 Oophaga sylvatica | reverse complement strand
TATTATGGAATGCAATGCTTACTAACAAGATTAATCAACAAGGATTAGTAACAGTGTTTTTGTGGATGTCTGCGCCTCTATTTTATTCCTGGACCCTAACTGCCATTAGTGTGATCTCTCGCAGGTGTCTCTTGAATAGTAAGATAATCGTGGCCTTTAGAGAGAGTCGTAACAATGTGACAATGGAAAATGTTTTGTTTTTTTATGGGAATGATTGAAACTAAATTACAACGAGATGAGAAATGTTCATCTTTCAAAGTTAAGGAGTCTATTTTATAGACATCAAATCTGTTCTACATTAAAAGGAAACATAGCAACTATGGAGAAACTGTTTTTTCCTTGTTACATTATTAAAGGGAGGAATATAAAGCCCCAAAAACATACTTTATGATTCTAGAGCGAATCTGAAGTGAATACATTTTCATGGAGCCAGTCCTCCCCTATTGACTAACAGGTGGTGTGGGGATGGAGTTCCTTTAGAAGCTGCAGATGTTCACATATAAAAGACAAAAACAGCCCCTTTTGGGGGTTTTCCTGTTTTTCTTTTTTCCTCTTTTATGGAAATTATAACATTCTTTAAATCTTTTCTCAAATTAATATCCATAGCAATTCATATATGAACATTATTTCATTTTTCATCCAAAATTCTGTGCTGATTACTTTGTAACATACAGGTCTGGCAAAAATTAAGAGAGCACTGAAATGTTTTATAAAATTCAGCTTCTCTACATGTCTGACAGCCATTCCATTCCTGTGTCAGTTGAATTCCAACCAGAGTACACCTCATTCTACTTAATGTGCTTCAGATTAGGTGATCACCTGAACCAAATCTTATTTAACGAAGGAAAGTATAAAAAACACTGCTGTGGTGTTCACAATCCTCTTGCAATAGGACAAGCTGGATGGCAAAACAAGTGCTAGTAATATCCCAAAAGTAATAGGAATGAAAAAATAACTTTTAACCATGCCAAAGAAGTTGAAAAGAAAAGTCTTAAGTGAGGAAAAGAAGGGCTCAATTATGGCTTTACTAGCAGAGGGATACAGTGAGCATCATGTTACCTCCATCCTTAAAATTTCTAAGAAGGTAGTCTATTACAACAAGGTCAAGCAGCAGACATTGGGGACAACAAAGTTACAGACCGGCAGAGGGCGAAAACGACTCTCCACTGACCGGGATGATCATCCTCTTATTCGAATGTCACTCAGCAATCGCAGGATGACATCAAGAGACCTACAAAAGGAATGGCAAATGGCAGCTTGGGTGAAGTGCACGGCAAAAACAGTTTGTAAAAGGCTCCTAGAGGCAGGGCTCAAGTCATGTAAAGCTAGACAAAAGCCTTTCATCAATGAGAAGCAAAGGAGAGCCAGGCTGAAGTTTGCCAAAGACCATAAGGATTGGATCATAGAGGACTAGAGTAAGGTAAACTTCTCTGATGAGTCTAATTTTCAGCTTTGCCCAACAACTGGTCGTCTAATGGTTAGACGGAGACCTGGAAAGGTGTACAAGCCACAGTGTCTTGCACCCACTGTGAAATTTGGTGGAGGATCGGTGACGATCTGGGGATGCTTCAGCAAGGCTGGAATTGGCCAGGTTTTCCTTTGCGAAGGACGTATGAATCAAGCTGCATACAAGGTTATCTTGGAAAAACAGTTGCTTCCTTCTACTCAGGCTATGTTCCCCAACTCTGAGGACTGGTTTCTCCAGCAGGACAATGTGCCATGCCACACAGCTAGGTCAATCAATGTGTGGATGAAGGACCACCACATCAAATCCCTGCTATGGCCAGCCCAATCTTCAGACCTGAACCCCATTGAAAACCTCTGGAATGTAATCAAGAGGAAGATGGATAGTCACAAGCTATCAAACAAAGAAGAACTGCTTAAATGTTTGTACCAGGAGTGGCATAAGGTCACTAAAAAGCAGTGTGAAAGACTGGTGGAAAGCATGCCAAGACGCATGAAAGCAGTGATTAAAAATCATGGTTATTCCACAAAATATTGATTTCTGAACTCTTCCTGAGTTAAAACATTAGTATTGTTGTTTCTAAATGATTATGAACTTGTTTTCTTAGCATTATTTGAGGTCTGCAAGCACTGCATTTTTTTGTTATTTTGACCATTTCTCATTTTCTGAAAATAGATACAAAATTATTGCTTGGAAATTCGGAGACATGTTGTCAGTAGTTTATAGAATAAAAGAGCAATTTACATTTTACTCAAAAATATACCTATAAAGAGAAAAATCAAGCTGAAAAATTTGCAGTGGTCTCTTAATTTTTGCAAGAGCTGTATTTTTATAGGAGTTAAATTTTTTTCTGATTCTGAGCACTAAATGTCAAAATGTAATAGTTATTTTAACAAACTTTGCATAAATCAATAGTAGAAGCACTGCAGCCTTGCAGCTCTGTGGTCCTGGGTTCAAATCCGATCAAGGACAACATCTGCAAGGAGTTTGTATGTTCTCCTCATGTTTACCATGGGTTTCCTCCGGTTTCCTCACACTCCAAAGACATAGTGATACGGAATTTAGATTGTGAGCCCCATCGGGGACAGTGATGATAATGTATGTAAAACGCTGTGGAATTAATGGCACTGTATAAGTGAGTAAAATAAATAAATAAAATAAATAAGTATAAGAAACTTTGTAATATTCCTGTTTGGAAAAGTATGCTTCTTTCTCCACCTATGATACACTTTTTATTTTCCATCCCATCTCCTGAACTCATTATTCACTCTAGAAACCTGATAAAATCCATCAAGGTCAAAACAAGATGGACTGTCATTTCACTTAGAAAATAAAAAATGAAGCAAAAAAGTAGGCAGCCGCATTTATCAACACAGGTCAAAAAACTAATGCTCTTGCAGGATGCAACTGCCCCCGTTGATGAAGGCGGTGGCAACACAGGGGTCAAATTATGATGTAACAGCCACTTACACACCTAACCATTCATGGAGCGGGTGGCTGACTTGTACTATAGTTGCACATGGATAAAGCTTGTATAGGGCGCCAGTTGCACAGAAGTAGAGCGTAGTGCCTTGCTTACAGCCTATTGGTGACGCCCATACTGTTAGATTAGGCGGGCTGCCCAGCACTATATAAGTGCACCCCACGAAGACAGGCTCCCTAGTTTACAAGACCAACATTGATGAGCTTGGCTGCATCTTGCATAAAACTGAAAAATGTGCAGTAAAATCTAAATACTATGCATGAGATATTGGTAGATATTTTAGCCAAACTACACAAGCTCGCAAGCCATGTAAATGCCTTAGTTTTCTGACCTGTGTTGGTAACTATGGCTGCCTTTTTTCTATTTTTTTTTAGTTTTGTATGCCCTTTTGATGTGTTTTTGTCATTTCACTTAGGGATCAGATTACAGCTTCCTATTAAAGTCTATAACTAGGAAGTGAGAAGGTGTAGGACCAAATAGAGAGAGAGAATCTGAGTGACAGATCATGCTGATATTTTCTTGTAAGTGTTTTATCAAATTTCAGAGCTGGATTAATAGACATACTGTTCTTTACTTCTGTACATTTTCCTACATGCTGTCTCTGCTTTTGACGGTGTGTTTCAAACACACTAGAGAGCAGGAATCCCTAGGATCTGTATTTGCAATGTATTGGAGACATGGTAGCAACTCACCTTCACCCACAAGCTAAGAGACACCTGAAAAGTAGGGAGAGAGCATACAGAGGAAGAACTGGTGAAAAATGCAAGATACTGCACACATAAAATGATGGTCATAAGTCGTGCAATTCCTCATCCTTCACGTCAGCTTGCTCTGAACAGTCACCTAAAACAAACGTCACACATTTTAATTGTCATGATTCTGGCCGTTTGCAGTCACCACTAGGGAGAGCTTTCAATATATAGATTTATTATTGAGTTCAATATGATCGCTATTTAATTAGCTCCCAAGCCACTTTTAAGGGCAACTATGAGACTTCAGGGGATATTTGATCTGGCCTTCTTTAATGATGTGCCATAATATGAAAACATTCTGTTCAGAATATTTAACTTATTTCATTGAATTGAAAAACGGAAATAGTGTCTCTCTACTTTCAGGCAATCATGTATAACGACTTCATCCATAGATATCTGCAGTTACATTTAACAATTTATTAATGAAAAAAGCTTTGGTAATATACTAAAACTTATTTACTTTCCAATTATAACTATAATAATATGTCCTCAGGCCATGTTCCCCTTACCAAGCTCTACATACTTTAAACACTTAATTTGAATTATTAGAATTCAGTGGGGGAACACACTGCTGCATCACTATCTTTTCCTTTTTTTTTCAAAAGGGCCCACTTTAATTTTGTTATGTCTCACTTGTTGAGGTAGATGAGTCCAGATGAGCAGTTGTGGTCCAGTATGAATAACAGAGGCTGTTGTGGAAGGACAGTAACTGGTACAGCAGAGTTTTAATCCACAAGGGATCAGGGTAGACTCAGCAATGAGGACCTGGAATAGCACAGCAGAGTCGCACAGGAGGTTCAGATTCACAACAGGCACAGTCAACTCCGCATTGAAAAAGCGGTGAAACACAGTTGAGTGAGGCATGAAGCTGGGGGAAAAACTGGTCCAGCGGTATGGCAGCGTTAACTCTGCAATATAGCAGGGCTGAGTTTGAAACAGAGTCCAAAATAGAGCTGGCATAACGAAAAGACAGTTTTACCCAGCGATACAGCAAAGCTGGAGTTGAAACAGTGTCGAAGTTAGGGCGATTTAGCAGAACTGAGATTGTCACAAAGTCTGAGATAGAGATGACCAGCGGTATAGCAGAGTTGACTAACAGTATGCCAGACCTGGGTTTGTAATGAGGTTAAAGTCTGAAACAGTCCAAAGTAGCAATATGGGCACTAACAATCATAACACTCAGGCTGCATCACGCCACATGAGCCAACTACATGGCCTGGGAGAGTGACATCAGAAATGAGTGTTGAGATTCCATGGCAAACCGATACACTGAGGAACAAAAAGAGCCAGCGGAAGGAGAGTGACACATTGCCCGGCACTAGAGCAAGGACAGGTGAAGAATAGATTTTAATAAGCGCTGTAACTAACCATTGGGCTGTTTTTGCCACTGACATAATTCCTGTATAGTTAGTCTACTCTGACTATATGATAAGGCTATAATGATAGAAAATACTGATGCTAAATATAGGAGATCTCAATTTTGTAGTGTTGAGTTAACATTTTCTATCTTTGCAAAAGTTGTTAAAAGGGTTGTCTACTATTGGATAACTTCTGTTTAATGATGTCAGTGCCCACAAAAAAAGAACAAAAAACATTCAATACTCACCTGCCAAATAGCGCCATTCCAGCAATGCCTGCAGTGATATTCCCAGAGGGTCATATGAGATTATTCTGCCACATGACCGCTGCAGCCAATCAGTGATTACTGACTAGCTAAGCCATTACTATTTCATTAGAACTGCAGTGATCACATGACATAACAATGGGAATAACAGCTCCAAAATCACTAGGATGGCGCCACTGCGGGAGGTGAGTATAGATTGTTTTTGTCTTCTATGGGGTCCTCCTGCAATGTATAGACAGCAGTTGTTTAGTAGTTGACAACTGCTTTCAAATCCAATATAAGGTCATGCAGAATTTTGTGACGACCCACCATCCTTAATAACATTATTAATAATAAGTAGAATATTACTTTTTTCTACGAGGATAAACTTGGCTTGGACAATGAAACACAAGCTGCTCCCGGCCAACTTTGTTATTGATGTGTTGTCTATGAGGTTAGAACGTCTGTCTGAAATTTGTTGAAACAAATCCAATAATCCCCTGAAGGTGTGATTATAGAAATGATGACTGTGATCAATTACACCAGATGGTCCTCCCTAATTCAATAAGAAAGCGCTTATTAGAATTATATTCGAGATATTGAGATATTGAGCAGAATGCTCTCCATAGGATAGCGGTTTACAACCAGTATGCTGTAGTTATGTACTAATGATGATAGCAGCAAAATATAGCTGCTTATTACAAAAGCAAAATAGCATTGGTATCTGTATATCTTATAAAAGAACACTAAATATAAAAAATACACAAAGTATAAATTTCAGCAATTCTTCCCTTACACTGAACCTGTTACCATGAAAATGCAGTCCAATCTGCAAACATCATGTTATAGAGCAAGAGGATCTGAGCAGATTGATATATAGTTTTATGAGTAAATATTCAGGATAACATGTGTTTTCACCACTTCACCCCATAGTGGCCAAATTTTACAATTCTGACCAGTGTAATATTATGAGTTAATAACTCTGACATACTTAAATGTATCCCAGTGATTCTGAGATTGTAGTTTGGTGACATGTTGTACTTTATGGTAGTTGTAAATTTAAGTTGGTATCTTATGCATTTATTTGTGAAAATATCAGAATCTACGCAAAAAATTTGGAAAATTTTGCAATTTTCAAACTTTAAATTTTTATGCACTTCAATTAGTTATATCACACAAAATGGTTAATAAATAACATTTACCAAATGTTTACATCAGAATAATTTTTTTAACTTATTTTTTTCTTAGGAGGTTAGAAGGGTTAAAAGTTTATCAGTAATTTCTCATTTTTCAAACAAAATTTATAAAAAACAATTTTTTAGGGACCACTCGCCATTTTGAACTGACTTTAAAGGGACTATATGCCAGAAAATGACAAAAACTAACAGCATTTTAAAAACTGCAGCACTCAAAATGTTCAAAACCACATTCAAAAAGTTTACTAACCTTTCAAGTGCTTCACAGGAAGTGAAGCAATGTAGAAGAAAAAAATGGAAATTTTACTTTTTCCCCAAAAATGTTGCTTTAGCTCCAAATTTGACATTTTCCAAAAGGTAACACAAGAAAATGGACCTTACAGTTAATTGTGCAATTTCTCCTGAGTACGCTGATACCCCGTATGTGGTGAAAAACTGCTGTTGAGGCGCACAGCAGATCCTGGAAGAGAAGGAGCGCTATTTGACTTTTGGAGTGCAAAATTGTTTAGAATCGATAGAGAACCCATGTCGCACTTGCAAAGCCCCTGATGTTCCTAAATAGTGTGAACCCCCACAAATACCCAATTTAGGAAACCTCATCCCTTAATGAATTTGTTTAGAGCTATGGTGAGCACCTTGTACTCACAGATGCGTCACAGACTTGTATAACATTGAGCCGTCAAAATGAAAAAATACATTTTACCCTCAAAAAATGTTGGTTTAACTCCAAACTTTTAATTTTCACAACTGTGACTGGAGAAAATGCACCATACCATTTGCTGTCCAATTTCTCATGACTACGTTGATACCCCATAATTGGCGGAAAAATACTGATTGGCCACACGGCAGGGCTCAGAAAGGAATGAGCGCCAATTGAATTCTGGAGCGCAATTTTGCTTGGAATAGATTGCAGATGCCATGTTCCATTTGAAGAGCCCCTGACATGCCTAAACAGCAAAAATCCAAACAAGTGACCCCATTTTGGAAACTACACCTCTTGAGGAATTGATCTAGGGGTGTAGTGAGCATTTTTAAACCTCAGGTGATTCACAGAATTGTATAACATTGGGTGAGTCAATGGAAAATTACCATTTTTTTCCACTACAGGAAAAATATATATCTTTGTACCATGTTAGCCAGTAGAAAAATATTAAAATTTGAGAGTCCTCAGTGGTTGATACCTTTTAACTGAAAAGATGGTAACAAATTGCAAGTTTTCAAGACTAGTCATGTGTAAGATACTGGCAGGGTTGTAGTCATGGCCCCATTCTCAGGGCTCCGCTTACTCCGACTCTTCTCCTCGGACAGACTGGGTCTCTCCGTCATATCAGCACAACCTGTACTCACTGTGCTAGCAGCTACTTCTTCACTGCGGTGTCCCCCCATTCTTCCCGGCGTTCAAATAAAACAGGTTTATTGTCTTCAGGACACAGCACATCCATTACACTTCCAGCACGTTCTTCACAATACCAGCAGCACATTTCTCTGTCTTTCCCTGTTTCTTCCTCTACGTCACGGAATAAGCCACAAAGATATAGCGGAGCGAGGTGCCGCAACGAAATGTAACTCCAAACCATGGAATAGTCTATGGGTGAGAATATAATAATGATAAAATTTTGAAAAAGTTTTTTGAGAGTTGAGATGCTGATGAGATGGTAATCGGGGTAATAGTTTTTGGGGTTTATGTCAGCTGTGTGTGTTGTCAGCTGTCATCAAGCCCGAGAGTTAGTTCTGAAGAGGCATCTATCAGACTCCCCCATTACTAACCCACTAAGTCAAAAGAAACAAAATACCCACACTGGAAAAAATGTTTATTTGAATAAAAAATCCCCCACACATTCCCTCATTTACCCAGCATGTCAACTTGAAACATGGAGCAGACCTTTGTTGCATCTACTTCTATAATTTTTTTTCTTTGGACTATTTCTTCTTTGGTCTGGGTGAATCATTCCCTGGTACTAAAGTTTTATGATAGAACAGACATAAGAGTGTATGTATTGATACTTGCTTTAGGTCTAAATCTGTGAGTCTGGTGCCTTACAGTATTCTTACAAGGATAAACAGGGGTATAGGGTATTTCAGTTTTTTGCCACTCCCATATCGATTGCTGCACTCCGACTAGCGTCTCGCTTTAGGGGGTGCAACCTGCCCATTGAGTATGCCACTGTTGAAATATAAGCAGGTTTTGGGATGCAGTGACACAAGAAAGGCAGAGCAAGGGCCAATAATTTAATTGAACAGAATTTATACGTATATATATTTACTCCTCACAGGGAGATGAAAAGTTAAATGGTGAATAGATAACAACAATGTGATAACAGTCCACTTAATAAACTTATCGTGTTCGGAGTTTCCCCGGTCACAGAAGATCCGATAAAGGCGGTAGTCCAGCAACGGCCACTGCAGTGTTTTTAGGAGGGATTCCACAACTCACGGTATATCTTTTGGCTGCAACAGGCGGTCTCCAGTTTTTACCTGTTGAGTCAATTAGTCCACAAACTTGTGCAGCCAAAATCAGAGGATCTGTGTACAGTCTATCAACAAAAGAAGCCTGCGGTGCATTGTCCAGCAGAGGGCCACAACGAACAGTCCTGAGCTCGGCCCTCGTTCCTCTGCCCGTGCACGGCACTAAACTTGACAGAGCCCACGGCCTTGTCTCTGCTGCAGGGCTCAGTGACGCACCCGTGTACAGCCGTCCACAGTACTTTGCGAGGCTGCTGCACATCCAGCGGAGCACCCTGCGCACATGCCTGCCCTGTCTCTGCCGGCAGGAATCTGTCCGTCACTACGAGCGCTTTTTTGTTTGACATGCCCCCTGCCTCCGGGTCACAAGGTCTGTCCGGTCCCCTATTCTTTCCCCCGGAAAACCTGGGACGCAACCTCGACAGTTCCAGACCCAGCGCAGTACAGGTGCCCACAGCCCGGTCTTCCTCCTTACAGAAATACCATACTGTAACGCATATGGTACGCTCCATTAACCCCATCCACCATAACAGTGGCATTGAACACATTGTGCATTCCACGGATGTTATGTCCACTCATATAATGACGTGGAACGCATGGTGCATTCCAGTGACACTACTGACACATGGTACGTTCCACTGATGCCACTTCCGCTTGTGGTACAGGGTGGAGCCCAATTTGCATTCCACCAATGTAATTTCCAGTCACGGGTCATTCAAACAAAAGCATGGTGTACTATATACTTAGGTGAGAGACTATTTTGGCATCCTCAACCCAGAAGACATTGTCTCAATCGCCATAAGTTGGCTGTACCGACACCAGACCTTGCACACAGCACTTTATGTGGCCACATGGAGAGAGATTGATGTCTCCAACCGGGCCCCCGATGAACTCTGAACAACGCTCAGAAAAGGCGTCTAAAGATAAGTGTTGATTTTATATTTATGCCATATTGATGGAGAATTAGCTAGGGGTAACTTTATAGCTCTGATTATGATATGGGATGACTAATGATAAGTCTTGTTTTTCTCTTTGTATTATGCCATATTGATGGAGAATCAGCAAGAGACAGATTTCAGCTCTGATTCTGATATACAGAGTATTTCTAAAATAGTACTAGCATATAAACTGTATGAAGACTGATGGTTTTTGTGTCTCTTGGGGTTTGGACCTAGAGGGAGTGAGGTATCTGGGAGAAATATAGCTTAAAAATATTGATACGGTGGCAGCTGTGGAGCCACCCAAGAAATTGTTATTATTTTCTGTCCCTTGGAGATTGGACCAAAAGGGATAGAGCTATTTTGAGTTATTAATGCATCTGAGTTTGCTCTGAACCTGAAACTACTAATAAGGTGGCAGCTCCAAGAATGACACATAGTCTGCTTTATCATGTTGCTTGCTATCTTCTGCTGAAATATCCATACATGTACTTTTTTCAATCTTTTACTACCTGTGCCTTTTGAAATTTAAATAATGTGTATATTAGGGCTATCAGGGACACTAACGTTGTCCCTGATCACTCTGCTCACCATGCGGTTTCTCCTCATCTCTGGCCTTCCTGCAGAGTCTGCTTCATTCAGCACTACTTCACCTGCATGTGTCTTTCACCTAGCCTTAGGGGCGTGTTGCCTGTTTTGCAGGAATTTAACCCTGCTGTGTCCTACAGAGCTTACCATATTTTTAAGATTTGGCAGGAAAATGGGGGTGTGCATTATAATCTGAATGTAGCTTACTTGCTTCGGTGAAGCAGGGTCACAGGAGGCAGAGTAGCTGCTGCAGGAGGTTGGCAGTGGCAGGAGTGGGGCAATGCTAAGGTCACCTGAGATATCAGGAGATGAGATCTTGGCTCCAGAGGTCTCAATCTACGTATGCGCCACTTCCGGCAATCATTTTTCAAAGAGCGATGAGGATTGTGAATGGCGCCGGAGATCGCGGTACTCGTAGATACGGGATGCATACCGTGATCTCCGACACCATACTTACATACTTACCTGACCGCGAGGAGCGTTGCTGCGGCGCTTTTCTTCTTGCCGGGGCAGGAGACCAGGAGTGCGCGTCGGAATCGCGCATGCACATAGCGCTATCCAGCGCCATTTTGCTGAAGGCACATTTACAGTGTGTCTTCAGCAATATGGCGCCAGACAGCGCGGTATGGGCATGCGCGTACTCCGGCGCCGCTCTCCTCCCCCGGCCTGCGGCAGAACGGGACGGCGCTGGAGCACAGGGAAGAAAGGTGAGTATAAATACCAGGATTGGGGGGGTGAGGGGACCATGCATTCCAAGATTGGGGGTGAGGGGACCATGCATACCAGGATAGGGGGGTGAGAGAACCATGCATTCCAGGATAGGGGAGAGAGGGGACCATGCATACCAGGATAGGGGGGTGAGGGGACCATGCATACCAGGATTAGGGGGTGAAGGGACCATGCATATCAGGATTGGGGGTGAGGAGACCATGCATACCAGGATGGGGGGTGAGAGGACCATGCATACAAGGATGGGGGGTGAGAGGACCATGCATACCAGGATTGGGGGGTGAGGGGGCCATGCATTCCAGGATTGGGGGATGAGGGGTAACATTCATACCAGGATAGAGGGGTACCATCATACCAGGATTGGAGGGTGAGGGGACCATGCATACCAGAATTGGGAGGTAAGGGGTGCCATGTATACCAGGATTGGGGATGAGGGGACCATGCACACCAGGATTGGGGGGTGAAGGGTACCATACATCCTACGATAGGGATGAGGGGGGACCATGCATACCAGAATTGGGGGTGAGGGGACCATTCATACCAGGATTGGGGGGTGAGGGGACCATGCATACCAGGATTGGGGGGTGAGGGGACCACGCATACCAGGATTGTGGGGTGAGAGAACCATGAATACCAGGATATGGATGAGTAGGTACCATGCATACCAGGATAGGGATGAGGGGGTACCATGCATAACAGGATTGGGGGGGTGAGGGGACCATGCATACCAGGATGAGGAATGGGGTGCCATGCATACCAGATTTGGGTGGGGGTGAGGGGACCATACATACCAGGATAGGGATGAGGGGTACCATGCATACCAGGATAGGGATGAGGGTTGCCATGCATACCAGGATAGGAGGGGGGCAGCACATACCAGGATGGGAGACCATATACCTACTGTATAAAAATGCTTGCCACCCGGGCGCAGAATGGGTTCATAGCTAGTATATATATATATGTGTGTGTGTGTGTGTCACTGACATCTATATATCTATGTACAGTTGTGCTCAAAAGTTTACATACCAGGCAGAATTTTTGCTTTCTTGGCCTTTTTTTCAGAGAATATGAATAATAGCACCAAAACTTTTTCTCCACTCATGGTTAGTGGTTGGGTGAAGCCATTTATTGTCAAACTACTGTGTTTGCTATTTTTAAATCATAATGACAACCCAAAACATCCAAATGACTTTGATCAAAAGTTTACATACCCTGGTGATTTTGTCCTGATAACATCCACAGAAGTTGACACAAATGTCATTATGATTAAAAAAGAGAAAACACAGTAAGTTGACAATAAATGACTTCACCCAACCACTAACCATGAGTGGAGAAAAAGTTTTGGTGTTATCATTCATTTTCTTTTAAAAAAGGCCAAGAAAGCAAACATTCTTCCAGGGTATGTAAATTTTGAACACAACTGTATTCTATGTGTATATATCTATTCTATGTATTCTATTCAAACCTGTCACGCTGTGATTTTACTGAACGCGACACCTGAATTACTGGCTTTTGGGGGTCTCCTCTATTCTTGATAACCAACCTTGCTGATGCTGACAGCTGAGGGTTGTAGCCCCCAGCTGTGAGTTTTGACTGGCTGGTTATCAAAAATACAGGGGAACCCAAGCAGGTTTTTTTTTTTAATTACTTATTTACAGCGCAGGAGCTGCTGATGAATACTCCCATCCGCCACTCCTGCTCTCACTGTTATTAGCGACAGCAAGTGTTAGCTGATGGGAGCTGTAGTCCGTTTCAAAATTAAAAGCCCAGAGCAGGTTTTCTTAAATCTGCCTTGGAAAAATAGCTTGCCCAAGACCAACACTCACTTTTATTCTGCATTACAATCACAGCTATGCCTGTGACTGAAATGCACTCCCACAGCCTCAATACGCTGCTTTGCACATCCTGGGGAACACATACAACACATCACATACAACACCGGTCACTACATCACAATACACAATATGCAAGTGTTGCAATGGATGTGTACATGCTATGCGTTCACTGGGAAGTACTCAATAACCTGCCTAATAGGAAAAGCAGCCGCAGCCTCATCCATCAATCGAATGTCAATTGCGTGATTATCTTGACTATTGTTGGCAAGCGGAGTGCTGTTCGTGACAGTCATATATGAATTAAACATATTAAATGATTATTGGAGGCAGGAATATGATTTTTTTTCTATTATTCAATGAGTTTATTAATACGCACTGCATTTATTTTATTGTATTTATATTATTACTTATATTAGCGATCCCCAACCTTTCTTACCTTGAGAGCCACATTCAAGTCAGAGAAATGTTTACAAACCACATCCAGTCGTATCCCGGCAGTGACACCTAGACCCCAGCATTACTGATATGATGGCAGCCAAAGGTTTCACTGGCTCACATACCCCCCTCTGTGGTGTTGAACATTTGTCACCATACAGGATGCCCGTGACAGGGCATCCGCAGTTATCTGTGACTTCCCAGCCTGATGTTCCATGTTAAAATTTAAATTTTGCAAAGACAGGAACCATCGGGTGACTCTAGCATTCCTCTCCTTGGCATTCCTCATCCAAACCAAGGGCGAATAATCTGTCACCAAGCGAAACAATCAACCGAGCAAATAATAGCGTAGGGAATCCAAGGCCCACTTAATGGCCAGGCACTCCTTCTCCACTACGCTATAATATTCTCAGCCGGAGTGAGTTTCCTACTCAGGTAGGTGACCAGATGCTCCTCTCCGTTCACCTCCTGCAACAGGACCGCTCCTAGGCCCTTGTTAGAGGCATCTGTCTGCACAATTAAGCGATTCTGAAAGTTGGGGCAAATGAGGACGGGCTGTCCGCACAGCGCCACCCTAATGGATTGGTACGCTTCCACCACCTGGGGGTTCCACCAAACCATGGCTAACTTCTTTCCTTTGAGATCGGTTAGGGGTGTTTTTCTCCCCGAAAAATTAGGAATAAACCTCCGGTAATACCCAATGATTCCGAGAAATGCTCTCACCTGTTTGGTAGTAACAGGTCGGGGCCAGTTCTGAATGGCCTCGATTTTATTTATTTGGGGTTTGATAACCCCACGGCTGACCACATAACCCAAGTACCGGGCTTCCTTGAGCCCTATTGCACATTTCTTGGGATTCGCCATCAAGCCCGTGGCTCTTTTATTATACTCGCGCGGCCTGGGCATCCATCAGATGCTCCTTTACTATGGGTTGTACTGCCTCAATACAGACCTGCATACTTGCCACATGCTCGATGACACTCTTATGCTGAGTGGGCTCCTGTTCCCACGTCTCCTTGGCTACATCCAGCAGTCCCCGTGGGTGACTGCCATACAATAGCTCAAATGGGGACAACCCCGTGGATGCCTTGTGGATAGCGAACATTAGATGGGGCAGTAACATGTCCCAATACCTCCCATCCTTTTTAGCATGGATTTGAGGGTCTTGTTAAATTCTCTCCACCAACCCGTCGGTTTGTGGGTGGTACACCAACGTACGTAGAGTTTAATCAGCAGGAGCTTACATAGCGCCCTGGTCACCTTGGACATAAAAGGAGTCCCCTGATCTGTAAGGATCTCCTTTGGTAGGCCAAGGCGACAAAACATGGCAAATAATTTGTGGGCTATTAGCTTGGCCGAGGTGTGGTGGAGAGGTATCACCTCTGGGTACCATGTGGTGTAGTCCACTATGACCAAAATATGCTGATGGCCATGGGTGGATTTCACTATGGGGCCTACCAGATCCATTGCTATCTGCTCAAATGGTACCTCTATGATAGGCAGAGGAACCAATGGACTCCGGTAGTTTGTGGTGGGTGAGAATAGTTGACACTCCGGACACGTGACACAGTACCTCTGGACTTCCGTGTAGACCCTCGGCCAAAAAAAACACTGCAGAATGCACTCCTGAGTCTTTTTGACCCCAAGTGCCCTCCTAGCATGTGGGTGAGCCATGTTGAGCACCGCCTGACGGTAGGATTGGGGCACCACCAGCTGTTTTACCAATTCATCCTGGACTTTATCCACCCTGTATAACAACTCCTGGTGGATAACCATGCGGGAAAACCTGGTTGCTGAGCTACTCCATTAATTTTAATCACCCTTTCTCGTGCCCGGGCCAGGGTGGGATCCTGGAGCTGAGCTGTCTCAAACTTACCAGGGGACACTTCCAGCTCGGGGATCGGTGGGGTCTCCTCGACCTCTCCTGCCAATACCTTTAGGGAAGCCTATCGGGGTAACACTCTGTCCCTATGTTGGCAACCCCTACGGCAGGTATTCCTGACTTGGGATCTTCAGGTTTGCCCAGAATAGCATTTACCTTGGGAGGGTTAACCCTGGTCTCCCACAGTGACCAGAACAGGGCAAGTCTCTTCTCAGCA
The DNA here is from genome assembly GCA_033576555.1 of Oophaga sylvatica. Lineage (NCBI taxonomy): Eukaryota > Metazoa > Chordata > Amphibia > Anura > Dendrobatidae > Oophaga > Oophaga sylvatica. The sequence goes on along the minus strand of JARQOD010000006.1, from coordinate 394,344,315 downwards.
TAGTCCCATATGGAAGAGTCTTTACCACTCACACCACGTCTTATTTCTCCACACAGGGTGGAAAACGTAACCTCTGCGATCGGGTACTCTCAGAGTTCCCCATGTATGCATACCACCCCCACTTTCTGTCCATTGGGTAGTTCCCGGCAACAAGGGACTCATGAACCATAATCACTAAGCTCCCCAAGTCCAAGAGAGTGTACATCTGGTACCCGTTGATGAGTACCTTGTAAAGTTGGAGTTCGGTACCGCCACTGCCTGTAGTTGCGGTGCAGATGGGTTTGGCGTACATAGACACTCGGTGAGTATACATGCAGTCCATAGGTTCAGTTGTTAGGGGGTAGTTGGCAGCCACATGCCCAGGCCCTTGGCACCGCCAACACTTAGTAGCTGCAGCACGAGTGAACCTTGGGACCGATTTAGGGTACACGGGTCTGTTGTCACTCTCCCTTCAGGATACCCCCTCAGTATGGGCTCGGTCCAGATTGGCCCCAGTGGAGGGTCGTGGACTTTTTCCAGACTCCTGGGATGGCAGGGCCTTATGTGACAGCCGAAGTGGAGCAGTGTCCCGAATAAAGTCCTGAGTGGCTGCATACCGCTCAACTAGCCCAACCACCTGGTCCAGAGTGCCTGGATCCCCTTGCACCACTCAACGCTGTATGGTTGCTGGCAGAGTCCTCACCAGCCAGTTGACCACCATCCTCTCTACCATCTGGAAAAGAGTTAAGGTCTCAGGCTGGAGCCATTTTTTAACCAGCTGCAGTAAGTCATATGCCTGAGACCTGGCGGGATGCGACTGCAGAAAAGACCACTGGAATACCCGTTGTGCACTTACATATGTGTTAACCCCCAGTCAGGCAAGAATCTCACCTCTCAACTTCTCATAGTCCAGTGCATCGTCCCAACTGAGGTCCAGGTTGGCCTTCTGGGCATCTCCCATCTGAAAGGGGGTGACCACTTCAGCCTACTGGGTCATCGGCAAGCTCTCCTGCTCTGCAGTGCACTCAAAGATGAAGAAAGCCTCCATGTCGTCCTCTGGACTCATCTTCCTCAGCGCGGACTGGACTTTGCACTGCAAAACAACAACTCCGCACTTAGCGTAGGTAGATTGCTAAAATTATGAGAAATTTTAATGGTGTCCAAATAATATAGTACAATAGGGAACGTTTCGGTCACATAACCTTCATCAGCTACTACAATAGAATAATAAAGAAATATACAAGTGAAAATAAAAAATAAAAACAGAACTAAAGAACACAAGTATACTGTATACAATAGATACTGTACGGTGGGTAAATTGAGATAATAACATGAGTACATCAAGTATTCAAGTAACAGACTTCAAAGAACGGTTGAAATGGTAAATCAACAGGAAAACCAGTATTGTGAGATTCACAGAAATGAAAGAGATAAACGTACCCAATTAATTGTACTGCTCAGAAAAATGGACCAAAAACAAATCTTGATATGCGCCCTTATGGAGAAAGCTGTATATAAAAAATAGGAGGGAGTGTGGTTTATAATAAGAACTATAGTGATAACAAACCATGAATGGAGTGAGGTAACATACCAAAGCTATTTATGGGAAATAGACTGTAAGGCAGTATTGACAGACGACAGACAGACAGACAGACAGACAGACAGACAGACAGACAACAGACAGACAGACAGAAAAGATAGATAGATAGATAGATAGATAGATAGATAGATAGATAGATGAGGTGCTTCTCACAAAATTAGAATATCATCAAAAAGTTAATTTAACTTGTTGATGATATTCTAATTTTGTGAGAAGCACCTGTAGATAGATAGATAGAGACCATTGCAAATGCTCTATAAACACCTTTTATCCAGTTCTGAGTGTTTGAGATGTTGACAGATGTCAATTTACAAGATTAATTACCTCTGACACACATAGTACTTTGCAACTTATTAGGCAAGGTGTGCAGCAACACCATAAACAATTCTCTAATCTCCTGACAAAGCATCTACACCCTCTATTTTCTAAGGCTGTCACTTGGAGAATCATTCTCTGGCACTAGACAGCAGCTGGTACATTTATGCCAGCTCAGCTCTTTTAAGACTGCAGACTCCAGAGACTATTATAATCTTGTCACCCTATTGAGGCTATAATGGCTTTGCTACTGTGTCTTCCTGAACTCAGCATGCATGAGAAGTCATTACACAGACAGAAAGCAATTGCTTCATTACATGAGTTGCAACAAATGCTGTAACAGCAACCTTGATGAAAATTCATTGCATTCACTCGCTGTTATTTGTCCCATTCAATGTTCAGGACACAATCTGTGCTGCGGTCACTGTATTCTCCATACAATCTGTTTTCTGCTAAAGTAACTTGCTTGGTGAATTTATTTATAAAGCTGGCTGCATGTAACATATGAGACATGGTGGAAGAGAAAACCTCCCTCCTTCAAGTAAAGGTTTTCCAAAAAAGATTTCAGCATATTTTTCAATTTTGGCCAAATTGAATTTTAGGAGCCTTTTTTTCTGACGTTGCAACGTGAGATCTTTTTTTAAAAATTTCATAGTGTATTTTTTGTATAATTTCTCAGTACATAAAAATTGTAATTAGCAACTGCTTGTTGTGACAAATACTACTACTAATTATTATTATTACCTCCCTCGCCTAAAGAAAGGAGATATCTCACAAGTACCACCTAGGAGAGGTGGCTACTAGATTTGGGCAAATTTATTCAAGTGGAATTGAATTCTACTCAAATTTTACAAAAATTAATTTTTTGTAATTCACTCCATGTGAATTAATCAAAATGGCACCCAAGTTTGCCAGACCTTTTTGCTCAAACCGTAGAGGACCGGCAAAAGATTAAAAAACAAAAACAAATTATACCTCTCGGCCCTCTCCACCATTTGCTTTCCCCTGCACAGTCATCAGCTCCTCTTTTTACCACAACTAGGCACCGGACGTCCCTAAGCATGAGCATGCACCTAGTAAAGTCATGACAATATTGTGATGACACGATATGTGTTGTGACCTTACAATGCAAACTCGAGGCCAAGACATTTGGCCCCAACTAGGCTGAGATGTCAATGAAGATCCCAGAAGACAGTGGACAGCAGGGGTGTGTACTGAAATGAGTATTATTTTTTTTTATACATCTTATGTTTATTATGCCCTGACATCTCAGAGGTTATAAAAGGACTGGCACCGATGTACTGGGCTCACTGACACCATTGCACAGATCAGGAGCAGTTATCCAGGCATGTGTGTTCACAGTTTAACTAATCAGAGTCCTCCAGTGTTGATACTAGTGCTGATGCTGAACCAGACTGAGATAATAAAGGAGATGTAGAGTGGTGCTGAAGCGTGGATCACTTTGTGGGTGAGAGTGAAAATTTTATATTGAACGCTGTAGCGGATGGGTAACCTGTGCAACGACTGGAACAGGGTAGAGGCATCAGTGTAACGTTGGCAAGGAATATGATCTGGCTGCTGCATTCAGTACGGAGAGGGGAAAGTTTACTAAGAGGGAGACTGCTTAGTAAAGAGTTGCAATAGACCAGACGAGAAATGAATAAGAGCTACAGTAAGAGTTTTTGCAGAGTCAAAAGAAAAGGTCAAATTCTAGAAATGTTTTTGAGGTGTAGATGCATGAGCGAGCGAGTGATTGGATGTAGGGAGTGAATGAAAGATCGGAATCAAGTATAATCCCAAGACAGCAGGCATGTTGCCGGGTGTAATGGTAGAGCAACACATGGAAATGGCAATATCAGGCATAGGTAAGTTAGTGGAGGAAGGAAACACAAGAAGTTCAGTTTTGAAAGGCTCAGTTTCAGATTGAGGGAGGACATGATGTTAGAGATATTGGAAAGACAATCACTAGTGTTTTGTAACAATGCAGGCATGATGTCAGGAGTAGAGGTATACAATTGGATGTCATCAGCAGAGAGATGGTACTGAAAACTAAATCTACTGATTGTTTGTCCAGTATGGGCAGTATACAAGGAGAAGAGAAGGGGGCCTAGGACTGATCCTTGAGGAACTCCGAAAGTAAGGGGAAAAGGTGATGAAGAGGAGCCAGCAAAAGATACAATGAAGGAGCGGTCAGAGAGGTAGGGGGAGAACCAGGAGAGAACAGTGTCCTTGAGGCTGATAGAGTGTAGCAAAGTGCTAAGCAGCTGGTGATCAAGTGTCAAATACTGCAGAGAGATCCAAGAGAATCAGCATGGAGTAGTGACCAGTAGATTTAGCTGTTAGTAGATCATTAGAGACTTTAGTAAGGGCAGTTTCAGGAGAGTGTAAAGCGAGGATTGTAGAGCGTCAAAAAGAGAGTTATCTGAGAGATAGCAGATTAGAGCTTGTTTGGGAGAAATTTCATTGAAATAAAAACAAAAATGTGCCTACTACAGGTGTACAAATTTGATTGTTCAAAAATTGACTATTATCATATATTCTGCACAACCTGCTTTGTGTGAAATGTTGTTGGTTTGAAATAAAAACAAAAATTAGCCTGCAACATGTGTACAAATTTGGTTGTTCAAAAATTGACCTTTGTCATTCAGTATATACTGTAGTGTACAATAATAAATTATATTGTGGTACCGTGTTAGCCAGAAAAATCGATGTGAATACTTTTCCGTCACATACCCACTAGCTCTCCATTTGTAAGAAAATGCTAATTCAATTTCCTTTGCTTATCTTTTGAAGGCATCACACCTCCCAGGTCTTGAACAAATTTCCTACTATAGTAAGCATCTAATGTGTCTTTCTTATTATTCCAAATGTAATCTTGCCTGAAGAAGGAGCCTTTGAGCTCTGAAAGCTTGCGAACATATAATTTTCTGGTTAGCCAATAAAGGTATCACTTTAAGAATGCTCTTGTCATAATTTGACGGAAAAGTATTCACATCAGTATATACTGTAGAACTTGGTTTCTGTGAAATTTTGTAGGTTTACAGTAAGATCCCAAATTGGCCTGCTACAGGTGTACAAATTAGGTTGTTCAAAAAATTTACTATTGTCATATCTATTATAATTCCTACTTTGTGTGAAATTTTGGAAGCTCTGCAGCACTGCCTCAGAGAAGTAGCAACAGGCTCTGCTGAAACTAATTTGTCTAGGAGAAAACCCGCACACCATGGCAAAGTTATTGAAAGGAATAATAGACCAGACAGAACTGTGGCTCTCGGCTCTGAACCTAAAACCGACATGGTCGTGTGTGATAATGGGCATAAACTGGTGGTGGCTGTGTAGCTTGGCAAGCTCACACACATACCATGCATGGCCCACGTGCTCAACTTGGTAGTACAGCGGTTTCTGAAAACCTACCCAGATTTTCCAGAGTTTCTGGTCAAGGTACGCACCATCAATGCCCATTTCCACAAGTCAGCTACAGCTGCTGCCGCTCTAGGAGTGCTGCAGCAGCACATGCAAATGCCTGCTCACCGACTGGTGTGGGACGTCACTCCTCACTGCACATGCTGGTAAAGCTTTGTGAGCAGCAGAGGCCAGTTGTGGAATACCAGCTCCATCACGCTGTCGGTACCTGGTCAGCCCCGCAAATAACAACTGAAGAGTGGGTATGGATGTCAGACATTTGTGCGGTTCTCCAAGACATTGAGGACTCCACAAAGATGGTGAATGGCGAGGACACTATCATCAGTGTAATGATCCCACTTCTGTGCCTATTTAAATAGTTGCTGCTGACAATTAAACATGAAGCTTTGCATGCGGACTAGGTGGAGATAGAAGAAGACATGAAACAGTGAGATACTACCCAGCTTCATCTCATCTGCTCAGAGCTAATTTGGTATCAATGAGTAGGTGGAGGTTGAGGAAGAGGAAGAGGAATAGGAGTTGACTGATAACGCAACAGAAGATAGTACCCACACAAGTTTTGACCCATCTCTCCTATGTGAATGGGCTGAGGAGGGGAATGAGGAGGAAGAGATGCAGGAGGAGGAGATGGAGAGTAGTCATCATGGTGGAGACATGGAAGTGTTGGCTGTAGAGACCTTGGCATATATGGAAGACTTTACGTACTGCTACTTTTTCTGTGACCCTCGCTTTACATTCATCTTGGCCAAAAGAGAGTACTGTTGCTAAATCCTGCTAGACCCACGATACAAGGAGAACCTTGCATCTCTCCTTCCTGAGGCGGAAAGGTCTACTAAAATGGTGTTATACCATAAGGCTATTGTGGAAAATATGTTTAAAAAATTCCCATCAGACAATGCTAGCGTCAGAGGGCAAGATTCCTGGCCTAACCAAGCAGGAGAGGCGAGGGAGACACACACTAGTACAGCAGAGGCATAAGTACACTGCCACAGGCCTGGACCAATTTGATCAAGGCCCTGATGACTGGTTATTTTTGACAAGAAGGTAACATTTTTTTAAAGATGGTCAAGCAATACCTGGCTGACCAAACCCGCATACTCCCTAATTCCTCTGCGACCTTCAACTCTTGTGTCTCAAAGCTCAACACCTGGCATGAGCTGTCCCTCCATGTCTTGGAGCTGTTGTGCTGCCCTGCCACTAGTGTCTTGTTTGAGCAGGTTTTTAATGCGTCGGGGAGGTCATAACATTCAGGTGCTTTCGCCTCTAAACAGAAAGTGCTCACATGCCTATTCTGATAAAAATGAGCAAAGCTTGGATTAGCTCCGACTAGAGTTGAGCGAAACAGGTCGGTCAGATTAAAAAATCACTGACTTTCGCCAAAGTCGGTTTTCCCATAATGCTTGCAGGCGCCTTTTCTCAGCCAATTAGCAAGGACGCACACTGTGGGCAGCGAGATGACATGGGCAGCGGCCACCACCACCTTAGAGAAGGGCATTGCAGTGATTGGCTTGCTTTGTGTGGCGCAACAGTGGTTATAAAAGCCCTGAAAGCCGACTGCCATTTTACTTCTGCCGATCTTAGGTAGGGAGAGGTTGCTGCCGCTGTTTCTCAGTAGGGAGAGAGTTAGGCAGGAAAGAAAAGTGATTCTGTGCTTGTGCTGATAGCAATTGTGCTGTACAGTTAGTGTGCAGTGACAGGGGAGGATTTTGTTGTGTGCAACAGCGCTGGTTATTAGGCTGCCTGCCAGTGACAGGGGAGGATTTTCTTTTATGCAGTAGCAGAGCTGGTTAATAGGCTGCCTGCTAGCTGTATTGCTGTGTGTACACTGCTGTGCAGACTGCTTTTTACACAGCACTAATACTTTTATTCTTTTTTTCTGCAAAGTTACCGAGCGTTAATTTTTTCCCACATCATATAGAGCTGTACGCTCCTCACACAGTACTGTGTACCGGCTGGTATCACGGACAAATACATGCTGACGATCTGTGTGTGACTCCGCAAATATTTACGGAGATTTACAATTTTTTCACTATACTATATACACCTTGTATCTGGTGATACAGTACCCTTTTTCTGCTTTTTATATTCTGGTCTAATCCATACTGAGCCTGTGAGCGTCTGTGTGTTACTCCGGAAATATATACAGAGATTTACAATTACCCCTAGACTGTATGCAGCTGTACGCTTGTGATACAGTGCCCTTTTTCAGCTTTTATATTCTTGTCTAATCCATACTGAGCATGAGAGCGTCTGTGTGTGACTCCTGAAATATATATGGAGATTTACAATTTTTTCACTATACTATATACACCTGGTATCTGGTGATACATTACCCTTTTTCTGCTTTTTATATTCTGGTCTAATCCATATTGAGCGTGTGAGCGTCTGTTATGTTTACTCCGGAAATAATTATACGGAGATTTTACAATTACACCATGACATGTATACGCCTGGTATCTTCGGATACATTGCCATTTTTCTACTTTTTATATTCTGGTGTAATCCATACTGAGCTTGTGAGCGTCTTTGTCTGGCTCTGGAAATATATACGGAGTTTTACAATTATCTCTAGACTGTATACAGCTGTATGCTTCTGATACAGTACCATATATCTGCTGGTATTTTGGGTACATTTTCCCAAACATGAGGAGTATGGTGGAAGAGGCCGTGGACGTGGGCGTGGGGGCCAGCTGGTACTGATGGTGGTGGTGGTGCATCTGCTGGTAGTGCCAAAAGCACAATAGCACCTAAGGCAGGAGGTGTTGAGCCTGCGTCATCGTCTGGCTCCAGAAGGCCTGGAAGGCTCCCTTTTCTGGGAGTAGGTAAACCGCATTTAAAACCAGAGCATCAGGAACAGGTTTTGCCAAAACAGCCTCCAGCTCTATCGCCTCCTCTTCTGAAGTTTCAAAAAATGCAATCACTGAGTCGTCAGTGCAGTCTCCTGGTCAGGAACAACACCTTTCCTTGTGTCCTTCACCCCCACCAAAAGTGAAGGATGCGGCAGGCCACACTTCAGATTACTCCATGGAGCTCTTTTCACATACTATGCCTGGGTTATCAAGTCAAATCCTGAATTCCCCAGTCCAACATGAATCTGACATGGAGTGCACTGATGCACAGCCACTGCTAGATGATTCTGCTGGTACGTTCACCCAGAGCACTACATTGCCCTCGCAGACTACTGAGCCAGAATCTGACCCTGATGAAACTCAGGTGCCCCTTCCCCATACTATACCACCTTACACGGTGACACAGAGGAAGGTGCAGATGAAATTGAAGAGGAGGTGATGGATGACCCAGTTGTTGACCCGGATTGGCATCCATTGAGGGAAGAGGGTGCCGCTGGCAATAGCTCAGTAGAGGAGAAGGATCCGCAGCAGGTATCGACATCGCACCAGCGGTTATCTGGCAGACCCCTAGCAGTCCAAAAATGTGGTAAAAAAACAAAAAGAGTTGCAGGACAGCTTGGCCAGACGGTCAAATTAGCACAGCGTGCTAGCCCTGAAAGTTTATACCATAGCAGGAAGAGTGCAGTGTGGCACTTTTTTGACCAAAATCCTATTGATGAGGCAAAGGTTATCTGTAACAAGTGCGGAAGGACCTTTAGCCAAGGGAAAAATCTCCGAAATTTGAATACCAGTTGCATGCTTAGACATTTAATCAACATGCACTTGCAAGCGTGGACAGACTACGAAACCTCAGGTAGCACATGTGCACCTGATCCGACTGAAGGTAGCCAGCAACTCTCCATCGCTTCCCCCACTGTAAGCACACCGGTTAGCACACCACCAGCAAGAAATGTTGAGGTGTCGTTGCAACGTCAAAGCAGTCAGGGAATCACAATGTTTTTGCAACAAAAGACTGAATCTAGGCCATCACCACCACCACCACCATCACCATCACCAACCCCCTCTCAGTCCGTCATGTCCAAAGCTAGTTCCCCCATATGCAGCTCTCAAGTCCAGCTCACCCTAGCAGACACTCTGAGTAGGACAAGAAAGTACTCATCCTCTCATCCGCGTACACTGGCTTTGAATGCCTACATTGCCAAACTCATTAGAGATGATGCCCTTCCGTTTGGTTGAAAGCGCAGCGTTCCGAGAGCTCATGGCCTACGCTGTCCCATGCTGTGACCTACCCAGTCAGCACTTCTTTTCTCAAAAAGCCATCCCTGCCCTCCACCTGCATGTGAAAGACCACATTGTCCATGCACTCAAACAATCAGTGAGTGGAAAGGTGCACCTCACAACAGATGCATGGGCCAGTAGGCATGGCCAGGGCCATTACGTGTCCATCACTGCGCACTGGGTTAATGTGGTGAATGCAGGGTCCACAGGGGACAGCGGCGGTGGGACACTGCTGCCTAGCCCACGGTATAGGCAACAGTTGGCTGTAGGTGTTCGACCCTCCTCCTCCTCCATAAGCGAAAGCTCGTCGACAGAGCGCAGTCGCACAAGCTCTCCATCCGTAGCTGCTAGTATTGCACACGAGGTGTCCCACTATCGAACAGCTAGTGGTAAGCGTCAGCAGGCTGTTTTAAAGATGATGTCTTTGGGCAACAACATACACACCACGGAGGTACTGGCCGACTACTTGCAGCGAGAAACTGAGTCATAGCTGGGCAGTCTATATCTTGCGCCAGGCAAGGTTGTCAGTGATAATGGACGTAATTTGGTGGCGGCCACAGCCCTGGCAAAACTCAGACACCTTCCTTGCCTGGCTCACACCTTGAACCTGGTGGTGCAGTGCTTCCTAAATAATTATCCGGAGCAAACAGCCCTGCTCCATAAGGTGCGAAGACTGTGCTCGCACATCCGTCGCTCGCCCGTAGACTCCAGTCGTATGCAGATGCTGCATCGATCGCTCCACCTCCCCAAGCACCGCCTAATCATAGACGTTGCAACAAGGTGGAACTCCACCATGCACATGGTTGAGAGGCTGTGCGAACAGAGGCAGGCTGTAATGCATTTGTGGGAGGATACATGGGCAGGCAGTTTGAGGGCAGACATGGAGTTGTCAGGTGTGCAGTGGTCAAAGCTGAAAGACCTCTGTAAAGTCCTTCAGTGTTTTGAGGAATGCACACGGCTGGTTCGCGCAGACGACGCCATCATAAGCATGAGCATCCCACTTATGCGTCTGCTCATGCAAACTTTGACGCACATTAAGGATCAGGCGTCTGCAGTGGAGGAGGAAGAGGAGGAGGGAAGCCTTGATGACAGTCAGCCATTGTCTACTCAGGGAACTGTCCTGGAAGAGGTGGAGGAAGAAGAGGAAGATGAGGAGGAGGATGAGGTGGATGATTATTTTGGGGAGGAGGATGGTTCTCAAGGGAAAGAGAAAATGTTGGCTTGCCAAGGTCAGGTACAGGGTTTGTGCATGACTGGAGGGATGTGGATTTGGCAGAAAGTGCTCCTCCACCCACCACTGGCAGTGCATCATTGACACCTGGAACATTGACCCACATGTGTGATTATGTCTTGCAGATCCTAAAAAGGAACCCCCGCATTGCCAAAATGATGAAGGATGACGACTACTGGTTGGCCAGCATCCTCGATCCACGCTATAAAGGCAAATTACAGAACATCATGCCACAAGAGAACCTAGAGCTAATATTGGTGAACAAACAAGCAACTCTGGTAAACCATTTGTTAGAGGCATTCCCAGCACACAGCAGCAGTGCAGGTTCTACCACGAGACGTATTTATTGGGCCAAACGGAAGAGGTGTTCGTGGTGCACACAGCCGAAGTGGCGTTGAAGACAAGGGTTTCATGACCAAGTTGTGGACTGATTTCTTGAGTAACGCTCACACGACAGGTAATACTGAATCGAGTGCAACAGACAGGAGACATCAGTTTTCACTATGGTTCAAAATTACCTCTCCTCCCCTATCGATGTTCTCACTCACAGTTCATTCCCCTTTGACTACTGGGCCTGTAAACTAGATACCTGGCCTGAATTGGCACAATATGCTTTACAGGAGCTCGCTTGCCCTGCTGTTAGTGTGCTATCAGAAAGAGTCTTCAGTGCAGCTGGATCAATCCTGACAGAAAGAAGGACCTGGCTGTCGACCAAAAATGTTGGTGATCTCACCTTCATTAAAATGAACCATGCCTGGGTTTCAAAGGATTTTGTACCACCTTCCCCTGATGACACATAGGTTGCCAGCAAAATGTCTCGCTTTGTCCTCCTCTTCCTCCGAATTCTCCAATTCCTCCATTTGCAGCTGCTGAACATTCAGCCTACACCTATGCCAGTTTTTCCACCTCCCTAACTGGTCTGTACCCCCCAGGGCTGGCGTCAGCACCTGCCGCACCCGGGCAAGTGCCGATGCCGTGAGCAGGTGGGGGGCCCACATGGAAAAATGTCTCTGACGGTGGGGGGGCCCACTCGCCCTCAGACACACCGGCGTACCATGAGGGGCCCTGTGCCAGTGCCGTCGCCCACGAGTGGGCCCACCTGCTTGCTCAGGGCCCCAGCACTTGCAATACTTACCTCTCCCTGCTCCACCGCTGTGACGTCTTCCGAGTTTCCTGACAGTGACATTCAGGTCAGAGAGCACGATGACGTCACATCTGTATGCCCTCTGCCTGAACAGTCCAAGTGCAGAGAGCTGGAAGATGGCGACGCTGAGGAGTCCAGTGTAGAGCAGTGCCCAGCGAGGAGAGGTAGTTCTTTTTTTTAATGTTTGGAGCAATATGTGGGGATTGGGGAGCATTATACACTGGAGAATTATATATGGGGGCCCATCATACACTTGAGCATCATAGATAGGGCCCATTATACACTGAGCATTATAAATGGGGCACATTATATATGGAGCGTTATATAGGCCCATCATACACTGGAGCATCATGTATGGTGCCCATTATACACTGAGCATTATAAATGGGGCCCATCATACACTGGAGCATCATATACGGGGCCCATTATACACTGGAGCATCATCCATGGTGCCCATCATATACTGGAGCATTATAAATGGGGCCCATTATATATGGAGCATTATATAGGCCCATCATACACTGGAACATCATCCATGGGGCCCATCATACACTGGAGCATTATAAATGGGGCCCATTATATATGGAGCATTATACACTGTTTGCATAATTGCTTGTCAAGTTGTATTTGAGACGATTCTTTTTATTATTAAACAACAACTATGTTCTCAATCAACCCAAAAGACTCTAAACAAGCTTAATATTTTTGGAAGTTGGAGTGGGTTTTTTTAGATTTGGCTATCTTAGGAGAATATCTGTTTGTGCAGGTAACTATGAGGCTAAGTGCACACGTTCAGGATTATTAGCGTTTTTTTCACATTTTTTCGCGGGAAAAACGCATCAAAAATGCATGATTTAAGCATCCTATCATTTAGAATGAATTCTGCAATTTTTGTGCACATGGTGCGTTTTTTTCTGCGAAAAAAACGCATCTCGGAAAAAGAACCAACATGTTCATTAATTTCGCGGAATTCTAGCGTTTTTCCGGCTATATTATTGACCTAGAAAGTTCAGGAAAAAATCGCGGTAGAAACGTGCATAATCCGCGCAAAAAAAGCGAAAAAAAAAAACGCACGTTTTTACCGTGGAAAAAGTCGTTTTTGCTCAGGAAAATTCTGCACACATTCCTGAACGTGTGCACTTAGCCTTACTGTGCAGAATTATTAGGCAACTTAGTAAAAACCAAATATATACCCACTCACTTGTTTATTTTCACCAGGTAAACCTATATAACACAAAATTTAGAAATAAATATTTCTGACATTCAAAAACAAAAATAAAAAAAATCAGTGACCAACATAGCCACCTTTCTTTACGATGACACTCACAAGCCTTCCATCCATAGATTCTGTCAGTTGCTTGATCTATTTTACGATCAACATTGCTTGCAGCAGCCACCACAGCCTCCCAGACACTGTTCCGAGAGGTGTAATGTTTTCCCTCTCTGTAGATCTCACATTTTATGAGGGACCACAGGTTCTCTATGGGGTTCAGATCAGGTGAACAAGGGGGCCATGTCATTATTTTTTCTTCTTTTGACCTTTACTGGCCAGCCACGCTGTGGAGTATTTGGATGCATGTGATGGAGCATTGTCCTGCATGAAAATCATGTTTTTCTTGAACGATACCGACTTCTTCCTGTACCACTGCTTGAAGAAGGTGTCTTCCAGAAACTGGCAGTAGGTCTGGGAGTTGAGCTTCACTCCATCCTCAACCCGAAAAGGTCCCACAAGTTCATCTTTGATGATACCAGCCCATTCCAGTACCCACCTCCACCTTGCTGGCGTCTGAGTCGGAGTGGAGCTCTCTGCCCTTTACTGATCCAGCCTCGGGCCCATTCATCTGGCCCATCAAGAGTCACTCTCATTTAATCAGTCCATAAAACCTTAGAAAAATCAGTCTTAACATATTTCTTGTCCCAGTCTTGACGTTTTTTCTTATGTTTCTTGTTCAAAGGTGGTCATTTTTCAGCCTTCCTTACCTTGGCCATGTCCCTGAGTATGGCACACCTTGTGCTTTTTGATACTCCAGTAACGTTGCAGCTTTGAAATATGGCAAAACTAGTGCCAAATGGCATCTTGGCAGCTTCACGCTTGATTTTCCTCAATTCATGGGCACTTATTCTGAGCCTTTTTTATCAACACGATTCTTGCGACCCTGTTGGCTATTTGCCATGAAACGCTTGATTGTTCAGTGATCACGCTTCAAAAGTTTGGCAATTTCAAGACTGCTGCATCCCTCTGCAAGACATCTCGCAATTTTTGACTTTGCAGAGTCCGTCAAATCTCTCTTCTGACCCATTTTGCCAAAGGAAAGGAAGTTGCCTAATAATTAAGCACACCTTATATAGGGTGTTGATGTCATTAGACCACACCCCTCCTCATTACAGAGATGAAAATCACCTGATTTACATATTTGGCAGTTGGCTTTCAAGCCTATACAGCTTGGAGTAGGACAACATGTCTAAAAAGGATGATGTGATCTAAATACTCATTTGCCTAATAATTCTGCAAACGGTGTATAGGCGCATCATCCACTGGAGCATCATCCATGGGGCCCATCATATACTGGAGCATTATATGGGGCCCATTATAAATGGAGCATAATATTGGCCCATCATACACTAGAGCATCATCCATGGGGCCCATCATATACTGGAGCATCATATGGGGCCCATTATATATGGAGCATTATATAGGCCCATCATACACTGGAGCATCATCCATGAGGCCCATCATACACTGGAGCATTATAAATGGGGCCCATTATATATGAAGCATTATATTGACCCATCATACACTGGAGCATCATCCATGGGTCCCATCATATACTGGAGCATCATATGGGGCCCATTATAAATGGAGCATAATATTGGCCCATCATACACTGAAGCATCATCCATGGGGCCCATCATACACTGGAGCATTATAAATGGGGCCCATCATACACTGGAGCATCATCCATGGGGCCCATCATATACTGGAGCATCATATGGGGCCCATTATATTTGGAGCATTATATTGGCCCATCATACACTGGAGCATTATAAATGGGGCCCATCATACACAGGAGCATCATCCATGGGGCCCATCATATACTGGAGCATCATAGGGGCCCATTATATATGGAGCATTTTATAGGCCCATCATACACCTGGAGCATTATATACGGGGCCCATTATACACTGGAGCATTATAAATGGGGCCCATTATATGTGGAGCATTATATTGGCCCATCATACACTGGAGCATCATCCATGGGGTCCATCATATACTGGAGCGTCATATGGGGCCCATTATATATGGAGCATTATATTGGCCCATCATACACTGGAGCATCATCCATGGGGCTCATCATACACTGGAGCATCATCCATTGGGCCCATCATGTACTGGAGCATCATATGGGGCCCATTAATTATGGAGCATTATATTGGCCCATCATACACTGGAGCATCATCCATGGGGCCCATCATACACTAGAGCAGTGGTTCTCAACCTTTCTAATGCCGTGACCCCGCAATACAGTTCCTCATGTTGCGGTGACCCCAAACCAAAAAATAATTACAGTCCTCCATACATATTATGGGCACCACATAGTCCTCCATACAGTATTATGGGCCAAATATAATGCTCCATAAAGAATACTGGTCCCCATAAATGCTCCATACAAAATATGGAGCTCTCCTCTGCACTGTGCTGCGTTCTGCCACTGTTATGGCTCAGGAAAGGGCACTGTGGAAAGACTCCCATTATCATCATCATTGACTCCCCATCATCATCATGCCTCCCCATATCATTGTCTCCCCATCATCATTTTTCATTGCCTCCCCATCATCATCATTGTCTCCCCATCATTATCATTGGCTCCCCATCATCATCATTGCCTTCCCATCATCATTGGCTCCCCATCATCATCGCCCTCCCCATCATCATTGGCTCCCATCATCCATCATTGCCTTCCCATCATCATTGGCTCCCCATCATCATCATCATGCCTGTCATCATCATTGGCTCCCCATCATCCATCGCCTTCCCCCCCATCATCTCATCACATCACATTGCCTGCCCATCATCATCGCCTCCCCATCATCATCATCTTTGCCTGCCCATCATCATTGGCTCCCCATCATCATCGTTGCCTCCTCACCACCATCACTGCCTCCCCCATCACCATCCCCACTTTACAGCACCACACACAGACAGCACCGCAGCAACTCTCCACATACACACATGCAGGCAGACACACACACACACAATGATACACACAGACACATACACTCACATCTCACCTGTCCGGCGGCCCGCGCTCTCTGCCACAGCCGGCCACTGAATGATGACGTCATCCAGCGGCGCTGCTGTGACAGGAAGCGCGGGGCCCTGCAGGCGCCCCTGGAGCCCAGAGCTACGGAGGCACGGGGAGAGGTAAGTATTGCGCCCCCCCTGCTCAGGCCGGGTCCCCCCTCCCCGCACAGTGGACTCACTGACCCGCCGCTCAGCTCCGGAGGTCCGGGCCGCGCACTGTGACTCCGTGGGAGGAGGAATTGCTGCTGCTGCCACGCGCCCACCACACGTGCTGCCTAGGGCGGACCGCCCCCCGCCCGCCCACGCTACGCCCGCGCACTACGCCCGACACGCTATGCCCCTGCTAGGCCACTGGGCTAAAGCCATCGGAAATATGCGTATATATGGCTCCGCTCCCATCCTCCCATCCTGTATATATGGCTCCGCTCCCCCCTCCCATCCTGTATACATGGGCTCCGCTCCCCCCCCTCCCATCCTATATACATGGCTCCGCTCCCATCCTGTTATATGCCTCCGCTCCCCCTCCGCTAAGGTTCATTGGACTTATAAGATCATGGAAATTATTAATCGGTTTCCTTCCGTTTTGCTTCTTCCAGGACAATTAAGATCCATAACGTGTTCCACAAGTCCTTATTGAAGAGGTTTGTCGAGCCAGTGGTTCCTATGGCTGTGCCTCCCGACGCTGTTTTGGTTGAGGGCAATTTGGAGTATTGGTTGAGAAAATATTGGATTCTCGTTTTGCTAGACAGGAAACTCCAGTATTAGGTTAAGTGGATAGGTTATGGTCAGGAGGACAATTCTGGGTGTTTGCTTTGGACATCCATGCTGGGAGACTTATCCGTTCCTATCATCGAGCTCATCCTGATCGTCCTGGTTGCGCAGGTGAGGGTTCGGTGACCCCTCCTTAAGGGGGGGTACTGTTTTGTGAATACTCTGGGGGGGCGACTTCTGAGCTGGGGCTCCCTCCGGTGTTGCTGAGGGTAATGAACTATTTGCTGAATGGCTCTCATTCAGATAAGTGATTTGCATTTTTTTTTTCCTCTGTTGGATTTTCCTTGCTGGTTTATGCTTAGCAGTAGACTTCAGCCTGGTCCCCTTTTGGGGCCTGGCGCTGCAATGTGCTCAGTTTGTGTTTGCACTTTTGCTCTGTTCCTATGTCACTTTTTATTTGCTGAATTGCTGTGTGTTACACCAGAGATCTGATTTAGTGGTAGAGATTTTGTGATTTCAGGTTTTTTGTTAATCAGAAGTGTTGGTATTTTTATCAGGGTTTTTTTTGGGTTGCAGTTAGAATTTTTCCTATAATTTTTTATCTAGACAGATTGGGCCCCAGCGTTTGCTCATTCTATTTTCAGTCTGTGTTCGTATTTTCTTCTGGTCTAACCGCCATTACATGTTTGGGGACTTCCTATTTCTTTGGGGATTCTGCTACGGGGCAGATAGCATTCATCTTTCTGCCTTTAGGTTGTAGCTATCTCTCAGGCTGTGATAGGCATATAGGATCACCGTAGGTACGCTCAACGGCTACTTCTAGTGTTGCAGTTAGTTTTTGGGTCCTGCAATCCAATAGTTTCCAGCCTCTCTGGTGTATTGCTTTTTTTGGCTATTTTTGCAATTTTCCTCAGCTACCGAAACATAACAGAGCCCATTCTGTATGGAGCAATATATGGGGCCCATCATATACTGTATGGAACTTTATATACGACTCATTATACAGTATGGAGCAATATGTGGGGCTCATGATACTCTATGGGGACTGTCCTATACTGTATGGCACATTATATGGGGACCATCATATACTGGAACATTATGTGGAGCTCATCATATACTGTAGGAACATTATATGGGACCAAAATTTTTCTGTATGGAGCAATATATGGGGCTCATTATTCTGTATAGCGCCACCATGTGGTGGCCATATACTGTATGGAGGAATATACTGTCCGGTTTTTGAGCTATTGTTGAATTTAAAATAAATATCAGTCATGTAATTGTCACGCGTTTACTGCATACAGGAGGTCTGGGGTCTATGCTGACCCTAAGCTGGGGGTTTCCCGACTAATCCCTCTACCTGGAGGTACTGTTGTGGTACAGAGGTCCAGGCCGCCAGCGTAATCCCTACCTCCTGAGGATCCCTGAACCTCAGTGATCCGTCCTAGAAAACCCTGATCACAAACCGGGACTGGGGTATTGCCTAACACAGTAATAAACGAACGAGACAGTACAAGGGGTAAAAAAACCACCTTGCATACAAAAGTCATACCCGGAAAAGGGGGAACCAAGGTACGGAGATAAATGATTAAAGAAGGGGGGGGGAAAAAGACCACACAGGTACTCTTTAACTTAGCCTTCCCATAAACGATCCGCTCTGCTGGTGCATGAAACTTTTTCACCGACCATCCCCAGCAACGGCAGTATTTGAAGGAAACCAATTACCAACATTAATTGCAGCTAGCGAGGTGGTTTAGTCCGCACAGGAGGGAAGGAATTAACTCCCTCTCCGAAACACCCAGCCCCCAAATAGCTGTGAGAAAGTCGGGGTGCAATCGCGACGATCTTCCAGTGACAACCCTGACATACCCCCCTTCTACAGGGGCCTCCGGACCCTCAGGGCCGGGTTTATTGGGGAAGTAGTGTGGAAGGCCCGAACAATCAGTTGCTTAATATCCGACGCAGAAACCCACGTCCTCTCCCAGGCCATACCCCCCCAATGAACAAGGACGAAGGGACGGCGATTGATGAATCGATGACCCCGACACCTGGAACTAAGTTCCATTGACCACCACAGGAGGAGGAGGAAGGTGAAAGGTACAGGCGCCACATCCTTTTTAAGCAACGACTGGGAACACTTAGAATTTTAAATTAAGGAGGGAGGTTAAAGCGGAATGCAACCGGTTAATTTTAGCACTGACTTGTTGGCCCGAGAAACTGGGACCCGTTTCCAGGAGGGAACCTTAAGTTTTTATTTTTGGTGACAACATACCAATCGTTCCCCCCTTAGGTCCGGACCAACACTCTCCTCCTATGCCATGTTTGTATCGGTTCCCCTTATACTCAGATTTTTGCACTCCCCCACACTGAAAGTGACGACGAAAATCGTTCCTCCTCAGGAACCCCAAAGAGCCCCCCCCTATTGAAAGTACAAAAATGGGGTGAAAAACCATTGCCCAAAAAAACAGGGATTACAAGTGGACTCGCTCCGCCTTATTTGGGGCAAATTCCGCGAGGCAAGAAAGAAGCCCAGTCCTCCTGGTTCCTGACACAAAAAACAACCGGAGAATGTCTCCAAGTCTGGTTTTTAGACGCTCTGTTGACCATTGGCTGCGAGGAAAAGCGATGAAAATGACAACGCATCCCCCCGTGTACAAATGCTTTCCAGAATTTGGACACAAACTGAGACCCCCGACCGACCCACATCGGAGGGTACCCCTGAAGCCTTCAATCTTCCCAAATAAACAACGCGCAAGGTTTTAGCATTAGGAAGAGCAGGAGAGCGATAAAATGGCCATCTTGCTGAACCTGTCCCTAAACGATAGACTGTTTTACCCGAAGATGGCGGGAGGTCCGTAATGAAGTCCAAGACAGTGAGTCACGGACGCTCCGGGTCTTCAAAGGTAAGGGGTCCCCGACGGAGGGTATGTGGGGTTTAGGCGCGCACAAACCTGCGGAGCGACAAAGTTTCCACCTCCCTATGTAATTAGGCCCCAAAACCGGCGCGAGAGGAGTCCTCAGTTGCTTTACCCCTGGGTGTCCTGCCAAACTGAATTATGGTGTGCCTCGTCACCTTTTGTCGCAACTGATTTGAAACAAACTCTCCCTGGGGTCCAAAGGGGCTCCCCCCCCGAGCCTCCAATACCCCCTCCTCAAGCTCAGAGCATCTGCGACACCACCACCCCCTCCGAAGGACCGGAACCGGGTCCCCGTATTCCCCCGCCCCTGGGGGAAACGCGAGATAAGGCATCCGCCTTACATTTTTTTGAGCCAGGACTATGTGACGAAAAATTAAACCTGGCAAAAAACAACGACCACCGCTTTTCTGGGATTCAGACGCTTGCGGCCTAATATAGAGGTTTTTTGATCGGTAATGACGGTGACCGGGTGGATGCCCCTCCAAAAAAGAGCCACCCTCAAAACCAACTTAATGGCCAAGGTTCCCTATTGCCGACACATAATTTCTTCAGCGGACAACATTTTTTGAGAAGAAGGCGCCGGATGCCTTTACCGGGGACGAACCTTGAGGACAATACTGCTCCCACCCCTACTCGGAAGCGTCCACCTCAACAATGAAGGCTGTGAGCATCGTTGAATAAGTTTGGGTGCTTAAGCAAAACATTTTTTTCAAGAGGAAAACGCTTGACAACCTTGTGCCACTTTGAAAAATCCGTCCCTTTTTTAGTCATGTTGTGAGAAAGGTTTTACTTGGACGAAAAATTACGAATAACTTCGGTAGTGTTAGCAAACCCCAGGAAACGTTGTAAGCCTTAAGCCTCTGGCAGATCCCCTCAAGAATGCCCGCATTTCCCAGGGTCCATACGAAACCGGATGCGCCCAGGAACCCTAAAAATGAAGTTCCTGTACGGCGAACACACACTTCCCCCCATTTTGGCGTACAGTTTTTATCCCCAAGATCTTAAACACCTGCCTAACTGTCCTGATGAGAAAAAGATCGGCGAGTAAATTAAATTCATCCAGTTATGCCCACAAACTGTCCATTAGGTGGCAAAGATGTCTGTTATGTTTCGGTAGCTGAGGATGAAGAAAAAAAAGGCAATAACCAGAGCATTTGGGGAACCCATGAGTTTGCAGTACCCGACAACCACCAAATGGGGGGCAGCCGTGGGCTTTCCAAATTGGCCAGACCCCTGTCAACCCGGGAAAAACCCCAACCCCAACCTAAAGTAAAAATGGGAAAAAGCTATCCCCCCCCAACAGAACCCAAAGAAATAAAACCCCCCCCCAAACATGAAATGGGGGTTAAACAAGATAAATTTGAACAAAAAAAAATATTGAGAAAGGGTGGGGCCCAAACAAAAAATAGAAAAGGATAGGAAGGGTACTTACGCAACCCCAAAAAAAACCCGAAAGGCCCCCAAAACTCTATAATTTCAAAAAACCTAAACCCACACGACCTCTTCCAAAAAAATTAGTTTTTGGGGGAAACAAAATCAAAACAGCACCCCCAAAAAAAAAGGGAAAAAAAAAGCAAAAGTACAAACATCAGGGGGTGAAAAAAACTGAAGGGCAAAAGGGCCCCGGGGGGCCCCGAAGGCCCCCCAGAATGAGGCAAAATGAAAAAAAATTTTTCCCCAAAAACCCAAAAAAAGAAGAAAAGTTTATCTGTTAGCAGGAGATGCGGGGCAGACACAGCAGGCTAAAAAGGGAAAAAGGGGAAAAAAGGATTCAGACCAAAAACAATTGTTTCCCCCGGAAAACCCTGAGGGAAGGGGATCCCTTTATAAGCCCCTAAAGTAACATTTTTTTCCCCCAAAATCTTCACGGGAAAAGCCCTAGCAGCTTGAAACCCCCCAGAGGGAGCCCCTGCTGAATTTCATCTCAAACCATTCCCCAAAAGAAACCCCCCCCTTTTAGGAGGGGTCACCGAACCCCCTTTTTGAGCCCCCCCGGTCGGTCAGGTGGTTCTTTGATCGCACGGGGAAAATTCCTAGCATGGATGTCCAAAACAAACACCCAAAATTTGTTTTTCCTGACCAAAAACCCCCTTCCTTTAACCAAATATGGAGTTTCCGTCTAAAAAAAAAGGAACTAATATTTTCTAAAAACCCCATACTCCAGATTCCCCCCAACCCAAAAAAAAAGGGTCAGGGGGCACGCAGGGGAAAACCACGGGGTAAAACAAACCTCTTCAAAAAAGGACTTTTTGGAACACGTTATGGTTTTTAAATGCCCGGGGGGAAGAAGCAAACGAAAAAAAACAGGTTTAAATTTAATCTCCGGGATCTTTTAAGCCCAAAAAAAACCCCTTTTTTAAAAATTTGGAGATGCTACTCTCGGGGGAATATTCTTTGAGGCCCCGACCAAGCCCCCCATTTAAAGAGGACCACAGTCCTATGCCTTTAAAAAAAACCCGGGCGGGGCCCCCTCTCCTGAGGGGGGGACAACCTCTCCTTTACCTGGTCCCCAAATCTTTGCATACCTCCCAACAGGTAAACCCCTGGACGGGCAGAAGCCCCCTTTCTGTCCTGAAAAAAATCGAGGGTTACCCAGAATTAAGAAAAACGGAGACTCAAAGTAGCAGGCTAGCCCTATTTTTAAAAGAAAAAACTCACCCCAAGGGAAAAAAAAAGAGCCCCGTCTTTCTGATCACAGACCAAATCTTAGATAAGTCTCAATGCGGGGTTTTTTCTCTCATTTGACCGGGGGTTTAGGGAAAACCCCAGGAGAAAAAAAATTTAAAACCCCCCTTTTTAAAAAAAAAATTTCCCCCCAAAAACGGAAACAAACTGGACTCCTCTGTCAAAACAATGTTCTCAGGAATGCCGTGTAAAGGGGAACCCGTGCTGAAGGGAAAAAGGGGGCCCAAATTTTTGGGGAAGGCAAAATTTGGGAATGGGGGGAAATGTTTTTTCTTGGAAAACCCATCACAAATTCCCGATTTGGGGGTCTTTTTTTTGGAAAAAAGGAAGGTGAAAGGAAAAACCATAGAGATATTGGGGGGATGGTCTCTTGGGCCAGGCAATGGCATCAAAAAACACTAAAAGGAGAAGGCTTTTGGGGGAGAGCAAGTCCCCCCGGGGCGCACAATTCCCCCCATACGAGACAATTTTTCCACCAAAAGGACCGACTAACAAGTCTTGGTAACCCCAAAATCCGGGGGGCCAGTCAAAAAAGGGGAAAAAAGAAACTCGAAACCCCACTCTTTTTCCCCTTGGGGCCGGGCAAACCCAAATTTTTCCCAAAGGCACACTCTGGCCCCCCTCCTGACCCCAAAACCCCCGAGCAAGTTCAAATTTTGGGGGAGTTTTTGGGAAAAAACTTAAAAACCCCCCTTTTAAAAAAACGGGGGGTCAGATAACTAAAGGGGTCCCCAAAAGGGAAAATCCTCGAGAGGGGGGGCCCCTTAACTTTTTTAGGGCCCCGGGGAAAAAAAGGGGAAAACCCCAAAATTTTTTTTCGTGGGGAAAAACAAGGCCCCTGCGTCTAGGATTTAGTCGCTTGGGGGGGTTCCCCCTTTAAAAGATTCTTTTTGGTTCCCCTAAGGACCCCACCTGATGTTTGGGGTCCCTCCAGCCAATGTCTCCACTCTTCAAAAGCCCACTTCTTTGGGAAATAAAACCCTTTTTTCCCCGTCATTAAATTTTTTTCAGTAGGGAAAATTTTCGAGAGGAAAAAAAGGGGGAAGGGTTTTCTTTTAGAGGCTCTGGTTTTTTGGGACAAAACGGCACCGGCCCCCAAATTTTGAGGCTTAACCTCCCCCGGGAAAAGGCCAGAGAAAAACAGGCTGCCGGTTAGAACGGGCAAAAAGTGAATCTCGGGTTAAGTTCCTGAAATGCAGAGAAAGCCTCAGGGGGGCCCTTTTAAAAAAATTTAGAACCTTTTTTGGGCCAAAAATCAGTTAATGGTTTAACAATAACCGAGAAATTACCAAAAAATTTTCGGAAATTTAAAAATTGGCAAAACCCAAAAAATTTTTCCTTTAAGAGCCTTTAATGAAGTAGGTTGGGGCCCAATTTACAGATGGCCTGGGAAACCCTTTACCGGGTCCATTTCAAAAAAAGATGGGGGACAAAATGAAACCCCGAAATGAGAACCTCTGTACGCCCAAAAAAACACTTTGAACCCTTCACATAAGAGCATTCTCCCCTAAAATTGGAATTCGTTCGAAAAATGTTTCACATGAGAGTCCCCGTCATTAGAAAAAAAAAAAAATATATCCAAATAAACAATTTAGAAATTTGTCCCCAAAATCTGAAAATGTAAAATTTTTAAGGGGGGGGGAAGGGCGGAAGGAGCATTAGTGAGCCCCCAAAGGGGGTACCAGGTACTCAAAAAAGCCCCTTAGGGGTATTAAATTTCCGGGCTTCCAATTTTATCCTGTTTCTTTAAAGCGAATAAGGGTTTTACGCCCCTGGGTCAAGCTTGGTAAACAAGTAGGTTTTTTCCCCCGGGGAAAAACGGCAAAATCAAAAGGGACCCTGGGATTGATATTTACAGTAATATTTTTCAAAAGCGATAAACAAAACACGGCTTAAGGAAAACCCCCCCTTTTTTGGGCCCCCAAAAAAAAAACCGGGGGCCAAAGGGGGGAAAAGGGGGGGGGTTTATTGCCCCTTT
>JARQOD010000006.1:394282608-394319801 GCA_033576555.1 Oophaga sylvatica | reverse complement strand
GTCTAAAAGGTGTGTTCAAAAATTATCATTTGCCTAAAAATTTGAAAACCGGTGTATGGCGCTATCCAGGGAGCTCATCCTGGGGCCCTCTTCTGGGTTTTGGGGCCCATTATTGGAGCAAAATATCCCCCAAAATCCCTAGGCTCTAGGGGCCCAATATACTGGGTCATGGGGGGGCCCTTTAAATTTGGGGTTTTTTGGCCCATCTACGGAGCATCATCCTGAGGCCATATACACTGGGCTTTTAATGGGGCCCTTATATATGAAGCATTTTTTGACCCAAAACTGGCTATCCATGGGCCCCCATTTTTTTGGGCTCATATGGGGCCCTTAAAAATTTGGAGATAATTTTGGCCCAATCTTACACTGAAGCATCACCAGGGGGGCCCATTTTTACACTGGAGTTTTTAAAAGGGGGGGCCCATCATACATGGGATATCCAGGGGCCCCTCATTTACTGGGATCATGGGGCCCATTATATTTGGGATTTTTGGCCCTTATACCTGGAGCTTATAATGGGGCCCCCTTTAACAGGAGCTCCCCTGGGGCCTCTTTTTAGGAGCTCTAGGGGCCTTTTTATGGAGCTTTTATAGGCCCTCTACCTGGAGCTTTATATAGGGGCCATTTTCCTGGGTTTTTAAAAATGGGGCCCATTATAGGTGGGCTTATATTGGCCCATCTTCCCCTGGAGCATATCCGGGGCCCATCTATACTGGGCGTATTGGGGCCCATTTTTATGGGCTTTATTTGGGCCCCTCATAACTGGACCCAAATCCATGGGGCTTCAACACTGGGTCCCATTGGGCCATCGTACTGGAGCATTATGGGGCCATTAATTATGGAGCTTTTTTGGGCCCTTCTTACACTGGAGCTTACATGGGGCCTCATACACTAGGCAGTGGTTCTAAACCCTTTTTAATGCCGGACCCCGCAATACGCCCTCATGTTGCGGTGACCCCCAAACCAAAAAATAATTACAGTCCTCCATACAATATTATGGGCACCACATAGTCCTCCATACAGTATTATGGCCAAATATAATGCTCCATAAAGAATACTGGTCCCCATATAATGCTCCATACAAAATATGGAGCTCTCCTCTGCACTGTGCTGCGTTCTGCACTGTTATGGCTCAGGAAAGGGCACTGTGGAAAGACTCCCCATTATCATCATCATTGACTCCCCATCATCATCATCGCCTCCCCATCATCATTGTCTCCCCATCATCATTATCATTGCCTCCCCATCATCATCATTGTCTCCCCATCATCATCATTGGCTCCCCATCATCATCATTGCCTTCCCATCATCATTGGCTCCCCATCATCATCGCCTCCCCATCATCATTGGCTCCCCATCATCATCATTGCCTTCCCATCATCATTGGCTCCCCATCATCATCATCATTGCCTGCTCATCATCATTGGCTCCCCATCATCATCGCCTCCCCATCATCATCATCATCATTGCCTGCCCATCATCATCGCCTCCCCATCATCATCATCTTTGCCTGCCCATCATCATTGGCTCCCCATCATCATCGTTGCCTCCTCACCACCATCACTGCCTCAACCCATCACCATCACACATACAGCACCACACACAGACAGCACCGCAGCACTCTCTCACATACACACATGCAGGCAGACACACACACACACACTGATACACACAGACACATACACCTCACATCTCACCTGTCCGGCGCCCGCGCTCTCTGCCACAGCCGGCCACTGAATGATGACGTCATCCAGCGGCGCTGCTGTGACAGGAAGCGCGGGCGCCCTGCAGGCGCCCCTAGAGCCCAGAGCTACGGAGGCACGGGGAGAGGTAAGTATTGCGCCGCCTGCTCAGGCCGGGTCCCCCCTCTCCCCGCACAGTGGACTCACTGACCCGCCGCTCAGCTCCGGAGGGTCCCGGGCCACTGCACTGTGACTCCGTGGGAGGAGGAATTGCTGCTGCTGCCACGCCGCCCCACACACGTGCTGCCTAGGGCGGACCGCCCCCCGCCCGCCCACGCTACGCCCGCGCACTACGCCCGACCACGCTATGCCCCTGCTAGGCCACTGGGCTAAAGCCATCGGAAATATGCAGTATATATGGCTCCGCTCCCATCCTCCCATCCTGTATATATAGGCTCCGCTCCCCCCTCCCATCCTGTATACATGGCTCCGCTCCCACCCTCCCATCCTATATACATGGCTCCGCTCCCATCCTGTATATATGCCTCCGCTCCCCCTCCGCTAAGGTTCATTGGACCTTATAAGATCATGGAAATTATTAATCCGGTTTCCTTCCGTTTGCTTCTTCCAGGGACAATTAAGATCCATAACGTGTTCCACAAGTCCTTATTGAAGAGGTTTGTCGAGCCAGTGGTTCCTATGGCTGTGCCTCCCGACGCTGTTTTGGTTGAGGGCAATTTGGAGTATGTGGTTGAGAAAATATTGGATTCTCGTTTTGCTAGACGGAAACTCCAGTATTAGGTTAAGTGGATAGGTTATGGTCAGGAGGACAATTCTTGGGTGTTTGCTTTGGACATCCATGCTGGGAGACTTATCCGTGCCTATCATCGAGCTCATCCTGATCGTCCTGGTTGCGCAGGTGAGGGTTCGGTGACCCCTCCTTAAGGGGGGGTACTGTTGTGAATACTCTGGAGGCGACTTCTGAGCTGGGGCTCCCTCCGGTGGTTGCTGAGGGTAATGAACTATTTGCTGAATGGCTCTCATTCAGATAAGTGATTTGCAGTTTTTTTTTTCCTCTGGTTGGATTTTCCTTGCTGGTTTACTGCTTAGCAGTAGACTTCAGCCTGGTCCCCTTTTGGGGCCTGGCGCTGCAATTGTGCTCAGTTTTGTTTGCACTTTTGCTCTGTTCCTATGTCACTTTTTATTTGCTGAATTGCTGTGTGTTACACCAGAGATCTGATTTAGGTGGTAGAGATTTTGTGATTTCAGGTTTTTTGTTAATCAGAAGTGTTGGTATTTTTATCAGGGTTATTTTGGGTTGCAGTTAGAATTATTTCCTATAATTTTCTATCTAGACAGATTGGGCCCCAGCGTTTGCTCATTCTATTTTCAGTCTGTGTTCGTATTTTCTTCTGGTCTAACCGCCATTACATGTTTGGGGACTTCCTATTTCTTTGGGGATTCTGCTACGGGGCAGATAGCATTCATCTTTCTGCCTTTAGGTGTAGCTATCTCTCAGGCTGTGACGAGGCATCTAGGATCACCGTAGGTACGCTCCACGGCTACTTCTAGTGTTGCAGTTAGTTTAGGGTCCTGCAATCCAATAGTTTCCAGCCTCTCTGGTGTATTGCTTCTTTGGCTATTTTTGCAATTTCTCCTCAGCTACCGAAACATAACAGAGCCCATTCTGTATGGAGCAATATATGGGGCCCATCATATACTGTATGGAACTTTATATACGACTCATTATACAGTATGGAGCAATATGTGGGGCTCATGATACTCTATGGGGACTGTCCTATACTGTATGGCACATTATATGGGGACCATCATATACTGGAACATTATGTGGAGCTCATCATATACTGTATGGAACATTATATGGGACCAATTATTCTGTATGGAGCAATATATGGGGCTCATTATTCTGTATAGCGCCACCATGTGGTGGCCATAATACTGTATGGAGGAATATACTGTCCGGTTTTTGAGCTATTGTTGAATTTAAAATAAATATCAGTCATGTAATTGTCACGCTGTTACTGCATACAGGAGGTCTGGGGTCTATGCTGACCCTAAGCTGGGGTCCTGACTAATCCCTCTACCTGGAGGTACTGTTGATGGTACAGAGGTCCAGGCCGCCAGCGTAATCCCTACCTCCTGAGGATCCCTGAACCTCAGTGATCCAGTCCTGAGAAGAACCCTGATCACAACACCGGGGACTGGTAGGTATATGCCTAAGCACAGTAATAAACGAACGAGACAGTACAAGGGGTAAACTAAAATCCACCTTGCATACAAAAGTCATACCACAGGAAACAGAGGGGACACCAACGGGTACGGAGATAAATGATAAAGCAAGGAGGGGAAAAAAGACCACACAGGTACTCTTAACTTCAGCCTTCACCATACAACGATCCGCTCTGCTGGTCTGCATGAAATGCTTTCACCGACACATCCCCAGCAGACAGGCAGGTATTTGAAGGAAACCAATTACCACAACATTAATTGCAGCTGAGCGAGGCTGGTCTAGTCCAGCACAGAGAGAGGAAGAATTAACTCCCTCTCTGCCGAAAAACACCCAGCACCAGAAACTCAGCTGTGAGAAGTCAGGGTGTGCAATCGCGACGATCTTCACAGTGACACACCCGTGACAGTACCCCCCCTTCTACGAGGGGCCTCCGGACCCTCAGGGCCGGGTTTATCTGGGTGAGTAGTGTGGAAGGCCCGAACCAATCAGTCTGCGTTAATATCCGACGCAGAAACCCACGTCCTCTCCTCAGGACCATACCCCCTCCAATGAACAAGGTACTGAAGGGACCGGCGATTCAGACGTGAATCGATGACTCTCGACACCTGGAACTCCAAGTTACCATTGACCACCACAGGAGGAGGAGGTAAAGGTGAAGGTATCACCGGCGCCACATACCTCTTAAGCAACGATCTGTGGAACACATTATGAATTTTAAATGTAGGAGGGAGGTCAAGACGGAATGCAACCGGATTAATTATAGCACTGATCTTGTATGGCCCGATGAACCTGGGACCCAGTTTCCAGGAGGGAACCTTAAGTTTTATATTTTTGGTAGACAACCATACCAGATCGTTCACACTTAGGTCCGGACCAGACACTCTCCTCCTATCAGCCATACGTTTGTATCGGTTCCCCATAGTACTCAGATTATTCAGCACTCCTCTCCACACTGAAGCAAGTGACGACGAAAATCGTTCCTCCTCAGGAACCCCAGAAGAGCCCCCCCTATTGAAAGTACAAAACTGGGGGTGAAAACCATATGCCCCAAAAAACAGGGACTTACCAGTGGACTCGCTCCGCCTATTATTTAGAGCAAATTCCGCCAGAGGCAAGAAAGAAGCCCAGTCCTCCTGGTTCTCTGACACAAAACACCGGAGATATGTCTCCAAGCTCTGGTTCAGACGCTCTGTCTGACCATTGGTCTGCGAGTGAAAAGCCGATGAAAATGACAACTGCATCCCCCGCCGTGTACAAAATGCTTTCCAGAATTTGGACACAAACTGAGACCCCCGATCCGACACCACATCGGAGGGTACCCCGTGAAGCCTTACAATCTCCCCAATAAACACCTGCGCAAGAGTTTTAGCATTAGGAAGAGCAGGAAGAGCGATAAAATGTGCCATCTTGCTGAACCTGTCCACTACAACGAGTATGACTGTTTTACCCGAAGATGGCGGGAGGTCCGTAATGAAGTCCATAGACAGATGAGTCCACGGACGCTCCGGGATCTTCAAAGGTAAGAGGGTCCCCGACGGACGGGTATGTGGGGTCTTAGAGCGCGCACAAACCTCGCAGGACGCGACAAAAGTTACCACCTCCCTATGTAAGTTAGGCCACCAAAACCGGCGCGAGAGGAGATCCTCAGTTGCTTTACTCCCTGGGTGTCCTGCCAAAACTGAATTATGGTGTGCCTCGATCACCTTTTGTCGCAACTGATTTGAAACAAACAGTCTCCCTGGAGGTCCAACAGGGGCGTCCCCCTGAGCCTCCAATACCTCCTCCTCAAGCTCAGAGCATACTGCCGACACCACCACCCCCTCCTGAAGGACCGGAACCGGGTCCTCCGTATTCCCAGCCCCTGGGAAACAGCGAGATAAGGCATCCGCCTTAACATTTTTTGAGCCAGGACGATATGTGACGACAAAATTAAACCTGGCAAAAAACAACGACCACCTAGCTTTTCTGGGATTCAGACGCTTAGCGGACTCTAAATATAGCAGGTTTTTGTGATCGGTAATGACGGTGACCGGGTGGACTGCCCCCTCCAAAAAATGACGCCACTCCTCAAAAGCCAACTTAATGGCCAAGAGTTCCCTATTGCCGACATCATAATTTCTCTCAGCGGACAACAATTTTTTAGAGAAGAAGGCGCACGGATGCCATTTACCCGGGGACGAACCTTGAGACAATACTGCTCCCACCCCTACCTCGGAAGCGTCCACCTCAACAATGAACGGCTGTGACGCATCAGGTTGAATAAGTATGGGTGCTGAAGCAAAACATTTTTTCAAAGAGGAAAACGCTTGACAAGCCTTGTCAGACCACTTTGAAAAATCCGTCCCTTTTTTAGTCATGTCTGTGAGAGGTTTAACTATGGACGAAAAATTACGAATGAACTTCCGGTAGTAGTTAGCAAACCCCAGGAAACGTTGTAATGCCTTAAGATCCTCTGGCAGATCCCACTCAAGAACTGCCCGCACTTTCCCAGGGTCCATACGAAAACCGGATGCTGACACCAGGAACCCTAAAAACTGAAGTTCCTGTACGGCGAACACACACTTCTCCCATTTGGCGTACAGTTTATTATCCCGCAAGATCTGTAACACCTGCCTAACATGCTCCTGATGAGACACAAGATCCGGCGAGTAAATTAAGATATCATCCAGATATATGACCACAAACTGTCCCATTAGGTGGCGAAAGATGTCTGTTATGTTTCGGTAGCTGAGGAGTGTAGGCAAAAAAGGCAATACACCAGAGCAGTTGGAATCCATGAGATTGCAGTACCCCGACTAACCACCACAACTAGAGGCAGCCGTGGAGCGTTCCTACGTTGGTCCTAGACGCCTCGTCACAGCCTGAGAAACCAACCACACCTAAAGATAGAAATAGGAAAGCTATCTGCCCCAGAGCAGAACCCCAAAGATAATAGAAAGCCCCCAAACATGTAATGGCGGTTAGACAAGATGAAATACTGACACAGAAAGAAAATAGTATGAGCAAACGCTGGGGCCCAAACTAACTAAATAGAAAAGGATAGGAAGGGTACTTACTGCAATCCCAGAAAACCCTGAAAGGCACCAACTCTACTAATTTCAAAAACACCTGAGATCACACGACCTCTTCCACCTAAATTAGTTCTCTGGTGTAACAAAATCAAAACAGCAGCCACTGAAAAAACTGGAAAAAGCAAAAGTACAAACATCAGTGGCTGAACAAAACTGAGAGGGCAGAAGCCCCCGGAGGGGACCCTGAAGGCCCCCACAGAAGTGCAGGACAAAATGCAAAAATATAGCACAAACACAAAAGAAGAAAAAGTCTTATCTGTTAGCAGGAGATGCAGACATGACACAGCAGGCTACAAGGGAAACTGGAATAAAGGATTCAGACCAGAACAATTGATCACCGGCAACCCTGATGGGAAGGTGACTCCCTTATATAAGACCAGTCAGTAACACCTGATTCCCAGTCCTCACAATCTTCACTGGACAGACTAGCACTGCTTGTAACCACCAGAGGGAGCCTCTGCTCAGAACTCATCTCAAACCCATTCACAACAGTACCCCCCCTTGAGGAGGGGTCACCGAACCCTCATTTGAGCAACCAGGTCGGTCAGGATGAGTTCTATGATACGCACGGATAAGTCTCCTAGCATGGATGTCCGAAGCAAACACCCAAGAATTGTCTTCCTGACCATAACCTCTCCATTTAACCAAATACTGGAGTTTCCGTCTAGAAAAACGAGAATCTAATATTTTCTCAACCACATACTCCAGATTGCCCTCAACCAAAACAGGGTCAGGAGGCACAGCAGCAGGAACCACTGGCTCAACAAACCTCTTCAACAAGGACTTGTGGAACACGTTATGGATCTTAAATGTCCCTGGAAGAAGCAAACGAAAAGAAACAGGATTAATAATCTCCATGATCTTATAAGGTCCAATGAACCTAGGCTTAAATTTAGGAGATGCTACTCTCATAGGAATATTCTTTGAGGACAACCAGACCAAGTCCCCCACTTTAAACCGAGGACCATCAGTCCTATGCCGATTAGCAAACCGCTGGGCCCTCTCCTGAGAGAGGGACAACCTCTCCATTACCTGGTCCCAAATCAGTTGCATACGCTCCACAACAGAGTCAACACCTGGACAGACAGAAGCCTCCGTCTGTCCTGAAGAAAATCGAGGGTGAAACCCAGAATTACAGAAAAACGGAGACATCAAAGTAGCAGAGCTAGCCCTATTATTAAGAGCAAAACTCAGCCAAAGGCAAAAAAGAGACCCAGTCATCCTGATCAGCAGACACAAAGCATCTTAGATAAGTCTCCAATGTCTGGTTTGTTCTCTCAGTTTGACCATTGGTCTGAGGATGAAATGCCGAGGAGAAAGACAATTGAACACCCAGTTTAGAACAAAAAGTCCTCCAAAATCTGGAAACAAACTGGACTCCTCTGTCAGACACAATGTTCTCAGGAATGCCGTGTAAACGAACCACGTGCTGAAGGAACAACGGCACCAATTCAGAGGAGGAAGGCAACTTAGGTAATGGCACAAGATGTATCATCTTGGAAAACCTATCACAAATTACCCAGATGGTGGTCATTCTCTGAGAAACAGGAAGGTCGGAAATGAAATCCATAGAGATATGGGTCCATGGTCTCTTGGGCACAGGCAATGGCATCAACAAACCACTAGAGCGAGAGCAAGGCTTGGAGCGAGAGCAAGTCCCGCAGGACTGCACAAATTCCCTGACATCACGAGACAAGGTAGGCCACCAAAAGGACCGACTAACCAAGTCTCTGGTACCAAAAATTCCGGGATGCCCAGTCAACGCGGAACAATGAATCTCAGACATCACACTCTTTTTCCACTGGTCCGGGACAAACAATTTTCCAACAGAGCAGCACTCTGGCCTATCCTCCTGACACCCCTCCAGAGCAAGTCTCAAATTGGGCGAGATGGCGGAAAGAACTACACCCTCTTTCAAAATAACAGAAGGATCAGATAACTCAGGAGAGTCCGCAAGGAAACTCCTCGAGAGGGCATCCGCCTTAACATTCTTAGTGCCAGGAAGAAAGGAAACCACAAAATTAAAACGTGTGAAAAACAAGGCCCACCTGGCCTGTCTAGGATTGAGTCGCTTGGCAGATTCCAGATAGACCAGATTCTTATGGTCCGTAAGGACCACCACCTGATGTTTGGCTCCCTCCAGCCAATGTCTCCACTCTTCAAAAGCCCACTTCATGGCCAATAACTCCCAATTACCCACGTCATAATTACGTTCAGTAGGAGAAAATTTTCGAGAGAAAAAGGCACAAGGGTTACTTTTAGAGGTCTCTGGATCTTTTTGGGACAAAACGGCACCTGCCCCAATTTCAGAGGCATCAACCTCCACCTGAAATGGCAGAGAAACATCAGGCTGCCGTAGAACAGGAGCAGAAGTGAATCTCTGCTTAAGTTCCTGAAATGCAGAGACTGCCTCAGGAGGCCAATTCAACACATCAGAACCCTTTCTGGTCAAATCAGTTAATGGTTTAACAATAACCGAGAAATTACCAATAAATTTACGATAAAACTTGGCAAAACCCAAAAATCTCTGAAGAGCCTTTAATGAAGTAGGTTGGACCCAATCACAGATGGCCTGAACCTTGACCGGGTCCATTTCAATAACAGATGGGGACAAAATGAATCCCAGAAATGAGATCCTCTGTACGCCAAAAAGACACTTTGATCCCTTCACATACAGAGCATTCTCTCTCAAAATCTGGAATACAGTTCGAACATGTTTCACATGAGAGTCCCAGTCATTAGAAAAAATCAAGATATCATCCAAATAAACAATCAGAAATTTGTCCACAAAATCCCTGAAAATGTCATTCATGAAGGACTGGAAGACGGAAGGAGCATTAGTGAGCCCAAAGGGCATCACCAGGTACTCAAAATGCCCTTCAGGGGTATTGAATGCCGTCTTCCATTCATCCTCGTGCTTAATGCGAATAAGGTTATACGCCCCCCTGAGGTCAAGCTTGGTAAACCAAGTAGCGTTTTTCACCCTGGAAAACAGGTCAGAAATCAAGGGTAACGTGTATTGATATTTCACAGTAATATTGTTCAAGAGACGATAATCAATACACGGCCTTAATGAACCATCCTTTTTGGCCACAAAGAAAAAACCGGCACCTAAGGGTGAAGAGGATGGTCTGATATGACCCTTCTCCAATGATTCCTTGATATAAGACCGCATAGCGTCATGTTCAGGTACAGACAAGTTAAAAAGGCGACCTTTAGGGAATTTACTACCCTTCACTAATTCAATAGCGCAGTCATAGCTCCTATGGGGAGGCAAGGATGCAGATTTACTTTCGCTAAACACATCAGAAAAATCAATCAAAAAGTCAGGAACATCCTGAGCCTGGGGGGAGGCAGAAAAAACAGGAGTGTTGGCATTAACACACTGGCAGCCCCAACTGGTCACAGACACAGATTTCCAATCCAAAACAGGATTATGAGACTGTAACCAAGGAAAACCCAGCACGATAATGTCATGCAGATTATACAGAACCAAAAATTTGCAGCACTCCTGGTGATCAGGTTCAACCCTCATTATCACCTGAGTAGAAAACTGGGGTTTATTCTCAGCCAAAGGGATAGAATCGATCCCCAGTAGGGGAATAGACTTCTGTAGGGGTATCAAGGGAAATCCACAACGTTTAGCAAAATCATAATCCATCAGATTAATAGCTGCTCCAGAATCAACGAAAGCCTGAGCAGAAAATGAGGACAGAGAGCATATCAGAGTGACAGTTAATAAAAACTTAGTCTGAACACTACCCAAGACAACTGAGCGTGCAAAACGTCTTCCCCGCTTAGGGCAGACTGAAATAGCATGAGAGGCATCACCACAGTAGAAACATAACCCATTGCGCTTTCGAAACTCATGACGCTGTGCCCCAGACACCACTCTATCACACTGCATGGGTTCAGAAGCTGGTTCACAAGGCAACACCATTCCACGCATACTTCTCCGCTCACGCAAACGTCTGTCAATTCGAATCGCTAATGACATAGAATCATTGAGACCAGAGGGGACAGGGAATCCCACCATAACATCCTTTACATTATCTGACAGACCCTTCCGGAAAAGGGCTGCCAAAGCGTCGTCATTCCATTTGGTCAGGACTGCCCACCTACGGAATCTCTGACAGAATAACTCAGCGTCATCAAGCCCCTGATTTAATGCCAACAAGGCTTTTTCAGCTTGATCAGTGACATTAGGCTCATCGTACAATAACCCCAAGGCCTGAAAAAATGCATCAGCATCACTCAAAACAGGATCCCCAGGTATCAGGGAAAAAGCCCAATCCTGAGGATCGCCGCGCAGGAGAGAGATGGTAATTTGAACCTGCTGCGCTGCGTTCCCTGAGGACTTAGATTTTAAGGCAAAAAACAATTTACAATTATTTTTTGAAATTCTGAAACTTAGCTCGATCCCCTAAAAACAAATCTGGCATGGGAATCCTAGGTTCCACAACAGGCAACCCAGCAAGACAGATAGCAATACTCCGAACCTCAGTGGCAAGCTGATCCACACGGCCAGACAACTGTGCAAACTCCATTGAGAGAAAAGATCCTCCCCAGCACCCAGAGATACAGAGGGAAAGAAAAAAAAAATGCAACAAACAGAAAAATATCTCTGACAACTCTGACAACCTTTTTTCTTTCACAATATTTTTTCCCTTCTGTGAGTACCATACAATTTTCAATTTTTTTGTGGCCGGTGATACTGTTATGTTTCGGTAGCTGAGGAGTGTACAGTCATGGCCAAAAGTTTTGAGAATGACACAAATATTAATTTTTACAAAGTCTACTGCTTCACTTTTTCTAATGGCAATTTGCATATACTCCAGAATGTTATAAAGAGTGATCAGCTTAACAGCAATTACTTGCAAAGTCAATATTTGGCTAGAAAATGAACTTTATCCTCCAAAACACATTTCAACATCATTGCAGCCCTGCCTTAAAAGGATCAGCTAACCTCTTTTCAGTGATTGCTCCATTAACACAGGTGTGGGTGTTGATGAGGACATGGCTGGAGATCAATCTGTCATGATTAAGTAAGAATGACACCACTGAACACTTTAAAAGGAGGCTGGTGCTTGGCATCATTGTTTCTCTTCTGTTAACCATGGTTATCTCTAAAGAAACACGTGCAGTCATCATTGCAATGCACAAAAATGGCCTAACAGGGAAGAGTATCGCAGCTAGAAAGATTGCACCTCAGTCAACAATCTATCACATCATCAAGAACTTCAAGGAGAGAGGTTCCATTGTTGCCAAAAAGGCTTCAGGGCACCCAAGAAAGACCAGCAAGCGCCAGGACCGTCTCTTAAAAGTGTTTCAGCTGCGAGATCGGGCTACCAGCAGTGCAGAGCTTGCTCAGAAATGGCAGCAGGCAGGTGTGAGTGCATCTGCACGCACTGTGAGGCGGAGACTCTTGGAGCAAGGCCTGGTCTCAAGGAGGGCAGCAAAGAAGCCACTTCTCTCCAGAAAAAACATCATGGACAGACTGATATTCTGCAAAAGGAACAGGCAGTGGACTGCTGAGGACTGGGGTAAAGCTAATTTCTCTGATGAATCCCCTTTTCGATTGTTTGGGACATCAGGAAAACGCCTCATTCGGAGAAGACAAGGTGAGCGCTACCACCAGTCTTGTCTCATGCCAACTGTTAAGCATCCTGAAACCATTCATGTGTGGGGTTGCTTCTCAGCCAAGGGAATCAGTTCTCTCACAGTCTTGCATAAAAACACAGTCATGAATAAAGAATGGTACCAGAATGTCCTCCAAGAGCAACTTCTCCCAACCCTCCAAGAGCAGTTTGGCGATCAACAATGCCTTTTCCAGCATGATGGAGCACCTTGCCATAAAGCAAAGGTGATAACTAAATGGCTCAGGGAACAAAACATAGAGATTTTGGGTCCATGGCCTGGAAACTCCCCAGATTTTAATCCCATTGAGAACTTGTGGTCAATCATCAAGAGACGGGTGGACAAACAAAACCTAAAAATTCTGACAAAATGAAAGCATTGATTGTGCAAGAATGGACTGCTATCAGTCAGGATTTGGTCCAGAAGTTGATTGAGAGCATGCCAGGGAGAATTGCAGAGGTCCTGAAGAAGAAGGGTCAACACTGCAAATATTGACTTGCTGCATTAACTCATTCTAACTGTCAATATAAGCTTTTGTTATTCATATGTTTGCAATTATTATATTTCTGTCTGTGATAAAAACATCTGTCAAACACACATAAAAACTAGAGGGCAGCAGATCATGTGAAAATATAATATTTGTGTCATTCTCAAAACTTTTGGCCATGACTGTAGGCAAAAAAGGCGATACACCAGAGCAGTTGGAATCCATGAGATTGCAGTACCCCGACTAACCACCACAACTAGAGGCAGCCGTGGAGCGTTCCTACGTTGGTCCTAGACGCCTCGTCACAGCCTGAGAAACCAACCACACCTAAAGATAGAAATAGGAAAGCTATCTGCCCCGGAGCAGAACCCCAAAGATAATAGAAAGCCCCCAAACATGTAATGGCGGTTAGACAAGATGAAATACTGACACAGAAAGAAAATAGTATGAGCAAACGCTGGGGCCCAAACTAACTAAATAGAAAAGGATAGGAAGGGTACTTACTGCAATCCCAGAAAACCCTGAAAGGCACCAACTCTACTAATTTCAAAAACACCTGAGATCACACGACCTCTTCCACCTAAATTAGTTCTCTGGTGTAACAAAATCAAAACAGCAGCCACTGAAAAAACTGGAAAAAGCAAAAGTACAAACATCAGTGGCTGAACAAAACTGAGAGGGCAGAAGCCCCCGGAGGGGACCCTGAAGGCCCCACAGAAGTGCAGGACAAAATGCAAAAATATAGCACAAACACAAAAGAAGAAAAAGTCTTATCTGTTAGCAGGAGATGCAGACACGACACAGCAGGCTACAAGGGAAACTGGAGTAAAGGATTCAGACCAGAACAATTGATCACCGGCAACCCTGATGGGAAGGTGACTCCCTTATATAAGACCAGTCAGTAACACCTGATTCCCAGTCCTCACAATCTTCACTGGACAGACTAGCACTGCTTGTAACCACCAGAGGGAGCCTCTGCTCAGAACTAATCTCAAACCCATTCACAACAGATGTCATTTACAAAGTGTTGAAACACCGCCGGGGCAATACTCAGACCAAATGGCATGACAAGGTTCTCATAATGCCCCTCCGGAGTGTTAAACGCCGTCTTCCACTCATCCCCCTCCTTCATCCTAATCAGATTGTACGCCCCCCTGAGATTCAACTTAGAGAACCATTTGGCACCCACGATCTGATTGAAGAGATCGGGAATAAGTGGGAGCGGATACGGATCTCGGACCGTAATCCGATTAAGCTCACGGAAATCCAGGCAAGGGCGTAGGCCTCCATCTTTTTTTTTCACAAAGAAGAACCCCGCGGCCACCGGGGAAGATGAAGGTCTAATATGCCCCTTAGCCAGACTCTCTGAAATATAATCCTTCATGGCCTGTCTCTCAGGACCAGAAAGGTTATACAACCTAGATTTCGGTAACTTGGCCCCAGGGAGCAAGTTAACAGAACAGTCATACTCGCGATGAGGAGGTAGTTCTTGACACCCTTTCTCCGAGAATACATCCTCAAAGTCCACCAGAAATGGAGGTAAGGCCCTAGGAGTGACCGCCCCAATGACCGTATTCATGCAGTTTTTATTACAGAATTCACTCCATTGGCTTATCTCTCTGGATTGCCAATCAATAACCGGGTTATGCTTAGTTAACCAAGGAAGGCCCAGCACTATAGGAGTGGGAAGACCCTCCAACACATAACAAGACAACAGTTCTTTATGTAACGCCCCCACTTGAAGATCTATGTTATGCACTGCTTGCAAAAAACTTCCCTGACCGAGAGGTCTGGCGTCGATCGAGAATATGGGGACGGGTTTAGTCAACACACTCAATCGCATACCTTGAACCCGGGCAAAGCGAGCATCCACCAGGTTAGCCCCGGACCCACTATCCAGAAGAACAGATATCCTCTCAGTTCTCGCACCCACCACCACCTCCGCCGGTACGAGAAACTGAGACGAACTTAGGGACGAAATACTTACTCCCAGATTGCCGTCCACCACACAATCTGGGATCAATAGTTTTCCGGCGACTTCTCACTCTGCAAAGGACGGGATGGACACCCCCTAATAAAATGTCCCTTTTTTCCACAGAAGAAACAACCTCCTGTTTTGTGGCGCCCCACCGATCCCCTCCCCCGGAATGATGTCCCTCCTAATTGCATAGGCTCCTCTGGACTGGCCAGGGGAAGCTCCATATAAGGGACCCTTGAGGAAGGTGGAGTCATCACAGGGGGCAAGGTTACCCCGCACCTCTCCCGAAGACGTCTGTCAATACGAATAGCAAGGGCCATAGCGGCTTCCAGTGACGTGGGAGGGTCATACTGTGCCAGCACATCCTTTAATTTGTCAGATAAACCTTGACAAAACTGGCTCCTAAGAGCCGGGTCATTCCACTGGGTGTCCGTGGCCCACCTACGGAACTCCGAACAGAATTCCTCTGCCGGACGATCTCCCTGCTGGATCCTACGTAACTTAGATTCAGCAAGGGAGACCCGATCCGGGTCATCATAAACAAGACCCAGAGCCGTAAAAAACCCATCCACTGACTGGAGAGCTGGGGAGCTCGGGGGAAGAGCGAACGCCCAGGATTGGGGGTCTCCCTGTAGGAGCGAGATGACAATCCCCACCCTTTGCTCCTCACTCCCAGATGACCGAGGTCGCAGCCGAAAGTACAATTTACATGCCTCCCGGAAAGCAAAAAACTTGTCCCGCCCCCCAGTGAATCTGTCAGGGAGAGCTACTTTAGGTTCAGGTCCGGCCTGCTCCGGGGGGTACAAAACCTTGGACTTAACGTCCGCCAGCTCCATGGACAAACTCTGCAACTGCCGAGCTAGACTGACTACTGGATCCATGGTGACTGGAGAAAATCTTTAGTGGTCGGTGAAAATGTCACGCTGTTACTGCATACAGGAGGTCTGGGGTCTATGCTGACCCTAAGCTGGGGTCCTGACTAATCCCTCTACCTGGAGGTACTGTTGATGGTACAGAGGTCCAGGCCGCCAGCGTAATCCCTACCTCCTGAGGATCCCTGAACCTCAGTGATCCAGTCCTGAGAAGAACCCTGATCACAACACCGGGGACTGGTAGGTATATGCCTAAACACAGTAATAAACGAACGAGACAGTACAAGGGGTAAACTAAAATCCACCTTGCATACAAAAGTCATACCACAGGAAACAGAGGGGACACCAACGGGTACGGAGATAAATGATAAAGCGAGGAGGGGAAAAAAGACCACACAGATACTCTTAACTTCAGCCTTCACCATACAACGATCCGCTCTGCTGGTCTGCATGAAATGCTTTCACCGACACATCCCCAGCAGACAGGCAGGTATTTGAAGGAAACCAATTACCACAACATTAATTGCAGCTGAGCGAGGCTGGTCTAGTCCAGCACAGAGAGGAAGAATTAACTCCCTCTCTGCCGAAAAACACCCAGCACCAGAAACTCAGCTGTGAGAAGTCAGGGTGTGCAATCGCGACGATCTTCGCAGCGACACACCCGTGACAGTAATGTAAGAAGTGAAGTATTTGTCATT
Source organism: Oophaga sylvatica (assembly GCA_033576555.1). NCBI lineage: Eukaryota > Metazoa > Chordata > Amphibia > Anura > Dendrobatidae > Oophaga > Oophaga sylvatica. The sequence continues at coordinate 394,303,125 of JARQOD010000006.1, read as the reverse complement.
GTAGTATACCTATATTTCTGTGCCGTATCGGAACATCATAAATTGTGGTATGTGTTAAAGGGGCCTACTGACACTCTTTCGCCCAGGGCACATGAAAATCTGGAGCCAGCCCTACCCCCCAAATAACCCCCAGTTTTCAATGAGTAACTATTATTATAAAGTAAATTAAGGTTGCCAAGCTTAAGTAATAAGAATTGATGTTGTTGGTATTGAAATGGGCACTGTAGGTGTGTTTACTGTCCTCCACTCCCTGCCAACTTTGCTTCCCCATTGACTTGCATTGGGTTTCGTGTTTCAGTCGGACCTCCGACTTTTCGCGATAGTCGGCTGATTTCCTTCGACTCGACTTTTGAGAAAGTCGGGTTTCACGAAACCTGACTCGACCCTAAAAAAGGGAAAGTCAACTATCTCTAGCGCCGACTTTTCCACACCACCAGATGACATCAGCACATAAAGCGTTTTTAATCTTCAATGTTTTGCTAGTTTTTGCCTTCAAGAGTCTATAGATGACTGGTTGACCCTCCTTATAATTTATTCCTGGCTTTGCATTGTGTCTGTGGATGACCGGATGAACCGCCTTATAATTTATTCCTGGCACTGTGTGCAAACCCTTTATGAGTGTAGAAGTGCCACAGCTACACTTTTCTAATTTTTTATGAGGCACTCCAGTTGGTGTATGGATGTCATTGCTTGTAATTTTTGGCAGGCTTTGCACTGTGTGCTGAACTTTTATGAGTGTAGAAGTACCACAACTACACTTTGCTCACAATATTTGAATGAGTTACAAGAGTTGGTGCCTTGAAGGGTGTATGGATGAGCCTGCTTGTGATTTTTGGCAGGCTTTACACTGTGAACAGAGCTTTTATGAGTGTAGAAGTATCACAACTACACTTTGTTTACAATATTTGAATGTGGCACTACAGTTCGTGCCTTCAAGGGTGTATGGATAACCCTTCTTGTAATTTTTGGCTGGCTTTGCACTTAGTGCATAGCCTTTATGAGTCTAGGAGCACCACTACATGACAATTTGAACATAATGTGTTTGAGGCCCTCCTTTATATTAATAATAATTATTTTATTTCTGTAACGCCAACATATTCTGCAGCGCTTTACTTCTTAGAGGGACTTGTACAGACAATAAAAGACATTACAGAATAACAATAATTATATACATCAACAGATACCAAAAGTAGTGAGGGGCCTGCTCGCATGCTTACAATCTATGAGGAAATAGGGGAGACACAAAAGGTGGATGGTAACAATTGCTTGTCCAGCCATCAATATAATAAATAGGGTGCTCACGTAATGCTGCATGAACCGTCATCAACCAGTATGTGTACGGACACAAAGGGCTATTAAATGCATTTAGGGTGTGTGAACAGATGATACGAGGGTTCTGGTTTTGAAGAACATTTTGTATGGGCAAAACATGGATAGTTAGATAAGTAGGTTGAGGTGACAGGCCAGTCTAAGTCCCTCTAAGTCCCTACTTTTTGGCACTTTTTGTTTCCTTCATAAATTACGCTAAAATTTCCTATTCTTTAATAATAAAAAAAATTTGGTTTACCTTAATTATTATTTTTTTTAAATCCTTTTTACATTTTGCCTTATATACAAGTTATGTTTCTTAACATTTTATCTCCTGTAAACTCCAACTTCTCTTCGATTTTGAATGTTTTATTGTCACTCCTTAAAGTGGAGTAAAAGTGTGACACCATTGTTCTTAGCAGTGATCTTGGGAGTCAGAGATGCTTCCAGGGATCTTCCCCAAGCTGTTGTCCTTCCATTCAGCACTTTTACATTCTATTTCAACATTTTCACTGACCCCCAGACCTTCCTGTATTGTCTGTCATAAAATTGCTCAGCTTTCCTATTAACTCACACTATACTCATTACTTGAAATGAGCATCCAAGCTTTAAGGAATTGCTTCGTTCGAGAAACAAGCATCCGAAAACATGCAGGAGAAATAGGTTCTGCTGAAGTTTTGGTGCCAAATAACACAGGACATATTCAGATGTGTTTCTATGGGTCAGATGCGAGCTGTTTTGGGTTTTTTTTTTACTGCTGTTTGAACATGCTATAAAATGTTTAACCCCTTAACATCCAATGAAGGACAGTCATCAGTGGATGCATCCCCCTGTTTGGTGCAGGCTCCGGCGATGAGCCCGCACCTTTTCCGGCACATGACAGCTGATCTGATCAGCTGACATGTGCCCTGAACAGCCATGGGTGGAATCGCGATTCACCCACAGCTGTTAACATGTTAAATGCCACTGTGAAACTCTGACAGGAAGCGCATCGTTACCTCCTCCCATCGGCGCTCGTGTCACATGACTGTAGGTCGCTGATGGGTTGGCACGACAACCCGATGTCAGCAGGAGACCGCTGTGGTTGTCATTGCTGGATTGCTATGAGCGCCGCCTGGTGGTCGGCGCTCATAGCAAGGGATAATATCTGCTACATAGAGCAGGACTGCAGTCCTGCTCTATGTAGCAGAGGCGATCGGACAACTGCAGCTTCTAGTCTCCCATTTAGACTATGGAGACTATTGAAGCAAGTAAAAAAAGTTTCTAAAAATATATATATATAAAAATAGAAAAGTTCAAATCACCCCCCTTTCATCCCATTCAAAATAAACAATGAAAAAAATCAAATATACACATATTTGGTATCGCCGCGTTCAGAATCGCCCAATCTATCGATATATAAAAAGAATTAATCCAATCAGTAAACGGCGTAGCGAGAAAAAAAGCTAAACTCCAGAATTACGTGCAATAAAATGCAGTAACTGGCGATCAAAAGATTATATCTACACCAAAAATGGTATCAATAAAAACGGCAGATTGGCGCGCAAAAAATAAGCCCTCACCAGCCCCAGATCCCAAAAAATGGAGACGCTACGGGTCTCGGAAAATGGCAACATTTTTTTTTTCTTTTTACAAACTTTGGAATTTTTTTCAGCACTTAAATAGAAAAGAACCTAGACATGTTTGGTGTCTATGAACTCGTAATGACCTGGAGAATCATAATGGTGGGTTAGATCTAGCGTTTAGTGAACCTAGTAAAAAAGCCAAACACAAAACAAGTGTTGGATTGCACTTTTTTTACAATTTCACCGCACTTGAAATTTATTTCCCGTTTTCTAGTACACGACATGGTAAAATCAATGGTGTTGTTCAAAAGTACAACTCTTCTGCAAAAAACAAGCCCTCACACGGCCATTTTGAACAAAAAATAAAAAAGTTGTGACTCTGGGAAGAAGGGGAGCAAGAACTGAAAGTGCAAACCAAAAATACCTCTGGTCGTTAAGGGGTTAACTTAAAGTTGTAACAACATATCTTATATTTATACATGCTTTATTTTTTATTTATTAAAGACTTTTAATAAAAAATAATCCCAATTTTAAATTAATCATGTTAGTTTTCATTTGCATTTCAGTAATGGAAGAAGTAGAGATATCTGTGATCAGTGTCTACAAGGCATGGACTATGATTTTTCAAGGAATGTTTTATGAGGATGCAAGGAGCAAGTCTAATGGTCCATGGCAGGAACTTCCACAGAAAGAATTTAATAGGGTAGGATGAGAGTTGTCAATCATTGGCTGAGTGAAGAGCACAATGGGTTGATAAGCAGAGATGAGAGCATGTGTGTGTCATAGTGCAACACTATGGAGAAGGGAAGTATTAGCGTAACTGATAAACAAAAGATCAAATTATCCAACATTAACATTTGTGATACTGATACTTCATATATGGCCTATAATTGATTCATATTGAACAGACCTAGGGACATCTGTTAAACCATCAGCCCTAGAGAAGTTGATTGCAGCATCAGAGAGGTGAAAATTTTATTCCCATTTTTAGAAGTTATCACCTATCCAGGGCTGGTTTTAGGCAAAGTGGGGCCCTAGGCAAAGTTTAAAATGGAGCCCCAAATGCTAACATATTGCACATCACACAGAAGCTGTTATGTCCCATGAATGAGACATTTTACAGACTGTCCTGTGTATTGTACATGCTGTATTGCAGTCTCTCATATTGTTTACTGTTGCTATGTGTCCCTGTTTTTGCATAGCTGAAATCCTCCCTTTACATTAAGTTTGTCCCTCCTGTCTCTCTGTCTCCCTCTTCTGGTATGATGTCATTTCCTTCTTCTTTCTCCTGTGTTTCATTCTCCATCTTGATTTTATCAGAATCACATGTGTTTTCAGTCTGTCTGAAGAAAGTCTTTTTTACCTGCTGCTGTTTGTATGCATTCAACAAGAATTCTTAAAGAAATCAAAGTCTCTTCTGGATACTTCATAACATGTGTGCCGGCAGCTGAGTTAAGCTATCTGCGATCGTCGCCAATTGTAAGTAGGGTGAAAGAGATCCGGCATCTCACAGAGCCATATTTACAGCCACAGGCCCGGGGACAGAATAGTAAAAAAAACTCTTCAGATTCATCTGTAAAACCCACAGCTTCTATAAAGCTACAGAACTTCCTGCAGAGCAACCGCTCTCAACATATAAGAGTCTATACAGCTCCCCTTCTCCCTGTGAATCAGGATGGCTGAAGGAATGACTACACGGTCTCTGCCAGACCCATTGTCAGAGGAAGAGTGCATAGACCCTAATCCACCATTTAGTGAGAAGGCTAGACGTCCCACAAAGCCAACATGGAAAATAAGGGAGAATCTAGAATCCAGTAAACATGATCTTCTCCGTGCAACAGCAGAGCTATGGCAAAAACTCTTATGCCACATAAATAGCCTATCTCAGCCTGCTTCTCTCCAACGACCACTGGAGGGAGCTCTCGCACAACTGTGTTCAGATTATCAATGTTATGCAGAAATAACAGACCAATATATCGCAGTGTTAAAAAGACTTAACCCATCAGTTACCTGCAAAGAGCTGCAAGCTTTCCAAAAACTTAACTCTGAGAGAGAAAGCATGGTGCGCGATATAAAAGCCAAAACAGAGGCAAGAATCGCACTAATAGCCGAGATGTCATCTTGCATTTCTGGCTCTGCCAGACAGTCAAAGCGAACATCTAAGTCACGCTCTTCAAAATCCTCAACCCTCAGCGAACAGCTCATAAAAGCACGTGCGGAAGCTGAGGCCACTAAAATACAAGCTGCCTTTGCTCAAAAGGAAACTGAAATGAAAACTGAGGCCACTAAAATACAAGCTGCCCTAGAGGCCCTAGAGAAGGAACGCCAACACGCCATAGCCATGGCAAAGTTAAAGGTCCTGGAACAAGCCATCAGTGGGAGCCAAAGAGACAGCATCAGTTTAAGTGGTTTTGATACTGAAGACCCTCTTAAGCGTACTAGAGACTATGTACAAAGCCAACACAGTGCTATCCCTGCTCCTGCAATCCTTCCTGACCACACAGATGCTCCCCTGAAACAACAGGGTTTTGATACTGAAGACCCTCTTAAGCGTACTAGAGACTATGTACAAAGCCAACACAGCGCTATCCCTGCTCCTGCAATCCTTCCTGACCACACTGATGCTCCCCTGAGACAACAGGACACAGAGCGTTTATCCCCAACCTGCACCCAAGGTCAGTACAATTACAATACGCTGCCAATCTTGTATCCTGATCCACCTCTGTGCACCGAAATGTACCAGAAACCTGCAAATCACCAAATCTTATACTCAGAATCCTACGTACAGGCCAATATGCAGGCCTGTCACCACACTCCGGTCAATCACACAATTCCAGTCCCATATGTGGCAGAAACTAAGCTCATTAAGCCAGTTAATGGACTGAACGCCTACGCTGCCCCATATATACCTGCATTCCCAGGTCAAATCACAGACTGTATGAACAAAGCTATCCAGCCAGCATCGGTCCTTCCAGAATCGGAGAATGCTGATATGACTGGCCTCGCAAGGTACATGATTCGGCGCGATCTAACTAAGACCGGTCTTACAGAGTTTGACGATAAACCTGAGAACTACAGGGGTTGGAAGTGTACCTTTGAAACCACGATCAGTGATCTCGGCATCACCGCCGCTGAAGAGCTAGACCTGCTAATCAGGTGGCTTGGGCCACAATCCACGGATCGGGTCAAGAGACTTAAATCTGTCCACATCAGTAATCCCATTGCTGGTCTCACTGCTGCATGGAAGAGGCTAGAAAGAAGCTATGGCAGTCCTGAGGTCATAGAAAGGGCCCTGTTCAAACGACTAGAGGATTTTCCAAAGGTATCTAATAAAGACAGTACAAGGTTCCAAGAGCTCAGCGACCTCCTGTTAGAGCTTCAGCTGGCCAAAGCAGACCCGTACCTTCCTGGCCTCAGCTACCTGGACACTGCTCATGGGGTAACCCCAATAGTTTCCAAGCTGCCGTCCAATATCCAAAATAAGTGGGCCATGCTTGGATCAAAATACAAAAGGGAAAACCAAGTCTCCTTCCCTCCATTTTCCTACTTCTGCGAGTTCATCGAAAATATCGCAGAGTGTAAGACCGATCCAAGTTTTTTCTATGGAGAACACAGCGACTCTGTTTCATCTCCTAAACACGACAGTCCACGTCTTAATTACAGGAACCACCAAGCTCCAATGTCCATCAAGAAGACTGATGTTCTTCTGGCACCTTCAGTATCACAAGATAAGAACGACAAAAGAGAGAAGGTTGAGAATCCTAATCGGATGTGCCCCATTCACAAGAAACCTCATCCCTTAAAAAAGTGCATCGGCTTCAGAAAGAAACCACTCCAGGAACGCAAAGAGCTTCTGAAGAACCTTGGGATATGTTACAGGTGCTGCGCTTCTACTGAACACTTTGCCAAGGACTGCAAAATATCTATTAAGTGTTTGGAGTGTGACAGTGAGGAGCATGTTCAAGCGCTCCATCCATCCCAATCTAACACCACACAGTTTACGCCTTCTCCCACCACAAGGCAAGGCGGGGAGGATGCTGTTCAAACAGTGAGTTCTATCTCAATATCTTCTTCATGCACAGAAGTCTGCGGAGAAGGCCTCTGGGGCAAGTCGTGTGCGAAGATATGCCTGGTGAATGTGTTTCCCAAGGGTCGACCAGAGAAAACCACAAGGGTGTATGTTATCCTGGACGATCAGAGCAACCAGTCACTTGCAAGGTCAGAACTTTTTGATATGTTTGACTTAAAGGGGAACTCTCACCCCTACACCTTGGGCACCTGCAGCGGTGTTACAGAGGTCTCTGGGAGAAGAGCCAATGGACTCATGGTGTCTTCTCTTGAGAACAATGTGGAGATACCCTTACCAACTCTGGTTGAATGCAACCAGATACCGTCCAACAGAGAGGAAATTCCTACTCCAGAGGCTACACTTCATCACCGTCATCTAAAGACTTTGGCAGGCAAGATACCAGCTCTTGACAACAGCGCAAACATCCTGATCCTGCTTGGCAGGGACATTCTGCGACTTCACAAGGTATGTCAGCAAATCAATGGGCCACACGACGCTCCATTTGCTCAACGCCTTGACCTAGGCTGGGTTATCATAGGCAATGTCTGTATAGAAAAGATGAAGAGACCCACGAGGATTTCCTCATTCAAGACTCACGTCCTACCGAATGGTCGCAGCACTTACTTTCAACCATGCCCACATCATTACTGGGTGAAAGAGAAGATAAGCGACATGTGGAAGAAGGAAACCTCTGACGACACGAACATATTTCTGTCCCGTAATGATGACCTCGGGTCAACAGTGTTCAACTCTACAAGAGAAGACAACCAGCTAGCACCTGCAAGGGAGGACAAAGAATTTATAAAGATCATGGAAAAGGAATTTGCCCAAGATGATTCAAATAGCTGGGTAGCACCTTTACCTTTTCGTTCTCCAAGAACAAGGCTACCTGATAATCTGCAACAAGCAACGACAAGATTTTCATCCCTAAAACGCACCTTGAAGAGAAGGCCGGAGATGGAGAAACATTTTGTCGACTTCATGCAGAATATCTTCGATAGAGGTCACGCAGAACCCGCACCCCCGTTAAAAGAGGGTGAAGAATGCTGGTATCTTCCATCCTTTGGTGTCTACCATCCTCGCAAACCCGACCAAATTAGAGTGGTGTTTGACTCCAGTGCTCAGTATAAAGGCATCTCCCTAAATAGCCTGCTCCTCACTGGGCCTAATCTAAACAACAGCCTTATAGGAGTACTGATTCGCTTCAGACAAGAATCTGTCGCAGTAATGGCTGACATTCAACAAATGTTTCATTGTTTTACCGTGAGAGAAGACAGCAGAAACTACCTCAGATTCCTATGGCACAAAGACAATGACGTCCACAACAAGATCATAGACTACAGGATGAAGGTGCATGTCTTCGGGAACAGCCCCTCACCTGCAGTGGCCATCTATGGACTAAGACGGACAGCACAGGAAGGTGAGAGAGAGTATGGGTTTGATGCTCGTCTATTCGTGGAAAGAAACTTCTACGTAGATGATGGGCTTAAGTCTCTCCCCACAAGTGAAGAGATTATCGATCTGCTCTCTAGGACTCAGGAAATGCTGTCAACAGCAAACCTTAGACTCCACAAAATCATCTCCAACAGTGAAAAGGTAATGAAAGCCTTTCCATCTGAGGATCACGCTGCTGGTGTAAGGAACCTTGTTCTGGCTTCTGACGTTCCTCTCACGCAACGCAGCCTCGGTCTGCTTTGGGATATTAAGCAGGACACGTTCATTTTCCAGGTGTCAGCTTGCGATAAACCTTTCACTAAACGAGGAGTCCTATCTGTTGTGAACAGCATGTATGATCCACTCGGGTTTATCGCACCTATCACCATTCAAGGCAAGATACTGTTGAGACAGTTGACCGCCGAGAGTACGGATTGGGACACTCCGCTACCGTCCCAGAAACAACAAAGGTGGGAGGCGTGGAAGAAGTCTCTGAAGGTCTTAGAGCATTTCCAAGTCCCACGTTGTTATTCCCCAGACACCCTTTCATCCACCATCAGAAGAGAAGTCCACATTTTCTCCGACGCTTCTACAGAGGCTATAGCTGCCGTAGCCTACCTGAAGACTTTGGAAGAAAGTAACAAGGTACATTGTGGATTCACCCTCGGTAAGGCAAAACTAACCCCGAAACCTGCTCACTCTGTTCCAAGACTTGAACTTTGTGCTGCCGTTCTGGCAGTGGAGTTAGGTGAAGCTATAAAGGACGAAATGGACATTGCTATTGATTCATTTACCTTCTACTCTGACAGTAAAGTGGTACTTGGTTACATCTATAACCAAACAAAGCAATTTTATGTCTACGTCAGCAATAGAGTAGAGCGTATCAGAAGCTTTTCTACCCCTGACCAGTGGTATTACGTCCCTACTGATATGAATCCAGCCGACTGAGGGACGAGACTCACCGCCGCGTCTAAACTCAACGACAACATATGGGTGTCGCCTCCAAGGCTCCTGTATGAGGATTCCAGTTCAAGGGACTCCAAAAACATTTACGAGCTGGTGGAACCAGAGTCTGACAAAGAGATCAAACCAATCATTTCTACTCACTATACTTCTGTGTCGCCAAAATTGAAACTGAGATCTCTCCGTTTTGAGCGCTTCTCAAGATGGTCAGCGGTCGTGCGGGTCATAGCTCGTCTTATTCACATCATCCAGTCTTTTGTCAGTAACAAGACATCAGATTGTTGTGGCTGGCATATGTGTAGAGAACACCCTACCGTTGATGATATCAGACATGCCGAACAATTCATCATTCGATGTGTGCAACAGGAAGAATATGGTCATGAGATTGACAGTATCACAAGGGGTACTAGCCTGTCTAAGAACAGTTCTCTGTTTGAATTGAACCCAGTAATCGATCATCACGGATTGCTGAAAGTGGGTGGTCGTATAGAGAAGTCTGACCTCTGTGATAAGGAGCAGAATCCTATCATCATCCCGGGTCGGCACCATATCGCTACGCTGTTGGTCCGCCACTATCATGAACGAGTGCAGCACCAAGGAAGATAGTTTACCGAAGGCGCTATAAGGTCTGCTGGCCTATGGATCGTGGGGATGAAGAGACGTGTCTCCTCAGTGCTTCATAAATGCATTAAATGTCAAAAATTAAGAGGAAGACAACAGCATCAGCAAATGGCAAATCTTCCAGCAGACCGGCTAAACACAGACCAGCCATTTTCATACGTTGGTGTAGATGTTTTTGGCCCATGGTCGGTTGTTACAAGAAGGACCCGTGGTGGAGCTGCAAACAGTAAGCGGTGGGCCGTACTGTTCACCTGTCTTAGCATTCGAGCAGTTCACATTGAGTTAATTGAATCCATGGATTCCTCTTGTTTTATCAATGCCCTCAGAAGATTCTTTTCTATCCGGGGACCCGCCAAGCAGCTCAGATCTGACTGTGGCACTAACTTTGTGGGAGCATGCAAGGAACTACAGTTGGACAACTTTTTGACTGACAAGGGGTGTACTTGGGTGTTCAACCCTCCACATTCCTCGCATATGGGAGGATCCTGGGAACGTATGATCGGCATTGCTCGAAGAATCCTAGATTCAATGTTGCTGGATCACAAGTTACCCCTCACCCATAAAGTGTTGGCTACCTTCCTGGCCGAAGTGTCTGCCGTGATAAACGCAAGACCATTGGTACCAGTAACATCGGACCCTGATGCACCAATGATCCTTACTCCTGCTACACTTCTTACTCAGAAGGTTGGAGCTGCAGCAATTCCTCCAGGGAAGTTTGTGGACGGGGACATTTACAAACGTCAGTGGAAACAGGTACAACACTTGTCCAATGTCTTTTGGCACCGCTGGAGAACCGAATACTTGCACTTGCTTCAAAGCCGTCACAAATGGCAGACTGCAAAACCTAATCTCCAAGAGGGAACCTCGTCCTCCTTAAAGATAAAGAAACTCATCGCAACGACTGGCCAATGGGTCTTATTACCAAGGTTACGCCAAGCAATGACGGGAAGATCCGTAAGGTAGAAGTCAAGGTTACGAAAGGCGGTTCAACTCGTATTTTCTTCCGTCCAGTCACTGAGCTTGTGCTACTTTTAACAAAGGAGGACATCACATGAAAGTCGTTGTTTATGGACACAGCTCACGGCGGGGAGCCTATCGCCATATACTCCTCCAGCTGTGTTGGAACATTGTAATATTTTAACTTTCTCCAGCGGATTATTGGGTTGGTGGAAGTGTTTGCACGTTGCGGCTTCCTCAATCCGAAGATGGGTTTTCGTTTGGACTCGGACTATTCCGCTGTTGAGAACTTCATGCCTCCAACTGAACATTGGACCATGCCAATTGGACTTCAACTGTTGTTGTTATTACCTGCATGCTTGTTTTTTCCTTTTGTCTTTCAGGTCTACAGTGACATCTCCAGTGGACATCAAAAATTATGAAATCTATAGATTTCAGACGGGGAGTGTTATGTCCCATGAATGAGACATTTTACAGACTGTCCTGTGTATTTTACATGCTGTATTGCAGTCTCTCATTATGTTTACTGTTGCTATGTGTCCCTGTTTTTGCATAGCTGAAATCCTCCCTTTACATTAAGTTTGTCCCTCCTGTCTCTCTGTCTCCCTCTTCTGGTATGATGTCATTTCCTTCTTCTTTCTCCTGTGTTTCATTCTCCATCTTGATTTTATCAGAATCACATGTGTTTTCAGTCTGTCTGAAGAAAGTCTTTTTTACCTGCTGCTGTTTGTATGCATTCAACAAGAATTCTTAAAGAAATCAAAGTCTCTTCTGGATTCTTCATAACATGTGTGCCGGCAGCTGAGTTAAGCTATGTGCGATCGTCGCCAATTGTAAGTAAGATGAAAGAGATCCGGCATCTCACAGAGCCATATTTACAGCCACAGGCCCCGGGGACAGAATAGAAGCATTTTGGTTGTATTTACATGCACTGACGTCAGGCCACTAAATGAGTGTGATCGACAATATTGAAGTCGTTCAACACTTGTTTCCCGGCCTCTTTCCACAGTCTGAGGAACAATGATCACTAATTTCTTCAATCTGTCCCCATACAGTATCATGTTATCAGCAGCACATCTACAGTTTACACCCCATAGTCCTCCATATAATATAATGTGCCCCATAGTCCTCCATATAGTATAATACACTCCTCAGTCCTCCATAAAGTATAGTACACTCCTCATAGCCCTCCATATATTAAAATACACTCAGTCCTTCATATATTAAAATACACTGCTCAGTCCTCCATATAGTATAATGCACTCCTCATAGTGCTCCATATAGTATAATACATCGCCTGTCATCCATGTAGTACAATTCAATTCCCATAGTATAATTCACCCCATAGTTCTTCACATAGTATAGTGTATTCCCCATAGTCCTCGATACAGTATAATGCAGCCCACATATAGTATAATGCAGCCACCCCATAGAGCATAATGCAGCCACCCAGAGTATAATGCAGCCCCGCCATACAATATAATGTAACTCTCCCATAGAATATAATGCAGCCCCCCTCTTATAGTATAATGCAGCCACCCCTAGAGCATAATGCAGCCACCCCATAGAATATAATGCAGCCCCTCCATAGAATATATGGCAGCCCCTCCATAGAATATATGGCAGCCCCCTCATAGATGATAATGCAGCCCCCATAGAATATAATGCAGCCCCTTATATAGTATAATGTAGCCGCTCCATAGAATTCAATGTAGCCCTCCTCATATAGTATAATGCAGCCCTAATAGAATATAACGTAGCCCCCTCATAAAGTATAATGAAGCCCCCATGCAATATAATCTAGCCACCCATAGAATATAATGCAGCCCCCCATAGAATACAATGTAGCCTCCTCATATAGTATAATGTAGCCCCGTCATAGAGTATGATGCAATCACCCCCCATAGAATATAATAAATATAATACAGCCCACCTCCCATAGAATATAATGTAGCCCCCTATATTAAATAGTACAGTCTCCCCCATAGAATATAATGTATAATGTACCCCCCATGGTATATAACACAGCCACATAGTATATAGCACAGCTGCATAGTATATTACACAGCCCCACATAGTATACAACACAGCCCCACATGGTATACAGCACAGCACCACATGGTATACAGCACAGCCCCCCCAGCACAGCACCATGGTATACAGCACAGCCCAACATGGTATACAGCATAGCCACCCCCTCCCCCAGCACAGTCCCACATGGTATACAGCACGGCCCCCTTCCCCAGCACAGCACCATGGTACACAGCACAGCCCCCCAGCACAGCACCATGGTATACAGCACAGCCCCCCACAGCACAGCCCCCCAGTACAGCACCATGGAATACAGCACAGCCCCCCCACAGCACAGCACCATGGTATACAGCACAGCACCATGGTATACAGCACAGCCCCCCCAGCACAGCACCATGGTACACAGCACAGCTCCCCCAGCACAGCACCATGGTATACAGTACAGCCCCCCCACAGCACAGCACCATGGTATACAGCACAACCTCCACAGGACAGCACCATGGTATACAGCACAGACCATCCAAGCACAGCACCATGGTATACAGCGCAGATCCTGCCCCCCATCACAGCACTATAATATACAGCACAGACCCCCCCAGCACCATGGTATACAGCACAGACCCCCAATCACAGCACCATGGTGTACAGCACAGACCCCCCCAGCACAGCACCATAGTGTACAGTACAGACCCTCCCCAGCACAGCATCATGGTATACTGCACAGACCCCCCCAGCACAGCACCATGGTATACAGCACAGATCCTGCCCCCCAATCACAGCACCATGGTATACAGCACAGATCCTGCCCCCACAATCACAGCACCATGGTATACAGCATCCCCGAATGGTCCCACAGTCACTGTTGCTTTAAAAAAAGAAAAAAAAAACACATACTTCTTACCTTATCCTCGAGCCTGCACTGCTCCCGGCTCCTGTCTCCTGCTCTGCCTGGTACACAGTGAGTGCGCGATGACGTCATCACCCACCTGCAGTGTCAAAGGCAGAGCGGGGAATGATGGGAGAGGGAGTGTCAGCTGATGCTCTCTCCTCCATCATTGCTCTGAACTGTATCGGCGTCTATGATGCCGGTACAGTTCAATGCGGCTCTGGGGGCTGGTGGGCCCCCCTGCCTCAAGGGGCCCCATAGCAGCTGCATTATGTGCCGCTAGCTGGGGGCCCCTGGGGGAGCAGGGGCCTAGGCAGCTGCCTGGTCTGCCTGCCACTAACGCCGGCCCTTAACCTACCCATATGACAGGTGATAAATTACTGATCAGTGGGGGTCCAACTCCTATGACCTCCAAATCTCAAGAACAGTGCTCTACAGAGTCCCAGTAAGGCTACTTTCACACATCCGTTTTTTACAGGCACAATCCGGCTAAGTTTCAAAAAGACTGATCTAGCGCAGATTGTAAAAAACTGATGCGACGGATCAGGTTTTTAGACAGATCCGTTGTGAACTTTTGAACCCGAGAAATGCAGAGTGAGCATGCCTGGAAAAGAGAGAGAGAGACCTTGATTTCGTCCTTCCAGGCATGCGCAGAGGAAGAAAACGGAATCCGGTGGCCAGATCAGTCCCTTGCTGATCCGGCACCCATAGACTTCTATTGTACCAACAAGCCTGATGCGCCGCTTCAGGCGCTGTCCGTTTTTTTCGCCGGACTCAAAAAACGTTCCTGGACACATCTTGTCCGGCCGCCGGAATTGAACATCCGGAAAAAAACGGATGAAACGGAAGGACATGTGGCGCGATCCGGCGCTAGTGCATGTTAATGAGAAAAAAAAAACGGATCCGGCGGTACAAAAAAAGGATCTGTTTTTTAAAAAAAAAAGCCGGATCGCGCCTGACGGCAAAAAACTGATGTGTGAAAGTAGCCTAAGGGATTAGATTAAGATTTCTTGCATAGGGGACGCCACAGCTCATCATAAATTAGACGAGCTGTGGCTTCGCGCACCCAACCCCACCCTTGTCCCATCTCTACTTCATTCATTTTGGCAGAGCTGAGAGAAACTGGTGGTAATACACCAAAAGTCGCAAAAAATGTGCAATTCTGCGTTGCAGAAAAAAATTGTGACTTTTCAAAGCAATTCACAACATAATTTTGGTAAAATTGCTTTGATTAATCAGGGTCATGGTTTTACTGGTTACAACTTTGGGAATGGTTTGCAGCTGAGAGCAAGAATATTCACAGTGCCCTCACACATCATATGTGCACACAATAGTATGTCCCAATGATTATTATTGGGATATACTATTGTGTGCACATAATCACTGAGGGTAATGGCTCTGCGCAGGAAGAAGAAGCCTGAAGGGCCTAGTTTGATCATGAAGCAGAAAAAGTATAGCTGTATCGCTGTCACTGGGCTGCCACTAGAATTGTTCCTATGAATAATTAGAATGGTAAAATCTATTTTTTTGATTCCTTTTAAATTGTCATCTAAAACTGTACAATATATTTAGTATCAGCAAGAATCACAAATAAAGAAATATAGACTGCTGCTGCAAAGAATTTGTCTTTGGAGAGTAGTTAATCCACTCGGTGTATAAACTGTAGACAGTTCATCAATGCAAGATCATGGCTAGCTAGAGACATCCATCATGCTCACCGGACCAAGAGAGAGTAGAAGGAAACAAAAGGTACGTTTAACGAAATATGACCCCTGAAACAGCCAATTATAAAGAGGCTGGAATACTCTCAGGAGAAGCGATCTTGAAGATATAGTATGGAAGAATGTGATCAATAACAAAGCCCGTACATATATTATATATGATCCTTTATTTTGAATAAGCACTAATGTATATTCCATAGCATTGTCTTATGGCACATGAAATGTTAACTTGTTTTTACTAAAAAAAAATGTACTATAATTCAGTAAAATCACATTTTCAGCTCCTTCCTGAACAAATTTGTCTTCCAATTATTACGTAAGTGTAATTTCATGAACGTCATGCATTAGACGGACTCTTCTGGAGCCTTTGGCGGGCCTCGACTAGGAAACAGTAATGGGTCCTTAATGCAACATAAACGCTAAGGTCCAGCACAAGACAATTTTATTAGTTGATTTAAGAATAACACATTATGCCTTATTATGAATACATCTTATTTATGAAGCAATAAAAGTGGACATTCACATGTTCTAAACAGTTGTAGAGGGGCCCAAGGAGCATTTATTCTTGAGAGCCCCAATCTGACAGGTTTATGTAAATATATAGATGTTAGTCACCGTCATAGAGTGAGTGATGCCATTGGATCAAATATGTCCACACAAACACCGAAATTACATCATAACCCAGTCCCCACTGATGACTCTGTCTCATGCCTCTCGAAAAAAAGATTCAGTTATGCCCCCCAATGGAACTCTTGACCTCCCTCAATGAGACAAATGGCATACATGTGAAACTTTGGACTCCATTTGACCACCTTTCCGTGACTGTTTACCTTTTTGGTTGGACACAATAGCCAAATGCCAATAAATGGATGGATGCAACACACATCAAAACCGCTATTTGGCCAAACATAGACATGAAGGTCCCAATTCATATGTGTTTTTGTCAGATATCTGGCATAAAACACTTTAAAACATAACAAAATATTTACACAACTCAAAGTTGTGCAGACATTTTGCAGTTTTTGGCATTTTCACTCCAGCCCCAGTCAGATTTGACAAAGGGCCGCAACTTTTTAATTTTTCCAGCCATGTAGTCGTATGAGTGCTTGTTTTTTGCGGGATAAGTTGTGCATTTGAATGACATCATTCATTCTGCCACATAGTGTACTGGAAAATGGGAAAAAAATTCCAAGTGCGTCAAAATTGCAAAAAAGGTGCAATTCCACAATTTTTTTTTCATTTTTTTATTTACCATGGTGAATATATTGTAAAACTGACCTAGCAATATGATTCCACAGGTCAGTATGAGCCTACAGATACATAACATGTATCTTTTTTTATTTAAGTGGTGTATAAAAATTCAGAAATTTGTCAAAAATTTTTTTTTCGATTTTGTCACCATTTTCCAGACCTGTAACTTTCTAATTTTTCAAGATCTGGGACTGTGTGAGGGTTTATTTTTTGCTCCCTGAGCTAATGTTTTTACAAATACTTTTTTGGGGTAGATACAATATTTTGATTGCCTTTTATTGTATATAATTACAATGTTGTTGGCGACCAAAAAAACATAATTATGGCATTTTGATTTTTTTTTGTGTTACGCCATTTACCAATAGGATTAATTTATTTTATATCTTAAAAGATTGACAATTTCTGAACGCAGTGATATCAAATATGTATATTTTTATTGTTTTATTTTTAATGGAGCCAAGGGGTGTGATTTGAATTATTGTGTTTTTCAATTTTTTGGTATTTTTAAAGTTTTTTAAAACTGTTTACTGTATTTAATAGTTCCCTTGGAAGACTTGAAGCTGCGATCATTCGATCACATGTGCTATACATATCAGTACTTCAGCACCGCTAAGCAGAGCAAAAATCAAGATTTTTCATGAACGCCGGCAATAGGCCGATGTTCACAGGAGGATCGTGATGACAGACACGGGGTTGCTTAGCAGACCCCTGGCTGTCATGAAAACCCATCAGAGCCCTGTAATTACGAGAGGGGAGCGCCAAAGGTCGGGATAAATTATGTGCTTCCTGTCTGCGCATGTTAAATGCCACTGTCAGTGATTGACAGTAACTGGTTAATAGCCATGGGTGGATCTCCAATCCACCCACTGCTGTTAGAGGCAGGAGAAAAAATGCGGGCTCAGTATGTGAGCCCGCATCAAAGGCAGGGATGTGGCAATTGATGTACGTCATTGGTCGTGAAGGGGTTAAGAATGGCATTTCCTTAGAATGAATCAGGCCCACAGACAGTAGGCAACCTTGGCAAAACCATGTTGTTTTTCAATGCTGGTCATCTTATGTCATAAGTTCTTGTGATATGTCAAGTCAAAATTGAAGGTATGTGTGACGCTTCCCATGGCTGCGGGGCGTCAGGACATGGCATAGCTTGCCTAGCTAGCCAATGCTCCCACGCCGCCAGTCCACGACGACGTGAGGCATGCGTCCCAGATGGTAAGAGAATGTGGACCCACTGGACCACGGAGGGAGACCCGGGCCTGCCCGGACTAGGGAAGGGCAGCGACCGGGATCCGTGGCAGCTGAGCATGTGGGCAAGATGGCGACCTGCAGGACTAGACAACACTGCACAACTTCAGGTAGGAAGAAACATAAAGTTTACTTAAAGAAACACAGTACATAACAGAACATAAGACCGGGCTCCCGATTCCGCACATCAGAGAAGGGTATACGACTCAGGATCACAGACGAGTGTAGGAGGACATCACGGGTAGATGCAGTCCAGGGTTATCTGGCACGGGCATACTTGGGCGGCCTCTCTCTCAGGCCTCAGGCGTAGCACAGGCTCAGCAGGAGAACATCAGACACCGACCTCAGACAGACTTCAGATGATGGCGGGGTCATCATGGGTAGATGCAGTCCAGGATCACAGAGGAACCGGCAGGACATCGGGACATCAGGAACACGACTGGATCTCAGGAACACAGACAGGATATCAGGAACACGGATTGGATCTCAGGGACACAGGAACACAGACAGGACATCAGGAACACGGATTGGATCTCAGGGACACAGGAACACGGACAGGACATCAGGAACACGGATTGGATCTCAGGGAGTCAGGAACACGGACTGGACATCAGGAACACGGATTGGATCTCAGGGAGTCAGGAACACGGACAGGAACATCAGGAACACGGATTGGATCTCCGGACATCTGGCAACGATCGGCAGGCTCCGGACATCTGGCAACGATCGGCAGGATCCGGACACCAGGCAGGAAGGATAGGATCCGGACATCTGGTAGTGGTCATCGGACATCGGATATCAGGCAGTGGTCATCAGGGAGGACACAGTCCTCGGACTCCGGACATCTAGTATCGATCTGAAAAGGAACCCCAGCGGTCTGGTGCAAGCCCCACCAGGCTCAACGGGAGCTGGCCAGGGATTGCACAGAAGCTGAGCACAGAGTAACAGAAACTCAGCACACACACCGGACTCCTCCTTCCACGATGAACTCAGGTTATATAGCAAGGAATCACAGTCACTGGTACAGGGTTCAGGACACAGAAGGACTTCAGGAACAAAACACAGAGGACACAGTTCAGACAGTCAGGTACAGGATCAGATCCAGGATCAGGGATTCGGGTAATAAGACACAGCAGGAACAGGCCTGGATATGCAGGCTCCAGGAAGGGCGATCTGGGTAGTCAGCCCCCAGCATAGGCGAAAACACAAGACACAGTTCAGACATTCAGGTACCGGGATAAATCCAGGGTCAGGGATTCAGGGAACAAGATACAACAGGAACAGGCCTGGATATACAGCCTCCAGGAAAGGCGATCTGGGTAATCAGCCCCCAGCATAGGCGAGAACAAAAGACACAGTTCAGACATTCAGGTACCGGGATAGATCCAGGATCAGGGATTCAGGAAACAAGATACAACAGGAACAGGCCTGGATATACAGCCTCCAGGAAGGGCGATCTGGGTACTCAGCCCCAGGCATAGGCAGAAACACAAGACAGGACAAGGGAATCAGCTCTCCAGAGCTGATGGAACTCAGAGCAGGAGCTGAACACACAAACACACACGGCTAGGTTCAGGAACTCAATGCAAAGTCAGTGCAAAGCTCTGGCAACGCCCCACAGGGCTGGGGAACTTTATATATGAGCTGCTTCACAGCGATAGGCTGGAGCAGCAATTCTAGTACACACCCATTCCTCATAAAAGCAGGACAGGTGTGGGCCGCGCCCCCTATGCAGAGCCAGACAACTCATCACAGAGGGACACCTGACAGTGGCTGCTGCCACACACGTAGCAAGTCATGCACCACTGCAGAGGACTTTGCAACCTACGGATGGCTTCTACAGCAGGTCAGGGACCGCACATGCGGTGGTCATGCAACGCAGCGGAGACACTCACGCAAGTACGGCTACGCAGCAGAGCTGGGAACTGAGCAGCATCCATACAGGTAACAGACAACAGTATCCCAGCTGGTTAGGGGGAAAGGAGCAAAAGGGTTAAAGCAGAGATATGCAGAGTAACGCTGGAAAACAAAGTACAGACAATACCAGCGTTACAGTATCCCCCTCCTCAGGCCCCCTCCTCTGAAGACCCAAGTAAAAAAAAAAATTCCCCAGAAAATTCACTTGGGTTTGGCGGTAAGTCCCAGAGTTCACAATATGGCAGCAGAGTTCATAGCTCGAAAAGTCCGAACCACTGACCAAGCGGGGAATCGAGCCATCTAGTCCACTTACCACGTGGGGACCAAGCAGTCTAGTTCACACATCAGGTTGAGCTTGGAGAAAGTCCTGCAGACCACACATGCTCAGCGGAGTCCATGGCCAGAGCTTTCTGTGACACTTCCCACGACTGCGGGGCGTCGGGACATGGCATAGCTTGCCTAGCTAGCCAATGCTCCCATGCCGCCAGTCCACGACGACGTGAGGCATGCGTCCCAGATGGTAAGAGAATGTGGACCCACTGGACCACGGAG
>JARQOD010000006.1:394244969-394282508 GCA_033576555.1 Oophaga sylvatica | reverse complement strand
ATCTGCAGATCTTCAAGTTGGTCTGATTTTTCTGGTGGCCAACTTGACTGAAGGATACTAAGGACTATGTTCTCTCTTGCAAGGTATGTGCTCGTAACAAAACTCCTCGTGTGTCACCCAGGTCTTCTTCAAACATTACCTGTTCCATCCCGCACATGGGGGTCTATCTCGATGGACTTCATTGTGGAGCTGCCTACATCGGGTAGCATGAATACGATACTGGTGGTAGTTGATCGCCTGACTAAGGCCACTCATTTTATGCCATGCATCAGCCTCCCCTGAGCTAAGGAAACAGTGAACTTGGTTATACAGAATGTTTTTCAGCTGCATGGGGTTCCAGATGAGATCATTTCTGACCGTGGAGTGCAGTTCACCTCAAGATTCTGGAAAGGGTTTTGCTCTGCACTCAATATAAATGTCCGTCTTTCTTCCGCTTATCACTCCCAGAAGAATGGTCAGACCGAGCGCACCAACCAGACTTTGGAACAATATCTACAATGCTACGTCAGCAATCTTCAGGATGATTGGTTGGAGTTACTTCTGTTAGCTGAATTCTCACATAACAATTCTCAGAGTGCCTCCACTAAGGTCACACCTTTCTTTCCCGATTAATGCTCCTGTTCCGGCTGTTGAGGTAAGGCTGACTGCAATGAGGCAAAATCTGGAGGTTCAGAAGGAATCTCTGTCCTCAGCTCAAGAACGTTACAATAGATCGGCTGATAGATTCCGTAAACCGGTGCACATGTTCAAGGTAGGAGATTCCATGTGGTTATCCACTAAAAAGCTGAAGTTAAACATTCCTTCACAGAAACTTGGACAGAAATTCATCGGTCCTTTCAAGATCAACGGTATTGTGAGCCCTGTGGCCTCCATCTGAAGCTGCCAAGAACTATAAAGGTACACCCAGTTTTCCATGTTTCCTTACTAAAGTATGTATCGTCTAATACTTTCCAGGGACGTATTGTGCCACCTCTGCAGCCTGTGATGATTGATGGTCAAGAAGAATTTGTGGTGGAAGAAATTATTGATTCTAGGATTTGCAGGAATCAGCTCCAATATCTGATTAGATGGCAGGGGTATCCCCCTGAAGAAGACTCTTGGGAACCTGTGGAAAGTATCTTGTCTCTGACATCCTTAGAAAGCTCTTTGGTCATACCCACATTGGAGTGGTTAGTCTGACTAATTAATTGAGTCTGTGGACAGGAGTCTTTTATAAAGGTGACTATATAAGACAGCTGTCTTTAATGCAGGTTACGGGTTGATTAGGAGCGTCTAACTGGCCAGTAGGAGCCAGAACTCTTAATGGTTGGTAGGGGATCAAATACTTATTTCTCTATGCAAAATGCAAATAAATGTATATAATTTATACAATGTGATTTTCTGGATTTTATTTTTGATATTCTATCTCTCAATATTAAAATTAACCTATCCTTAAAATTATAGACTGTTCATGTCTTTGTCAGTGGGCAAAAGTACACAATCAGCAAGGGATTAAATACTTATTTCCCCCACTGTATAGGCCTGTGAGCCTTACTTCAATACCAGGAAAGATCTTTGAACAAATTATTAAGCAGCATGTATGCAAGTACCTAGATGAGAATGAAGTGGTTAACCAGAGCCATGGGTTTATAACTAATAAGTCATGCCAGACTAACTTAATTTCCTTCTATGACAGAATCACTGACTGGGTGGATCAGGGAAATGTGGTAGAATTAGCATATCTTGACTTCAGAAAAGCATTTAACAAAGTATCTCATACTATCCTTATTGAAAAAATGACCAAATATGGGATTGACAAGGTTACTGTTAGGTGTATTCAATAACTGGCTTAATGATTGGACCCAAAGAGTGGGCATAAATGGCTGCACATCCAGTTGGAAGAATGTCTCAAGTGTTGTACCACAGGGCTCTGTACTGGGCACTGTATTGTTCAACATCTTTATCAATGATTTAGATGAAGGAATTGAGGGTAAATTGATTATATTTGCTGATAACACAAAGTTAGGAGGGATAGGTAATACTTGAGATGAGAGAGGAATCAAAAAAATCTAAGCAAACTGGAACTGTGGGCACCAACTAACAGAATGGTTTTTAACAGAAAATCCTACATCTGGGCAAGAAAAATGAAAAAAAGCATATACAGAATGGGAGGACTAGGGCTAAGCAACAGCACATGTGAAAAAGACTTGGGTATACTAATAGATCACAGACAGAACATGAGTCAAGAAAGTGATAAAGTAGCAAAAAAGGCAAACACAGTTCTGGGTTGCATTAACAGAAGCATACAGTCTAGATCATTTGTAATTATCCCCCTCCACTCCTCTTTGGTTAGACCTCATCTGAAATACTGTGTCCAGTTCTGGATGCCACATTTTAAAAAAGACATAAAAAAACTGGAGCAAGTTCAGAGAACAGCGACCAGAATGGTGACCGGTCTGCAAACAATGTCCTATGACGAACGGTTAGAGGATTTGAGAATGCTTAGGCCTCTTTCACACATCAGGTTTTTGGCGTCAGGCACAATCCGTCCAAAAACGGAAAGGACGGATCCGGCGCTGATTTTGAAAAAAATGATGCAACGGATCAGGTTTTTTGCCGGATCCGTCCTGAACTTTTGAACCTGTAAATGCTTGGTACGCATGTCCGGACCGAGGGGAGAGAGAGAGAGACCTTGGTTTCCAGAATCCGGATCAGTCTTTTGCCGGATTGCACAAAAGACTGATCCAACACCATTGACTTGTATTGTTTGCGGCCGCCTGATGCGCCGCTTCAGGCGCTATCAGGCGGGTGCGGCCGAAAAAAAAAAACGTTGCAGTGACCGTTTTGTCCGGCCACCGGAATGTACATTTCCGCTGGATCCGGCAAAAAACGGACGCAACGCAAGGACATCCGGCGCTAATGATAGTCAATGACAAAAAAACGGATCCAGCCGATTAAAAGAACGGATCCGTTTTTTTACTAAAGCGCCGAATCGCGCCTGACGTAAAAAAACTGATGTGTGAAAGAGGTCTTAGCTTGCAAAACAGAGAAGATTGAGAGAAGACTTAATAGCTGTGTGCAAATATCTCAAGGTTTGACACACTGTAGAGGGATCAGCTTTATTCTCATTTGCACAAATAAAGACTAGAAGCAATGGGATGAAACTGAATGGGAGGAGACACAGATTAGATATTAGAAAAAACTTTTTGACAGTGAGGGTGATCAGCGACTGGAATAGGCTGACTCAAGAGGTGGAAGTCTTCAAACAGAGGCTGGACTGGTATGATTTAGTGAATCTTGCCTTGAGCAGGGGGTTGGACCAAATGACCTAGGAGGTTCCTTCCAACTCTACCATGCTATGATTTTTAAACCTGTACCATCCCCATGCTGCACATGTATATTTCCTTGCATGCAGGTCAAGACAGGGGGAATACTTGAATGCAGTACAGTGTCAAATGTCAATCAGGTATATACTTTGCATAAAAAAATATATGTGGAAAGCAAATATATACAGTGGTTCTTGAAGGTTTGTGAACATTTCATAATTTAAAATTTTTTGGATAAATGTTACCTAAAACAACATCAGATATTCACACAAGTTATAAAAATAGATAAAGAGAAACCAATAAAACAAATACGTCAAAAAATATCAGACTTTGACATTATTTATTTGAAAATTATCCAATATTACATCTGTGAGTGGGAAAACTATGTGAACCTTTAGGATTAGCAGATAATTTGACATTCAAATTAACTGGTGATTTCAATCAATCGGGTGTCAATTAGGCGCTAGTGGGTGGACCTGTTTTATTTAAAAAGGTAGTCCACCAGTAGAACAACCCCTCTACATCTGAATATTTACCCTATTAAAATAAAAGCACTTATACTCACCTCCTTTCCAGCAGTGTCGGCACTCACTGTCCCGGGACTCACGTGAGGTTGTTACGTCACATACTGTAAGCCCTGGACCCAATCATTACCAGCTTCAATGTTCTCACCTTCATACATATCGATCATCATCAAGAAATCAGGGCTGCTGTGGCTCTCTGACTTCTTCTTGATGTTTGATTTGTCTGAAGCGGGAACAGTGACGCCATCAGTGATTGGGTATAGGGCTCATGTGACAAAACAACTTCACATGAGCCCTGGGAACACGAGTGTCGACACCACTGGAACAATGCCAGCACCCAGAGATGAGTATAGCTGTTTTTATTTTAATGAGGGGCAAACATTCAGATTGAGAAGATGTTCTATTAGTGAACAAGCCCTTTAGAACTGGGTTCTATTTAAGTCTAATTTTTGCAACACATGTTTGTGTAAGTGTATCACGGC
The DNA here is from genome assembly GCA_033576555.1 of Oophaga sylvatica. NCBI lineage: Eukaryota > Metazoa > Chordata > Amphibia > Anura > Dendrobatidae > Oophaga > Oophaga sylvatica. The sequence goes on along the minus strand of JARQOD010000006.1, from coordinate 394,278,197 downwards.
ACATAAAATGAAACTTCTTAGGACCTCAGAAGAAGAGTTGCTGCTTATCAAGCTAGAAAATGTATAAAACTATCTTTAAAGAGTTCGGACGCCACCAATCCATAGTCAAACAGATTGTGTACAAATGGAGAAAATTCAAGGCCATTATTACACACCCAAGAATGATCAACCAGCAAAGATCACTCCAAGGGCAAGGTGTGTAAAAGTTTATGAGGTCACTAAGGAACCCAAAGTTACTTCTAAGTAACTAAAGTCCTCTCTCACATTAGCTAGTGTTATAGTTAAGAGTCCTACATCTGAAGGACACTAAACAACAATTGTGTGCATGGGAAGAGTATTGTTGTCCATGTACAATTTGCTAAATATCACATGGACAAGCCAGAAAGATTGTGGAAAGAGTGTTTTTGAACAGAGGAAACCATTATAGAGCTTTGGGGTTTAAATGAGAATCATTATGTTTGGAGAAAGAAAAGCACAGCATTACATCATAAAAAAAATCATATTATCTGGGAAACACAATGGTGGTAGTATTGTAATAGGACGGCCGAGGGGTTAACTTACTGGGAGCTGCTGCATACTTTACCCTGTCATCTCTATTCTCCTGGGATGTTCTTCTCCAGTGAAAGAGCATATAGAACAATTAGAGTCAGAGGCCAGAATCACGTCAAACAGTTCTGCTTTATTTTCCTCCGGTCACAGCACATCTAAGATACCATAAGCACGTCTTATACGATACCATCAATACATTCTTCACAACTCTGCTTCTTCTCTTCTGCTACATCAGAATGGACCACAATGTATTGACGGGATGAGGAGCCTGGTGAAAACGGCACTTCGATCTCTTCCCCTGGAGACACTTCAATCCAGTATAGAAAGACACATCTACTAGGTCGTCCACCCCTCTCTGGTTATCCTGCCCGGATACTTGCTGGTGGTCCACTTGCTACTACGCTCGACCTCTTCTGCTGAGCGTTCCCACAGTGGTTCTTCCACTGGACTACTGCTATGTAAACCCACTCACTTGGGGCTCACGTTACCACGGTGAATCCTTCACCGGCTGTTCAGGGGTTGCTGGTCCCCTCACGCTTCTTCACTATGCCCAGGGCCCAGAAACGTGGACGTCCTCACACTAGCAATGTCCACCCCCGACTAACCTCCGCTATGAGAAAATCTTCATGACAGATTCCCGCTTGCAATATACAAAAAAAGGTTGCACTCTATCGTGCCAAAGCAAGTCAATGTGAAATATGAAACATGAATAGCAATATGGCTTTTGAATATTAGAAAAAAATGAATGAGACGCTTTGCACAAAATTTGGCCAAATAATGCCTGCCCATACACCAACGTCAAGGTGGTCTCAGAACGTATGGGTCCCTGCCTATGTGAACATACCTCTATTAGGCTGATATCTGAATTCCTGGGTGAATGTGGACACCTCTGTCAGTAAAGCTTGCCTTTTCTGGGTGAGCAGGAACCTGCCATAATTAAAATCACCACATAGTGATGGGCGGAGTGCTCGGTCAGTAAGCTAACATAGAAGTAAAAGAAAACTGACTGGCACATCCAAACCAGTGTGAATTAGGTGCAAACCAGGAGCAGCTACCTCCATAGACAATATACAAAAAAAATATATAATAATTTATAATAATTATAGCAGGTTCCTGCTCACCCAGAAAAGGCAAGCTTTACTGACAGAGGTGTCCACATTCACCCAGGAATTCAGATATCAGCCTAATAGAGGTATGTTCACATAGGCAGGGACCCATACGTTCTGAGACCACCTTGACGTTGGTGTATGGGCAGGCATTATTTGGCCAATATTGATGCAAAGCGTCTCATTCATTTTTTCTAATATTCAAAAGCCATATTGCCATTCATTCATATTTCACATTGACTTGCTTGGCACGATAGAGTGCAACCTTTTTTTGTATATTGTCTATGAGGTAGCTGCTCCTGGTTTGCACCTAATTCACACTGGTTTGGATGTGCCAGTCAGTTTTCTTTTACTTCTAGTTAGCTTACTGACCGAGCACTCCGCCCATCACCATGTGGTTGATTTTAATTATAGCAGGTTCCTGCTCACCCAGAAAAGGCAAGCTTTACTGACAGAGGTGTCCACATTCACCCAGGAATTCAGATATCAGCCTAATAGAGATATGTTCACATAGGCAGGGCCCATACGTTCTGAGACCACCTTGACGTTGGTGTATGGGCAGGCATTATTTGGCCAAATTTTGTGCAAAGCGTCTCATTCATTTTTTTCTAATATTCAAAAGCCATATTGCTATTCATGTTTCATATTTCACATTGACTTGCTTTGGCACGATAGAGTGCAACATTTTTTTGTATATTGTCTATGGAGGTAGCTGCTCCTGGTTTGCACCTAATTCACACTGGTTTGGATGTGCCAGTCAGTTTTCTTTTACTTCTATGTTAGCTTACTGACCGAGCACTCCGCCCATCACCATGTGGTGATTTTAATTATAGCAGGTTCCTGCTCACCCAGAAAAGGCAAGCTTTACTAACAGAGGTGTCCACATTCACCCAGGAATTCAGATATCAGCCTAATAGAGGTATGTTCACATAGGCAGGGACCCATACGTTCTGAGACCACCTTGACGTTGGTGTATGGGCAGGCATTATTTGGCCAAATTTTGTGCAAAGCGTCTCATTCATTTTTTTCTAATATTCAAAAGCCATATTGCTATTCATGTTTCATATTTCACATTGACTTGCTTTGGCACGATAGAGTGCAACCTTTTTTTGTATATTGTCTATGGAGGTAGCTGCTCCTGGTTTGCACCTAATTCACACTGGTTTGGATGTGCCAGTCAGTTTTCTTTTACTTCTATGTTAGCTTACTGACTGAGCACTCCGCCCATCACCATGTGGTGATTTTAATTATAGGAGGTTCCTGCTCACCCAGAAAAGGCAAGCTTTACTGACAGAGGTGTCCACATTCACCCAGGAATTTAGATATCAGCCTAATAGAGGTATGTTCACATAGGCAGGGACCCATACGTTCTGAGACCACCTTGACGTTGGTGTATGGGCAGGCATTATTTGGCCAAATTTTGTGCAAAGCGTCTCATTCATTTTTTTCTAATATTCAAAAGCCATATTGCTATTCATGTTTCATATTTCACATTGACTTGCTTTGGCACGATAGAGTGCAACCTTTTTTTGTATATTGTCTATGGAGGTAGCTGCTCCTGGTTTGCACCTAATTCACACTGGTTTGGATGTGCCAGTCAGTTTTCTTTTACTTCTATGTTAGCTTACTGACCGAGCACTCCGCCATCACCATGTGGTGATTTTAATTATAGCAGGTTCCTGCTCACCCAGAAAAGGCAAGCTTTACTTACAGAGGTGTCCACATTCACCCAGGAATTCAGATATCAGCCTAATAGAGGTATGTTCACATAGGCAGGGACCCATACGTTCTGAGACCACCTTGACGTTGGTGTATGGGCAGGCATTATTTGGCCAAATTTTGTGCAAAGCGTCTCATTCATTTTTTTCTAATATTCAAAAGCCATATTGCTATTCATGTTTCATATTTCACATTGACTTGCTTTGGCACGATAGAGTGCAACCTTTTTTTGTATATTGTCTATGGAGGTAGCTGCTCCTGGTTTGCACCTAATTCACACTGGTTTGGATGTGCCAGGCAGTTTTCTTTTAGATTCCCGCTTGCAGGCAATCTTTCCCTAGCAACAAGTCCCTAACCTATTGCCCCTTATTGGACTGGATGTGCTCAATGCCCCCCTCTAGTGTCCAAAACCCAATACTGCATTGACATAATTTTGTAACTGCCTAACTGGATCTCAAACGTGCCCCCATTAGTGACCCCTCGCAAAACTATATCTAAGCCCACATATATACACTACCCTACTAGTGCCCTCCTCTAGTGTCCCCAAGGATGCACTATCTACCTATAACTAAACCCCCACTAATCAGACATCTTAGAATTAACTCAAGTACATGACATCATACAGTTCATACAAGGCATACATTTACACACATAAAGAGAATGCATCATTTAAAGGATTAATCCCTTTGACCTCCTTACATACCCCTTCCTTTAACTATTGCCGTCCCGCCAATAGGGGGCACTAAAATATGTATATACATAATTACTGACACATACATTAACCAATAAAACATTTTTTTATGAGGTAGCAATATACAAAAAACAAAAAAACGTCCTCTTTGCCCCCTTCCTTTGAAGGAAGTACTGTACCCAAAAAAAAAAAAAAAAACAGTTTCTTGAAGGTCCCGTGGATTGTTTTCAGCTCTCCATGGGAGCGTTGCTGGGTTCCCTACCCTGGGGGATGCGGAACAGTCCCTGAAAGGTGCAAACGTGCACTAGAAGGGAAAAGGGCCAAGGATCTTTAGGTGGCGCACATACTGCGTGGTTTTTCCACTTGTTGCCCGGCTCCTGGCATGGGCTGAAGGGGACTCTGCAGCAGCAAAGTCTCCAAACCGAGGTGAAGAAACGGGCAGAGACGTCCTCAGTTGCCTCTGCACATGGATCCTCATCTCCTCCGGAGGGCTCGTTTTCCGCAAAAACCTGATGGCAGTGTGGAAGCGAGGTGGTTTCTGGGGATGTCTGGCAGACGCTTGGTTGCTCGTTGATGGGGAACTTGGGCCTCAAGTCCCCGCAATTGAACAACGTTAGGGCTACGTGGTCCACCACCGGCTGAGGTTGAAATGCACTCACCTCCCTTGGTTGCGCGGCTCCGCTCAGCTTGCGGTCACTGTCGGTACTTGTTTCCGGGCTGCACTTGTGTTCCATCTCTGACGGTCCGACGGGAACAGCTTTCGGGCACGTTGGTTCTGGCACCGCAGGCCCGGCTGTCACGGGCACTGTCCCCTGCTTCGAGTCTCCCTTCCGGGTAAGTGTCTTGTCCTTCTGCAACTCTTTCCAGCTACAGGTGGGGCATCTGGATTCTTTCTCCAGCCGCCATTCTGCAAGGCCGATCCCATTCCAGGGTGGGGCTTTCATCGGCCTCTCCACCCATTTTCCAACATTTGGTGGGAAGGAGCATGTGTCCATCTTTGCATTCTCCTCCTCGCAGGGGCGGTCCCGACATAGTTGACAGTTCTCGCTTAGTGCCACTGGGGCGCCGTCATGCCCACGAAGTGCAGGTTGTTGACAAGGACAGTCCTTTTTGGCGCCATTCTTCTCCATCTTGTCAGCCCCCGTCTTGGGATCTGTAGCATCTTCCTTCACCTTTTCTTTAGTCAAGTCTGATACTTTAGCCACATCCATTTTACGGTACTTTTCAGAATGTTCCTCAATATGTAGATACAGGATAATAGCTTCCAACTTTGCGGCTCCCATGTACTTCATCATCGCCATGGTGTCACTGCCAGATGGGGCAGCGAGATCCTGCCGACTACGCCACTTGTAATAGGACGGCCGAGGGGTTAACTTACTGGGAGCTGCTGCATACTTTACCACTGTCATCTCTATTCTCCTTGGATGTTCTTCTCCAGTGAGAGAGCATATAGAACAATTAGAGTCAGAGTGCAGAATCACGTCAAACAGTTCTGCTCTATTTTTCTCGGACACAGCACAACCAAGACACCATAAGCACGTCTTATCGATACCATCAATACATTCTTCACAACTCCGCTTCTTCTCTGCTACACCAGAATGGACCACAAAGTATTGACGGGATGAGGAGCCTGGTGAAAATGGCACTTCGATCTCTTCCCCTGGAGACACTTCAATCCAGTATAGAAAGACACATCTATTAGTTCGTCCACCCCTCTCTGGTTATCCTGCCCGGATACTTGCTGGTGGCCCACTCGCTACTACGCTTGACCTCTTCTGCTGAGCTTTCCACAGTGGTTCTTCCACTGGACTACTGCTACGTAAACCCACTCACTTAGGGCTCACATTACCACGGTGAATCCTTCACCGGCTGTTCAGGGGTTGCTGGTCCCCTCACACTTCTTCACTATGCGCAGGGCCCAGGAATGTGGATGTCCTCACACTAGCAAGGTCCACCCCTGACTGACTTCCGCTATGAGGAAATCTTCCTGACAGATTCCCGCTTTGAGGCAATCTTTCCCTAGCAACAAGTCCCTAACCTATTGTCCCTATTGGACTGGATGTGCTCAATGCCCCCTCTAGTGTCCAAAACCCAATACTGCATTGACATAATTTTGTAACTGCCTAACTGGATCTCAAATGTGCCCCCATTAGTGACCCCTCGCAAAACTATATCCAAACCCACATATATACACTACCCTACTAGTGCCCTCCTTTAGTGTCCCCAAGGATGCACTATCAACCTATAACTAAACCCCCACTAATCAGACAAAGACTAATACAAAATCTGAAGAATCACATATTTATGCACAACACAGCGCAGAAACAGTGCAATAGATAAGACAAGTGATTAAGCAGAATTGTCATTATGGAAGAGGGATGAACATAAATATTGGAACAGTTCATAGATAAGGAGTGTGAAAGTTTTATTGCCCTCTGATTGGGGTCTGGTATTGTGTTGTGCTGCCCCAGAAGGTCTGAAGAGCAAATTCCTTAATTGATGTAAAAAGACATAAATCATGTCACTTGTCTCATCTATTGCATTTATTTTGTGCTGTTGTGCATAAATATGTGATTCTTCAGATTTTGTATTATTATTTGCCTGATGAAGAGACCTGAGTAGTCTCGAAAGCTTGCAATTTGTTACCATTTTTTCAGTTAGCCATTAAAAAGGTATCAACCACTGAAGACTCTCAATTCTAAATATTCTTCTATCTACTGGCTAACACGGTAGAAAGATATACATCTTTCCTGTGCCAAAACATGGATACTTTTGAAGGGTTCACAAACTTTAAAGCACCACTGTATGTGTTTTTGTTTTATTTCCTTTTAGTAAGTTATACTGTGAATGACGTATTTTTTCATAGACTACTTGTAATAAAGCTCATACAATACCTGCAAATGCATGTCCATAAAATATACACGAAAATCAATGATAAGTGTACAGCTGGCATGATGTACACTGTTAGAAGTTGCGTTCATTGTTCTTTTCTAATGTGTGGCAAAGATGGTGCATTTTCCAATGCTTTTGGGAAAATAATCACGGTAAATAACGGGGGAGGGAATTTTAAGAGCTTTTAGAATGTTTTAGGTACACACAGTATAATAAACTAATCACTCAAGTGTCATAATGTGAATTATAACTTGCAAAGAGTAAACTCCATTAATATGTAACCAGGATAGCATAAAGCATTGTAGTCAGAAATAGGCAGTTCAGTTAAAAGCTTAAAGTAGATATTACATTCTGAAAGAAGGATCTTTAAATTGCATGTCTAAAAATATAAATAAATTATCGAGTCACGTGGTCTTGTGAATTATCACGGAGCGTTACGGTTATAGGAAATGGAGAAATGTCTTGCTTATGCAGTTAAATTATGTTACATTAAGGATGTCAGGAGTGAAGGCTGACAACCGCCTCACTTCTAACAATGTCACATTTCTTCTATATTTGCAGTTTCTGATTATTGTGATTCCAAGACTTTTATTCTTTCCTTCAAATAAAACATATATAATAAATGTCTACAATCTAATTGCCACCATAAGGCTAAAGAGACCCAGCCGTGTGAGTTTTACTATCCGTGAGATATGCAACCTTTGTTTCTTAGTTGTATTCGTTTTTTGTATCATCCGTTTTTAAAACTGAAGAAGGTAGACTGTCTGAACTTTTTTTGCCCATTGATTCTTAACAATGCATCAGTTAAAAATGGATGAAACACGGATGGAACTCAAATTGAAACTGAAAGGGAGAAGATAAAGATTAGATATTAGAAAACACTTTTTGACAGCGAGGGTGATCAATGAGTGGAACAGGCTGCCACGAGAGGTGGTGAGTTCTCCTTCAACGGAAGACTTCAAACAGAGGCTGGACAGACATCTGTCTGAGATGGTTTAGTGAATCCTGCATTGAGTAGGGGGTTTGACACGATGACCCTTGAGGTCCCTTCCAACTCTAACATTCTATTCTATTCAAATTCATCAATTTTTTTCACCAGAAATATAGAATAAAATAATTTGATAAGTCACAACATTGTTGTCACATCATTGCAACTCAAGGTTGCGTAAACATTTTCCGACTTTTGTCATTTTCACGCCAATTTCACCCAGCTTGTATCATTCATGGGTGGAGCTGGGGCAGGATGGCACCAAAGCTTGTCTAATGTATGATGAGCTGTGGCATACCTTAGATTTGTGGCGAGGCGCAATCCATTTTTCAGACACATCTGATTCATTAGAGGGTGAGTCCAACATGCCCCCTCATCAAGACTGGCGTGAACAACATTGGTCTTAATGAAATGAGGCCAAGATCTCCAGAGTTTCATCCATTTTATACAGATTTCCATAAACTTTAGTGGTCAAGACAAACGAGACATGCTCTGATTCTCAAGGACCAGACACAAAGATCCGTTTTTAAAACAGTTGTCCGGATGGATCAATTAAACTCTATTGGTCTGTGTGATTTCTTAAAAAAAAGGGCTTCATAAGGACATGTCACATGCATGCACGAATGTAGCCTTAGACTATGTTAACACGTTGCTTTTTAGCTGCGTTTTCTTTCTGCAGCCAAAACCTGATCTCTTGGCGTTAAAAAAGCTGCAGCCAAAACGCAAGCTTTAGTGCATTTTTTGCTACTTATCTTCCTGTGTTTTGCTGTGTTTTTCAGGATCCCAAAGTTTAGCTTTGCTTCCACCTTGCAAATATAACAATACAAGGTGTTAGGCCACCAGTGTAAAGGTGCTGCCACACTACACAATCCGCTAGCGATCTCGTTAGCGTCGCATACTAATGAGATCGCTAGCGGGATTGTTTGTATATCGCTGAGTGCGGCTTAACTTAGCGATATCGTTAAGGACGCTATCGCGGTTAGCGATCTCCTTAACGACTTTAGCGGTACAAAAGTACCGCTAAATCGCTAAGAAAAGGTGCCACACTCAGCGATAATACTTACCCAGCGGGAGCGCCGACGATAAAATAGGGTCCGGAGCGATTCCAGCGACGAGCGAGATCACAGCAGGAAGCTCGTCGCTGGCAGATGCCGCACACTACAACATCGCTAACGGGATCGCTAAATAGTGACGTTTTTTAGCGATCCCGTTAGCGATGTTGTTTAGTGTGGCATACTGTTATGTTTCGGTAGCTGAGGAGTGCAGGAAAAAAAAGGCAATACACCAGAGCAGTTGGAATCTATGGGATTGCAGTACCCTGACTAACCACCACAACTAGAGGCAGCCGTGGAGCGTTCCTACGTTGGTCCTAGACGCCTCGTCACAGCCTGAGAAACTAACTACACCTAAAGATAGAAATAGGAAAGCTAACTGCCCCGGAGCAGAACCCCAAAGATAATAGAAAGCCCCAAACATGTAATGGCGGTTAGACAAGAGGAAATACTGACACAGAAAGAAAATAGTATGAGCAAACGCTGGGGCCCAAACTATCTAAATAGAAAAGGATAGGAAGGGTACTTACTGCAATCCCAGAAAACCCTGAAAAACACCAACTCTACTAATTTCAAAATCACCTGAGATCACACGACCTCTACCACCTAAATTAGTTCTCTGGTGTAACAAAATCAAAACAGCAGCCACTGAAAAAACTGGAAAAAGCAAAAGTACAAAACTCAGTGGCTGAACTAAACTGAGAGGGCAGAAGCCCCAGGAGGGACCCTGAAGGCCCCCACAGAAGTGCAGGACAAAATGCAAAAATCAAGCACAAACACAAAAGCAGAAAAAGACTTATCTGTTAGCAGGAGAAGCAGACACGACACAGCAGGCTACAAGGGAAACTGGAATGAAGGATTCAGACCAGAACAATTGATCACCGGCAACCCTGATGGGAAAATGACTCCCTTATATAAGACCAGTCAGTAACACCTGATTCCCAGTCCTCACAATCTTCACTAGCACCGCTTGTAACCACCAGAGGGAGCCTCTGCTCAGAACTCATCTCAAACCCATTCACAACAGCATACCCTTAAGATATGTGTGAAAACGTAAAACATTTTTACAGAAAAGGGCAATTTGATCAAATTAATTTGGGAAAATGTTTTATATGTTGATCAGATAGGGCATTGCTTACTTTTAACCCATATCACTAATTTAATCACTAATTAAATTAAATTGCCAGGAGTGGGGTGTAAGAAAAGGATTGCTTTAAAAAAGTCTTAATGTTTGAAAAAATTGTGACTATTCTGAACAAAAAAAAGCTGGATTCATGTATGAAGCACAGCCATGACCTAATGTTCTATGAGTGCGTGAAAAAAATACACATTTCCAAATAGGGGAAGTTGAATTGGTCAGACGTTGCTTAAACATCACTAATTATTTAATTATCATTATTTTAATTAAACTATGCTTGAAGTGGGAAGAAACAAAAGGATTACTTTAAAAAATTAAGTGCAAAAAGCATTACAATAAAAAAATAATTAAATCTAGAACATCCATGTTCATGAGATAATACCAAGACATTATGATTTATACTTTGGAAAATCTCAAAAATAAATGGGATTCACATCCTGCTGTACGTGCTGTGACAGGGTCACTGGTGTCGTACATGATGGGAGATATATGACACAAAGATTGCTTTCCTGTGTGATGTGAATGTCACTATCGGCACACACACAGAGGCCCGAGGGATCACGGCTTAGGATCCCACCGCTACCACCAATATGTTGAATGCAGGAATTTAAACTTACCCACTTCTCAGTTCCGCTTAGGAACTTGCAGCTCTCCGGCGCCCCCCCTTACCCTCAGGTCAGTCAGGGAACTGCACCTAGGATAGTCGCCGGACGGGCCATTGGTCCTGGACACCAGATCCACAGCACGTCTGTGATGCATTGCGACGTGTCGCCCATCCCCAACCGCATGGTTTGCCTGCAATGATCTAAGAACTGTAAGTTGATCTCTTTCTCATGTTAACCCCTTTTATTTTGTAGTCGTATTGTACATATTCTTTTAATTGTCTCATTTTTGTAAAACCATTTTTTTAAATCTTTATAAACACTGCCTAATTTTTTGGGAGTAAAAATATAAAATTACTAGTTCGTTTCTCTATGCGCTATAACGAATTTGCATGTGCCTGACATATACTACGCTACTAACTTGGGGTGGCCTCTGCCCCACATTCTAGACCGAGAGGCTGGTGGCAGCTAGCGAGTGTGTGTGTGTGCTGGGCTTTCGGGTAGCGCTGGCAGTGACGGAGTGGGTTTTATAAGAGTATTGCCTGGCTGCGGCTAGGAGTAGTTATAATTCCCTCACTGTAGCGTGCCCAATAGCCAGTACATGTCCAAGCGGCCCATCGGCAACTAATTATCCTAGGTGCAGTTCCCTGACTGACCTGAGGGTAAGGGGGGCGCCGGAGAGCTTCAAATTCCTAAGCGTAACTGGGTAGTGGGTTAAGTATAAATCCCTGCAGTCAACATATTGGTGGCAGCGGTGGGATCCGAAGCTGTGATCCCTCGGGCCTCAGTCTGTGTGCCGTTCGTGACATATTGGTCTTTCTCATGTTAACCCCTTTTATTTTGTAACCGTATTGTACATATTCTTTTAATTGTCTCATTTTTGTACACCTTCGGCCTGGGACAGCTCATAGAATCCCACGGCTTGCAGAATCACTTCTATGCCGATGACACGCAGATCTACCTATCTGGACCTGACCTCACCTCCCTACTGACCAAAATCCCACAGTGTCTGTCTGCTATCTCAGTCTTTTCTGCTCGCTTTCTCAAACTGAACATAGACAAAACAGAATTCATCATCTTTCCCCCACCTCATTCTACCACTCCACCTGACCTATCCATCAATGTCAATGGCTGCTCGCTTTCCCCAGTCCCGCATGCTCGGTGCCTTGGGGTGATCCTCGACTCTGCCCTCTCTTTCAAAACACGTACCCAAGCCCTCGCCACCTCCTGCCGCCTCAAACTCAAAAATATTTCCCGGATCCGCGCATTCCTCAACCATGAAACCACAAAAACACTAGTGCACGCCCTTATCATCTCCCGCCTTGACTACTGCAACCTCCTACTCTCTGGCCTCCCCTCTAGAACTCTGGCACCACTCCAGTCCATCCTACACTCTGCTGCCTGACTAATCCACCTGTCTCCCCGCTATTTCCCTGCCTCCCCCTATGCCAGGCCCTTCACTGGCTTCCTATTGCCCAGAGGCTCCAGTTCAAAACCCTAACCATGACATACAAAGACATCCACAACCTTTCTCCTCCATACATCTGTGACATGGTCTCCCGGTACCTACCCACACGCAACTGTTGTGAATATGCTGGAGGCGGCTTCTGAGCTGGGGCTCCCTCCGGTGGTTGCTGAGGGTAATGAACTGATTAATGAATGGCCTTCAGCTGGCTCTGAGTGGTAGGATATAAGTGGCCTGAGTTCCCAGCAGCCTTGCCGGTTATCAATTGTTCCTTCTTGTCTTGCTTGAAGCACTGCTAGTTTCCTGCTCTCCTTCAGATAAGTGTTTGCTGGTTTTTTTTTCTCTGTTTGATTTTCTCTGCTGGTTTGCTGCCTGCAGTGGACTGCAGCCTTTCCCCTTTTGGGGGTCTGGCGCTGCAATTGTGCTCCGTTAGTGTCTGCACTTTTGCTTTGCTCTTTTGTTACTTTTAATTTGCTGAATAGCGTTTTGTTACACCAGAGATCTGATTTAGGTGGACGAGATCGTGTGATCTCAGGTTTTTTGGCAATCAGAAGTGTTGGTATTTTTGTTAGGGTTTTGTTGAATTGCAGTCAGAATTCTTTCCTTACTCTTCTGTCTAGACAGATTGGGCCCCAGCGTTTGCTCATTCTATTTTCTGTCTGTGTCCGTGCTTTCTTCTTGTCTAACCGCCATTACATGTTTGGGGGCTTCCTATTTTCTTTGGGGATCTGCTCCGGGGCAGATAGTTTTCATCTTTCTGCCTTTAGGTGTAGTTATCTCTCAGGCTGTGACGAGGCATCTAGGATCAACGTAGGAACGCTCCACGGCTACCTCTAGTTGTGTGGTTAGTTCAGGTTACTGCAATCCAATAGGTTCCAGCCTCTCTGGTGTATTACCGCTTTTGCTATTTTTTGCCATTTCTCCTCAGTTACCGAAATATAACAGGTTGCAGCTTCATCTGCCTTAATAGTAGACCTTCCATGACTTCTCCTGAGAGAGAGACAACCTCTCCACCACCTGGTCCCAAATCTGCTGCATACGCTGCACAATAGTCAACCCCTGGACAGACAGAAGCCTCCGCCTGTCCTGAAGAAAATCGAGAGTGAAACCCGGAATTGCAGAAAAATGGAGACATCAAGGTGGAAGAGCTAGCTCTATTATTAAGAGCAAACTCAGACAAAGGCAAAAAAGAGACCCAGTCATCTTGATAGCAGACACAAAACATCTCAAATAAGTCTCCAAGGTCTGGTTTGTTCTCTCGGTTTGTCCATTGGTCTGAGGGTGAAATGCAGAGGAAAAAGACAACTAAAATCCATGTTTAGAACAAAATGTCCTCCAAAATCTGGAAACAAACTGGACTCCTCTGTCAGACACAATGTTCTCCGGAATGCCATGCAACCGAACCACATGCTGAAAGAACAAAGGCACCAACTCGGAGGAGGAAGGCAACATAGGCAATGGCACAAGATGTATCATCTTGGAAAACCTATCACAGATTACCCAGATAACGGTCGGTCATTCTCTGAGAGACAGGAAGGTCAGAAATAAAATCCATAGAAATATGGATCCATGGCCTCTTGGGTACAGGTAATGGCATTAACAAACCACTAGAATGAGAGCAAGGCTTGGAACGAGAGCAAGTCCCACAGGACTGCACAAAGTCCCTGACATCACAAGACAAGGTAGACCACCAAAAGGAGCGACTCACCAAGTCACTGGTACCAAAAATCCCGGGATGACCAGCCAACGCGAAACAATGAATCTCAGACATCACACTCTTTTTCCACTGGTCTGGAACAAACAACTTCCCAACAGGGCAGCGCTCAGGTTTATCCTCCTGACACCCTTCCAGAGCCAGTCTCAAATTGGGCGATATGGCGGAAAGAACCACACCCTCTTTCAAAATAACAGCAGGATCAGATAACTCAGGAGAATCTGCAAAGAAACTCCTCGAGAGGGCATCTGTTATGAATGTGCTAGAGATGGTTTCTGAGCAGAGGCTCCCTCTGGTGGTTACAGACAGTACTGAACCTTTCAGAGAGGAGTGGCAATCTGGAATCACGGACTGGTCTGATATAAGGGAGGTTCCCTCCCATGATGGTTTCCGGTGATCAATTGTTCTTGTCTCAATTGTGGTTCCTGGTTCATTTGGAAGTTTGCTGGAGTCTTGCCTGCATCTCCTGCTTTCAGATAAGATATTTTTTGCTTTTCTTTTTGTGCTTGCTTTTTGCATTGTTTTCTGCACTTTTGTGGAGGTCAGCCAGGTCCCCTCCTGGGGCCTGAGCTCCTCACAGTTTATCTGCAGCCTCTGTTATTTGCTCATTTGCTTTTTCCTATTTTTTCAGCGGCTGCGGCTTGGTTTTTGTTCACACTGAGATCTGATTTAGTGGGTGGCGAGATCGTGTGATCTCAGTATTTTTGTAATCAGAATTGTTAGATTTTTGTAGGGTTTTCTGTGTTGCAGAAAGTAATCTCTCCTGTCCTATCCTATTTAGTCAGCTTGTGGCCCCACCGTTTGCTCAGTCTATTTTCTGCCTATGTTTGTATTTTCATCTTGTCTAACCGCCATTATATGTTTGGGGGCTTCCTATTTTCTTTGGGGATCTGCTCCGGGGCAGATAGCTTTCATCTTTCTGCCTTTAGGTGTAGTTATCTCTCAGGCTGTGACGAGGCGTCTAGGATCAACGTAGGAACGCTCCACGGCTACCTCTATTTGTGTCGTTAGTTTAGGAATCTGCAACCCATCAGTTACCAACATCTCAGGTGTTCTGCTGCCCTGCTGTTGTTCCTGTCCTCCTCAGCTACCGAAACATAACAGGCATCTACCTTGACATTCTTAGTGCCAGGAAGAAAAGAAACCACAAAATTAAAACGTGTCAAAAACAAGGCCCACCTGGCCTGTGTAGGATTAAGTCACTTGGCTGATTTGAGATAAACCAGGTTCTTATTGTCCGTGAGGACCACCACCTGATGTTTGGCTCCTTCCAGCCAATGTCTCCACTCTTCAAAGGCCACTTCATGGCCAATAACTCCCGATTACCCACGTCATAATTACGTTCAGTTGGAGAAAATTTTTGAGAGAAAAAGGCACTAGGGTTACTTTTAGAGGTCTCTGGATCCCTTTGGGACAAAACCTGCCCCAATCTCAGAGGCATCAACCTCCACCTGAAATGGCAGAGAAACATCAGGCTGCCGTAGAACAGGAGCAGAAATGAATTTCTGCTTAAATTCCTGAATTGCAGAAACTGCCTCAGGAGGCCAATTCACCACATCGGAACCCTTTTTGGTCAGATCAGTCAATGGTTTAACAATACCAGAGAAATTACCAATAAATTTACGATAAAAATTGGCAAAACCCAAAAATCTCTGAAGAGCCTTCAATGAAGTAGGTTGGACCCAATCACAGATGGCCTGAACCTTGACCGGGTCCATTTCAATAACAGACGGAGACAAAATGAATCCCAGAAATGAGATCTTCTGTACGCCAAAAAGACACTTTGATCCCTCCACATACAGTGCATTCTCTCTCAAAATCAAAATCTGGAACACAGTCCGAACATGTTTCACATGAGGGTCCCAGTCATTGGAAAAAATCAAGATATCATCCAAATAAACAATCAGAAATTTATCCACAAAATCCCTGAAAATATAATTCATGAAGGATTGGAAGAAGGAAGGGGCATTAGTAAGCCCAAAAGGCATCACTAGGTACTCAAAATGCCCCTCTGGGGTATTAAACGCCGTCTTCCATTCATCCCCGTGCTTAATGTGAATAAGGTTATACGCCCCCCTGAGGTCAAGCTTGGTAAACCAACTGGCACTTTTTACTCTGGAAAATAGGTCAGAAATCAAAGGTAACGGATATTGCTATTTAACAGTGATCTTATTCAGGAGGCGATAATCAATACACGGCCTCAATGAACCATCCTTTTTGGCCACAAAGAAAAAACTGGCGCCCAAGAGTGAAGAGGATGGTCTGATATGTGTCATGTGTGCATCGCCACGAAGATCGTCGCGGTTGCACATTCTGACTTCTCACAGCTGAGTTGCTGTTTCTTTGTGTTTGGCAGTTAGGGAGTTATTTCTGTCTGTGCTCAGTTCTGGGACTGGGTGCAGTTTCTTCCGGCTGCAATTAATTATTTGTTGATTGGTTTCCTTTAAATCTCTGGTTGTCTGTGTTGGGAGTTGCCAGTGAAATTCTTCATGCAGACCACAGATAGGATTGTATCTGTATAGACTTAAGTTAAAGAGCTCCTTAGTTGTTTTAAGCTCACCTTGCTTAGAGTTTAATATCCCAGATCATTTAGTTCCTTCTGTGTTTGAGTATGTATTTCGTCCACTAGTTCTTCTCAGTTCCTTGTACCAGTGGAGGTGGTGGTTGGTACGAGAGTGGAGAGATTTTCTGTTCTTCTTGATAGTGGGTCCGGGGCTAATCTGGTTGACGCTCAGTTTGCTCAGGCTCAAGGTATGCATCTGAGTGTATTGGTCAAACCGATCCCTATATTCTCCATTGACGCCAGGCCTCTCGGCCAAGGTAGCTTTGTTCATGAGGTTCATAACATTGACCTTCGGGTAGGGGCAATACATAGGGAACTATTATCTTGTTATGTGTTGGAGGGTCTACCTACTCCTATTGTGTTGGGACTTCCTTGGTTGGTTAAACATAACCCTGTGATTAATTGGCAGTCCAGAGATATAAGCCAATGGGAGTTGCAAATACTGATGAACACAGTCATCAGTGCGGTCGTGCCTAGTACTTTGCCTCTTTTTTTGGAGGACTTTGGGGATGTGTTCTCTGAGGAGGGGTGTCAGGAGTTGCCTCCTCATCGCGTGTATGACTGCTCTATTAATTTACTTCCTGATGCTAAGTTACCTAAAGCTAGGTTATATAACCTTTCTGGTCCTGAGAGGCAGGCTATGAAAGATTATATTTCGGAAAGTCTGGCCAAAGGGCATATTAGACCTTCATCTTCCCCAGTGGCCGCGGGGTTCTTCTTTGTGAAGAAAAAAGATAGAGGCCTACGCCCTTGCTTGGATTTCCGCGAACTTAATCGGATTACTGTTCGAGATCCGTATCCACTCCCTCTGATTCCTGATCTCTTCAATCAAATTGTTGGCGCCAAATGGTTCTCTAAATTGGATCTCAGGGGGGCGTATAATCTGATTAGGATAAAAGAGGGGGATGAGTGGAAAACGGCGTTTAACACGCCGGAGGGACATTATGAGAACCTTGTCATGCCTTTTGGTCTGACTACTGCACCAGCAGTATTCCAACATTTTGTTAATGACATTTTTCGTCATCTGGTGGGGCTGTTTGTGGTCATATATTTGGATGACATTTTAATTTACTCACCAGATCTTGTGTCTCACCAGGAGCATGTGAGACAGGTGTTGCTGATCTTGCGAGACAATAAACTATACGCCAAACTGGAAAAGTGTGTATTCGCCGTACAGGAACTTCAGTTTTTGGGTTTCTTGGTGTCAGCCTCCGGTTTCCGTATGGACCCTGAAAAGGTGAGAGCAGTGCTTGAATGGGATCAGCCAGAGGATCTTAAGGCTCTGCAGCGTTTTCTGGGGTTTGCTAACTACTACCGGAAATTTATTTGTAATTTCTCATCTGTTGTCAAACCTCTCACTGACATGACAAGAAAAGGGACGGATTTTTCTAAATGGTCGGACAAAGCTTGCCAAGCTTTTTCCTCTTTGAAAAAATGTTTTGCTTCGGCACCCGTTCTCATCCAACCAGATGCATCACAGCCGTTCGTTGTGGAGGTGGACGCGTCTGACGTAGGGGTGGGTGCAATATTGTCCCAGGGTCCGTCCCCTGGTAAATGGCATCCGTGCGCTTTCTTTTCTAAAAAATTGTGTCCGCCGAAAGGAATTATGATATCGGCAATAAGGAACTTTTGGCCATTAAGTTGGCTTTTGAAGAATGGTGTCACTTTTTGGAGGGGGCAGTCCACCCGGTCACCGTCATTACTGATCACAAGAACCTGCTGTATTTGGAATCTGCTAAGCGTCTGAATTCCAGACAAGCTCGATGGTCGTTGTTTTTTACCAGGTTTAATTTTGTTGTCACTTATCGCCCTGGATCTAAGAATGTTAAGGCGGATGCCTTGTCTCGCAGTTTCCCAGGGGCCGGGAAAATGGATGACCCGATTCCTATCCTTCAGGAGGGGGTGGTAGTGTCGGCTGTATGTTCTGAGCTTGAGGAGGAGGTGTTAGAGGCTCAGGGGGACGCCCCTGCAGGACCTCCAGGGAGACTGTTTGTCCCAAATCAGTTGAGACAAAAGGTTATTGAGGCACATCATAATTCTGCTTTAGCAGGACATCCAGGGAGTAAGGCTACTTTAGATCTCCTTTCTCGCCGGTTTTGGTGGCCTAACGTTAATAAAGATTTTTTAACTTTTGTCGCGTCCTGTGGGGTTTGTGCTCGCTCTAAGACCCCTCATACCCGTCCGTCTGGGACCCTCTTACCCTTGAAACTTCCGGAGCGTCCATGGACTCATTTGTCTATGGACTTCATCACGGACCTTCCTCAGTCGTCAGGGAAGACTGTCATACTGGTGGTTGTTGACAGGTTCAGTAAGATGGCACATTTCATTGCTCTTCCTGCCCTCCCTAATGCTAAAACTCTGGCGCAGGTGTTCATTGGGGAGATTGTGAGACTTCATGGGTTGCCTTCTGATGTGGTGTCAGATAGGGGGTCTCAGTTTGTGTCCAAGTTTTGGAGGGCATTTTGTTTACGTCGGGGGATGCAATTGTCATTTTCCTCGGCTTTTCATCCGCAGACCAATGGTCAGACAGAGCGTCTGAATCAAAGCCTAGAGACTTATCTTCGGTGTTTTGTCTCAGAGAACCAGGAGGACTGGTCTTCTTTCTTGCCTCTGGCAGAGTTCGCTCTTAACAACAGGCGGAGCGAGTCCACTGGTAAGTCCCCGTTTTTTGGGGCATATGGTTTTCATCCCCAGTTTTGTACATTCAATGGGGGGGGCCCTTCTGGGGTTCCTGAGGAGGAGCGTTTCTCGTCGTCACTTGCTTCAGTGTGGAGAGGTGTATTGAATAATCTGAGTGCTATGGGGAACCGTTATAAACGTATGGCTGATAGGAGGAGAGTTTCTGGTCCAGATCTTAATGTGAACGATCTGGTATGGTTGTCTACCAGGAATATAAAACTTAAAGTTCCCTCCTGGAAGCTGGGCCCCAGATTCATCGGGCCGTACAGGATCAGTTCCATAATTAATCCTGTGGCATTTCGTCTGGACCTCCCTCCTACGTTTAAAATTCATAATGTGTTCCACAAGTCATTACTTAAGAGGTACGTGGCACCAGTCATACCATCACCTCTACCTCCTCCTCCAGTGGTGGTCAATGGTAACTTGGAGTTTCAAGTGTCAAAGATCATTGACTCACGTCTGAATCGCCGGTCCCTTCAGTACTTGGTGCATTGGAAGGGGTATGGTCCAGAGGAGAGGACGTGGGTTCCTGCGTCTGACATTAACGCAGATCGTTTGGTGCGGACCTTCCACAGAACTCACCGGGCAAACCTGGCCCTGAGGGTCCGGAGGCCCCTCGTAGAAGGGGGGGTACTGTCATGTGTGCATCGCCACGAAGATCGTCGCGGTTGCACATTCTGACTTCTCACAGCTGAGTTGCTGTTTCTTTGTGTTTGGCAGTTAGGGAGTTAATTCTGTCTGTGCTCAGTTCTGGGACTGGGTGCAGTTTCTTCCGGCTGCAATTAATTATTTGTTGATTGGTTTCCTTTAAATCTCTGGTTGTCTGTGTTGGGAGTTGCCAGTGAAATTCTTCATGCAGACCACAGATAGGATTGTATCTGTATAGACTTAAGTTAAAGAGCTCCTTAGTTGTTTTAAGCTAACCTTGCTTAGAGTTTAATATCCCAGATCATTTATGTTCCTTCTGTGTTTGAGTGTGTATGCAAGTCTGTGTTTTCTCCAGTCTGTCTTATATGTCTAATCTGTGTATTTAGCAGAGATCAGCCCATATCCCTTTGGTGGTAATCAGAATCCTTCTTAGGACTGATTACAGGGTTCAGGGACTGATAGGAGACAGGGTTAGGCTGGAGACTTGGACCTCTGAACCATTATCAGTACCTCCAAGGTGAGGGATTAGTTAGGACCCCAGTTTAGGGTCAGGTTAGACCCCCGGTCCTCCTCTTTCCTGTGACAGTGTATCAAGTCCTCAAGATTAACCCTGAGTTCAACGGATATCGTGTCAGGTAAATCTATTCTATATTTACATGCTGATGTTGCTAATCTATATGTTGTATAGAGTGTTGTTCTTTTAAGAATAGTTTACTGACATCGTACACATATCATAAGACCGCGTGACAATATGACCCTTCTCCAATGACTCCTTGATATAAGATCACATAGCATCGTGTTCAGGTACAGATAAATTAAAAAGGCGACCTTTAGGAAATTTACCACCAGGCACTAATTCAATAGCGCAATCGTAGCTCCTGTGAGGGGGCAAGGATGCAGATTTACTTTCACTAAACACATCAGAAAAATCAGTCAAAAAGTCAGGGACATCCTGAGACTGGGGAGAGGCTGAAAAAACAGGAGCGTCAGTATTAACACATTGGCAGCCCCAACTGGTCACAGACACAGATTTCCAATCCAAAACAGGATTATGAGACTGTAACCAAGGGAAACCTAGTACAATAATGTCATGCAGATTATGCAGCACCTGAAATTTGCAACTCTCCTGATGATCTGGTTCAACCCTCATTATCACCTGAGTAGAAAACTGGGGTTTATTCTCCGCCAAAGTAGGTAGAATCAATGCCCAGTAGGGGAATAGACTTCCACAGGGGTATCATGGGAAACCCACAACGTTTGGCAAAGTCAAAATCCATCAGGTTAATAGCTGCTCCTGAATCAACAAAAGCCTGAGCAGAAAATGTGGACAGGGAGCAAATCAGGGTAACAGTCAACAGAAATTTAGTCTGAACACTACCCAAGACAACTGAGCGTGCAAAACGTCTTCCCAGCTTAGGGCAGACAGAGATAGCATGGGAAGCGTCACCACAGTAGAAACATAACCCATTGCGCTTACGAAACTCATGACGCTGAGTCCCAGAAGTCACTCCATCACACTGCATGGGCTCAGAAGCTGACTCACAAGGCAACACTATCTCACGCATACCTCTGCGCTCACACAAACGTCTGTCAATTTGAATAGCCAAAGACATAGAATCATTGAGACCAGAGGGAACAGGGAATCCCACCATAACGTCCTTTACTTCAAGACCCTGATTTAATGCCAACAAGGTCTTTTCAGCTTGATCAGTGACATTAGGTTCATCGTACAATAACCCCAGAGCCTGAAAAAAATACATAAATATCATTCAAAACAGGATCCCCAGGTGTCAGGGAAAAAGCCCAATCCTGAGGGTCGCCGCGCAGCAGGGAGATGACAATTTGAACCTGCTGTGCCGCGTTCCCTGAGGACTTAGGCCTTAAGGCAAAAAACAACTTACAGTTATTTTTGAAATTCAGAAATCTAGATCGATCCCCCAAAAACAAATCTGGCATGGGGATCCTAGGTTCCACAACCGGCAACCCAGTAAGATAGGTATCAATACTCCGAACCTCAGTGGCAAGCTGATCCACACGGCCAGACAACTGTGCAAACTCCATTGAGAGAAAAAAAAAAAAAATAATTCCTCCTCAGCACCCAGAGAAAAAGAGGGAAAAAATGCAACAAACATAAAAAAAAAATTCTGACAACTCCCTTTTTTCTGTTTCCTATTTTACTATTTTTCCCTTCTGTTGAGTACCATATAATTTTCAGTTTGGCCGGTTATACTGTTATGTTTCGGTAACTGAGGAGAAATGGCAAAAAATAGCAAAAGCGGTAATACACCAGAGAGGCTGGAACCTATTGGATTGCAGTAACCTGAACTAACCACACAACTAGAGGTAGCCGTGGAGCGTTCCTACGTTGATCCTAGACTCCTCGTCACAGCCTGAGAGATAACTACACTTAAAGGCAGAAAGATGAAAGCTATCTGCCCCGGAGCAGATCCCCAAAGAAAATAGGAAGCCCCCAAACATGTAATGGCGGTTAGATAAGAAGAAAGCACGGACACAGACAGAAAATAGAATGAGCAAACGCTGGGGCCCAATCTGTCTAGACAGAAAAGTATAGGAAAGAATTCTGACTGCAATCCAACAAAAACCCTAACAAAAATACCAACACTTCTGATTGCCAAAAACCTGAGATCACACGACCTTTTCCACCTAAATCAGATCTCTGGTGTAACAAAACGCTATTCAGCAAATTAAAAGTAACAAAAGAGCAAAGCAAAAGTGCAGACACAAACGGAGCACAATTGCAGCGCCAGACCCCCAAAAGGGGACAGGCTGCAGTCCACTGCAGGCAGCAAACAGCAGAGAAAATCAACAGAGAAAAAAAAACAGCAAACACTTATCTGAAGGAGAGCAGGAAACTAGCAGTGGTACAAGCAAGACCAGAAGAACAATTGATAACCGGCAAGGCTGCTGGGAAATCAGGCAACTTATATCCTACCATTCAGCGCCAGCTGAAGGCCATTCATTAATCAGTTCATTACCCTCAGCAACCACCGGAGGGAGCCCCAGCTCAGAAGCCGCCTCCAGCATATTCACAACAGCAGCCCATAATGAGGTCCTTGTTATGGGCGACTTTAACTACCCGGATATTAACTGGGAAACAGAAACCTGTGAAACCCATAATGGAAACAGGTTTCTGCTAATAACCAAGAAAAATTATCTTTCACAATTGGTACATAATTGTTATGTTTCGGTAGCTGAGGAGTGCAGGTAAAAAAGGCAATACACCAGAGCAGTTGGAATCTATGAGATTGCAGTACCCTGACTAACCACCAGCCGTGGAGCGTTCCTATGTTGGTCCTAGACGCCTCGTCACAGCCTGAGAAACTAACTACACCTAAAGATAGAAATAGGAAAGCTATCTGCCCCGGAGCAGAACCCCAAAGATAATAGAAAGCCCCCAAACAAGTAATGGCGGTTAGACAAGAAGAAATACTGACACAGAAAGAAAATAGTAAGAGCAAACGCTGGGGCCCAAACTAACTAAATAGAAAAGGATAGGAAGGGTACTTACTGCAATCCCAGAAAACCCTGAAAAGCACCAACTCTACTAATTTCAAAATCACCTGAGATCACACGACCTCTACCACCTAAATTAGTTCTCTGGTGTAACAAAATCAAAACAGCAGCCACTGAAAAAACTGGAAAAAGCAAAAGTACAAACATCAGTGGCTGAACAAAACTGAGAGGGCAAAAGCCCCGGAGGGGACCCAGAAGGCCCCCACAGAAGTGCAGGACAAAATGCAAAAATATAGCACAAAAACAAAAAGAAGAAAATGTCTTATCTGTTAGCAGGAGATGCAGACACGACACAGCAGGCTACAAGGGAAACAGGAAAGAAGGATTCAGACCAGAACAATTGATCACCGGCAACCCTGATGGGAAGGTGACTCCCTTATATAAGACCAGTCAGTAACACCTGATTCCCAGTCCTCACAATCTTCACTGAACAGACCAGTACCGCTTGTAACCACCAGAGGGAGTCTCTGCTCAGAACTCATCTCAAACCCATTCACAACAGTACCCCCCCTTGAGGAGGGGTCACCGAACCCTCATTTGAGCAACCAGGTCGGTCAGGATGAGTTCTATGATACGCACGGATGAGTCTCCTAGCATGGATGTCCGAAGCAAACACCCAAGAATTGTCTTCCTGACCATAACCTCTCCACTTAACCAAATACTGGAGTTTCCGTCTAGAAAAACGAGAATCTAATATTTTCTCAACCACATACTCCAGATTGCCCTCAACCAAAACAGGGTCAGGAGGCACAGCAGCAGGAACCACTGGCTCAACAAACCTCTTCAACAAGGACTTGTGGAACACGTTATGGATCTTAAATGTCCCTGGAAGAAGCAAACGAAAAGAAACAGGATTAAGAATCTCAATGATCTTATAAGGTCCAATGAACCTAGGCTTAAATTTAGGAGATGCTACTCTCATAGGAATATTCTTTGAGGACAACCAGACCAAGTCCCCCACTTTAAACCGAGGACCATCAGTCCTATGCCGGTTAGCAAACCGCTGGGCCTTCTCCTGAGAGAGGGACAACCTCTCCACTACCTGGTCCCAAATCTGTTGCATACGCTCCACAACAGAGTCAACACCTGGACAGACAGAAGCCTCCGTCTGTCCTGAAGAAAATCGAGGGTGAAACCCAGAATTACAGAAAAACGGAGACATCAAAGTGGCAGAGCTAGCCCTATTATTAAGAGCAAACACAGCCAAAGGCAAAAAAGAGACCCAGTCATCCTGATCAGCAGACACAAAGCATCTAAGATAAGTCTCCAATGTCTGGTTTGTTCTCTCAGTTTGACCATTGGTCTGAGGATGAAATGCCGAGGAGAAAGACAATTGAACACCCAGTTTAGAACAAAAAGTCCTCCAAAATCTGGAAACAAACTGGACTCCTCTGTCAGACACAATGTTCTCAGGAATGCCGTGTAAACGAACCACGTGCTGAAGGAACAACGGCACCAATTCAGAGGAGGAAGGCAACTTAGGTAATGACACAAGATGTATCATTTTGGAAAACCTATCACAAATTACCCAGATGGTGGTCATTCTCTGAGAAACAGGAAGGTCGGAAATGAAATCCATAGAGATATGGGTCCATGGTCTCTTGGGCACAGGCAATGGCATCAACAAACCACTAGAGCGAGAGCAAGGCTTGGAGCGAGAGCAAGTCCCGCAGGACTGCACAAATTCCCTGACATCACGAGACAAGGTAGGCCACCAAAAGGACCGACTAACCAAGTCTCTGGTACCAAAATTCCGGGATGCCCAGCCAATGCGGAACAATGAATCTCAGACATCACACTCTTTTTCCACTGGTCCGGGACAAACAATTTTCCAACAGGGCAGCACTCGGGCCTATCCTCCTGACACCCCTCCAGAGCAAGTCTCAAATTGGGCGAGATGGCGGAAAGAACTACACCCTCTTTCAAAATAACAGAAGGATCAGATAACTCAGGAGAGTCCGCAAGGAAACTCCTCGAGAGGGCATCCGCCTTAACATTCTTAGTGCCAGGAAGAAAGGAAACCACAAAATTAAAACGTGCGAAAAACAAGGCCCACCTGGCCTGTCTAGGATTGAGTCGCTTGGCAGATTCCAGATAGACCAGATTCTTATGGTCCGTAAGGACCACCACCTGATGTTTGGCTCCCTCCAGCCAATGTCTCCACTCTTCAAAAGCCCACTTCATGGCCAATAACTCCCGATTACCCACGTCATAATTACGTTCAGTAGGAGAAAATTTTCGAGAGAAAAAGGCACAAGGGTTACTTTTAGAGGTCTCTGGATCTTTTTGGGACAAAACGGCACCTGCCCCAATTTCAGAGGCATCAACCTCCACCTGAAATGGCAGAGAAACATCAGGCTGCCGTAGAACAGGAGCAGAAGTGAATCTCTGCTTAAGTTCCTGAAACGCAGAGACTGCCTCAGGAGGCCAATTCACCACATCAGAACCCTTTCTGGTCAAATCAGTTAATGGTTTAACAATAACCGAGAAATTACCAATAAATTTACGATAAAAATTGGCAAAACCCAAAAATCTCTGAAGAGCCTTTAATGAAGTAGGTTGGACCCAATCACAGATGGCCTGAACCTTGACCGGGTCCATTTCAATAACAGATGGGGACAAAATGAATCCCAGAAATGAGATCCTCTGTACGCCAAAAAGACACTTTGATCCCTTCACATACAGAGCATTCTCTCTCAAAATCTGGAACACAGTTCGAACATGTTTCACATGAGAGTCCCAGTCATTAGAAAAAATCAAGATATCATCCAAATAAACAATCAGAAATTTGTCCACAAAATCCCTGAAAATGTCATTCATGAAGGACTGGAAGACGGAAGGAGCATTAGTGAGCCCAAAGGGCATCACTAGGTACTCAAAATGCCCTTCAGGGGTATTGAATGCCGTCTTCCATTCATCCCCGTGCTTAATGCGAATAAGGTTATACGCCCCCCTGAGGTCAAGCTTGGAAACCAAGTAGCGTTTTTCACCCTGGAAAACAGGTCAGAAATCAAGGGTAACGGGTATTGATATTTCACAGTAATATTGTTCAAGAGACGATAATCAATACACGGCCTTAATGAACCATCTTTTTTGGCCACAAAGAAAAAACCGGCACCTAAGGGTGAAGAGGATGGTCTGATATGACCCTTCTCCAATGATTCCTTGATATAAGACCGCATAGCGTCATGTTCAGGTACAGACAAGTTAAAAAGGCGACCTTTAGGGAATTTACTACCCGGCACTAATTCAATAGCACAGTCATAGCTCCTATGGGGAGGCAAGGATGCAGATTTACTTTCGCTAAACACATCAGAAAAATCAATCAAAAAGTCAGGAACATCCTGAGCCTGGGGGGAGGCAGAAAAAACAGGAGTGTTGGTATTAACACATTGGCAGCCCCAACTGGTTACAGACACAGATTTCCAATCCAAAACAGGATTATGAGACTGTAACCAAGGGAAACCCAGCACGATAATGTCATGCAGATTATACAGAACCAAAAATTTGCAGCACTCCTGGTGATCAGGTTCAACCCTCATTATCACCTGAGTAGAAAACTGGGGTTTATTCTCAGCCAAAGGGGTAGAATCGATCCCCAGTAGGGGAATAGACTTCTGTAGGGGTATCAAGGGAAACCCACAACGTTTAGCAAAATCATAATCCATCAGGTTAATAGCTGCTCCAGAATCAACGAAAGCCTGAGCAGAAAATGAGGACAGAGAGCATATCAGAGTGACAGTTAATAAAAACTTAGTCTGAACACTACCCAAGACAACTGAGCGTGCAAAACGTCTTCCCCGCTTAGGGCAGACTGAAATAGCATGAGAGGCATCACCACAGTAGAAACATAACCCATTGCGCTTTCGAAACTCATGACGCTGTGCCCCAGACACCACTCTATCACACTGCATGGGTTCAGAAGCTGGTTCACAAGGCAACACCATTCCACGCATACTTCTCCGCTCACGCAAACGTCTGTCAATTTGAATCGCTAATGACATAGAATCATTGAGACCAGAGGGGACAGGGAATCCCACCATAACATCCTTTACATTATCTGACAGACCCTTCCGGAAAAGGGCTGCCAAAGCGTCGTCATTCCATTTGGTCAGGACTGCCCACCTACGGAATCTCTGACAGTATAACTCAGCGTCATAAGGCCCCTGATTTAATGCCAACAAGGCTTTTTCAGCTTGATCAGTGACATTAGGCTCATCGTACAATAACCCCAAAGCCTGAAAAAATGCATCAACATCACTCAAAACAGGATCCCCAGGTGTCAGGGAAAAAGCCCAATCCTGAGGATCGCCGCGCAGGAGAGAGATGATAATTTGAACCTGCTGCGCTGCGTTCCCTGAGGACTTAGATTTTAAGGCAAAAAACAATTTACAATTATTTTTGAAATTCTGAAACTTAGCTCGATCCCCCAAAAACAAATCTGGCATGGGGATCCTAGGTTCCACAACAGGCAACCTAGCAAGATATGCAGCAATACTCTGAACCTCAGTGGCAAGCTGATCCACACGGCCAGACAACCGTGCAAACTCCATTGAGAGAAAAGATCCTCCCCAGCACCCAGAGATACAGAGGGAAAAAAAATGCAACAAACAGAAAAATATCTCTGACAACTCTGACAACCTTTTTTCTTTCACAATATTTTTTCCCTTCTGTGAGTACCATACAATTTTCAATTTTTGAGCCGGTGATACTGTTATGTTTCGGTAGCTGAGGAGTGCAGGTAAAAACAGGCAATACACCAGAGCAGTTGGAATCTATGAGATTGCAGTACCCTGACTAACCACCACAACTAGAGGCAGCCGTGGAGCGTTCCTACGTTGGTCCTAGACGCCTCGTCACAGCCTGAGAAACTAACTACACCTAAAGATAGAAATAGGAAAGCTATCTGCCCCGGAGCAGAACCCCAAAGATAATAGAAAGCCCCCAAACAAGTAATGGCGGTTAGACAAGAAGAAATACTGACACAGAAAGAAAATAGTAAGAGCAAACGCTGGGGCCCAAACTAACTAAATAGAAAAGGATAGGAAGGGTACTTTGTTGTGAATGGGTTTGAGATGAGTTCTGAGCAGAGGCTCCCTCTGGTGGTTACAAGCGGTACTAGTGAGGATTGTGAGGACTGGGAATCAGGTGTTACTGATTGGTCTTTTATAAGGGAGTCATTTTCCCATCAGGGTTGCCGGTGATCAATTGTTCTGGTCTGAATCCTTCTTTCCAGTTTCCCTTGTAGTCTGCTGTGTCGTGTCTGCATCTCCTGCTATCAGATAAGACAATTTCTTATTTTGTGTTTTTGCTATATTTTTGCATTTTGTCCTGCACTTCTGTGGGGGCCTTCAGGGTCCCCTCCGGGGGCTTTTGCCCTCTCAGTTTAGTCCAGCCACTGTGTTTTGTACTTTTGCTTTTTCCAGTTTTTTTTCAGTGGCTGCTGTTTTGTTTTTGTTACACCAGAGAACTAATTTAGGTGGTAGAGGTCGTGTGATCTCAGGTGATTTTGAAATTAGTAGAGTTGGTGTTTTTTCAGGGTTTTCTGAGATTGCAGTAAGTACCCTTCCTATCCTTTTCTATTTAGATAGTTTGGGCCCCAGCGTTTGCTCATACTATTTTCTTTCTGTGTCAGTATTTCCTCTTGTCTAACCGCCATTACATGTTTGGGGGCTTTCTATTATCTTTGGGGTTCTGCTCCGGGGCAGATAGCTTTCCTATTTCTATCTTTAGGTGTAGTTAGTTTCTCAGGCTGTGACGAGGCGTCTAGGACCAACGTAGGAACGCTCCACGGCTGCCTCTAGTTGCGGTGGTTAGTCAGGGTACTGCAATCTCATAGATTCCAACTGCTCTGGTGTATTTCCTTTTTTACCTGCACTCCTCAGCTACCGTAACATAACAGTATCACCGGCCATAAAAATTGTATGGTACTCACAGAAGGGAAAAAATATTTTGAAGGAAGAAAAGTTGTCAGAGATATTTTTCTGTTTGTTGCATTTTTTTTTTTTTTTTCCCTCTGTATATCTGGGTGCTGGGGAGGATCTTTTCTCCCAATGGAGTTTGCACAGTTGTCTGGCCGTGTGGATCAGCTTGCCACTGAGGTTCGGAGTATTGCTATCTATCTTGCTAGGTTGCCTGTTGTGGAACCTAGGATTCCCATGCCAGATTTGTTTTTAGGGGATCGAGCTAAGTTTCAGAATTTCAAAAATAATTGTAAATTGTTTCTTGCCTTAAAATCTAAGTCCTCAGGAAACGCAGCGCAGCAGGTTCAAATTATCATCTCTCTCCTGCGCGGCGATCCTCAGGATTGGGCTTTTTCCCTGATACCTGGGGATCCTGTTTTGAGTGATGTTGATGCATTTTTTCAGGCTTTGGGGTTATTGTACGATGAGCCTAATGTCACTGATCAAGCTGAAAAAGCCTTGTTGGCATTAAATCAGGGGCTTGATGACGCTGAGTTATACTGTCAGAGATTCCGTAGGTGGGCAGTCCTGACCAAATGGAATGACGACGCTTTGGCGGCCCTTTTCCGGAAGGGTCTGTCGGATAATGTAAAGGATGTTATGGTGGGATTCCCTGTCCCCTCTGGTCTCAATGATTCTATGTCATTAGCGATTCAAATTGACAGACGTTTGCGTGAGCGGAGAAGTATGCGTGGAGTGGTGTTGCCTTGTGAGCCAGCTGCTGAGCCCATGCAGTGTGATGGAGTGGTGTCTGGGGCACAGCGTCATGAGTTTCGAAAGCGCAATGGGTTATGTTTCTACTGTGGTGATGCCTCTCATGCTATTTCAGTCTGCCCTAAGCGGGGAAGACGTTTTGCACGCTCAGTTGTCTTGGGTAGTGTTCAGACTAAGTTTTTATTAACTGTCACTCTGATATGCTCTCTGTCCTCATTTTCTGCTCAGGCTTTCGTTGATTCTGGAGCAGCTATTAACCTGATGGATTATGATTTTGCTAAACGTTGTGGGTTTCCCTTGATACCCCTACAGAAGTCTATTCCTTTACTGGGGATCGATTCTACCCCTTTGGCTGAGAATAAACCCCAGTTTTCTACTCAGGTGATAATGAGGGTTGAACCTGATCACCAGGAGTGCTGCAAATTTTTGGTTCTATATAATCTGCATGACATTATCGTGCTGGGTTTCCCTTGGTTACAGTCTCATAATCCTGTTTTGGATTGGAAATCTGTGTCTGTAACCAGTTGGGGCTGCCAATGTGTTAATACCAACACTCCTGTTTTTTCTGCCTCCCCCCAGGCTGAGGATGTTCCTGACTTTTTGTTTGATTTTTCTGATGTGTTTAGCGAAAGTAAATCTGCATCCTTGCCTCCCCATAGGAGCTATGACTGCGCTATTGAATTAGTGCCAGGTAGTAAATTCCCTAAAGGTCGCCTTTTTAACTTGTCTGTACCTGAACATGACGCTATGCGGTCTTATATCAAGGAATCATTGGAGAAGGGTCATATCAGACCATCCTCTTCACCCTTAGGTGCCGGTTTTTTCTTTGTGGCCAAAAAAGATGGTTCATTAAGGCCGTGTATTGATTATCGTCTCTTGAACAATATTACTGTGAAATATCAATACCCGTTACCCTTGATTTCTGACCTGTTTTCCAGGGTGAAAAACGCTACTTGGTTTACCAAGCTTGACCTCAGGGGGGCGTATAACCTTATTCGCATTAAGCACGGGGATGAATGGAAGACGGCATTTAACACCCCTGAAGGGCATTTTGAGTACCTTGTGATGCCCTTTGGGCTCACTAATGCTCCTTCCGTCTTCCAGTCCTTCATGAATGACATTTTCAGGGATTTTGTGGACAAGTTTCTGATTGTTTATTTGGATGATATCTTGATTTTTTCTAATGACTGGGACTCTCATGTGAAACATGTTCGAACTGTATTCCAGATTTTGAGAGAGAATGCTCTGTATGTGAAGGGATCAAAGTGTCTTTTTGGCGTACAGAAGATCTCATTTCTGGGATTCATTTTGTCCCCATCTGTTATTGAAATGGACCCGGTCAAGGTTCAGGCCATCTGTGATTGGGTCCAACCTACTTCATTAAAGGCTCTTCAGAGATTTTTGGGTTTTGCCAATTTTTATCGTAAATTTATTGGTAATTTCTCGGTTATTGTTAAACCATTAACTGATTTGACCAGAAAGGGTTCTGATGTGGTGAATTGGCCTCCTGAGGCAGTCTCTGCGTTTCAGGAACTTAAGCAGAGATTCACTTCTGCTCCTGTTCTACGGCAGCCTGATGTTTCTCTGCCATTTCAGGTGGAGGTTGATGCCTCTGAAATTGGGGCAGGTGCCGTTTTGTCCCAAAAAGATCCAGAGACCTCTAAAAGTAACCCTTGTGCCTTTTTCTCTCGAAAATTTTCTCCTACTGAACGTAATTATGACGTGGGTAATCGGGAGTTATTGGCCATGAAGTGGGCTTTTGAAGAGTGGAGACATTGGCTGGAGGGAGCCAAACATCAGGTGGTGGTCCTTACGGACCATAAGAATCTGGTCTATCTGGAATCTGCCAAGCGACTCAATCCTAGACAGGCCAGGTGGGCCTTGTTTTTCACACGTTTTAATTTTGTGGTTTCCTTTCTTCCTGGCACTAAGAATGTTAAGGCGGATGCCCTCTCGAGGAGTTTCCTTGCGGACTCTCCTGAGCTATCTGATCCCTCTGTTATTTTGAAGGAGGGTGTAGTTCTTTCCGCCATCTCGCCCAATTTGAGACTTGCTCTGGAGGGGTGTCAGGAGGATAGGCCCGAGCGCTGCCCTGTTGGAAAATTGTTTGTCCCGGACCAATGGAAAAAGAGTGTGATGTCTGAGATTCATTGTTCCGCATTGGCTGGGCATCCCGGAATTTTTGGTACCAGAGACTTGGTTAGTCGTCCTTTTGGTGGCCTACCTTGTCTCGTGATGTCAGG
The DNA here is from genome assembly GCA_033576555.1 of Oophaga sylvatica. Lineage (NCBI taxonomy): Eukaryota > Metazoa > Chordata > Amphibia > Anura > Dendrobatidae > Oophaga > Oophaga sylvatica. The sequence continues at coordinate 394,245,937 of JARQOD010000006.1, read as the reverse complement.
GAATTTGTGCAGTCCTGCGGGACTTGCTCTCGCTCCAAGCCTTGCTCTCGCTCTAGTGGTTTGTTGATGCCATTGCCTGTGCCCAAGAGACCATGGACCCATATCTCTATGGATTTCATTTCCGATCTGCCTGTTTCTCAGAGAATGACCACCATCTGGGTAATTTGTGATAGGTTTTCCAAAATGATACATCTTGTGCATTACCTAAGTTGCCTTCCTCCTCTGAATTGGTGCCATTGTTCCTTCAGCACGTGGTTCGTTTACACGGCATTCCTGAGAACATTGTGTCTGACAGAGGAGTCCAGTTGTTTCCAGATTTTGGAGGACTTTTTGTTCTAAACTGGGTGTTCAATTGTCTTTCTCCTCGGCATTTTATCCTCAGACCAATGGTCAAACTGAAGAACAAACCAGACATTGGAGACTTATCTAAGATGCTTTGTGTCTGCTGATCAGGATGACTGGGTTCTTTTTGCCTTTGGCTGAGTTGCTCTTAATAATAGGCTAGCTCTGCCACTTTGATGTCTCCGTTTTTTTGTAATTCTGGGTTTCACCCTCGATTTTCTTCAGGACAGACGGAGGCTTCTGTCCCGTCCAGGTGTTGACTCTGTTGTTGAGCGTATGCAGCAGATTTGGGACCAGGTAGTGGAGAGGTTGTCCCTCTCTCAGGAAAGGCCCAGCGGTTTGCTAACCGGCATAGGACTGATGGTCCCCCGGGTTTTAAAATGGGGGACTTTGGGCTGGTTGTCCTCAAAGAATATTCCTATGAGAGTAGCATTCCTAAATTTAAACCTAGGTTCATTGGACCTTATAAGAAACATGGGGATTATTAATCCTGTTTCTTTTCGTTTGCTTCTTCCAGGGACATTTAAGATCCATAACGTGTTCCCACAAGTCCTTGTTGAAGAGGTTTGTTGAGCCAGTGGTTCCTGCTCTGTGCCCTGACCCGTTTGGTTGAGGGCAACGATATG
>JARQOD010000006.1:394223651-394244869 GCA_033576555.1 Oophaga sylvatica | reverse complement strand
TAACAGTTAAGGGCCTCTTCATACATCATGTACACTTCTGACACACCCAGCAGGGTGTGGAAGGGAGTGATTTTTAGTCAGTCAGTTTCCTGTCCTTGGACAGAGTAGACGTGTCCAGTTTGAGCCTGTTAGCAGTTCAGAAAGTGGAGGCTAGTACAGGTGGTCTAGTTCACCTCAGCCTAGTCAGAGCTGTGCCCCACTGGAAGAAAGACTGAGCTATCTATTAAGAGTCGAGCAAATCGAAGGGCAAAGTGGAAGGAAGATTATTGGAAAAGTGCTTTTGGCTTGGAAAAGTCCTGCACATTGCTACCGGTCACTGGGGACCGAAGGATCACTATTAGCTACAAGCATAGTGGTAAGAAAACCAGAGATTTACCGGACCCTAGGTCGCGGCAAACAGCCCCATATAGTCAGTACGTAACTGGAGTCAGGTGGAATAGGGACTTTGAGTCAAGCGCAGACAAAAGCAAGAACCTAGTTTCATCAATTGGAAGGCTTCACCACAAATCTGACTGGGCAGTACAGCTATGGATTAGCTGGAGTTATTGAGGGAACTACGCTGCAGGCTGCTTGTACTCATCATTATTGGACAGTAAAGGAGGCCCCTAACTTGCTTAGCCGTTGCCTCAAAGCTCATCCTCCATCAACCCCATCAGCCTCCCTGGGACCTGCCTTACCATCTTGCAAGTAAAGGTATGGAAAGACGCTGACCGTGTGAGACTGAGTTATTGATTTGCATGCCTGCACAATCCCTACCTAACTACCGACCTGAGGGAAGAGTCCCACCTGTAGGGGACCCGACATCTAGCTGCATCACCATCCCCTCAGAGATCTACAGCAGCGCTGGTACAAATTACCAGAATACTACAGGTGGCGTCACGAACTGTATATAAATCTATCCCCTGTAAATATTCCCCCAACATACGCCAGACCGCCAGGGCCACAGACCGAGCCACCGCTACCTGTGACAAAACCCATAGACTTCCATGGGCTCGGCTCTGAGTACCCCATTGCCCTGGTAACCCACAATTGTGGTGGCGGGTCGACACACATATGTCTCTGTTTAAGGGAATAAAAATTCAAAGTTTGAAAATTGCAAAATTTTCAAAATTTTCGCCATATTTGCATTTTTTTCAAAAATAAACGCAAGGTATATGGAAGAAATTTTACCACTAACGTAAAGTACAATATGTCACGAGAAAACAATCTCAGAATCGCGCAGATCCGTTGAAGCGTTCCAGAGTTATAACCTCATAAAGAGACAGTGATCAGAATTGTAAAAATTGGCCCGGTCATTAACGTGCAAACCACCCTTGGGGGTGAAGGGGTTAAGAGCCCCCATTCTCCTGATGGATGAGGCATCTAGAGATGTCTGCACAGGGCACCATTAATACTTGCCTGTCCCTTCTCCTCAGCTGCTGCCACTACCATCCTGTGTGTGGCTGCTCACATATAGTTAACAGATCAGACGAGCATTTTTCTGACCAAATGATTGGGGGTGCACAGAATGTCATTACGGGCCGCATGTGGCCCCCGGGCTACTGGTTGTGCACCCCTGCATGTCTTGGTAGATGACTCTTCATTAGCAGCCTTGCTATGGACAGGTGTGGCCAGTGGACAGATGAGCAATCATAATGCAGCACAGACTAATGACGATGCAGTGCAGAGAAGTGGCCGAGGCAATGGAGGCTGTAGAGACTGGACTAGATGACTACTGGAAGTATGAGGTATGGGCTGCAGACTCGAGACTCATTGTAGGAAGACTATTGTAACAGAGTCAGGACAAAGGAACATAGAGTTTGTTGATGTACTGAGCTGAGTAAGCCAGGAGACTCACTGTAGAAGGATAAGGTTCAATAGATGAGTTTTTGTTGGTACAGAGCTCGCGACGAGTAAGCGGGATCACTGTAGCAGTGTGGAAGAGTTAAGTGAGTTGTTACAGAGCTCAGCGACACAGCAGGAAGTGTATGTCATGTAACCTACTGGTGGTGATGCAGCAGAGACCAGCAGTAGAGCATAGCTAAAGATTCTCAAATGATTCACTTGTGGTTATTCAGCAGAGGCCAGAGTTATAGCAAAGCTGAGTATGTCACAAGTCACACTTGTGGGAATGCAGAGGAGACCTGCAACAAGGCAGAGATAGATATGTCAGGAGACACATTTCTGGTAGCAGAGCCTAGCAATGTAGCAGGGCTGGGTACCGTATTTCAGGAAGAACACCTGTTGCAATGTAGCAGAGCCCAGCTGCGTAGCAGAGCTGGCACACTAATGGAACATTAGCAAGATAACAAAGCCGGGTTTGTCAGGAGGCTCCTTGATGAAGCAGTGGAAGATCATGAAAGTAGTGGATGCCAACTTTTTGATTACTCAGGCAAAAATCCACCTCCTTATAATAATCCACTTGGCTTGTAATATCTGAGGTCATGATATAGAAGGAAAGCACCTGGAGCGGCATACGGCGCCTGGGGCCGGATCCAGGGAAGGGGAGTAACTGCTAGAAATAACAAGTGCAAACTTGCTTATTTTCTCACTGTCTCCCATTCTTTTTCTATTTTAGACATGGTGATAACCTATTAAATTTCATTGTATCATTGATTTGTCATAAAAGTCGACTGTGCATGGACAGTATTATTCTGTTATATTTATCGTACTGACTGCAGCCTGAGGCTTGGAGAAGCGGCTACTGTTGGGTCACAGGCTTATAAATCCTGCCTGACATCACCTTGAACGGTGAGATCTCATGAAGTTAATAATTGGGAGATTTCTATGTGGTTGTAGTTTGGGAACCCAGAATCAACTCCATTGGTGACACTGATGGACATTTTATATATCCCTATGATCGATGCTTTCATTATCTAGTTGCTGTTCTTGGACTTTTCTATAGTTTACTGTGCAAGAAAACAGAACTGCGGGGTCATGTCTGCTGAACCCCTATGTTAGTAAATAGGTGAACAGCAACTTTTATAGTATAAACGAAACGATTCTATCACGCCATCCACCAGCGGTATAAGGTAGCGCTCCTGAGCCCTAATGTTACATCTGATGGCATACTCTCTATGGAGGGCAGGTGAGTAACTACTTCAGGTGCAGGGGTTGCTATCGCACCCATCTCTGGAGCCTAAGCGGCCAAAGTCCCTTTGACCTATATGAAAAGATCAATACTATTAAAGACTTGCGATAATTGGGATCCCCTTTGGAGCTTTGCATTGAGGCCCATGAGCTTCAAATTACGCCACTGATGGAGGGTCATTTATATTTGTGTACCCACCATCCCTCTCTGGGGCCAGGACCAAGGTGCAACTGCTACTTCTACATCTTCTATGCCTTATTACAGGGAAAACTAAAAGAAAAAAGCTAGATAAAACAGCATCTCTTGTTTTCACAGTGTGATTCATGCATTATACAGCTAGTATGTAATACTACATCTTCCCTGAAGGGGGAGCAATTTCCTCAGTAATGTCAGCTGTTCCTTAGAACTTTTTTAAAGTTTTTTTGGAGACTTTTTCCTGAACAACCCATGATTGTGGCAATTCAAGAATCCAGATGGGTGCAAATCAAATCTTACATTGCTGCTTTATGTATCTATCAACAGAAAACTATGACCATCTGCAATTTCAATAAGTGAAGTATCTATAAAAGAAGAAGTTTCCTAAGATGCATTTTGTAGGAAAATAATGATCTTACATTTGGTCTCTATTTTAGAGGGTTGGAAAACCCCTTTAATTCAAGATACGTAAATTCCTAGAATATACATTCGCATTAGCAGAACATAGACAAGTTATTACATTGTTCCACTTCATTTGGCAAAGTAATTATTTGATACATTTATGGTAATGAGCATCTGTCATCAGACAGGATTCTCTATTTTATGGCATATATAAACTGTAATCTAGCAAAGTGCATGCTCCTGGACCCATTATCTTAAGAATACCCCTTCTTCCTAACTAAGGAGGATATCTGAAGACAATTTTGGCTACTTAGACTCATTTAGGTTTTATAAAAGGTTCCATTCTCTGACATGATGCCCTGCAGTGACCACCGTGATGGCTCCAGAAAGGTGCTCTACTTTCCAATGAAATGCAAAATTTACTTCCATCTGAAAACAGCACCTTGGACCACAGAGCAACAGTCCAGATCTCCTTAACCCAGGTAAGACACTTCTGGCGTTGTCTATTGGTCATGAGTGGCTTGACACAAGGAATGCGACACTTGTAGCCCATGTCCTGGATACTCTGTGTGTGGTGGCTCTTGAAGCAATGACTCCAGCAGCAGTCCACTCATTGTGAATCTCCCCCAAATTTTTGAATGGCTTTTTCTTAACAATCCTTTCAAGGCTGTGGTTATCCCAGTTGCTCGTGCACCTTTTTTTACCACACTTTTTCCCTTCCACTCAACTTTCCATTAACCCCTTAGTGACAGAACCATTTTGCAGCTTAATGACCAGGCCAATTTTTACAATTCTGACCACTGTCACTTTATGAGGTTATAACTCTGGAACGCTTTAACAGATCCCACTGATTCTGAGACTGTTTTTTCGTGACATATTATTATTATTCATTTTTATAGCGCCATTTATTCCATGGCGCTTTACATGTGAGAAGGGGCGTATAGATAAGTACAATAAACATGAGCAATACAGGACACACATAAGTACAGAAGGAGAGAGGACCCTGCCCGCAAAGGCTCACAGTCTACAGGGGATGGGGGAGGATACACTAGGAGAGGGTGTACTTTGTACTTCATGCTAGTGGTAACATTTTCTACGATATAACTTGTGTTTATTTATGAAAAAAATGTAAATATGGAGAAAATTTTTAAAATTTAGCAATTTTCAAACTTTACATTTTTATGCCCTTAAATCAGAGAGATATGTCACACAAATTATTTAATAAATAACATTTCCCGCATGTCTACTTTACATCAGCACAATTTTGGAAACAACATTTTTTTTAGGAAGTTATAAGGGTTAAAAGTTGACCAGTGATTTCTCATTTTTGCAAAAAAATTTACAAAAACATTTTTTTTAGGGCCCACATCACATTTAAAGTCACTTTGAGGGGTGTACATAACAGAAAATACCCCAAAGTGACACCATTCTAAAAACTGGACCCCTCAAGGTGCTCAAAACCACATTCAAGAAGTTAATTAACCCTTTTTGTGCTTCACAGGAACTGAAGCAATGTGGACGGAAAAAAATTAACATTTAACTTTTTTTTACAAAAAATTTACTTCAGAACCAATTTTTTTAATTTTCACAAGTGGTAAAAGAGAAAATGAACCTCAAAATTTGTTGTGAAAATTCTCCTGAATATGCCGACACCCCATATGTGGGGGTAAACCACTGTTTGGGCGCACTGCAGAGCTCGGAAGGGAAGGAGCGCCGATTGACTTTTTCAATGCAGAATTGGCTGGAATTGAGATCGGATACCATGTCGTGTTTGGAGAGTCCCTGATGTACCTAAACAGTGGAAACCCCATAAGTGACACCATTTTGGAAACTAGACCCCTAAGGAACTTATCTAGATGTGTGGTGAGCACTTTTAACCCCCAAGTGCTTCAAAGAAGTTTATAACGTAGAGCCGTAAAAATAAAAAATCATATTTTTTCACAAAAATGATCTTTTTACTAGTGATGAGCGAGTATACTCGGTGCTCGGGTTTTCCCGAGCACGCTCAGGTGATCTCCGAGTATTTTGAAGTGCTCAGAGATTTAGTTTCTGTTGCTGAAGCTGCATGATTTGCAGCTATTTGACAGCCTGAATACATGTGGGAATTCCTTAACAAACAGGCATTCCTCACATGTATTCAAGAGGTCCAGCAGCCATACATCATGCAGCCGCGGCAACAGAAACTAAATCTCCAAGCACTTCTGAATACTCGGAGATTGCTCAAGCATGCTCGGGAAAACCCGAGCAACGAGTATACTTGCTCATTACTACTTTTTACCCCCAATTTTTTATTTTACCAAGGGTAGTAAGAGGAATTGAACCCTAAAAGTTGTGCAATTTGTCCTGAGTATGCTGATACCCCATATGTGGGGGTAAACCTATGTTTGGGTGCATGGCAGAGCTCGGAAGGGAAGGAGCGCCGTTTGACTTTTTCAATGCAGAATTGGCTGGAATTGAGATCGGACGCCATGTTGCCTTTGGAGAGTCCCTGATGTGCCTAAACAGTGGAAACCTCCCACAAGTGACACCATTTTGGAAACTAGACCTCCTAAGGAACTTATCTAGATGTGTGGTGAGCACTTTGAACCCCCAAGTGCTTCACAGAAGTTTTTAACGCAAAGCCGTAATAATAAAAAATCTTTTTTTTTCCACAAAAGAGATGTTTTCACCCACAAAGTTTTACTTTCACAGGGATAACAGGAGAAATTGGACCACAAAGGTTGTTGTGCAATTTCTGCTGAGTATGCCGATACCCCATAAGTGGGGGTAAACCACTGTTTGGGCGCATGGCAGAGCTCAGAAAGGAAGGAGCGCCATTTTGGAATACAGACTTTAATGGAATGGTCTGCGGGCATCATGTTGCGTTTGCAGAGCCCCTGATGTGCCTAAACAGTAGAAATCCCCCACAATGACCCCATTTTGGAAACTAGATCCCCTAAGGAGCTTATCTGGATGTGTGGTGAGCACTTTAAACCCCCAAGTGCTTCACAGAAGTTTTTAACGCAGAGACGTAAAAATAAAAAAATCATTTTTTTTTTCACAAAAATGATGTTTTCACCCCCCAATTTTTACTTTCACAAGGATAACAGGAGAAATTGGACCACAAAAGTTGTTGTGCAATTTGTCCTGAGTACGCCGATACCCCATATGTGGGGGTAAACCACTGGACGCATGGCAGAACTCAAAAGGGAGGGAGCGCCGTTTGACTTTTTGAACGCTGGAATCAATGGTGGCACCATGTCGCATTTGGAGACCCCTGATGTAACTAAACAGTGGAAACCCCCTAATTCTAACTCCAACCCTAACCTCAACACACCCCTAACCCTAATCCCAACCCTAACCATAACCCTAATTACAACCCTAATCCCAACACACCCCTAACCACAATCATAACCTCAACACACCCCTAACCCTATTCCCAACCCTAACCATAACCACAACCCTAACACTAATCCCAACCCTAACCACAAACCTAACCCCAACACACCCCTAACCCTAATTCCAACCCTAACCCTAATCCCAATAATAATCCCAACCCTAACCCAAACCCTAAGACGTAAACTTTAGCCCAACTCACTTTAGCCTAGCCCTAACCCTAAAACTTTAGCTCAACTCACTTTAGCCTAACCATAACCCTAAAACTTTAGCCCAACTCATTTTAGCCTAACCCTAACCTGAAAACTTTAGCCCAACTCACTTTAGCCTAGCCCTAACCCTAAAACTTTAGCTCAACTCACTTTAGCCTAACCATAACCCTAAAACTTTAGCCCAACTCACTTTAGCCTAACTCTAACCCTAACCCTAAAACTTTAGCCCAACTCACTTTAGGCTAAATATAACCGTAACTCTAAAACTTTAGCCCAACTCACTTTAGCCCAACTCTAACCCTAACCCTAAAACTTTAGCCCAACTCACTTTAACCCCTTCGCCCCCAAGGGTGGTTTGCACGTTAATGACCGGGCCAATTTTTACAATTCTGACCACTGTCTCTTTATGAGGTTATAACTCTGGAACGCTTCAACGGATCTTCGCGATTCTGAGATTGTTTTCTCGTGACATATTGTACTTCACGTTAGTGGTAAAATTTCTTCGATATACCTTGCGTTTATTTTTGAAAAAAAACGCAAATATGGCGAAAATTTTGCAATTTTCAAACTTTGAATTTTTTTTCCCTTAAAACAGAGAGATATGTCACACAAAATAGTTAATAAATACATTTCCCACATGTCTACTTTACATCAGCACAATTTTGGAACCAAAATTTTTTTTTGTTAGGAAATTATAAGGGTTAAAAGTTGACCAGTGATTTCTCATTTTTACAACAAAATTTACAAAGCCATTTTTTTAGAGACCACCTCACATTTGAAGTCACTTTGAGGGGTCTATATGGCAGAAAATACCCAAAAGTGACACCATTCTAAAAACTGCACCCCTCAAGGTACTCAAAACCACATTCAAGAAGTTTAATAACCCTTCAGGTACTTCACAGGAGCTGAAGCAATGTGGAAGGAAACAATTAATATTTAACTTTTTAGCCACAAAAATGATCTTTTACAAACGTTTTTTTATTTTCACAAGGTAAAAGGAGAAAATGGGCAGATAAAGTTGTTGTGCAATTTCTCCTGAGTACGCCAATACCCCATATGTGGGGGAAAACCACTGTTTGGGCACACGGCAGAGCTCGTAAGGGAAGGAGCGCCATTTGACTTTTTCAAACTAAAATTGGCTGGAATTGAGATTAGACGCCATGTCGCGTTTGGAGAGCCCCTGATAAGCCTAAACAGTGGAAACCCCCCACAAGTGACACCATTTTGGAAACTAGACCACCTAAGGAACTTATCTAGATCTGTTGTGAGCACTTTGAACCCAAAGTGTTTCACAAAAGTTTATAATACCTGGGTGTGAAAAAAAAAAAAAACAATTTTCCACAAAAATGATTTTTTAGTCCCAAATTTTTGATTTTTCCCAAGGAAATTGGACCCCAAAAGTTGTTTTCCAATTTGTCCTGAGTACGCTGATACCCCATATGTGGGGGGGGGAAACTGTTTGGGCGCACGGCAGGGCTTGGAAAGGAAGCAGTAACGTTTTGGAATGCAAACATTGATGGGGGTCATGTTCCATTTGTAGTGCCCCAGATGAGCCTAAACAGTGGAAACCCCCCACAAGTGACCCCATTTTGGAAGCTAGACCCCTAAGGAACTTATCTAGATCTTTGGTGAGCACTTTAAACCCCAAGTGCTTCACACAAGTTTATAATGCCCGAGCATGAAAATAAAAAATCCTATTTTTTTCCCACAAAAATTATCTCTTAGTCACTAATTTTTTATTTTCCCAAGGGTAACAGGAGAACTTGGACCACAAAATTTGTTGTCCAATTTGTCCTGAGTACGCTGATACCCCATATGTGGGGGGAACCACTGTTTGGGCGCATGGCAGAGCTCGGAATGGAAGGACCACCATTTGACTTTTTCCAACCACAATTGGCTGGAATTGAGATTGGACGCCATGTTGCATTTGGAGAGCCCCTGCTGTGCCTAAACAGTGGAAACCCCCCACAAGTGCCCCCATTTGGGAAACTAGACCCCCTAAGGAACTTATCTAGATCTTTGGTGAGCAATTTGAACCCCAAAGTGCTTCACACAAGTTTATAACGTAGAGCCGTAAAATTAAAAAATCATATTTTTTCCACAAAATTGATTTTTTTCACCCCAATTTTTATTTTCCCAAGGGTAACAAGACTCCAAAAGTTATTGTGCAATTTGTCCTGAGTGCGCTGATACCCCATATGTGGGAGTAAACCACTGTTTGGGTGCATGCAGAGTTTGGAAGGGAAGGAGCGCCGTTTGACTTTTTCAACGCAGAATTGGCTGGATGCCATGTCGTGTTTGGAGAGCTCCTGATATGCCTAAACAGTGGAAACCCCCCACAAATGACACCATTTTGGAAACTAGACCCCTCAAGGAACTTATCTAGATGTGTGGTGAGCACTTTGAACCCCAAAGTGCTTCACAGAAGTTTATAACGTACAGCCGTAAAATAAAAAATCCTTTTTTTTTTTTTTACAAAAATGATTTTTTCGCCCTCAATATTTTATTTTCACAAGGGTAACAGGAGAAATTGGACCCCAAAAGTTGTTGTCCAATTTGTCCTGAGTACGCTGATACCCAATATGTGGGAGTAAACTACTATATGGGCGCACGTCGGGGCTCGGAAGGGAAGTTGTGACGTTTTGGATTGCAGACTTTGTGTAATGTATGTAGTACAGTTCATATAGCGTCTTGTGCTTGGGTGCGATGAAAACACAGGAGTCACAGGTTTGATATAGAAAAGTCCTGTATTACTTCATACAAGTTGGCAGAAATAGTCACACAGTTTGCAGACACAGAAACAGGAGACACAGCAGGCCAGAGTAATCCAAGCTCAGCAATCACTCTCCAATACAGATTCAGGATCTTCTTCTCTGTTACCGTAAGTCCATGCAAACGTGGGTCTTTCAAAGAGCAGGGTTCAGAGTCCACAAGTGCTTCAGAGTTCCTCAGTAGGAATAGCTGGAGTACAAGGTCCAAGGCTTACAGGAGTCAAGTCACAGGTTCACTGCAGGCTAGATTCTGAAGCACTGATTGCTCAGCTGTGGCTGCTTAAGAAGCAAAGGAGAGAATCAGGGCGGGAACATGCAAGCTGAAACTCCATTTTGACTGAGGGCAAGATAGCTGCAGCAAGACAGAAAGTAAAATGGCTGACGAACAAACTGAGTTTCAGGAATATATACATAGAACCTTACATTACTCCCCCCTTAAGGACAACCTCCGGATGACCTCAGACCAGGCTTGTGTGGGTACCTCTGATGAAACTGACGGAGCAAGCGAGGAGCATTAACGTTATTGACCGGTTCCCATGAGTTGTCCTCCACTGGGTAGCCCTGCCATTTAATCAGATATTGTAACTGATTTCTATACAACCTGGAATCTAAAATCCTTTCCACCACAAATTCTTCCTGACCATCGACTAGCACTGGGTCAGGGCAAGGAGAGGAACGTCCAGGAAACGTATTGGGTGTCGCAGCCTTTAGTAGGGATACATGAAAGACAGGGTGGATTCTCATAGTTCTGGGCAGTTGAAGACGACAAGCAACGGCACTTATAATTTTACTGATTTTATAGGGTCCAATGTACTTATGTCCCAACTTAGACGATGGAATCCTTAACTTAAGATTTCTGGTTACAGCCAGACCAAGTCTCCTACCTTGAAAGCTGGTGCAGGTTTACGAAATTTATCTGCTGCTTTCTTGTACCTTTCTTGAGCCGATTCCAGATTTTCCTTTAGAAGATCCATATTCTTCTGTAAAGACGTGATTCTTTCAGCCACTGCTGGTAAAGGCGTTTCTATGGGAAATCGTGGTAGAATGTTAGGATGATAACCTAGATTAGAGTAAAAAGGAGACTGTTTAGTGGAGGCACTCTGAGAGTTGTTATACGAGAACTCAGCTAATGGAAGTAGATCCACCCAATCATCCTGTAGGTGGCAGATAAAGCAGCGGAGATACTGCTCCAGGGTTTGATTGGTTCGTTCGGTCTGTCCATTAGTCTGGGGATGAAAAGCAGAAGAAAGGTTTACTTTAATGTCCAATGCTGCACAGAAATTTTGCCAAAACCTAGAAGTGAATTGCACCCCTCGATCCGAAATAACCTCATCCGGTACTCCATGTAAGCGAAACACATCTTTAATCATCAAATCTGATGTCTGTTTTGCAGTGGGTAAGCCGACACAAGGGATAAAATGAGCTGCCTTTGTTAGACGGTCAACCACCACTAGAATGGTGTTCTTCCCCTGAGAGGTTGGTAACTCCACAATGAAGTCCATAGAAATGGATCCCCACGGGCGGGACGGGGTGGGAAGAGGCTGTAACAGACCAGTTGGTGAGGAGCGAAGTGTTTTGCATCTTGCACAGACCTCACATGAAGTGACATAATTCAAAACATCCTTCCTGCAAGTGGGCCACCAAAAGAAACGAGAAAGAAATTCCTGTGTCTTTAGAATTCCTCTATGCCCAGCTATCTTGGAATCGTGAATGAGTTGCAATACTCTTAATCTGACTGTTTCAGGAATATACAGACGTTGTCCCTGAATCCACACACCATTCTTAAAGACAAGACTTACGTCCCTTGGGGGTTGTGCCAAAAAGGAATCCGCATGGTATGCTTCCTTGATGTCCTTAAGTAGGTCTTGATTATGAATTACTCCTAGGAATCTAGAGTCAGGAAGAATAGTCTTAGGAGGAGTAATTGGACGTGTCTCTGCTGAGTAAATCCTAGAGAGTGCATCAGCCTTTCCATTGCGCGATCCTGGTCTATAAGAGATGATAAAATTAAATTGGTTTAAGAAAAGATTCCAGCGAGCCTGGCGAGGAGTCAGGCACTTAGCCGACCTGATAAACTCAAGGTTACGATGGTCTGTCAGGACGACTATTTGCTGTGCAGCTCCCTGAAGAAGGTGTCTCCATTCTTTGAAGGCGGCAATAATGGCCAACAACTCTCTATTGCCCACATCGTAGTTCCTCTCAGCCGAAGACAACTGCTGGGAAAAGAAGGCACAGGGATGCAAGACATTCTTCTCACCTGTTCTCTGAGAGAGTATAGCTCCAACGGCACAGTCTGAAGCATCCACCTCTATTATGAAGGCAAGCTCGGGGTTGGGATGTACTAGGATAGGTGCAGTGGTAAATTTATCTTTTAGACGGGAAAATGCTTCCTGGGCTTGGGGAGTCCAGGAAAACCTAGACTCTTTCCGGGTAAGTTGAGTGATAGGTGACACTACCTCAGAGAAATTTCTAATGAAACGTCTATAGAAGTTGGCAAACCCGATGAAGCGCTGTACCTCCTTCACATTTCTAGGACTTGGCCAATCCTTGATGGCTTGGGTTTTGCTTCCATCCATACTAATTCCTTGTGTAGACAGTACATACCCCAGAAATTGAATTTCGGTCCTATGGAATTCACACTTTTCAAGTTTGATGTAAAGATGATTTTGTCTTAGACGTTCCAAGACCATTCTCACATGTCCATGATGTTCCTCTGTGGAGTTAGAAAAAATTAGAATATCATCCAAATAAATTACCACGAATGTATCTAGGAGATCCCTGAAGATGTCATTCACCAAGTGTTGGAAAGTGGCTGGGGCGGTACTCAGACCAAAAGGCATAACTAGATATTCAAAGTGTCCATAGCGTGACCTGAATGCAGTCTTCCATTCATCCCAGGTCTAATACGGACTAAGTTATAGGCCCCACGAAGATCTAGTTTAGAAAAAATTTTGGCATGTCGCACTCTCTCCAATAACTCAGGGATTAAAGGCAATGGATAACGGTTTCTAATAGTAACCTTATTGAGTTCCCTATAGTCTACGCATGGTCTCAGAGATCCATCTTTCTTCTTTACAAAGAAGATGGGTGCACCTGCAGGAGATGAAGAGGGGCGTATGAAGCCCTTGGCTAGATTTTCATCTATGTAATCCTTTAAAGCCTTTAGCTCGGGCCCCGCCAGGGGTAGATCTTACCAAAAGGTATCTCTGCTCCAGGCAATAATTCAATTGGACAATCATATGGACGGTGAGGAGGAAGCTGGTCAGCGTTCTTCTTGTCACATAAATCCACATAGTCCTGGTATACAGCTGGTAGTTCAGGGACTGACATGATTCCTTTAGGAACAGAGCAAGCTGAAACTTTTGGACTCATCTGTTTCTCTGGAAAGTGTAATTCCTTGGTCTCCCAGTTAATGGTAGGATTCTGAGCCTGCAGCCATGGTAGCCCTAGAATAATGGGAAAGTGGGGAGAAGAGATAAGCATAAAGGACAGTTTCTCTTGATGATCTTTACCCATAAGAACCCTCAAAGGCTCTGTTTCCTGATCCACTGGTCCAGAGGTCAGCAGGGAGCCATCCACAGTTTCCATCTGTACTGGAGTAGCCTTCTTCACTGAACGTATTCCCTGTTTCAGAGCAAAGGAGACATCCATAAAATTTCCACTTGCCCCTGAGTCGATCATAGCAGAGCTAGACACCCAAGCTGAGTCAACCCAGAGTTTGATGGAAAGAAAGCAATGAGAATTGTTTTTCTTACAACTCAGCTGGGACACCGCTGAGGAAACTTGAAAAATGGCAGCGTTTACACAGTCAACGTCCTCAGAGGTAACGGAGTTTAAGTCCGAGAAATCAAGATCTGTTGCTGCAGATCTCTCTGGAGCCTGAGGCTCGGACCTGACAGATCCCCTCTCGCAACACTCACAATGAATGAGTGCTGCAGTAGTCTTACGAGAACGGCTGGGGCAGTTTATAATGAAGTGCCCTGACTTACCACAATAGAAACATAGATTCTCCTTAAAACGATGTTCCTTGCGTGCATCACTAACCCGTCGTTGTAAAGAGTCTACCTGCATGGGTTCAGGTTCAGGTTCCCGTGTAATCCTACTCAAAGGTTCCTTAGCTGGAGAGGAAGGTAGGAAAAGGTTAGTACGATTGCTTTCGAACCATCTCTCTTGCCTGCGTTCAGTCAGACGAGTATCAATACGGATGCAGTAGTTAATAAAGTCACCTAACGCAGTGGGAGGGTCGGCACGAGCAAGTTCATCCTTAATCAGTGGAGATAACCCCTTTCGAAAAATAGATTTTTTGGCGGAACTGTCCCAGGTGGTATCAAGGGCCCATCTCCTGAAATCCAAGGCATATTCAGCTACCGAGTGCTTACCTTGGCGCAAAGCTAACATGGCTGCTTCAGCTGTTGCACCTCGATTGGGGTCATCAAACACCTGCCCCATGGCTGAAATAAAATCATCAAGGTGATTCAAACAATCATCCTCAGTCTCAATCAGAGGGTTTGCCCACATTAAAGCCTTGTTGGTAAGCAACATAATTATAGTAAGCACCTTAGATCGTTCAGTGGGAAATTGTGAAGCATGTGCAGAAAAAAAAAGATTGCATTGATTAATAAATCCCCTGAATTTCTCACGTTCACCGCCAAAACGAAAAGGGGGCAACTTGGGAATCCCAGCACTCGGGGCTACGGCAGGAGCCTGGACTCGCCCCTCTAGAACCTCAATCCTGGCTCGCAAATCCTGGGTAGTCTGTCCAACCACTTGCAAATTGTGATTATTGAGGTCCTGTAGATTTGTAAAACGGTCTTTATATTCTGCAAATCTGCAAGGATATTATCAGTCACTCCGCAAAGTTCCTTTATGCGGGCCTCCATTTTCCAGATCTTTTAAGACAGGATACTGGAAGAAGAGGAAGAAAAAAAAACAATAGGTTCACCTGTGGCAACACTGCAGAGAGAAAAAAAAATTAAGGGAACTGCTCACCTGGAATGGTTGTGAGAAGTCACAACCACTATCATCACAGAAAGTTTCAACCAGACATCTGATATCCAGAGTTACAGCAGACAAAAAAGAGAAAAGAAAGGAAAAAAAAAAAAACAATAGTGTTTACCTGTGGTAACACTGCAAAAAGAAAAAACTTAAGGGAATTGCTCACCTGGAATGGTTGTGAGAAGTCACAACCACTGTCATCACAGAAAGTACAACCGGACGTCTGATATCCACAGTACAGCAGACACAGCCTTCCAGACCCAGCAGACACTAACGTTTTGGCTTCAGAATCTTGTAATGTATGTAGTACAGTTCATATAGCGTCTTGTGCTTGGGTGCGATGAAAACAGGAGTCACAGGTTTGATATAGAAAAGTCCTGTATTACTTCATACAAGTTGGCAGAAATAGTCACACAGTTTGCAGACACAGAAACAGGAGACACAGCAGGCCAGAGCAATCCAAGCTCAGCAATCACTCTCCAATACAGATTCAGGATCTTCTTCTCTGTTACCGTAAGTCCATGCAAACGTGGGTCTTTCAAAGAGCAGGGTTCAGAGTCCACAAGTGCTTCAGAGTTCCTCAGTAGGAATAGCTGGAGTACAAGGTCCAAGGCTTACAGGAGTCAAGTCACAGGTTCACTGCAGGCTAGATTCTGAAGCACTGATTGCTCAGCTGTGGCTGCTTAAGAAGCAAAGGAGAGAATCAGGGCGGGAACATGCAAGCTAGAAACTCCATTTTGACTGAGGGCAAGATAGCTGCAGCAAGACAGAAAGTAAAATGGCTGACGAACAAACTGAGTTTCAGGAATATATACATAGAACCTTACACTTTGATGGAATGGTCTGGGGGAGTCATGTCGCATTTGGAGAGCCCCTGATGAATCTAAACAGTGGAAACCCCCCACAAGTGAACCCATTTTGGAAAATAGACCCCACAAGGAACTTATCTAGATGTGTGGTGAGCACTTTGAACCCCGAAGTGCTTCACAGAAGTTTATAACGTTCAGCCGTAAAAACAAAAAAATAATTTTTTTTTTTACAAAAATGATTTTGTCGCCCCCAGTTTTTTATTTTCCCAAGGGTAACAGTAGAAATTGGACCACAAGAGTTATTGTGCAATTTGTCCTGAGTACGCTGATACCCCATATGCGGGAGTAAACTACTGTTTGGGCGCATGGCAGAGCTCAGAAGTGAAGGAGCACCGTTTGACTTTTTCAACGCAGAATTGGCTGGAATTGAGATCAGACGCCATGTCACATTTGGAGAGCCCCTGATGTGCCTAAACAGCGGAAACCCCCCAATTCTAACTCCAACCCTAACCCCAACACACCCCTAACCCTAGTCACAACCCTAACCATAAACCTAACCCTAACACACCCCTAACCGTAATCCCAACCCTAATCCTAATCCTAACGTTAGCGCCAACCCTAACCCTAACTTTAGCCGCAACCCTAACGGGAAAATGGAAATAAATACATTTTTTTAATTTTATTATTTTTCCCTAACTAAGGGGGTGATAAAGGGGGGTTTGATTTACTATTTATAGCGGGTTTTTGTGATTGGCAGCTGTCACGCTAAAAGACGCTTTTTATTGCAAAAAATAGTTTTTTGCATCACCACATTTTGAGAGCTATAATTTTTGCATATTTTGGCCCACAGAGTCATGTGAGGTCTTATTTTTTGCGGGACGAGGTGACGTTTTTATTGGTACCATTTTTGAGCACGTGACATTTTTTGATCGCTTTTTATTTCGATTTTTGGGAGGTTAGAATGAACAAAAATCAGCAATTCATGAATTTCTTTTGGGGGAGGCGTTTGTACCGTTCCGCGTGTGGTAAAATTGATAAAGCAGTTTTATTCTTCGGGTCAGTACGATTACGGCGATACCTCATTTATATCATTTTTTTATGTTTTGGCGCTTTTATAGAATGAAAACAATTTTATATAAAAAATTATTATTTTTGCATCGCTTTATTCTGCGAGCTATAACTTTTTTATTTTTTTGCTGATGATAGTGTATGATGGCTCGTTTTTTGCGGGACAAGATGACGTTTTCAGCGGTACCATGTTTATTTATATCCGTCTTTTTGATCGCGTGTTATTCCACTTTTTGTTCAGCGGTATGATGATAAAGCATTGATTTTTTTTTGCTTCGTTTTCTTTTTTTTTTTTTTAGGGGTTCATTAAAGGGGTTAACTAGTGGGACAGTTTTATAGGGGGGGTCGTTACGGACGCGGCGATATTTTATAGGGGGGGTCGTTACGGACGCGGCGATACCAAATATGTGTACTTTTATTGTTTTGGTTTTTTTATTTACAGGAAAGAATGAATTTATTGGGGAATATTTTTTTTTTTTTTATGATTTTTTTTTATCACTTTTTATTTTTTTTACTTTTATACTTTGTCCCAGGGTGGGACATCACTGTATTTTAGCAGATCGCTGGTGTGACAGTGTGCACAGCACTCTGTCACACCAGTGATCGCTCTGGCACTGCTGCAGGCTTCCCCAGCGCCTGCTCTCAGCAGGCACTGAGGAAGCCGCCTCCCTGCAGGACCCCGGCGCCATCTTGGATCCGGGGACCTGGAGGGAGGACGGACCCTCGGAACAGTGCGACACATCGCGCTGCTCTGAGGGTCTCAGGGGAGCGCGCAGGGAGCCCCCTGCCTGCGCGATCCTCCCTGTGCCCCGGGTACACCGCGATCATGTTTGATCGCGGTGTGCCAGGGGTTAATGTGCCGGGAGCGGTCCGTGACCGCTCCTGACACACAGTCACGGGTGTCAGCTGTGGTAATCAGCTGACACCCGGCGGCGATCAGCTGTGCTCCCCCCGGGAGCGCAGCTGATCGCCCATGACGTACTATTCCGTCCATGGGAATAAGGTCCAGGGTCACATGGACGGAATAGTACGTCTGATGGCAGAGAGGGGTTAACCCAACTCTAACCCTAAGGCTGGAGTCACACACAACCACAAAAAATCGGTCCGTTTTAGACGGTCGACAATCGGATCAAAATAAAAACATCACACATCCTTCTGGCATCCGATTTTCCTTCAAAGATGCGATTTAATCGCATGTGTGTGTACCTTGTAACATCCGATTTTCATCCGACTTGCGAGATTTTCTCGCAGGCTTGCAAAACTGACATATGATGGATCCAAAAGAATAGTATTTAAATGCCAAAAGAAAGAATAGATATATACACATAGAGCACATATATATATATATATATATATATATATATGTCATTGTGACATATATATATACATATATTTATAATTCTTACACTTCTACATACTGTTATAGCCGCTAATTCAATTGCCGGCTTCAGTGAAATCACAGAAGCCGACATGAAATGATACATTGTTTCCACACATTTAACCATGTCATTTCATGTATTTTTATATATGTTTGAAACATACAATTACATGAGTATATGTGTGCTAAATTTCAGACATGTAGGGGTTAATTAAAGGTGTAAATTCGTTGAAAAAAAATGCGTGGGCTCCCGCTGTATTTTCTCCACCAGACAGACAAAGCAAGCGAGTGGGGGCAGATAATAATAGCCTAGGGAGGGTACATTTTTTTTGTGCCCCCCTGGCTACTAACATCTGCCCCCAGACACCCCAGAAAGGGCAAATCTATAATTAGATTCGCCCTTTCTGGCACTTTGCCCGTCTATTCCCATTGCCCTGTAGCGGTGGCGAATGGGTTAATAAGGGGTTAAAATGACCTTGCAATTGAAAGGTCACTTTAAGCCAGGTTAATAATTGATAGCTGTCAATTAGACAACTATCAATTATTAATCCTATTGTATGAAAGAAAAATCAAACACACACAGTTTAAGAAAAAAAAGTTTAATTAAATAATCACACAGTTTTTGACCATATTTTATTTTCCTGCTAAAACCATTTCCTGTAATAAAAATAAAATAAAAAAGCAAAATTATACTTACCAATCCGATGTACAGTCAGGTCCCACGGTGTAATCCATCAGAAAGGGTTAACAGGTTACAGGTCGCAGAGAGCTAATAATGCTGTCTCAGACCTGTATTCCCCTGAATGAATAACTTCCTCTCCCAGCGAAAGTAGAGGAATAGATTCATGAATGGAGCTTAATTGATTTATTGCCAATTTAACTTTAGTGACCTGACCTAAAGGGAAAGTGGACACAATCAATTAAGCTTCATTCATGAAACACATCCTCTCCTGTCGCCAGGAGAGGAACTTATTCATTCATGAGCTTTGAGCTGAGCATGCAGGATTACTTGCACTGCTTGGCTCAAAGCTAGTTAACCCTTTGTGAAGGATTACAGCGTGGGACGTGACAGATCGGCGGAATAGGTAAGAATAATGTTGTTTTATTTCTTTTTCTTTATTTTAGGAGATCAATGGCTTCGCACGGATTAAGTGTAAAATAAAATATGGTCAAAAAAATGTGTTTTTATTTCATTAAAATTATTTATTCTTAAAGTGTGTGTGTTTTTTTATTTACTTCAATAGGATTAATAATTGATAGTTGTCTAATTGACAGCTATCAATCATTAACCTGCCTTAAGGTCACCTTTCAATTGCAAGGTGACATTAAGGTGAGATTAACCCATTCGCCACCGCTACAGGGCAATGGGAATAGACGGGCAAAGTGCCAGAAAGGGCGAATCTAATTATAGATTTGCCCTTTCTGGGGTGTCTGGGGGCAGATGTTAGTAGCCAGGGGGGGCACAAAAAAAATGCACCCTCCTGGGCTATTATTATCTGCCCCCACTCGCTTTGCTTTGTCTGTCTGGTGGAGAAAATACAGCGGGAGCCCACGCATTTTTTTTCAACGAAATTACACCTTTAATTAACCCCTACATGTCTGAAATTTTGCACAAATACACTCATGTAATTGTATGTTTCAAACATATATAAAAATACATGAAATTACATGGTTAAATGTGTGGAAACAATGTATATTTCATGTCGGCTTCTGTGATTTCACAAAACCCGGCAATTGAATTAAAGGCTATTACAGTATGTAGAAGTCTAGGAACTATAAATATATGTATATATACATGTCACAATGACATGTTATATATATATATATGTGTTCTATGTGTATATATCTATTCTTTCTAGTCTTTATTAAAGCTGTCAGTGTGATTTTACAGTATAGCGGGGATGAATTGCCGGCTTTTCTAAAGGACACGATGCGATTTCATCGCAAGTCACACGTGCGGTCCGTTTGTAATCAGATTTTTATCGCTCCCATAGACTTGCATTGGCGATTGTCGACCCACAATCGGTGACAATCGCAGCATGCTGCGATTGTACACGGACGTTTAAAACGGACCACAAAAAATCTGATACTGGGAGCTGCTCCATAGATTAACATAGGTCCGACTGCAATGCGATATTTCATCGCATTGCAGTCGTCCGATTTTGTCGCCAGTGTGACTCCGGCCTAACCCTAAAACTTTAACCCAACTCACTTTAGCTTAACCCTAATGGAAAAATGGAAATAATTACATTTTCTTTATTTTATTATTTTTCCATAACTAAGGGGGTGATAAAGGGGGATTTATTTACTATTTTTTTATTTTGATCACTGTGATAGCATTTATCACAGTGACCAAAATGAACCAATAGGAAAAATCTTCCTATTGTTGCCGAGTGCCGGCCGGCAGATCTTGATGGGCGCACTGCGCATGCGCCCGCCTTTTTTTGACCAGAAGATGGCGGCGCCCACTAGAGGAGAGGCTGGAGGGCCCAGAGGACCAGTGGGGGGTACGAGGAGGGGATCCGGGACCCTACAGTGTTTCTCTCTCCTCTGATGTACGATAACATCAGAGGAGAGAGAAATAAATGGCACATCTGATTTTTCTTTTTTGCGGTCGCCTTTATATGGTTAATAACGGCGATTGCAACAGCGGGGTCGGTAAAAACCGACCCGAATCATGTTCTCTGGGGGGGCGCTATACACTTTTTTTCAGTTAAGTACCCTTAACTACCGCCGTTAAAAGGCGTATCGGCTGTCGTTCAGGGGTTAATATGCTTGGATACAGCACTCTGTGAATAGCCAGCTTCTTTAGCAATGACCTTTTGTGGCTTACCCTCCTTGTGGAGTGTGTCAGTGACTGCGTTCTGGACACCTGTCAAGTCCGCAGTCTTCCCCATGATTGTGGAGATTACTGAAACAGACTAAGGAACATTTTTAAATGCT
>JARQOD010000006.1:394081602-394223551 GCA_033576555.1 Oophaga sylvatica | reverse complement strand
AACGGCAGAGGGGTCAGGAAAGGAACTATGCGCCCGAGTTCTTGCATTTGAATGCATCTTTTCAGAACTGCCTTAAAGTGTTATCTGAGCAAGTTACCGCAGGCATTCATCAGATAACCTCCGCAGTTTCGGAGGTAAAGACACTTCTGCAAAGCGTGCATTCAGAAGCAAGAGCATCACCAAATCACAGCTTTTTTCGGTCGGTTGCGGAGCGCATAGATCCGCTATCTGCTGACCAGCAGATGTATGTGATGCACACGTGCCACGCTGCTCTAGTGCAGGTTGTCTCCCATCCTCCTCCATCCACCCCAGTTGTTCCTCCCCTCCCCCCCCTCCAGTCGGCGTGCCTCCTCCCCCTCCTATTCATTATCAGCCACCTCCACAGTTCCAGCAACCTCCCCACTATCACCAACCTCCCCAGTACCAGCCACCTTCCCAACTTCAACCACCTTCCCAACTTCAGCCACCTTCCCAACTTCAGCCACCTTCCCACTTCAGCCACCTTCCCCACTTCAGCCACCTTCCCCACTTCAGCCACCTTCCCAACTTCAGCCACCTTCCCAACTTCAGCCACCTTCCCAACTTCAGCCACCTTCCCAACTTCAGCAACCTTCCCAACTCCAGCCACTTAACCAACTTCAGCCACCTCCCCACCTTCAGCCACCTCCCCACCTTCACCCACCTCACCAACTACAGTCCCCTCAACAACTCCTGTCACATATTCAGTACCAACAACCTCCCCAGTACCAGCCACCTACCCCGTACCACACTCCCACCTCTTACCAATCTCCTTCCACCTACCAATTCCCTACCATATCACCTGTTCCTCCAGTACCTGCCCCACCCTCCACTCCACCACCCATCACTGATTCTGCCTCAAACTTGTCCTCCCATTCTTTAACCCTTTCCACCCTTCACCTCTTACTGTTCCTTCCCCACCAGCATCCCAGTCCTCTCTACACACTCCCACGGTCGAAGTGTCCCGCAGCCCCTCCAATAGTATGTCCGCGCCACACTACACAGCGTTGTAATGTTATTTAAAAAATTTTTTAAAAAAGACTGGGTCATTGAATGACAAAATTACTTTTATCAAAGATATTTTGAAAGTAAACATTTACAAACTTTAACAAAAAATTGGTTAAATAAATTTGGAATTGGTTGATTCAATTTTTTGTCTCTCATTTCTTTATAATTTTACAGCTTATGTAAGGTTACATGTGTAATAAAGATTAATAACAGTACCAATGGTAAAGACAGAAACATTACATTTAGGGACAAACATAACAATTGATCACACACGGTCATCCTGCCAGTCTACCTGTCCTTCGGCTGAAATAAAGTACTCGGCAAATCTGTCCCTCATCCTAGAAACAGCAACAGAACTTCTATTAGTATTATTGTGATAATCATGTAAAGTTGTTTGTTGCAGGTGGTCCTCAATGGTCAATTGTTCTTTGGAGATCACAACATTATGCAGTACCACACATGCTTTTATGACTTCGTCAACAGTGTCAGTCTTCAAATTGATGGCTGTCAATAGCACACGCCACTTTGCAGTAAGGATTCCAAATGTACACTCCACCATTCTTCTAGCTCTTGTGAGCCTGTAATTGAAAATCCGTTTCGTATGGGTCAGTCCTCTGCTGGCATACGGTTTTAATAAATGTTCTGAGAGCTGGAAAGCCTCATCACCAACACACACATATGGCATAGGTGGCCCTGTGGTTTGAGGCAGCAGCCTAGGGGCTGGGAAATGGAATGTGTTCCCATAGAGTCGACGTCCCATCACTGAAAGTTTGAAGACTTGAGAATCGTTCGATCGTCCATATGCCCCTATGTCCACTGCAATGAACCTATATTCGGCATCAGCGATGGCCATCAAGACAACGGAGAAATATTTTTTATAGTTAAAATATTCTGATCCTGTTCCCACTGGCTTCACAATACTGACATGTTTGCCATCAATCGCTCCAAGACAATTTGGAAATTGGCAGATCTGTTGGAACTTATCTGCTATTTCCATCCACCGTTGTGTAGTAGGTTCAGGCATATATTCCGAGACCAAACAGTCCCACAGTGCATGGCAGGTGTGCTTTATTATGCCCGATATGGTCGAGATTTCCAATCTAAATTGGAAATGGAGTGAGGAGAGCGATTCTCCACTTGCAAGGAATCTAAAAAAAAAAAAATTAACTGCTCAGAACTCAGGTATAACAATTGGAAAAGGCAAAAACCAGAATATATCACAACCCACATAGTATAAAACAATACACACATAGTTTACAAGTATGCCAAAAAAGAACATAGCACTACCCACAAAGTATTAAAGTACGCCAAAACAGAATAGAGCGATACCAATTGTATAAAATTACGCCAAAACAGAATAGAGCAATACCCACATTGTATAAAAGTATGCCAAAACAGAATAGAGCATACCCACAAAGTATTCAAGTATGCCAAAACAGAATAGAGCAATACCCATTGTATAAAAGTACGCCAAAACAGAATAGAGCAATACCCATTGTATAAAAGTACGCCAAAACAGAATAGAGCAATACCCACATTGTATAAAAGTACGCCAAAACAGAATAGAGCAATACCCATTGTATAAAAGTACGCCAAAACAGAATAGAGCAATACCCACATTGTATAAAAGAAAGCAAAAAAGAATATAACAATAACCACATTGTATTAAACATTACCCACAAAGATACACAAAATATGCATTTGAATGAAATAAACACACACAAGTTTTTGACCATTTTTTATTGCACTGGTAGTAATTCTTCGATTGCCTTTTAGTCCTAGAATAAAAAATAACAACAATACAACTGTGTACAAGCAAGCACATTCAAAAATAATAGCTTACCTTATTGTCACCATGAGACGCTCCGACGGAGAAATCGAATACCGGCAGTAGGTGTCACATCTCCTGATCTTGTCTTCAATCCTCTCCACCAACATGTCAAATGTTTCCTTCTTCATACGAAGATAAGAAAAAATTTTTTCTGGATTCTCTCTTAGCTCCATATTGAGTGTCGAATAGACTCCACGGGTTAGTCTATGTGCCGTGATGGGGTGGATCCACATACGGCGGCGTCGCTGACGCTTAAGGCGCTGCTCGATCCTTCTCTCCTTCTCCATAACGATAAAACACAAGCGATTCGCCTCCGCTGTGAAATCCACAAGATTCCGGAAAATATTACCAATAATTGCCTCCATCTTCATCAGTCACTTGCTCTTCTCTCAAAAATGCTCCTCTACAACCTGTCAAAGATTGGCTGTAGGAACACTGTATATATAGGATTTACAGTAGCCAATCAGGTTTTGAAATAAAAGGGGCATGATTGAAAACCGGATCCGTCGTAATCCGTCAAAAAACGGATAAAGAAACGGATGAAACTGATGTGCCGGATCCGGTTTTCTGACTGATCCGCTATACGGATCAGGCAGAAAACCGGATCCGGCGCATCAGGTTTTTCATTTCATTGCCGCATCCGGCGCTCCGGCACGACGCCGGACCGCGCCTGATTCAAAAAAACTGATGTGTGAAAGTAGCCTTAGACTACCATCATTTTATAGACAATCATCTTGGCTATCTCATACATATATCTGACTTGCATCTAGTTTGCATATTATTAGTTATTCAGATTCTTGTCATGTCACTGCATGTTACTGTTTTGCTCATGGTGGTGGAAAAATCTTTTTCTTCCTGTATACTACAAAACACAACCTGTTCTCACATTACCGAATGGCTCAGTGTGTTATTAGGTTATTCCCAGTAAACTAGGAATTGACTTGTCATTTTTAGCTGCTTATCAATCTGAAACCAATGGTCAGAATGAGAGGACAAATCAATCTTTGGAACAAATTTTAAGGTGCTTTGTGGCAGCGCTACAGGAGGACTGGTCTTCGCTTTTACCTCTCGCTGAGTTTGCATTTAACAGTTGAGTAAACCAATCTACCAGAAACCTCACCATTCTTCTGTAATTATGTTTTTCATCCCCATTTTGGTGCATTTTCTAGAATTGGTTCTGAATGCACTGGGGTGGAGGTCGCCGTACAGACTTGGGGATTTCTGGAGGGAGGTTAAAAAAAATATTTAAGATTCGGGATAAGGTTTGTCATCTAGGAACTTTAAACTTAAAGTGCCATCGACGAAGTTGAGTCCAAAGTTTATTGGTCCATATAAGATCCTAGAGGTGGTCAATCCTGTGGCATTTAGATTAAAGCTTCCTCCATCCCTTCGCATCTCTAACGTGTTCCATAAATCCCTATTAAAGGAGTTTGTCCCTTCTATATTTTCTCCCTCATCCCCGCCTCCTCTGCTTTCAGTAGACAGTGGCTTGGAGTATGAGGTTCAGAGGGTTGTAGATTCTCAGAGGTTCCGTAATTCCCTCCAGTACCTCGTCCACTGGAGGGGATGTGAACCAGAGGAGAGATCCTGGGTCCCTGCTCGAGATGTAAAGACCGATTGGTTAGTCAGGGCCTTCCATCTAAAATTTCCTGGGAAGTCTGGGGGTGCAGAGGAACCCCTAGAAGAGGGGGTACTGTCATGGTTCCACCCCTCTGTGTGTCTGGGATGCAGTTACTGACAGCGCAGCTGTCCAATCTGGTACAGGGGCATGGTGAAGCTGTCAGTACTTTGATTGACAGCTCAACTATCCAATCTGAAACTGGGAGGTGTCGGCTGTCTCCAAGTTTTCATTATTCCAGGTGATTGCCATGCTACTTAGCGGAGCTGTGTCTCCCAGAACTCTGCCAGACGTACATTCATCTAGTAGGTTTGTGCTCCCTGTGCCTTGAGTTCTGTATGTTGATCTTTTGTTGCCTGACCTTGGACTTCGTTCTGACCATCCGTCTGTTTAACCCCTTCTGCTCTGATCTGTTATCCTCCCAGTATTCTGACCTCAGAACGTTACCTGACCATGCTTTTGTCTCTTCCTTCTGTTTATGACGTACTCTCCTGGCTTCTGACCTTGGACTCCTTGACTATTTTGACTCACGGCTTGGGCGTGAGAAGAGACTGGCTTCACAACTGCATTATGCTTTCACTGCACAAACTCTTTAAATTATAGAAAATCTTTTAAAATAATTAAACTCTGCCTGAAGTCACCACTAGAAGGAGCTCACAAAATATAGGTGTATCCAGTTCCCATTTAACTCAAAAGGATTTCCAAAATAATCATTAAGTGAGCTCCCCCTAGTGGCACGTGACAGCAGTTAACATTGTAGTTTTTTAATCTATGTGGCTGTGTCTTTACCTGGAGAGATGGCAGACTAGCCCCTACTTGGCACCTTTACTGCCCTGGAAATTATATAAAGTTGGTCTTAAAACCACAATGTTAAAGGGGTTGTCTGGCCTGAGGCTTCAAGTCTGCAGTTACTCTATGTCACTCACATCATTTGCATACATACGGTCACGTGCCGACTAGACATGAGCAGCTTCACTCAGTACAAGTGTGCAGAGCGAGGCTGGACAAGTCTAGTTGGAATGTGGCCAGAAGTATATAAATCGCATACTTGTGATCACATGACCGCCATGTCCCATTGCCAGCACAAGAGAATCCTTACAATGTGCAGTGTGCACGATGTGAGGATTATAAAGTCTGCAGTCACACAGAGTGACTGCAGACTTGTAGATTAAGACCGGACAACCCCTTTAAAAGTGTGCATAGTACTTTTATTGCAGCCTCCTTCCACTTTACTTGTATATGAGATCACCCTGTGCAAGAACAGTATATGCATCCTTTGCAGTCAAATAGCTCATCATAATGCACCCCCTTATATGTTTTGGAAGTGGTAGAGGGCCCCCTACTTCTCTTGCTCTCTAGCCGGCACTAAGTAATTTACATGTATTCTTATGAAATTTTGCCAATAGGGCTCTATGTTCAGCTATGCTCCTGAAGGCGAAAAAGACCCAAAAAGCTAGAAGTATAAATAAAGTAAACCATTTGTAGGGACAAAAAACCCTGTCTGTGGTCTCCAGTTACCCATGTCAGTGCACATGTACTAAACACTAATGTATCTAATGTACTGTATACCTGTTGTGACAAAGGGGAGCCCCATGGGAGCTTTGTGCTGCCATCATTTAGCTGACGTCATAATAAGTTGTAATAGAGCTCATTGTGATATAATGGTTTGCCTACACAATATAACAATGCACCAACATTCATCTAAGAGGGTTTATTTATTAATGCGAGCTCCGCGTCATTATGTTGCAATGCCAATGATTATAATGGATCCCAATGAGTCCAGATAAATAAAAGTATATTGACATTTTCCAAAACCTCATTGTGTGAAATAGCTAAATAATACGCTTGCCACCATTACTTTCACTGAATGCAGTTAAGTAGTTTGGACGTCTGCTGAAAAGCCCTCTATTATTAAAATAAGGCTTAGAAATGGATGATTATCCATGCTCTATAGCTTTACACATAAAAGAGCTGTACTTTATGTGCGGTCTTTGATGTGGGCTGAATTGTCATTGAGCGGTCCGGTGAGAGTCTTTACTGAAGCCAGTGGTGACAATCTACGTTGTCTTTTTACATACCCTGGAAATGGGTGCAGGAAACCTCACTTATGGTACATTAGGGTGAATGCGCTAAAGCAATTGAGAAATGCATAGGTATTTTGGGATGAAAAAATGGAAATGAATGTCGTCGATCTCAATAGACAAATTGCTTTTCTTTATTTTTTTTTGGCAATCATTTCTTTATTCTAGAAACACTTCTTACACGATAATGGCTTCTGTTATTGGCATCATTGAGTCTTTTGTACTTTGTAGAATAAAATTGTTAAAAGCTTTTACAGCAGCAATTTTTCTAATTCATTTACATTTTATTTAAGGGTTAGTTCCCAAAATGAACTACTATCTATAGAATAGGGAATATCTTGCTGATCGCTGGGGGTCGACCATGGGAACACCCTGTGATCCTGTGAGTGGGGCTCTGGAACCCGACAATGTGCTGAATTGGGCATAGGTGTGCAAATATGCTTGGCATCCGCTGCATTATTGTCTGTTGGACTGCCGAATACAGTCCTTGGCTATCTCCGTCAGTCACATAGACAATGAATGGAATGGAGGCAGCACATGTGCACCATTACTCAATTTAGGAGGATGTAAAGAGCACCTTTCTCAGGATCTAAAAGCCCTTTCTTGCGATCTAAGAGCCTTTTTCTCAGGATCTAAGGGCCCCTTTCTCAGGATCTAAGGGCCCCTTTCTCAGGATCTAAGAGCCCTTTTTTTGCGATCTAAGAGCCTTTTCTCAGGATCTAAGGGCCCTTTCTCAGGATCTAAGGGCCCCTTTCTCAGGATCTAAGGGCCCCTTTCTCGAGATCTAAGAGCCCCTTCTCTTTTGGCTTTGCATCTAAGAACCCCTTTCTTGTGAGCTAAGAACCCCTTTCTTGGTATCAAAGAGCCTTTTTCTTGGGAATACTTGGGGGTTCAAAGATTTCAGAAAATTGACTGATAAGACTTTTGATGAGTTTAGTATTAAAGTAGTTGTTTCATCAGAACCACTTTCAAAATGATGCCTCAGAGGAATCAACTTGTCGCCTTGGGTTCGGCTTTAGCTTAATGGGGTTGTCCATCACTTGGACAACCTCTTCTCATTCCCCATGTTTGGCTCCTACAAAATAAAAACACCTATACTCACCTGCCGTGCCTGCATCATTCCAGTGGTGTCGCACTCGCGGTCCCGCGGCTCTTGTGCAGTTGTTATGACACATTAACCTGGCGCCCAATCAGCGCTGGCGTCACAGTCTTCGCTGTGACTGCCTCTGTCTGAAGGCGGAGACAATGCCACCAGAGGTGACTGGGTGCCAGGCATCATGTGTCATAAGAACCACACGAGAGCCCCAGGATTGCGAGTGCCGACACTGCAGGAACGGCATCAACACGGGAGGTGGGTATAAGTGTTTTTATTTTATTTGTGCCACACATTGGTAATGAGAAGGGGTTGGTTGTCCCAGTAGTGGAAACTCATTTAACCCCTCTCTGACATTAGACGTACTATCCCGTCCATAAAACCCGTGACAATCTGACCATGGACGGGATAGTACGTCATAGCGATCAGCTGCGCTCCTGGGGGGAGCGCAGCTGATCGCCGCCGGGTGTCAGCTGATTATCACAGCTGACACCCGGGACTGTGTGCCAGGAGCGGTCACGGACCGCTCCCGGCACATTAACCCCTTGCACACCGCGATCAAACATGATCGCGGTGTACTGGGGGCACAGGGGGGCATCGCGCAGGGAGAGCGCCCCCCTGAGACCCTCAGAACAGCGCGATGTGATCGCGCTATTCTGAGGGCTTCCTCCCTCCCAGGACCCGGATCCAAGATGGCGCCGGGGTCCTGGAGGGAGGCGGCTTCCTCAGTGCCTGCTGAGAGCAGGCACTGAGAAGCTGCAGCGCTGCCTGTGAGATCGCTGGTCTCACAGAGTGCTGTGCACACTGTGAGACCAGCGATCTCACATTTTACAGTGATGTCCCACCCTGGGACAATGTAAAAAAGTAAAAAAAATAAAAATAAACGTGTAAAAAAAAAAATTCCAAAATAAGTAAAAAAAAAAAAAAATATTCCCCAATAAATTCATTTTTTCCTGTAAATAAAAAAAATAAAACAATAAAAGTACACATATTTGGTATCGCCGCGTCCGTAACGACCCCCCCTATAAAACTGTCCCACTAGTTAACCCCTTTAGTGAACCCCTTAAAAAAAAAAGAAAAAAAACAAAGCAAAAAATCAGTGCTTTATCATCATACCGCTGAACAAAAAGTGGAATAACACGCGATCAAAAAGACGGATATAAATAAACATGGCACCGCTGAAAACGTCATCTTGTCCCGCAAAAAAATGAGCCATCACACAGCATCATGAGCGAAAAAATAAAAAAGTTATAGCTCGCAGAATAAAGCGATGCAAAAATAATTATTTTTTCTATAAAATAGTTTTTATTCTATAAAAGCGCCAAAACATAAAAAAACGATATAAATGAGGTATCGCCGTAATCGTACTGACCCGAAGAATAAAACTGCTTTATCAATTTTACCACACGCGGAACGGTATAAACGCCTCCCCCAAAAGAAATTCATGAATTGCTGATTTTTGTTCATTCTAACCTCCCAAAAATGAAAATAAAAAGCGATCAAAAAATGTCACGTGCTCAAAAATGGTACCAATAAAAACGTCAACTCGTACCGCAAAAAATAAGACCTCACATGACTCTGTGGGCCAAAATATGCAAAAATTATAGCTCTCAAAATGTGGTGATGCAAAAACTATTTTTGCAATAAAAAGCGTCTTTTAGCGTGACAGCTGCCAATCATAAAAACCCGCTATAAATAGTAAATCAAACCCCCTTTATCACCCCCTTAGTTAGGGAAAAATAATAAAATTACAAAAATGTATTTATTTCCATTTTCCCATTAGGGTTATGGTTAAGGTTAGGGTTGCGGCAAAAGTTAGGGTTAGGGTTGGCGCTAAAGTTAGTATTAGGGTCATGGTTGGGATTAGGGTTAGGGGTGTGTTAGGGTTACGTTTGTGGTTAGGGTTGGGACTAGGGTTAGGGGTGTGTAGAGGTTAGGGTTGGAGTTAGAATTGGGGGGTTTCCGCTGTTTAGGCACATCAGGGGCTCTCCAAATGTGACATGACGTCTGATCTCAATTCCAGCCAATTCTGCGTTGAAAAAGTCAAACGGTGCTCCTTCCCTTCTGAGCTCTGCCATGCGCCCAAACAGTAGTTTACTCCCACATGGGGTATCAGCGTACTCTGGACCCTAAGGGCCTGTGCACACATTGCGGATTTGCCTGCGGATTTTTCCGCGCCGAAACCGCACCTCTTGGCAGAAACCGCAGGCGCGGTTTTGACGCGGTTTTGGCGCGGTTTTGATGCGTTTTTTGGCGCGGTTTTGACGCGTTTTTTCTCATGCGGTTTTGTATGCGGTTTTTACAGCTAAATAAAGATATGTTGTTTAACAAAAAAAAAAGATTTGTGATGTCATTTCTTGCCCAACCTCCTCTTTTACATTTGTCCAACCCACACTCCATTACACACACACAGCTAGAGATAGGCCGGCGTCGCACTTGCGAGTGTGATGCGAGTAAGTCGCACGACTTTCTCGCATCAACACCTGGCACGGCTGCCCGCTCTCGGACCCGAGTGTGCGGCTGCATGTATTTCTATGCAGCCGCACACTCTGGTCCGAGAGCGGGCGGCCGTGCCGGGTGTTGATGCGAGAAAGTCGTGCGACTTACTTGCATCACACTCGCAAGTGTGTCGCCGGCCATAGATAGATAATAGATACCAGTAGATAGATAGATAGATAGATAAAATGGTACATAAATAGTTAAAGACACACGCGTACACATACACAAAATAACGCAATAGTTAATAAAAAAAAAAATATAGGAAAAAAAATGGCGTGGGCTCCCGCGCAATTTTCTGCGCCAGAGGGGGAAAGCAGACAGCCGGGCCAATATTTCTAGCCTGGAAGGGGTTAATACCCATGGATCTTCCCAGGCTATGAATATCAGCCCGCAGCTAGCCTTCACTGGCTATTAAAATAGGGGGACCCCCCCAAAAAAAAATGACATGGGGTCCCCCTATAATTTATAGCCAGACAGGCTAGGCAGACAGCTGCGGGCTGATATTCAT
Organism: Oophaga sylvatica; assembly: GCA_033576555.1. Classification (NCBI taxonomy): domain Eukaryota; kingdom Metazoa; phylum Chordata; class Amphibia; order Anura; family Dendrobatidae; genus Oophaga; species Oophaga sylvatica. The sequence goes on along the minus strand of JARQOD010000006.1, from coordinate 394,212,895 downwards.
AGCCTAGGAAGGGGCCATGGATATTGGCGCCCCCCCTGGCTAAAAATACCAGCACCCAGCCGCCCCAGAGTTGGCGCATCTGTACGATGCGCCAATTCCGGCACTTAGCCCCTCTCTTCCCACTCCCCTGTAGCGGTGGGATATGGGGTAATAAGGGGTTAATATCACCTTGCTATTGTAAGGTGATATTAAGCCCGGTTAATAATAGAGAGGCATCAATAAGACGCCTATCCATTATTAATCTTATATTAATAAAGGGTTAAAAAAAACAACACACGCATAAGAATAAATTATTTTAATGAAATAAAACACAACACGGTTTTCATATCTTTATTACACGCTCAGATCCAAGCGACGCCCTCGATCTCCTGTAAAAAAACGTAAAAAAATAAAACAACCGTATACTCCCTGTCCGACGCAGTCCAATTAATAACGAGTGTCCCACGACGGTTTCCCCTATAGACGGTGACATCAGGTGATGTCACCGTTCTATAGGGCCTCCCAGTGTTGCACTGACAGGAGACAATGGCTCCTGCAGTGCATCACTGAGTCCATTCTCTCACTTTATGGCAATGCTGCGTGGGAATTTTCTCACCCAGCATTGCCGTGAGAGAATGAACTGTAGTGACGTCATTCTCTCCCGGCAGCAGAGCGGTACAGATCGATGGCGTCGGGGAAGAGGTGAGTATGTGCTCAATGTTATTTGTTGTATGTCATGTGTATGTTATATGTTCTGTATGTCATGTAATTTTTTTTTTTTTTACATTCAGCAGTGCACATTAGCCGGATGATGGGACTACTACTGTCCCATCATTGGCTAATGTGTCAGTCACTGTCACTGTAGCAGGCATAGCCGGATGGGACTTGTAGTCCCATCCGACGATGCCTGCATACACGGAGACACGCACACAGCCCCGCACACCGATCACGCAGACACCGGCACACAATCACCACCCACACACACAGCGCCGCACACTATACACGCCCACGCACCGCCCACACACATAGCGCCGCACACTATTCACGCCCACGCACCGCCCACACACTTCCCTCCTCCCGAACTGCAGCGGTTTCAGCCGCAGCAAACCCGCAGATCTTTTTTAGATCTGCGGTTTTGCTGCGGAAGTGCCCGACTCAATGCAAGTCAATGGGCGCCGAACCGCTGCAGTTACGCACAAAGAATTGACATGCTGCGGAAAATAAAACGCGGCTAAACCGCGGTTTTTTTCCGCAGCATGTGCACAGCAGACCTGCGGTTCCCATAGGGATTCATTGGCTGTGCACTGTGCTGCGGGTTGGATGCGTTTCCGCAGCGTTAAAAAACGCAGCGGAAACGCATCTAAAACCGCAATGTGTGAACGGGGCCTAAGAGTTATTGTGCAATTTGTCCTATTTCTTCTGTTACCCTTGGGAAAATAGAAAACTGGGGGCAAAAATATCATTTTTTAAAAAAAAAAATGATTTTTTTTGTTTTTACGGCTGTACGTTATAAACTTGTGTGAAGCACTTGGGGCTTCATAGCACTCACTACACATCTAGATAAGTTCCTTGTGGGGTCTATTTTCCAAAATTGGGTCACTTGTGGGGGGTTTCCACTGTTTAGGTGCATCAGGGGCTCTCCAAATGCGACATGACGCCCCCAGAGCATTCCATCAAAGTCTGCAATCCAAAACGTCACTACTTCCCTTTCGAGCCCCAACGTGTACCCATACAGTAGTTTTCTCCCACATATTGGGTATCAGCGTACTCAGGACAAATTGGACAACAACTTTTGGGGTCCAATTTCTCCTGTTACCCTTGTGAAAATAAAATATTGGGGGCGAAAAAAATAATTTTTGTAAAAAAAAAAAATTTTTTGTTTTTACGGCTGTACGTTATAAACTTCTGTGAAGCACTTGGGGCTTCATAGCGCTCACCACACATCTAGATAAGTTCCTTGTGGGGTCTATTTTCCAAAATGGGTCACTTGTGGGGGGTTTCCACTGTTTAGGCGCATCAGGGGATCTCCAAATGCGACATGACGCCCCCAGACCATTCCATCAAAGTCTACAATCCAAAACGTCACTACTTCCCTTCCGAGCCCCAACGTGTACCCATACAGTAGTTTTCTCCCACATATTGGGTATCAGCGTACTCAGGACAAATTGGACAATCACTTTTGGGGTCCAATTTCTCCTGTTACCCTTGTGAAAATAAAATATTGGGGACGAAAAAATCATTTTTGTAAAAAAAAAAAAAAATAATTTTATTTTACGGCTGTACGTTATAAACTTCTGTGAAGCACTTGGGGGTTCAAAGTGCTCACCACACATCTAGATAAGTTCATTGAGAGGTCTAGTTTCCAAAATGGTGTCATTTGTGGGGGGTTTCCACTGTTTAGGCAGATCAGGAGCTCTCCAAACACGACATGGCATCCAGCCAATTCTGCGTTGAAAAAGTCAAACGGCACTCCTTCCCTTCCAAACTCTGCCATGCACCCAAACAGTGGTTTACCCCCACATATGGGGTATCAGCGTACTCAGGACAAATTGCACAATAACTTTTGGAGTCTTGTTACCCTTGGGAAAATAAAAATTGGGGTGAAAAGATAATTTTTGGGAAAAAATATGATTTTTTAATTTTACGGCTCTACATTATAAACTTGTGTGAAGCACTTGGGGGTTCAAATTGCTCACCAAAGATCTAGATAAGTTCCTTAGGGGGTCTAGTTTCCAAAATGGGGTCACTTGTGGGGGGTTTTCACTGTTTAGGCACATCAGTGGCTCTCCAAATGCAACATGGCGTCCAATCTCAATTCCAGCCAATTTTGGTTGGAAAAAGCCAAATGGTGCTCCTTCCATTCCGAGCTCTGCCGTGCGCCCAAACAGTTTCCCTCCCCACATATTGGGTATCAGCGTACTCAGGACAAATTGGCCAACAACTTTTGGGGTCCACTTTCCTTGGGAAAAATCAAAAATTTGGGACTAAAAAATCATTTTTGTGGAAAATTGTTTCTTTTTTTTTTCACACCCAGGCATTATAAACTTTTGTGAAACACTTGGGGATTCAAAGTGCTCACAACAGATCTAGATAAGTTCCTTAGGGGGTCTAGTTTCCAAAATGGTGTCACTTGTGGGGGGTTTCCACTGTTTAGGCGCATCAGGGGCTCTCCAAACGCGACATGGCGTCCAATCTCAATTCCAGCCAATTTTAGTTTGAAAAAGTCAAACGGCGCTCCTTCCCTTATGAGCTCTGCTGTGCACACATACAGTGGTTTTCCCCCACTTATGGGTATTGGCGTACTCAGGAGAAATTGCACAACAACTTTATGTGTCCATTTTCTTCTTTTACCCTTGTGAAAATAAAAAAAAGTTTGTAAAAGATCATTTTTTTTTAAATATTCATTTTTTCCTTCCACGTTGCTTCAGCTCCTGTGAAGCACCTGAAGGGTTAATAAACTTTTTGAATGTGGTTTTAAGTACCTTGAGGGGTGCAGTTTTTATAATGGTGTCACTTTTGGGTATTTTCTGCCATATAGACCCCTCAAAGTGACTTCAAATATGAGGTGGTCCCTAAAAAAAATGGCTTTGTAAATTTTGTTGTAAAAATGAGAAATCGCTGGTCAACTTTTAACCCTTATAATTTCCTAAGAAAAAAAAATTTTGATTCCAAAATTGTGCTGATGTAAAGTAGACATGTGGGAAATGTTATTTCTTAACTATTTTGTGTGACATATGTCTCTGTTTAAGGGAAATAAAAATTCAAAGTTTGAAAATTGCAAAATTTTCAAAATTTTCGCCATATTTGCATTTTTTTCAAAAATAAACGCAAGGTATATGGAAGAAATTTTACCACTAACGTAAAGTACAATATGTCACGAGAAAACAATCTCAGAATCGCGAAGATCTGTTGAAGCGTTCCAGAGTTATAACCTCATAAAGAGACAGTGATCAGAATTGTAAAAATTGGCCCGGTCATTAACGTGCAAACCACCCTTGGGGTGAAGGGGTTAAGAGCCCCCATTCTCCTGATGGATGAGGCATCTAGAGATGTCTGCACAGGGCACCATTAATACTTGCCTGTCCCTTCTCCTCAGCTGCTGCCACTACCATCCTGTGTGTGGCTGCTCACATATAGTTAACCGATCAGACGAGCATTTTTCTGACCAAATGATTGGGGGGTGCACAGAATGTCATTACGGGCCGCATGTGGCCCCCGGGCTACTGGTTGTGCACCCCTGCATGTCTTGGTAGATGACTCTTCATTAGCAGCCTTGCTATGGACAGGTGTGGCCAGTGGACAGATGAGCAGTCATAATTCAGCACAGACTAATGACGATGCAGTGCAGAGAAGTGGCCGAGGCAATGGAGGCTGTAGAGACTGGACTAGATGACTACTGGAAGTACTGAGGTATGGAGGCTGCAGAAGCTCGAGACTCATTGTAGGAAGACTATTGTAACAGAGTCAGGACAAAGGAACATCATAGTAGTTTTGTTGATGTAGCTGAGCTGAGTAAGCCAGGAGACTCACTGTAGAGATGGATAAAGGTACTGCCACACTAAGCTATCCCGTTAGCGATCTTCTTAACGACTTTAGCGGTACAAAAGTACCGCTAAATCGCTAAGAAAAGGTGCCACACAGCGATTAGATACTTACCCAGCGGGAGCGCCAGCGATGAAATAGGGTCCGGAACGATTCCAGCGACGAGCGAGATCACAGCAGGAAGCTCGTCGCTGGAAGCTGCCGCACTGAACAACATCGCTAACGGGATCGCTAAATAGTGACGTTTTTTAGCGATCCCGTTAGCGATATTGTTTAGTGTGGCATACCCTTGAGTTAAGTGAGTTGTTACAGAGCTCAGCGACACAGCAGGGAAGTGTATGTCATGTAACCTACTGGTGGTGATGCAGCAGAGACCAGCAGTAGAGCATAGCTAAAGATTCTCAAATGATTCACTTGTGGTTATTCAGCAGAGGCCAGAGTTATAGCAAAGCTGAGTATGTCACAAGTCACACTTGTGGGAATGCAGAGGAGACCTGCAACAAGGCAGAGATAGATATGTCAGGAGACACATTTCTGGTAGCAGAGCCTAGCAATGTAGCAGGGCTGGGTACCGTATTTCAGGAAGAACACCTGTTGCAATGTAGCAGAGCCCAGCTGCGTAGCAGAGCTGGCACACTAATGGAACATTAGCAAGATAACAAAGCCGGGTTTGTCAGGAGGCTCCTTGATGAAGCAGTGGAAGATCATGAAAGTAGTGGATGCCAACTTTTTGATTACTCAGGCAAAAATCCACCTCCTTATAATAATCCACTTGGCTTGTAATATCTGAGGTCATGATATAGAAGGAAAGCACCTGGAGCGGCATACGGCGCCTGGGGCCGGATCCAGGGAAGGGGAGTAACTGCTAGAAATAACAAGTGCAAACTTGCTTATTTTCTCACTGTCTCCCATTCTTTTTCTATTTTAGACATGGTGATAACCTATTAAATTTCATTGTATCATTGATTTGTCATAAAAGTCGACTGTGCATGGACAGTATTATTCTGTTATATTTATCTACTGACTGCAGCCTGAGGCTTGGAGAAGCGGCTACTGTTGGGTCACAGGCTTATAAATCCTGCCTGACATCACCTTGAACGGTGAGATCTCATGAAGTTAATAATTGGGAGATTTCTATGTGGTTGTAGTTTGGGAACCCAGAATCAACTCCATTGGTGACACTGATGGACATTTTATATATCCCTATGATCGATGCTTTCATTATCTAGTTGCTGTTCTTGGACTTTTCTATAGTTTACTGTGCAAGAAAACAGAACTGCGGGGTCATGTCTGCTGAACCCCTATGTTAGTAAATAGGTGAACAGCAACTTTTATAGTATAAACGAAACGATTCCTATCACGCCATCCACCAGCGGTATAAGGTAGCGCTCCTGAGCCCTAATGTTACATCTGATGGCATACTCTCTATGGAGGGCAGGTGAGTAACTACTTCAGGTGCAGGGGTTGCTATCGCACCCATCTCTGGAGCCTAAGCGGCCAAAGTCCCTTTGACCTATATGAAAAGATCAATACTATTAAAGACTTGCGATAATTGGGATCCCCTTTGGAGCTTTGCATTGAGGCCCATGAGCTTCAAATTACGCACTGATGGAGGGTCATTTATATTTGTGTACCCACCATCCCTCTCTGGGGCCAGGACAAGGTGCAACTGCTACTTCTACATCTTCTATGCCTTATTACAGGGAAAACTAAAAGAAAAAAGCTAGATAAAACAGCATCTCTTGTTTTCACAGTGTGATTCATGCATTATACAGATAGTATGTAATACTACATCTTCCCTGAAGGGGGAGCAATTTCCTCAGTAATGTCAGCTGTTCCTTAGAACTTTTTTAAAGTTTTTTTGGAGACTTTTTCCTGAACACCCCATGATTGTGGCAATTCAAGAATCCAGATGGGTGCAAATCAAATCTTACATTGCTGCTTTATGTATCTATCAACAGAAAACTATGACCATCTGCAATTTCAATAAGTGAAGTATCTATAAAAGAAGAAGTTTCCTAAGATGCATTTTGTAGGAAAATAATGATCTTACATTTGGTCTCTATTTTAGAGGGTTGGAAAACCCCTTTAATTCAAGATACGTAAATTCCTAGAATATACATTCGCATTAGCAGAACATAGACAAGTTATTACATTGTTCCACTTCATTTGGCAAAGTAATTATATGATACATTTATGGTAATGAGCATCTGTCATCAGACAGGATTCTCTATTTTATGGCATATATAAACTGTAATCTAGCAAAGTGCATGCTCCTGGACCCATTATCTTAAGAATACCCCTTCTTACTAACTAAGGAGGATATCTGAAGACAATTTTGGCTACTTAGACTCATTTAGGTTTTATAAAAGGTTCCATTCTCTGACTGATGCCCTGCAGTGACCACCGTGATGGCTCCAGAAAGGTGCTCTACTTTCCAATGAATGCAAAATTTACTTCCATCTGAAAACACCACCTTGGACCACTGAGCAACAGTCCAGATCTCCTTAACCCAGTAAGACACTTCTGGCATCGTCTATTGGTCATGAGTGGCTTGACACAAGGAATGCGACACTTGTAGCCCATGTCCTGGATACATCCGTGTGTGGTGGCTCTTGAAGCAATGACTCCAGCAGCAGTCCACTCATTGTGAATCTCCCCAAATTTTTGAATGGCTTTTTCTTAACAATCCTTTCAAGGCTGTGGTTATCCCAGTTGCTCGTGCACCTTTTTTTACCACACTTTTTCCCTTCCACTCAACTTTCCATTAACCCCTTAGTGACAGAGCCATTTTGCAGCTTAATGACCAGGCCAATTTTTTACAATTCTGACCACTGTCACTTTATGAGGTTATAACTCTGGAACGCTTTAACAGATCCCACTGATTCTGAGACTGTTTTTTCGTGACATATTATTATTATTCATTTTTATAGCGCCATTTATTCCATGGCGCTTTACATGTGAGAAGGGGCGAATATAGATAAGTACAATAAACATGAGCAATACAGGACACACATAAGTACAGAAGGAGAGAGGACCCTGCCCGCAAAGGCTCACAGTCTACAGGGGATGGGGGAGGATACACTAGGAGAGGGTGTACTTTGTACTTCATGCTAGTGGTAACATTTTCTACGATATAACTTGTGTTTATTTATGAAAAAAATGTAAATATGGAGAAAATTTTTAAAATTTAGCAATTTTCAAACTTTACATTTTTATGCCCTTAAATCAGAGAGATTGTCACACAAATTATTTAATAAATAACATTTCCCGCATGTCTACTTTACATCAGCACAATTTTGGAAACAACATTTTTTTAGGAAGTTATAAGGGTTAAAAGTTGACCAGTGATTTCTCATTTTTGCAAAAAAATTTACAAAAACATTTTTTTTAGGGCCCACATCACATTTAAAGTCACTTTGAGGGTGTACATAACAGAAAATACCCCAAAGTGACACCATTCTAAAAACTGGACCCCTCAAGGTGCTCAAAACCACATTCAAGAAGTTAATTAACCCTTTTTGTGCTTCACAGGAACTGAAGCAATGTGGACGGAAAAAAATTAACATTTAACTTTTTTTTTACAAAAAATTTACTTCAGAACCAATTTTTTAATTTTCACAAGTGGTAAAAGAGAAAATGAACCTCAAAATTTGTTGTGAAATTCTCCTGAATATGCCGACACCCCATATGTGGGGGTAAACCACTGTTTGGGCGCACTGCAGAGTCGGAAGGGAAGGAGCGCCGATTGACTTTTTCAATGCAGAATTGGCTGGAATTGAGATCGGATACCATGTCGTGTTTGGGGAGTCCCTGATGTACCTAAACAGTGGAAACCCCATAAGTGACCCATTTTGGAAACTAGACCCCCTAAGGAACTTATCTAGATGTGTGGTGAGCACTTTTAACCCCCAAGTGCTTCAAAGAAGTTTATAACGTAGAGCCGTAAAAATAAAAAATCATATTTTTTCACAAAATGATCTTTTTACTAGTGATGAGCGAGTATACTCGGTGCTCGGGTTTTCCCGAGCACGCTCAGGTGATCCCCGAGTATTTTGAAGTGCTCAGAGATTTAGTTTCTGTTGCTGAAGCTGCATGATTTGCAGCTATTTGACAGCCTAAATTTACATGGGGGAAAATTCCTTAACAAACAGCATTTCCTCACATGTATTCAAGAGGTCCAGCAGCCATACATCATGCAGCCGCGGCAACAGAAACTAAATCCCCAAGCCTTCTGAATACTCGGAGATCGCTCAAGCATGCTCGGGAAAACCCGAGCAACGAGTATACTTGCTCATTATTTACTTTTTACCCCCAATTTTTATTTTACCAAGGGTAGTAAGAGGAATTGAACCCTAAAAAGTTGTGCAATTTGTCCTGAGTATGCTGATACCCCATATGTGGGGGTAAACCTATGTTTGGGGGCATGGCAGAGCTCGGAAGGGAAGGAGCGCCCTTTGACCTTTTTCAATGCAGAATTGGCTGGAATTGAGATCGGACGCCATGTTGCCTTTGGAGAGCCCCTGATTGCCTAAACAGTGGAAACCTCCCACAAGTGACACCATTTTGGAAACTAGACCTCCTAAGGAACTTATCTAGATGCGTGGTGACACTTTGAACCCCCAAGTGCTTCACAGAAGTTTTTAAGCCAAAGCCGTAAAAATAAAAAATCCTTTTTTTTTTTACAAAAGAGATGTTTTCACCACAAAGTTTTACTTTCACAGGATAACAGGAGAAATTGGACCACAAAGGTTGTTGTGCAATTTCTGCTGAGTATGCCGATACCCCATAAGTTTGGGGGGAAACCACTGTTTGGGCGCATGGCAGAGCTCAGAAAGGAAGGAGCGCCATTTTGAATACAGACTTTAATGGAATGGTCTGCGGCATCATGTTGCGTTTGCAGAGCCCCTGATGTGCCTAAACAGTAGAAATCCCCCACAAATGACCCCATTTTGGAAACTAGATCCCCTAAGGAGCTTATCTGGATGTGTGGTGAGCACTTTAAACCCCCAAGTGCTTCACAGAAGTTTTTAACGCAGAGACGTAAAAATAAAAAAATCATTTTTTTTTCACAAAAATGATGTTTTCACCCCCCAATTTTTACTTCACAAGGATAACAGGAGAAATTGGACCACAAAAGTTGTTGTGCAATTTGTCCTGAGTACGCCCATACCCCATATGTGGGGGTAAACCACTGGAGCATGGCAGAACTCAAAAGGGAGGGAGCGCCGTTTGACTTTTTTGAACGCTGGAATCAATGGTGGCACCATGTCGCATTTGGAGACCCCTGAGTAAACTAAACAGTGGAAACCCCCTAATTCTAAACTCCAACCCTAACCTCAACACACCCCCAACCTAATCCCAACCCTAACCATAACCCTAATTACAACCCTAATCCCCAACACACCCCTAACCACAATCATAACCTCAACACACCCCTAACCCTATCCCAACCCTAACCATATACCACAACCCTAACACTATCCCAACCCTAACCACAAACCTAACCCCAACACACCCCTAACCCTAATTTCCAACCCTAACCCTAATCCCAAAATAATCCCACCCTAACCCAAACCCTAAGACTAAACTTTAGCCCAACTCACTTTAGCCTAGCCCAACCCTAAAACTTTAGCTCAACTCACTTTAGCCTAACAATAACCCTAAAACTTTGCCCAACTCATTTTAGCCTAACCCTAACCTGAAAACTTTAGCCCAACTCACTTTAGCCTAGCCCTAACCCATAAAAACTTTAGCTCAACTCACTTTTAGCCTAACCATAACCCTAAAACTTTAGCCCAACTCACTTTAGCCTAACTCTAACCTATACCCTAAAACTTTAGCCCAACTCACTTTAGGCTAATATAACCGTAACTCTAAAACTTTAGCCCAACTCACTTTAGCCCAACTCTAACCCAACCCTAAAACTTTAGCCCAACTCACTTTAAACCCTTCGCCCCCAAGGGTGGTTTGCACGTTAATGACCGGGCCATTTTTACAATTTTGACACTGTCCTTTATGAGGTTAATCGGAAGCTTTTAAGGATCTTCGCATTCTGAATGTTTTCTCGTGACATATTGTACTTCTCGTTTATGGTAAAATTTTTCGATATCCTTGCGTTTTTTTTGAAAAAAACGCAAATATGGCGAAAATTTTGCAATTTTCAAATTTGAATTTTTTTTTTCCCTTAAAACAAGAGATTGTCACACAAAATAGTTAAAAATAACATTTCCCACTGTCTACTTTACATCAGCACAATTTTGGAACCAAAATTTTTTTTTTGTTAGGAAATTATAAGGGTTAAAAGTTGACCAGTGATTTTCTCATTTTTACACAAATTTACAAAGCCTTTTTTTAGAGACCACCTCCATTTGAAGTCACTTTGAGGGGTCTTATGGCGAAAATACCCAAAGTGACCCATTCAAAAACTGAAAACCCCTCAGGACTCAAAACCACATTCAAGAATTTAATAACCCTTCAGGTATTACAGGAGCTGAAGCAATGTGGAAGGAAACAATTTAATTTTAACTTTTTAGCCAAAAAAAATATCTTTTTACAAAGTTTTTTTATTTTCAAAGTGTTAAAGGAGAAAATGGGCAGATAAAGTTTTTTGTGCAATTTCTCCTGAGTACGCCTTACCCCATTTTGGGGGGGAAAAAAAACCACTGTTTGGGACACGAGAGTGTAAGGGAAGGAGCGCCATTTGACTTTTTCAAACTAAAATTGGCTGGAATTGAGATTAGGAGCATGTCGCGTTTGGGGGCCCCTGATAAGCCTAAACATGGAAACCCCCACGTGACACCTTTGGAAATAGACCACCTAAGGAACTTTTGATCTGTTGTGGACTTGAACCCAAAGTTTTCACAAAAGTTTTAATACCTGGGTGGTGAAAAAAAAAAAAAAAAATTTCCACAAAATGATTTTTAGTCCCAAATTTTTGTTTTTCCAAGGAAATTGGACCCCAAAATTTTGTTTTTCCTTTGTCCTGAGTACGCTGATACCCATATGGTGGGGGGGGGAACTGTTTGGGCGCACGGCGGGCTTGAAAAGGAACGTAACGTTTGAATGCAAACATTGATGGGGTCATTTCCCATTTGTAGTGCCCCAATGGCCTAAACATGGAAACCCCCCCAAGTGACCCCATTTTGGAAGCTAGACCCCCTAAAAAAAACTTATCAATCTTTGGTGAGCCTTTAAACCCCCAAGTGCTTCACCAGTTTTAATCCCGGGAATGAAAATAAAAAATCCTTTTTTTTCCCACAAAAATTACTTTATCAAATTTTTTTTCCCAAGGGTAAAAGGAAAACTTGGACCACAAAAATTTGTTGTCCAATTTTTTGGTACCTGAACCCCATATGGGGGGGGGAACCCTTTTGGGCGCTGCAAGAGCTCGGAATGGAAGGCCACCATTTGACTTTTTTCCAACCACAATTGGGGAATTGAATTGGCCCGCCATGTTGCATTTGGGAGCCCCTGCTGTGCCCTAAACGGGAAACCCCCAAGGCCCCCATTTGGGAAATAACCCCTAAGGAACTTATCTAGATCTTTGGTGAGCAATTTTGAACCCCAAAGTGCTTCACAAAAAGTTTAACGTAGAGCCGTAAAATTAAAATCATATTTTTTCCACAAAATTGATTTTTTCCCCCCAAATTTTTTTTTTCCCAAGGGAACAAGACTCCAAAAGTTATTGTGCAATTTGTCCATGCGCTTGATACCCCTTGTGGGAGTAAAATTTGTTTGGGTCATGGCAAGTTTGGAAGGGAAGGACGCGGTTTGACTTTTTCAACGCAGAATTGGCTGGAGCCATGTGTGTTTGGGAGAGCTCCGATATGCCTTAACAGTGGAAACCCCACAAATGACCCATTTTGGAAACTAGCCCTCAAGGAAATTATCTAGATGGGTGGAGCACTTTGACCCAAAGTGCTTCACAGAAGTTTTAAGTACACCGTTTTAAATAAAAAATCCTTTTTTTTTTTTTACAAAAATGATTTTTTCGCCCTCAATATTTTATTTTAAAGGGTAACGGAAAATTGGCCCAAAAGTTGTTGTCCATTTTGTCCTGAGTACGCTGTACCCAATATGTGGGTAAACTACTATTGGGCGCCCGTCGGGGGTCGGAAGGGAAGTTGTGACGTTTTGGATTGCAGACTTTGTGATGTATGTAGTACAGTTAATTATAGGCTTGTGCTTGGGTGCGATGAAAAAACGGATCAAGGTTTGTTAAGAAAAGTCGTATTACTTCATACAATGTTGGCAAAATGCACACAGTTTGCGACCGAAAAGGGACACAGACCAAGAATCCAAGCTCGAAACACTCTCCAATACAGATTCAGGTCTTTTCTTGTTACCGTAATCCATGCAAACGGGGGTTTTCAAAGAGAGGGTTCGGTCCACAAGTGTTCAGAGTTCCCCCCGTAGGAATAGCTGGAGTAAAGGTCCAAGGCTTACAGGAGTCAAGTCACGGTTACTGCAGCTAGATTCTAACACTGATTGCTCGCTGTGGTGCTTTTAAGAAGCAAAGGGAATCAGGGCGGGAACATGCAAGCTAGAAACTCCATTTTGATGAGGGGCAATTTTCTGCAGCAGACAGAAAGTAAAATGGCTGACGAACAAAGGTTTCAGGAATTATACATAGAACCTTTACATTATCCCCCCTTAAGGACAAAAACCCCCGGATGACCTCGCCGGCTTTTTGTGGGTACCTCTGATAACTGACGGAGCAAGCGAGGGCATTAACGTTATTGACCGGTTCCCTGATTTGTCCTCCAGGGTACCCGCCATTTAATCGATATTGTAACTGATTTTATACACCTGAATCTAAAACCTTTCCACCACAAATTCTTCCTGACCATCGACTGCACTGGGTCGGGCAAGGAGAGGAAAGTCCAGGAAAGTTTTTGGGTGTCCCAGCCTTTAGTAGGGTTCATGAAAGACAGGGTGGATTTAATATTTGGGCAGTTGAAGACGACAAGCAACGCACTTATAATTTTAGATTTTTGGGTCCAATTATTTGTCCCCCAACTTAGACGATGGAATCCTTAATTAAGATTTCTGGTTTACAGCCAGCCAAGTCCTCCTACCTTGAAAGCTGGTGCGGTTTACGAAAATTTATTGCTTTTCTTGTACCTTTTTGGCCGATTCCATTTTCCTTTAGAAGATCCAATTTTCTGTAAGAGTGATTCTTCAGCCACTGGGTAAAGGTTTCTAGGGGGAAATCGTGGTAAATGTTAATGATAACCTGATTAGAGTAAAAAGGGCTGTTTTGGAGCACTTGAGAGTTGTTATCGAGAACTCAGCTAATGGAAGCAGACCACCCAATTCCTTAGGTGGCAGATAAGAGGGGGAGATACTGCTCCGGGTTTGATTGGTTCTTCGGTCTGTCCAAGTCTGGGGATGAAAAGAAGAAGAAAGGTTTTTTAAGTCCAATTGCCAGGAAATTTTGCAAAAAGAAGTGAATTCACCCCTCGATCCGAAAAAAACCCCTCACCGGACTCCTTGAACGAAACACATCTTTAATCATCAAATCTGTGTCTGTTTGCAGTGGTAAGCCGACACAAGGGTAAAATGAGCTGCCTTTGTTAGCGGTCAACCACCACTAGAATGGTTTTTCTTCCCCTGAAGGTTGTAACTCCACAATGAAGTCCTGAAATGTTCCCACGGGCGGGAGGGGTGGGAAGAGGCGTAACAGACCAGTTGGTGAGGAGCAAGTGTTTTGCATCTTGCCAGACCTCACATGAAGTGACTTTTCAAAACTCCTTCGCAAAGTGGGCCACAAAAGAAACGAGAAAGAAATTCTGTTCTTTAAATTCCTCTAGCCCAGCTATCTTGGATCGTGAATGAGTTGAATACTCTTAATTAATGTTTAGGAATAACGCGTTGTCCCTGAATCCAACACCATTCTTAAAGACAAACTTACATCCCTTGGGGGTTGTGCCAAAAAGGAATCTGCTGGTATGCTTCCTTGATGTCCTTAAGAGGTCTTGTTATGAATTACCCTGGAACTAGGTCAGGAAGAATAGTCTTAGGAGGGTATTGGGTGTCTCTGCTGAGAAAATTTCCAGAGAGTGCATCAGTTTCCATTGCGCGATCCGGTCTAAAAATGATAAAATTAAATTGGTTTAAGAAAAGATTCCAGGGCCTGGCGGGAGTCAGGCACTTGCCGACCTGATAAACTCAAGGTTCGATGGTCTGTCAGGACGCTATTGCTGTGCAGCTCCCTGAAGAAGGTGTCTCCCTTCTTTGAAGGCGGCAATAATGGCCAACAATCTCTATTGCCCACACGTAGTTCCTCTCAGCCGAAGCAACTGCTGGGAAAAGAAGGCACAGGATGCAAGCATTCTTCCCACCTGTTCTCTGAGAGGTTAGCCCAACGGCTCAGTGAAGCAACCACCCTTTATGAAGGCAAGTCGGGGTTTGGGATGTACTAGGATAGGTGCATGGTAAATTTATCTTTTAGACGGGAAATGCTTCCTGGGCTTGGGGGTCCAGGAAAACCTGACTTTTCCGGGAAAGTTGGTGATAGGTGACATACCTCAGAAAAATTTTTTCTAATGAAAACGTCTATAAAGTTGGCAAACCCATGAAGCGCTGTACCTCCTTCCATTTCTAGGCTGGCCACCTTTTATGGCTTGGGTTTTGCTTCCATCCATCTAATTCCTTTGTAGACTACTACCCAAAATTGAATTTCGGTCCATGGAATTCACACTTTTCAAGTTTGATGTAAATATTTTTCTTAGCGTTCCAGACCATTCCAATGTCCATGATGTTCCTCGTGGAGTTAGAAAAAAATTAAATATCACCAAATAAATTACCACGAAGTATCTGGGAGACCCTGAAGATTCATTCACCAAGTGTTGGAAAGTGGTGGGGCGGTACTCAACAAAAGGCATAACTAGAATTCAAAGTTTCCATAGCGTGACCTGATTGCGTCTCCTTCATCCCCAGGTCTAATAGGACTAAGTTTAGGCCCACGAAGATTAGTTTAGAAAAAATTTTGGCATGGCCCCTTCTCCAATAATCAGGGATAAAGGCAATGGATAAAAAGGTTTCTAATAGTAACCTTTTGAGTTCCCTTAGTCTACGCATGGTTCAAGATCCTTTTTTCTTTACAAAAAAAGATGGGTGCACCTGCGGAGATGAAGGGGGGTATGAAACCCTTGGCTGATTTTCCCCCTCTATGTAATCCTTTAAAGCCTTTGCTCGGGCCCCGCCAGGGGTAGATTTACCAAAAGGTACTTGCTCCAGGCAATAATTCAATTGGACTCATTGACGGTGAGGAGGAGCTGGTAGCTTCTTCTTGTCACATAAATCCCAAGTCCTGGTATACAGCTGGTAGTTCAGGGATGAAGATTCCTTTAGGAACAGAGCGCTGAAATTTTGGACTCTCTGTTTCCGGAAAGGTAATTCTTGGTACCCAGTTAATGGTGGATTCTGAGCCTGCGCCAGGTAAACCCTAAATAATGGGAAAGGGGAGAAAGATAAGCATAAAGGACTTTTCTCTTGATACTTTACCCATAAGAACCCTCAAAGGCTCTGTTTTCCTGATCCATGGTCCAGAGGTCGCAGGGAGCCATCCAGTTTCCATCTGTACTGGAGTACCTTCTTCCTGAAAATTACCCTGTTTTGGCAAAGGGCATCCATAAAATTTCCATTGCCCCTGAGTCGATCTAGCAAGTAGCACCCAAAGCTGAGTACCCAAGTTTGATGGAAAGAAAGCAATGAAATTTTTTTCTTACAAAATCAGGGGAAAAAAAGCTGAGGAAACTTGAAAAATGGCGGTTTACCAGTCAACGTCCCTCAGAGGGTAACGGGTTTAAGTCCAAAATCAAGTTGTTGCTGCAGATCTTCTGGAGCCTGGGTCGGACCTGACGATCCCCTCTCGCACACCCACAATGAATGAGTGCGCAGTAGTCTTCGAGGGAAAGGGTGGGGCGGGTTTTTAATGATGTGCCCGGACTTTCCAAAAATAAAACATTGATTCTCCTTAAAAACGATGTTTCCTTGCGTGCATCATAACCCGTCGTTGTAAAGGTCTACCTGTGGGTTCAGGTTCAGGTTCCCGTGTAATCCTATCAAAGGTTCCTTAGTGGGAGAGGAGGGTAGGAAAGGTTAGTCGTTGCTTTGAACCTCTTCCTTGCCTGCGTTCAGTCGACGAGTATCAATACGGATGCAGTAGTTAATAAATCACCTAAGAGGGGGGGGGCACGAGCAATTTCATCCTTAATCAGTGGAGATAACCCCTTTCGAAAAATAGATTTTTTGGCGGAAACGTCCCAGGTGGTATAAAGGCCCATCTCCTGAAATCCAAGGCATTTTCAGCTACCGAGTGCTTACCTTGGCGAATAAAATGGTGCTTCAGCTGTTGACCTCGATTGGGGTCATCAAACACCTGCCCCATGGTGAAATAAAACATCAAGGGATTCAAACAATATCCTCTCTCAACAGAGGGTTTTGCCCACTTAAAGCCTTGTTGGTAAGAACAAAATTATAGTAAGCACCCTTAGATCGTTCATGGAAAATTTTGAAGCATGTGCAGAAAAAAAAAAGATTGATTGATTAAAAAAATCCCCTGAATTTTCACTTCACCGCCAAAAACGAAAAGGGGGCAACTTGGAACCCAGCACTCGGGGCTACGGAGGAGCCTGGACTCGCCCCTCTAGAACCTCAATCCTGGTGCAAATCCTGGGTAGTTGTCCACCACTTGCAAATTGTGATTATTAGGTCCTGTAGATTTGTAAAATGGTCTTTTATTTCTGCAAATCTGCAAGGAATTTCAGTCACTCCCAAATTCCTTTTGCGGGCCTCCTTTTTCCCCAGTTTTTAAAAGGATTATGGAATGGTGTGAGAAGTCACAACCTTCTCACAGAAAGTTTAAAACCCCAGACATCTGATATCCAAGTTACAGCAGACAAAAAAAAAAAAAAGGAAAAAAAAAAAAAAAAAAAAATAGGTTTACCTGTGGTAAACTGCAAAAAAAAAAAAAACTTAAGGAATTGCTCACCTGGAATGGTTTGAGAAGCCCAAAACCACGTCATCACAGAAAGTACAAAACCCGGGGGATATACGTACAGCAGACACAGCCTTCCAGCCCCCAGCAACACTAACTTTTGGCTTCAGAATCTTGTAAGTATGAGTACAGTTCATATAGGTCTTGTGCTTGGGTGCGATGAAAACACAGGGGTCACAGGTTTGATATGAAAAGTCCTGATTACTTCATACAATGGCAGAAATAGTCACACAGTTTGCAGAAAAAGAAACAGGGACACAGCAGGCCAGAGAATCCAAGCTCAGAAAAATCACTCTCCAATACAGATTTGGATCTTCTTCTCTGTTACCGTAAGTCCATGCAAACGTGGGTCTTTCAAAGAGCAGGGTTCAAGCCACAATGCTTCAGAGTTCCTCAGTAGGAAAGCTGGGTACAAGGTCCAGGCTTCAGGAGTCAAGTCACGGTTCCTGCGGCTGATTCTGAAGCCTGATGCTCGCTGTGGCTGCTTAAGAAGCAAAGGAGAGAATCGGGCGGAACATGCAGCTAGAAACTCCTTTTGCTGAGGGCAAGATAGCGCAGAAGACAGAAATAAAATGGCTCGAAACAAACGAGTTTCAGGAATATATACATAAACCTTACCTTTGTTTGGGAAATTTGGGCTGGGGGAGTCATGTCGCATTTGGAGAGCCCCTGTGAATCAAAAGGGAAACCCCCCAAAGTGACCCATTTTGGAAAATAGACCCAAAGGAATTATCTAGATGTTGGTGAGCATTTGAACCCCGAAGTGCTTCACAGAAGTTTATAACGTTCAGCCGAAAAAAAAAAAAAAATTTTTTTTTTTTTTCAAATGTTTTGTCGCCCCCATTTTTTATTTTTTCCCCAAGGGTAACGTGAAATTGGACCACAAAGTTTTGGCAATTTGTCCTGATACGCTGAAACCCCTAGGGGAGTAAACTATGTTTGGGCGCATGGCAGAGCTCAAAGTGAAGAGCACCTTTGCTTTTTCAACGCAGAATTTGCTGGGAATTGAGATCAGAGCCTGTCACATTTGGGAGCCCTGAGTGCCTAAACAGCGGAAACCCCCCAATTCTAATCCAACCCTAACCCCAACACAAACCCCCAACCCTAGTAACCTAACCATAAACCTAACCAAAACCCCCCTAACCGTAATCCCAACCCTAATCCTAATCCTAACTTGAGCCCAACCCTAACCCAACTTTAGCCGAACCCTAAGGGAAATGGAAATAAATCTTTTTTTTAATTTTATTATTTTTCCCTAATAAGGGGGTGATAAAGGGGGGTTTGATTTCTTTTTATAGCGGGTTTTTGTGATTGGCAGCGTCCGCTAAAAAACGCTTTTTATTGCAAAAAAATTTATTTTTTGCATCCCACATTTTGAGAGCTATAATTTTTTGAATTTTGGCCCCAAGTCATGGGGTCTTATTTTTTGCGGGACGAGGTGAGTTTTTTATGGTACCATTTTTGGCACGGACATTTTTTGAGCTTTTTATTTCGATTTTTGGGAGGTTAGAATGAACAAAAATAGCAATTCATGAATTTCTTTTGGGGGAGGGTTTGTACCGTCGCGGTGGTAAAATTGATAAAGAGGGTTTTTTTTGGGTTAGACGATTACGGCGATACCTCATTATAATTTTTTTTGTTTTTGGCGCTTTTAAAGAATAAAACAATTTTATATAAAAATTTATTTTTTTGCATCGCTTTATTCTGCGGTAAACTTTTTTTTTTTTTTGCTGATATAGGTATGATGGCCGTTTTTTGGGGACAATGAGTTTTCAGCGGTCCAGTTTTTTTTTATCCGCTTTTTGATGGGTTATTCCTTTTTGTTCAGCGGTATGATGATAAAGCTTATTTTTTTTTTGCTTCGTTTTTCTTTTTTTTTTTTTTAAGGGGTTCATTAAAGGGGTTAACTAGTGGGACAGTTTTATAGGGGGGGTCGTTACGGACGCGGCGTATTTTATAGGGGGGTCGTTACGGACGCGGCGATACCAAATATGTGTACTTTTATTGTTTTGGTTTTTTTATTTACAGGAAAGAATGAATTTATTGGGGAATATTTTTTTTTTTTTTATGATTTTTTTTTACACTTTTTTTTTTTTTTACTTTTATACTTTGTCCCAGGGTGGGACATCACTGTATTTTTAGCAGATCGCTGGTGTGACAGTGTGCACAGCACTCTGTCACACCAGTGATCGCTCTGGCACTGCTGCAGGCTTCCCAGCGCCTGCTCTCAGCAGGCACTGAGGAAGCCGCCTCCCTGCAGGACCCCGGCGCCATCTTGGATCCGGGGACCTGGAGGGAGGACGGACCCTCGGAACAGTGCGACACATCGCGCTGCTCTGAGGGTCTCAGGGGAGCGCGCAGGGAGCCCCCTGCCTGCGCGATCCTCCCCTGTGCCCCGGGTACACCGCGATCATGTTTGATCGCGGTGTGCCAGGGGTTAATGTGCCGGGAGCGGTCCGTGACCGCTCCTGACACACAGTCACGGGTGTCAGCTGTGGTAATCAGCTGACACCCGGCGGCGATCAGCTGTGCTCCCCCGGGAGCGCAGCTGATCGCCCATGACGTACTATTCCGTCCATGGGAATAAGGTCCAGGGTCACATGGACGGAATAGTAGTCTGATGGCAGAGAGGGGTTAACCCAACTCTAACCCTAAGGCTGGAGTCACACACAACCACAAAAAATCGGTCCGTTTTAGACGGTCGACAATCGGATCAAAATAAAAACATCACACATCCTTCTGGCATCCGATTTTCCTTCAAAGATGCGATTTAATCGCATGTGTGTGTACCTTGTAACATCCGATTTTCATCCGACTTGCGAGATTTTCTCGCAGGCTTGCAAAAACTGACATATGATGGATCCAAAAGAATAGTATTTAAATGCCAAAAGAAAGAATAGATATATACACATAGAGACTTATATTTATATATATATATTATATATTGTCATTGTGACATATATATATACATATATTTATAATTCTTACACTTCTACATACTGTTATAGCCGCTAATTCAATTGCCGGCTTCAGTGAAATCACAGAAGCCGACATGAAATGATACATTGTTTCCACACATTTAACCATGTCATTTCATGTATTTTTATATATGTTTGAAACATACAATTACATGAGTATATGTGTGCTAAATTTCAGACATGTAGGGGTTAATTAAAGGTGTAAATTCGTTGAAAAAAAATGCGTGGGCTCCCGCTGTATTTTCTCCACCAGACAGACAAGCAAGCGAGTGGGGGCAGATAATAATAGCCTAGGGAGGGTACATTTTTTTTGTGCCCCCCCTGGCTATAACATCTGCCCCCAGACACCCAGAAAGGGCAAATCTAAATTAGATTCGCCCTTTCTGGCACTTTGCCCGTCTATTCCCATTGCCTGTAGCGGTGGCGAATGGTTAATAAGGGGTTAAAATGACCTTGCAATTGAAAGGTCACTTTAAGCCAGGTTAATAATTGATAGCTGTCAATTAGACAACTATCAATTATTAATCCTATTGTATGAAAGAAAAATCAAACACACACAGTTTAAGAAAAAAGAAGTTTAATTAAATAATCACACAGTTTTTGACCATATTTTATTTTCCTGCTAAAACATTTCCTGTAATAAAAATAAAATAAAAAAAGCAAAATTATACTTACCAATCCGATGTACAGTCAGGTCCCACGGTGTAATCCATCAGAAAGGGTTAACAGGTTACAGGTCGCAGAGAGCTAATAATGCTGTCTCAGACCTGTATTCCCCTGAATGAATAACTTCCTCTCCCAGCGAAGTAGAGGAATAGATTCATGAATGGAGCTTAATTGATTTATTGCCAATTTAACTTTAGTGACCTGACCTAAAGGGAAAGTGGACACAATCAATTAAGCTTATTCATGAAAACACATCCTCTCCTGTCGCCAGGAGAGGAACTTATTCATTCATGAGCTTTGAGTGAGCATGCAGGATTTACTTGCACTGCTTGGCTCAAAGCTAGTTAACCCTTTGTGAAGGATTACAGCGTGGGACGTGACAGATCGCGGAATAGGTAAGAATAATGTTGTTTTATTTCTTTTTCTTTATTTTAGGAGATCAATGGCTTCGCACGGATTAAGTGTAAAATAAAATATGGTCAAAAAAATGTGTTTTTTATTTCATTAAAATTATTTATTCTTAAAGTGTGTGTGTTTTTTTATTTACTTCAATAGGATTAATAATTGATAGTTGTCTAATTGACAGCTTCAATCATTAACCTGCCTTAAGGTACCTTTCAATTGCAAGGTGACATTAAGGTGAGATTAACCCATTCGCCACCGCTACAGGGCAATGGGAATAGACGGGCAAAGTGCCAGAAAGGGCGAATCTAATTATAGATTTGCCCTTTCTGGGGTGTCTGGGGGCAGATGTTAGTAGCCAGGGGGGGCACAAAAAAATGCACCCTCCCTGGGCTATTATTATCTGCCCCCACTCGCTTTGCTTTGTCTGTCTGGTGGAGAAAATACAGCGGGAGCCCACGCATTTTTTTTCAACGAAATTACACCTTTAATTAACCCCTACATGTCTGAAATTTTGCACAAATACACTCATGTAATTGTATGTTTCAAACATATATAAAAATACATGAAATTACATGGTTAAATGTGTGGAAACAATGTTATCATTTCATGTCGGCTTCTGTGATTTCACAAAACCCGGCAATTGAATTAAAGGCTATTACAGTATGTAGAAGTCTAGGAACTATAAATATATGTATATATACATGTCACAATGACATGTATATATATATATGTGTTCTATGTGTAATATCTATTCTTTCTAGTCTTTATTAAAGCTGTCAGTGTGATTTTTACAGTATAGCCGGGGATGAATTGCCCGGCTTTTCTAAAGGACACCGATGCGATTTCATCGCAAGTCACACGTGCGGTCCGTTTGTAATCAGATTTTTCATCGCTCCCATAGATTGCATTGGCGATTGTCGACCCACAATCGGTGACAATCGCAGCATGCTGCGATTGTACACGGACGTTTAAAACGGACCACAAAAATCTGATACTGGGAGCTGCTCCATAGATTAACATAGGTCCGACTGCAATGCGATATTTCATCGCATTGCAGTCGTCCGATTTTGTCGCCAGTGTGACTCCGGCCTAACCCTAAAACTTTAACCCAACTCACTTTAGCTTAACCCTAATGGAAAAATGGAAATAATTACATTTTCTTTATTTATTATTTTTCCATAACTAAGGGGGTGATAAAGGGGATTTATTTACTATTTTTTTATTTTGATCACTGTGATAGCATTTATCACAGTGACCAAAATGAACCAATAGGAAAAATCTTCCTATTGTTGCCGAGTGCCGGCCGGCAGATCTTGATGGGCGCACTGCGCATGCGCCCGCCTTTTTTTGACCAGAAGATGGCGGCGCCCACTAGAGGAGAGGCTGGAGGGCCCAGAGGACCAGTGGGGGGTACGAGGAGGGGATCCGGGACCCTACAGTGTTTCTCTCTCCTCTGATGTACGATAACATCAGAGGAGAGAGAAATAAATGGCACATCTGATTTTTCTTTTTTGCGGTCGCCTTTATATGGTTAATAACGGCGATTGCAACAGCGGGGTCGGTAAAAAACCGACCCGAATCATGTTCTCTGGGGGGGCGCTATACACTTTTTTTTCAGTTAAGTACCCTTAACTACCGCCGTTAAAAGGCGTATCGGCTGTCGTTCAGGGGTTAATATGCTTGGATACAGCACTCTGTGAATAGCCAGCTTCTTTAGCAATGACCTTTTGTGGCTTACCCTCCTTGTGGAGTGTGTCAGTGACTGCGTTCTGGACACCTGTCAAGTCCGCAGTCTTCCCCATGATTGTGGAGATTACTGAAACAGACTAAGGAAACATTTTTAAATGCTAAAGGGTATGCCACACTAAACAATATCGCTAACGGGATCGCTAAAAAAACGTCACTATTTAGCGATCCCGTTAGCGATATTGTTCAGTGCGGCAGCTTCCAGCGACGAGCTTCCTGCTGTGATCTCGCTCGTCGCTGGAATCGTTCCGGACCCTATTTTCTCGTCGGCGCTCCCGCTGGGTAAGTATCTTATCGCTGTGTGGCACCTTTTCTTAGCGATTTAGCGGTACTTTTGTACCGCTAAAGTCGTTAAGAAGATCGCTAACGGCGATAGCGTCGTTAACTATATCGCTAAATGTGGCCGCATTTAGCGATATAGAAACAATCCCGCTAGCGATCTCATTAGTATGCAACGCTAACGAGATCGCTAGCGGGATAGCTTAGTGTGGCAGTACCTTTAGGAAGCCTTTGCAGGTGTTGTTTGTTAATTATTCTAATTTACTGAGATAATGACTTTTGGGTTTTCATTGGCTGTAAGCCATAATCATCAACACTAACAGAAATAAACACTTGAAATAGATCACTCTGTTTGTAATGACTCTATATAATACACGAGTATCACTTTTTGTATTGAATAACTGAAAATAAATTAACTTTTTGATGATATTTACAGTAATTTTGTGAGAAGCACCTATACATGGTGCTCTACATGGTGTTGTTCATGGTTCTCTAGATGGTGCTGTATATGGTGCTCTACATGGTGCTCTAACATGATGCTGTACATGGTGCTGTAGATGGTGCTCTACATGGTGCTGTTCATGGTGCTCTACATGATCCTCTGCATGGTGCTCTATATGGTGCTCTACGTGGTGCTGTACATGGTTCTGTACATGGTTCTGTACATGGTGCTGTTGATGGTGTTCTACATGGTGCTCTACAAGGTGCTGTTCATGGTTCTGTACATGGTGCTCTACATGGTGCTGTTCATGGTTCTGTACATGGTGCTCTACATGGTGCTGTACATGGTGCTCTACATGGTGCTCTACGTGATGCTCTTCATGATGCTGTACATGGTGCTGTAGATGGTGCTCTACATGGTGCTCTATATCGTGATCTACGTGGTGCTGTTCATGGTGCTGTACATGGTTCTGTACATGGTGCTGTTGATGGTGTTCTACATGGTGCTCTACAAGGTGCTGTTCATGGTTCTGTACATGGTGCTCTACAAAGTGCTGTTCATGGCTCTGTACATGGTGCTCTACATGGTGCTGTACATGGTGCTCTACATGGTGCTGTTCATGGTTCTGTGCATGGTGTTGTACATGATGTTCTACATGGTGCTGTTCATGGTGCTATATATGGTGCTGTACATGGTGCTGAACATGATGTTTTACATAGTGCTCTACATGGTGCTGTTCATGGTTCTCTACATGGTGCTCTACATGGTGCTGTTCATGGTTCTGTACAAGGTGTTGTACATGGTGCTCTACATGGTGCTGTTCATGGTGCTATATGTGATGCTGTACATGGTACTGTACATGATGTTGTACATAGTGCACTACATGGTGCACTACATGATGCTGTTTATGGTGCTGTACATGGTGCTGTTCATGGTGCTATACATGGTGCTCTACATGGTGCTGTTCATGGTTCTGTACATGATTCTCTACATGGTGCTGTTGATGGTGCTCTACTTGAGGCTGTACATGGTGCTCTACATGATGCTGTGCATGGTGCTGTACATGGTGCTCATCATAGTGCTGTTGATGGTGCTTTACATGATGCCCTACATGTTGCTGTGCATAGTGCTCTACATGGTGCTGTTCATGGTGCTCTACATGGTGTTGTACATGGTGCTCCACATGGTGCTGTTCAAGGTGCAGTATGGTACTCTACATGATGCTGTTCATGGTGCCCTACGTGGTGCTGTACATGGTGCTCTAATGGTGTTCTACATGATGCTCTACATGGTACTCTACATGGGGCTGTACATGGTATTCAACATTGTGCTGTTCATTGTGCTGTACATGGTGCTGTTCATGGTGCTGTAAATGGTGCGCTAATCGTGCTCTACATGGTTCTGTTCATGGTGCTGTAAATGGTGCGCTAATCGTGCTCTACATGGTGCTGTACATGGTGCTGTTGATGGTGCTCTACATGATGCTGTTCATGGTGCTGTTCATGGTGTTGTTGATGGTACTCTACATGGTGCTGTTGATGGTGCTGTATATGGTGCTGTTGATGGTGCTGCACATGGTGCTGTTGATAGTGCTCTACTTGGTGCTATTGATGGTGCTCTACATGGTGCTGTAAATAGTGCTGTTGATGGTGCTCTACATGATGCTATACATGGCGCTCTAAAAGGTTCATTAATGGTGGTCTACGTGGTGCTGTTCGTGGTGCTCCACTTGGTGCTGTTGATGGTGCTCTACATAAGGCTGTACATGGTGCTCTACATGATGCTGTGCATGGTGCTGTACATGGTGCTCTACATGATACTGTACATAGTGCTCTACATGATGCTGTGCATGGTGCTGTACATGGTGCTGTACATGGTGCTGTTGATGGTGCTGTACATGATGCTTTACATGATGCTCTACATGGTGCTCTACATGGTGCTCTACATGATGCTGTACATGGTGCTCTACATGGTGCTGTACATGATGCTGTTGATGGTGCTCTACATGGTGCTGTTCATGGTGTTGTTGATGGTACTCTACATGGTGCTGTTGATGGTGCTCTACATGGTGCTGTATATGGTGCTGTTGATGGTGCTGCACATGGTGCTGTTGATAGTGCTCTACTTGGTGCTATTGATGGTGCTCTACATGGTGCTGTAAATAGTGCTGTTGATGGTGCTCTACATGATGCTATACATGGCGCTCTAAAAGGTTCATTAATGGTGGTCTACATGGTGCTGTTCGTGGTGCTCCACTTGGTGCTGTTGATGGTGCTCTACATGATGCTGTGCATGGTGCTGTACATGGTGCTCTACATGATACTGTACATAGTGCTCTACATGATGCTGTGCATGGTGCTCTACATGGTGCTGACATGGTGCTGTACATGGTGCTATACATGGTGCTGTTGATGGTGCTGTACATGATGCTTTACATGATGCTGTACATGGTGCTCTACATGGTGCTCTACATGATGCTGTACATGGTGCTCTACATGGTGCTGTACATGGTGCTGTTGATGGTGCTCTACATGGTGCTGTTCATGGTGCTGTTCATGGTGTTGTTGATGGTACTCTACATGGTGCTGTTGATGGTACTCTACATGGTGCTGTATATGGTGCTGTTGATGGTGCTGCACATGGTGCTGTTGATAGTGATCTACTTGGTGCTATTGATGGTGCTCTACATGGTGCTGTAAATAGTGCTGTTGATGGTGCTGTTGATGGTGCTCTACATGATGCTATACATGGCACTCTAAAAGGTTCATTAATGGTGGTCTACATGGTGCTGTTCGTGGTGCTCCACTTGGTGCTGTTCGTGGTGCTCCACTTGGTGCTGTTGATGGTGCTCTACATGAGGCTGTACATGGTGCTCTACATGATGCTGTGCATGGTGCTGTACATGGTGCTCTACATGATACTGTACATAGTGCTCTACATGATGCTGTGCATGGTGCTCTACATGGTGCTCTACATGGTGCTGTACATGGTGCTGTACATGGTGCTGTTGATGGTGCTCTACATGATGCTGTACATGGTGCTCTACATGGTGCTGTACATAATGCTGTTGATGGTGCCTACATGGTGCTGTTCATGGTGCTGTTCATGGTGTTGTTGATGGTACTCTACATGGTGCTGTTGATGGTGCTCTACATGGTGCTGTATATGGTGCGTGAGTGCTGCACATGGTGCTGTTGATAGTGCTCTACTTGGTGCTATTGATGGTGCTCTACATGGTGCTGTAAATAGTGCTGTTGATGGTGCTCTACATGATGCTATACATGGCGCTCTAAAAGGTTCATTAATGGTGGTCTACATGGTGCTGTTCGTGGTGCTCCACTTGGTGCTGTTGATGGTGCTCTACATGAGGCTGTACATCGTGCTCTACATGATGCTGTGCATGGTGCTGTACATGGTGCTCTACATGATACTGTACATAGTGCTCTACATGATGCTGTGCATGGTGCTGTACATGGTGCTGTACATGGTGCTATACATGGTGCTGTTGATGGTGCTGTACATGATGCTTTACATGATGCTGTACATGGTGCTCTACATGGTGCTCTACATGATGTGTACTGGTGCTTACATGGTGCTGTACATGGTGCTGTACATGGTGCTCTACATGGTGCTGTACATGGTGCTCTACATGGTGCTGTTGATGGTGCTCTACATGGTGCTTTACTAGAACTTTTTTTAATAAGTATCAAATGGTAAATGATTTAAAAGGGTAATCATATCTCTTAAATTTATGGCTTATTCACAGGATACCCCATAAATATATAGTACATACAGGTCCCCAATAATGGGAGAATGGGATCCTGTAGCGTTTTGCTGTCTATAGATTAGGAGGCTGAATTCCCACACAATTCCTACCTCTCCATTTATAGTAGCACACGTTATGGCCCCTTTTTTAAGATAGATGCAGCTCCCATTATTAGGACATCTACAGTGTATTTATGGCATATGTGCAGAACCAGCCATACATGTACAGTATATGACATGACAAAATGGGCAAGATGGGAATATCTTTAGAATTTTACAGATGATCAGACTGACAGACAGTTTTGTGGGAGAATTTTCAGTAAAACTTGCATTTTATTAATTTAAATCCCTGGTGTTTGTATTTAAATGATACCAGTGGGTGATCCTTCTTCCCTTCATAAACCTTAAAGGTATAACCCCCATATCAATTTTCCTTCCTTAATTACCCTTCTCATGTCATATAAAACCACCCACAATTCACTGATAACCCCTGTCAGGTCGCATACTACTCGCTCCATAGCTCACATAATTGATACCAGGGCTCTCCCAGTTTGGCACCAAATCACAGGCGCAACAGAAAACACTAATTATCACTATGCCACTGTGCCATACCCCATTCAAGTGAGTTGCAATGCGAGAAACAGCTTGAAGAGAAGTGTGGCACTTTTTTATACTTGAACTATACAGTCCTGGCAAACTAGTCTTAAAGCCCACTTCGGTCACTGGACAGTGCTGCACCTTTGTTGCGGGTGACATAGGGCAGCAACACAGCAGTCCTGTTTGCTGCTACTCAGTGGGGAGCTGTGGGGTTAATTGCTGGCTGTTTAGACTTCTGTGAGCTTTGGCCAGGACTGTCTTCTAGTTAAACTCCTGAGCTTCTGATTCCCACTGCCAGTTACACCTTTATTTTCTCTGGTTCTCTCCTCTATTCTTAGCTCCTGCTTTGCTTGTTCACATCTCTGTAGTCTGACAGTGGCCTGATTCCTGACTCTGATTCTGTTTTTTTCTTAACCACAATTTGTGATTTTATGACACTGTACACTTTTGATAGTCCTTTTGATCGCCCGGCACAAGCAAGGACTGAAGGCATAGCTCTTATCTTCTGGGAATCCACTTGGATGTGGGCAGTAAGTGCAAGCATTCTTACATGATCTAGATCAGGGTTCCCCAACTCCAGTCCTCAAGGCCCACCAACAGGTCGTGTTTTCAGGATTTCCTTTGTATTGCCCAGGTGATGCAATTATCACCTGGGCAATACTAAGAAAATCCTGAAAACATGATTTGTTGGTGGGCCTTGAGGACTGGAGTTGGGGAACCCTGATCTAGATTGCCAACCTCAGCTGATGGCTGCATCGCTTGCCAGAAAGCTTTGTGTGTCCGTAGTTTGGTGACTGTCAGCAGAATTCTGGATTCAGAAAAGAAAAGTTATTTTTATATATATAATTAAAGTCATACAACTTCCTGTACAAATTTGTCACAGTTATCTCTGCTTGCTGTCATGCAATAGTAAAATTCATTAGTTCCAAGTCACTAATAATATGTCGTGTCCTGGTCATGAGACGGACACACGGCGCACTAAGCTATGCCTTGTAATAACCATCACATGATAACAAGAGATTTTAGCCTTTGGAGGGAAGTTATACATCGAGTACAATCAGAGATGTCGGAGAACTGATGCGGAAAGTATGTAGGAAAATGTGAGAACTTTTCAATATTCAAGAAAAATCCTATTTATTAGCTAAAAATGGCAGCACGGTGGCTCAGTGGATAGCCCTGCAGCCTTGCAGCGCTGGAGTCCTGAGTTCAAATCCCACCAAGGACAACATCTGTAAGGAGTTTGTATGTTCTCCCCGTGTTTGCGTGGGTTTCCTCCGGGTACTCCGGTTTCCTCCCACACTCCAAACACATACTGATAGGGAATGTAGATTGTGAGCCCCATCGGGGACAACGATGATCATGTGTGCAAACTGTAAAGCGATGCGGAATATGTTGGCGCTACATAAAAATAAAGATTATTATTATTAAAAACTGGAAAATTTGGGAACTGAATGTTACATTTTATTTGGAGGCCACTAGATGGCAGCAAAAGAAAACACTACAGTATGTTAATACATATAACACCCGGCTCCCTGTAATTTTATCATCTGCAGTCCGTTATATTAAATAACAATAGTACGCGTCTGTATAATTCAGAATATATTGTTTTCTTCCCATATTATTTTCCTTTCTGGTCTTATACTAGATAATTCCCTTTCCGAGTATTTTGCATTAATAACTGATTCACTGTTTGTCTGAAAACAGAATAATTCTAATCTATAATAGATGAAGCGAATTTAAAATGACTCTTTTCTTTTTTTTTTAAATTTTAAATTACAATTTTAATTGATTTCAAATGATTCCTCATTTTTGTCCATTTATCTAAATATAAAATTATTTGTATTTAATATTTATTTCTGCAACATATTTTAATGCCGAGGAATTTATTATAAGATGTATGAAGATATTAAACTCATTTACAATGCAAATTATGCATCTGATTATAGCGAAAGCCGCCTGACGTTTGCAGGAGACGCATTGGATCTGCTTACTGAAGTGTGTGACATTTCCACATGCGGAAACAAAAAAAAAAGAAGAGAGGCTAGATTTTAAAGGGGAAGTGGGAATAAAATCCATCCAGTAAAGACGCGTACAGATGTGGAGGCATACGTTCTCTGTTTAACTCTTTGATCCATTCATAGCGGAGAATGAAAATGGTTTAGTTAAAACCAAATTTAGCGCATGGAAACGCAATATA
This sequence comes from Oophaga sylvatica, assembly GCA_033576555.1. NCBI lineage: Eukaryota > Metazoa > Chordata > Amphibia > Anura > Dendrobatidae > Oophaga > Oophaga sylvatica. The sequence goes on along the minus strand of JARQOD010000006.1, from coordinate 394,182,293 downwards.
TATATAAAAAAATCTTATACAATGCCTCATGCAAACTGATGGCAGTGTTAATTACAGTTCTACACTGCTGAGCTTTTGTATATATCGGCATTATTAATGTTTTTTAATCATTATCCCAATCCAGTAGCCATTTCCAATGCAACTTCCACATGTTAGCACCATGTCATTATTTGGTTACATAGTCACTGCTGAATTCGTTTATATATTTTTTTATATCTTTATTGGAGATCAGTTTTTTTAGACGACGTTCCTAGTTACCTAAATGGACACAGTTAAGGGGACTAACAACTTGCTAAAAAAAAATTAAGTTACATACCCTGTTAAAATCTCTGAGCTCCCCTGCTTCTGCCGTTTTTTTCCGTTTTGCTCTACGTTGCTCGATCGCAGAGATATTCATATTTGCTGCTTTTGAAGTGCAATATGTGAAATCTTTGCTTGTAGTTCAACTGAATTTTTTTTGGGGGGCATGCACTTTCACCATCCCGTCCCAGCGGGGTATGCAATTTGTCACTTTGCTCAATGTTCTATTCTAGTCATCACATGATTGCACGTGTGCAAATTGCATACATACGATAACAGGACAACTGGCGAAACCGGCAAGCGGAAGCCAAATCTTATAGGTGTCTGCTCCCAGCACTTTAACCCCCTAAATGCTGTGATCAGTGTGATCACAGCATTTAGAGAGCAAGCAGAGGGAAGAAAGCCCCTCTGCCCTTAGATCGGAGACCCCACGACGTCATTGCGAGGTCCCGATCTTTGCCATGGTGAAAGGATGTCGACATGACGACATCCGGGTCACTAGGCACTAGGAAATTAGTTAGATCATGCGCAGCGCATGATCTAACTTGTGTCTGCAGGGCTGACAGGCTATAAAGCATAGCAATGCTCCTGCCACATTACAACAACTCCTGGGAAGCACCTGTAGGGTTAATAAAACTTCTTGAATTTGGTTTTGAACACCTTGAGGGTGCAGTTTTTAGAATGGTGTCACTTTTGGGTATTTTCTGTTATATAGGTCCCTGAAAGTTGCTTCAAATGTGATGTGGTCCCTACAAAAATGGTTTTGCTGGAAAAATGAGAAATCGATGGTCAGCTTTTAACCCTTATAACGTCCTAACCCAAAAAAATTATGTTTCCAAAATTGTGCTGATGTGAAGTAGACATGTGGGAAATGTTATTTATTAACTATTTTGTGCGCTACAACTCTCTGATTTAAGGGCATAAAAATCTAATATGTGAAAATTACAAAATGTAAATTTTTTTTGCCAACTTTCCGTTTTTTTCACAAATAAATGCAAGGCGCATCAAAGAAATGTTACCACTATCATGAAGTACAATATGTCATGAGAAAACTATCTCAGAATCACCTGGATCCATTGAACGTCCCAGAGTTATGACCTCAGAAAGTGAATTTGGCCCGGTCATGAAGGTAAAAACAGGCTCAAGGTGAAGGGGTTAAAACTGTCCATCGCATAGTGCAAATGTACCTTAAAACTTGGGGAGGCATAATGTAACAAGAAGAACCAGGGGTTAATAGTCAATACTAGTCACTACTAATAAGGAGAAGACAAGCCAAATATTTTAATACTGGATCAGCAATTTTACACATATGTATAAATTTGTATATTTACCTAAAATATGCAATCAACAAAGTTGACTGTAGGAATTTATCATATTATGAAAATGTTATAATAAAATAATTTAATGGAAATGCTATGAAATTGTGTGATCGCGGCTGGAAAGCACCTGGATTCAGATGACTAAATCATCCAAGCTTTAAATAATCCACCTGGTCTCCAGGCTCAGTGTAAACATGTATGCGACTTCTAATAGGAAATGACTCTTTAATGTGCTTGTCAATCAGAAAAAGTTCTTTAGAAGAGGATCAAGTGCTGAAATAATCTTAATATGTTTTATTAGGAAATATTGATGTCATGAAAGGGAATGCTTTAGAGCTCCCTCTATTTGCAAGAAGACCCAAAGCTAAGGACATGGTCACACATTTATTTGAATAACATGTTAATGTAATACCACAGTTCTCCTATAGTGGCCGCCTGCAGAAAAATAATTACTATCCACTGGGGGTCCGATCTCTGGGACCACCCAGAAATCCGGAAAAAGGGCTCTACTGATTTTGTATTCGTGCCAAGGAGCTTTCTATTATGCCTTCGTATATAGTGTAATGTTACATTTACATTTTTTACATCATAACTACAAGATTATTGAGAGCAAAATTTTTCTTTTTTTTTTTTTGTTAAACCCACTTTAATGACAGGCCATTTTTCACATTTTGCTTTAGTTTTTTCATCTCTGCCTGGTTTATTTTTCTGTCAACATGTTTTCATGAGGGCATTATTTTCGTACTTGTAGTTTTCATTGGCACTAATTAAAGTGAACCTGTCATTTGACTCATGCTGACCAAACCATGGGCAGCATGAATCAGCGCCTGGTTACTCAATTGCAGTCAGGTATGTTTCTCTCTGAAACACTGCAGAGTTTCAGAGAAAATTAGCTTAACCCTTTAACGACCGCCGATACACCTTTTAACGGCGGTGGTTAAGGGTACTTAATTAACGGCGCTGTGGTGAGTAAGTATATAGCGCCCCCCAGAGTCAGATTTTCTCCGTGGTCCCCAGAGAACATGATTCGGGTCGGTTTTTACCGACCCTGCTTTTGCGATCGCCTTTATTAATCATATAACGGCTACCGCAAAAAAAGGCGCGATTCTCCGTTATCTTTCTCTCTCCTCTGATGTGATCGCACATCAGAGGGAAGATAAATAGGGTCCCCGGGACCCCCGATCTGTCCCCTGTACCTCCGGGTGTCACCCCCGTCCTCCCTTGGCTCCCGGCGTCTTCTTTCTGCAAAGAAAATGGCGGGCGCATGCGCAGTTCACCTGCCGAATCTGCCAGCAGATTCATTCATTCAGTGCAGGTACATTTTGATCACTGTGATAAACGCTATCACAGTGATCAAAAAAACAAATAGTAAATAAATCCCCCCTTTATCACCTCCTGAAGGGTATGCCACACTGAACAATATCGCTAACGGGATCGCTAAAAAACGTCACTATTTAGCGATCCTGTTAGCGATGTTGTTCAGTGCGGCAGCTTCCAGCGACGAGCTTCCTGCTGTGATCTCGCTCGTCGCTGGAATCGCTCCGGACCCTATTTCATCGCTGGCGCTCCCGCTGGGTAAGTATCTAATCGCTGTGTGGCACCTTTTCTTAGCGATTTAGCTGTACTTTTGTACCGCTAAAGTCGTTAAGAAGATCGCTAACGGCGATAGCGTCGTTAACTATATCGCTAAATGTGGCCGCATTTAGTGATATAGAAACAATCCCGCTAGCGATCGCATTAGTATGCGTCGTTATCGTGATCGCTAGCGGGATTGTTTAGTGTGGCAGTACCTTTAGTTAGGAACATATACAGTGCCTACAAGTAGTATTCAACCCTCTGCAGATTTAGCTGGTTGACACATGCGGAATTAACTTGGCATTGTGACATTTGTACTGTAGATCAGCCTGGAAGTGGGAAATGCACTGCAGCAAAAATTTTTATTTTAATTTTTTTTTTTTTAAAACGTTAAAAGTTAATTCAGAGTGTCATTTATTATTCAACCCCTCAAACCACAAGAATTCTGTTTGGTCCCCCTAAAGTATTAAGAAGTAGTTCAGGCACCAAGAATAATGAGCTTCACATGTGTGGATTAATGATCTCTTTTGCCAGCCTTTTCTGACTATTTAAGACCCTCCCCAAACTTGTGAACAGCACTCATACATGGTCAACATGGGAAAGACAAAGGAGCATTCCAAGGCCATCAGAGACAAGATCGTGGAGGGTCACAAGGCTGGCAAGGGGTACAAAACCCTTTCCCAGTAGTTGGGCCTACCTGTCTCCACTGTTGGGAGCATCATCCTTAAGTGGAAGGCTTATGGAACTACTGTTAGCCTTCCACGGCCTGGACAGCCTTTGAAAGTTTACTCCCGTGCCGAGGACAGGCTTGTCCGAAGAGTCAAGGCTAACCCAAGGACAACAAGGAAGGAGCTCCGGGAAGATCTCATGGCAGTGGGGACATTGGTTTCAGTCAATACCATAAGTAACGTACTCCACCGCAATGGTCTCCGTTCCAGACAAGCCCGTAAGGTACCTTTACTTTCAAAGCGTCATGTCAAGGCTCGTCTACAGTTTGCTCATGATCACTTGGAGGACTCTGAGACAGACTGGTTCAAGGTTCTATGGTCTGATGAGACCAAGATCGAGATCTTTGGTGCCAACCACACACGTGACGTTTGGAGACTGGATGGTACTGCATACGACCCCAAGAATACCATCCCTACAGTCAAGCATGGTGGTGGCAGCATCATGCTGTGGGGCTGTTTCTCAGCCAAGGGGCCTGGCCATCTGGTCCGCATCCATGGGAGGATGGATAGCACGGCCTACCTGGAGATTTTGGCCAAGAACCTCCGCTCCTCCATCAAGGATCTTAAGATGGGTCGTAATTTCATCTTCCAACAAGACAATGACCCAAAGCACACAGCCAAGAAAACCAAGGCCTGGTTCAAGAGGGAAAACGTCAAGGTGTTGGAGTGGCCTAGTCAGTCTCCTGACCTTAACCCAATTGAAAACTTGTGGAAGGAGCTCAAGATTAAAGTCCACATGAGACACCCAAAGAACCTAGATAACTTGGAGAAGATCTGCATGGAGGAGTGGGCCAAGATAACTCCACAGACCTGTGCCGGCCTGATCAGGTCTTATAAAAGACGATTATTAGCTGTAATTGCAAACAAGGGTTATTCCACGAAATATTAATCATAGGGGTTGGATAATAATTGACCCACACTTTTATGTTTAAAATTTATTAAAATTCAACTGAGCAACATAACTTTTTGGTTTGTAAGATTTATGCTTCTGTTAATAAATCCTACTCTCGTTTGCAGTTTGAAGGCTCTAACTTATTTGCATCTTATCAAACCAGCTAAATCTGCAGAGGGTTGAATACTACTTGTAGGCACTGTAATAACATAAAGAAAATATATTTATTTTCATTTTTCCATTAGGGTTAGGGTTATAATTAGGATTAGGGTTAGGGTTATAATTAGGGTTAGGGTTACAATTAGGATAAGGGTTACAATTAGGATTAGGGTTACAATTAGGGTTGGGATTAGGGTTAGGGTTAGGGTTGGGATTAGGGTTAGGGTTGGAATTAGGGTTAGGGGTGTGTTGGGGTTAGGGCTGGAGCTAGAATTGAGGGGTTTCCACTATTTAGACACATCAGGGGGTCTCCAAACACGACATGGCGTTCAAAAAGTCAAATGGTGCTCCCTCCCTTCCGAGCCCTGCCGTGCGCCCAAACCATGGTTTACCCCAACATATGGGGTATCAGCGTACTCAGGACAAATTGCACACCAATTTTAGGGTTCTAATTTCTCCTGTTACCCTTTGGAAAATAAAAAATAGCTGGCTAAAAAATAATTTTTGAGTAAAAAAATGATTTTTTTATTTTCACGGCTCTGCGTTTATAAACTTCTGTGAAGCACTTGGGGGTTCAAAGTGCTCACCAGACATCTAGATCAGCTCTTTGGGGGGGTCTAGTTTCCAAAATGGTTTCACTTGCGGGGGGGTTTCTACTGTTTAGGCACATCAAGGGCTCTGCAAACACAACATGACGCCCGCAGAACATTCCATCAAAGTCTGCATTACAAAATGGCGCTCCTTCCCTTCCAAGCTCTCCCATGCGCCCAAACAGTGGTTCCCCCCACATATGGGGTATCAGCGTACTCAGAAAAAATTGCACAACAACTTTTGTGGTCCAATTTCTCGTGCTACCGTTGGGAAAATAAAAAATAACGGGCTAAAAAATCATTTTTGAGGAAAAAAATGATTTTTTATTTTCACGGCTTTACGTTATAAACTTCTGTGAAGCACTTGGAGGTTCAAAGTGCTCACCACACATCTAGATAAGTTCCTTTGGGGGTCTAGTTTCCAAAATGGAAGGGGTTAAAGATCCAGTGACCATAGGCAGAGACCAGACTAGTCCAACACCACCCGTGGAAGACCTTTACCAGCTACACTAGAAGAGATTGACAGGTCTCTTCTATAGCAAGAGACCTGCCAATCATCTAGAGTGAAACAAGGAGGAGCTGGTTGAAGATGGCGCCAGATTAGTCATGTTGTCGGCTGTGGACCCCTCTGCTGATACTCCTAACTTAATTTTCTATGAAATGCTGGAATGTTTCAGAAGAAATATACCGTCTGCAATTGTGCGGCAATGCTGATTCATCCTGCCTGTGGTTTGGCCAGAACTGATTAATTACCATGGCAGCCGGGCGCCTACTGAAAGCCAATGTAAGTGCCATGTTTGTCCTCTCTTGAAGTTCAGCCACAAGCTGAGCTTCATAGTAGAAATGTGATTTCTCTATATGCTGTAATATTGTGGTACTGCATTATACACTGTATGCAGAACTATTCAGCAGGGGATAATTTGACCACATCATCATTTTTATGCAGATTTTCCAACCCCCCGCTGTATAAACATGAATGCTTATTGGTGGAAGCAGATTAGGTGATGTGTGTTTGTGTCATGAGGAGGTTGAGGCCTAAGGATACTACACCATTTTTCAAGGTGTGCAGAATTATGAGACAGCTTGTTATTCTTTGGCAAAATTGACCAAAAACGAGATTTGACCCCTTCAAGACCTTGCCCTTTTTCTGTTTTTCACTCCCCTTCTTCCCAGAGCCATAACTTTTTTTATTTTCTGTCAATATGGCCATGTGAGGGCTTGTTTTTTGAGGGACTTTTGAACAACACTATTAGTTTTACCATATCGTGTACTCAAAAATAGGAACAAAATTCCAAGTGCGGTGAAATTGCAAAAAAAGTGCAATTCCACAACGTTTTTTTGGATTTTTTTGACCAATTCACTAAATGGTAAAACTGACCTGCCATTATGATTCTCCAGGTCATTACGAGTTCATAGACATCAAACATGTCTAGGTTCTTTTTTATTTAAGTGGTGAAAAAAAAAATCCAAAGTTTGTTAAAAAAATTGTTCCATTTTCCAATACCCATAGCGTCCCAGTTTTTGCGATATCGGGTTGGGTGAGGGTTTATTTTTTGCGTGCCGAGCTGACGTTTTTATTAACATGATTTTGGTGCAGATAAGATCAATTGATTGCCCATTATTTCATTTTAATGCAATGGTGCGGCGACCAAAAAAACGTAATTCTGACATTTTGACTTTTTTCTTCTCCGCCGACTTTTTTTACGCCGTTCAGCTATCAGGTTAATACTTTTTTTGTTACTTGATCGGGCGATTCTGAGCGCGGCGACACCAAATATGTGTATGTTTGATTAATTTTTTTTGCTTTATTTTGAATGGGGCAAAAAGGGAGTGATTTAAACGTTTATTTATTTATTTTTTTAAATGTTTTTAAAAACATTTTTTTTACTTTTGGCATGCTTCAATAGTCTCCATGGGAGACTAGAAGCTGCCATAACCCGATTGGCTCTGCTATGTACAGGTGATGATCAGATCACCTCTATGTAGCAGAATACCTCACTTGCTATGGGCGCTGACCACCGGGCGGCTGTCATATTCCAGAACTGCAGCCTCGCTGAGGCCCAGAAGTACAAGGTGTTCAGTGCTCAGACACGGCAGAGGTACAGAAGGATGAAACCCGACCACCACTGAACAAGACACAGAAGGTGAAATGTCAAAACTGGGCCAATGTTAGGAAGTGTGGTTCTGTGCACCCACCTGGGAATGGTTTGGGTCCGGTGCGCCTCCTTTGTCCTGACCCTGGAGGTGGAGGTACCATGCTCACAGGGAAACTGTTCCAATCTTTTGGAGCATTGCGTGCTGGAGTATTTGGATGTATGGGGATGCGTGACACCGTATTTTCCATGGATTTTATTGCCTAAGGAAGGATTTGGGGAGGGTTGGGAGGTATCAGGGGGGCTATTTATCTCTGCTCCCTGCTCAGGCCTTTGCTCTTTATTGCAGTTCTTATGTGCTTTGGAGGTGAATGGTGCTGGAAATATTGGTAGCTATCTTTTCATGGTTTTCCTTAGGGTTCTTCCCCTGGTCTCTTTGTGCTACACTTCCTGGGGTTCTTGCAGAGGTGCCCACCTGGTTCTTGACAAGGCACTGGCCGCGTCACCAGACGCCAGCTGCCAGGCAACAGTGGGCCTGGGAAGGGTTCTGCCACAGTCCCCCTTCCATCTCTGGCAGTTGGGTGAAGAGTATTCCCGGCCCTCAAGGGCAAGCCTATCTGGGCAGCTTGCGCCAAGTGCGATTGTGGCTGTGTCCTTGCTGGTTTGGTGCCGGTCTTACTGGGTCTTTCTGCGTAGCGCATAACAGCCAAGAAATATCTGAAGACAGATTTTGAAAAGTTTTCATGGACTGATAAGATGAGAGTGACTCTTGACGGACCAGAAGGATGGGTCTGTGACTGAATCAGTAATAGGCACAGACCTCCACTTTCACTCAGACACCAGCAAGGTGGAGGTGGGGTACTGCTTTGGGCTGGTATTATTAAAAATGAGCTAGTTAGACCTTTTCGGTTTGAAGATGGACTCAAAATAAACTCCTAAACCTACTGTTAGTTTTAGAAGACAGTTTTTATTTTCCAGGACAGGGCTCCATCACAGCATCGAAGTCTCCACTGCTCGGCTGCCAGTAAAGACCTTGAAGATGAAAGAATAATGACACGGCTCCTTCCTCACTGGACCTAACCCTATTGAGAATTTGTGGGACCTAACAAACAAGCAATCCCTGCATGTGTTGCGGCTGTCGAACTGCCGTGAGACATGCAGCCGCCGGGACTCAAGCATTTTTTCGAGCACTTTTTCAAGCACGCAGAGCATACTCAATTAGGACACGAGCATGCTCAGATAACACCTTATCCAGGGACGCTCGCTCATCACTAGCTATGATCAGACAGGATCTGGCCCCCAAGCTGATATCCATCTGTCAGGGCGAAGGGTAAAGTCTTGAAAATAAGGGACAATACTGGAAAAATTGAGACTTTACATAAATTTGATGTATTTGTCAATAAAAGTTTCAAAACGTATGAAATGCCAAGAATTGTATTTCAGTAACTGGAGCGCCTGCCAGGGCAGTGGGGATTCTCGATATCGGGCTGCTTCTTAAAGGGGCAGTGTCACGGCAGCAGTGACCTGATCCGTGGCCCTGGGTGTCCAATAAAAGGGGAAATTTTGATGAAAAAGAGGAAAATAAAGTTTGTAATAAAGTTTTCGTGACGCCACCTGTGGTATTTGGCAATAAAGATGTTAGCCGATGCTGCAGATTCGGTCCACTGGGACAGTTGTTGATGCAGCAGAGTTGGTTCAGCTCTCCAGAGGCAGAGCTGTGTCCCAGGGCAGTTAGGATATTAAAGGTGATATTAGTGGTGAGTGTGGTGCAGGGCATGTGATGCAGGAATGATTCAGAAGACACAGCACGGTGCAGTTTCCTTTATCTTTTACTGAACAGTGCAGGTACAGTCCGGGCTCAGGTTACAGATGGTTCCGGAGCTGGTCAGCCTGGAAGCAATTTGGGAATTTTCTTAGGTGGGTTGTGAGGCCTCCTCTCTAGCGTTATTCTCTAAGGTACTTGCCACTGTAAACTCTATTCAAGTCCCTCTCTCTGTCTGATGCTTAGGTAGAACTCCACTCGCATTACAGGCAGCTGGAGCCTGCTTCAGGGGTTGCTCCTGTCTGGTGTCTCTGGCTTACACGTGCTGCTGTGTCGTTAAGTATCAGTTGGGGACAGAGGATCTGCGGTCTTCTGCCCTCCGGATTCTGCTGCCAGGGCTTTAGTACCCACACAGCCTCAGGCTCCGGTGCCCAGTCACTGGCACTCAAGCCTGGGGTGAGATCAAATGGAGCTCCTATCCCCAGCTCCTCTCCACACGTCCTCTCTCAACCTCATTCAGGCTCTAACTCTTCACTCACTTCCTCCTCCTGACCAGAGAGAGCAGCTCCCCTGAAGTCAGGTTTAGAGCTCCCCCGCTGGCCTGGAGCAGGAACTGTGTTGTATGCTGGAACTACCTGGTAAGGGGATTCCTTCTTTGCTTCCAGGCATGACATCACTCCCCCCCTGGAGGGAGAGGCAAGGATATTGTGGCAACCGAACTTCTGGGGTGCATACAAAGGAAACATCCAACTAAAAGATCTAAAAACACTAAGCATTAAACTGTAAAAAACAAAATTTGCATCAGTCACAACATTTTTTGCCTGCGACTGTTCATTTAGATATCATCTTCCAGAGCCATATTGCAATGTAGTTTGTGACTGTTATGTAGATGGAGACAGATTTCTGAGGTAAGGATAGTTTTCGATTCTTAGATAGATTGGCTTAACAGAAGCTATATGATGGAGAACTAAGGTTCTTGTGACCGGAAAACCAAATCACTGGTGTTTTTGTATGAAAACATAAATTCCCTTAAAAACGTCCTATCGCCTGCCATAAATATGTATTGTTTTATCTGGTCTAAGTGACGCTTTCTTCCTAAATATGGCTTTGTTTTCCTTTTGTTTTCTTGTGTCCCTCCAGATATGGTCACCTCTTCCTTGCATTTAAATCTACTTTTGTTATCCAAGGGGGTGTGGTCAAATATGCTATGAGGTTGTTCTCATGAGATACATACCCATTTGGATAACAATACAGAGAAGATGGGGTCTTATCTCAGGAAATGAGAGGCGCAGAACAAAAAGAAAAAATATCGCCAGATTCAGGAGAGTGGAGGCATTTAGACTAAATAAAACAATTTATTTTCTATTGGAAGTGACAGTTCCTCTATAAAGAGGTTGTCTCAAGAAGACAACTTCATATGGACATAATATAGGGGGTCCTTGGCTCTGGGCCACCCACTATGAATCATAATGGAGAGTTGTTGCCAGTTTCCAACAATAAACTAAGTGTGTAACAATTCATAACATAACAGATTATCCAAAGGGTAAATGAACCCAATGTTAGGGATATTGTGATTAAAACTTAACTTTTATTAGAATTATTTAATAAACATGGTCTAACAAAATTAAAAACACTAAATTGATATTGCTATATTAGATTTCTTTAGCTTTCATATATAGGGTATCAGTATCCTATGGCTGACAATTCTACCTAGATTAATGGTTGAAGTCCACTGACTAGGGTAGCTAATGATAATTCATAGTTGCAAGACCAATACAGCTAATTTAAAATGTGCTTATAGCCTCCACATGTTTCGCCTTGATAGGCTTCATCTAGCCTTAGTCCCCTGATGAAGCCTGTCAAGGCGAAACATGGTTTTGAACAAATCTTAAATTAGCTTTAGTTATTGTAATCACAATATCCCTTAAATTGGGTTAATTTACCCTTTTTTGTGAAATCTATTGTTGCCAGTTTAGCACATGGGCAGCCATTTATTTGAATGGCCAGAATACAAAGTACAGGGAAAATCTATAGCCAAATGTACATTCATAAAGCAACCATGGTATTATGAGTATAGCGAGCCCTAATGTAATAAGTGAGTAATATCTCTGATAGTAAAGTACCTTTAAATATTCAATTTTGGAGGGCGCAGCGTTTACATAATCAAAATGACTTGATCCTTAGTGATTCAGTCACTGAAGATCATCGCACCCTATTACCATTCATGATTTACCAACATGACATCTTTAAACCGAGAGGGGTTTGTCATTGAAAGAGATATTTACATTGTATAAATTCATGAGAATGACATAAACATGTAAATGGCGCTCAGAACAGTGAAGCAGCTGCGCCGCTTTATTCAGGAAAAAAAAACCGCTTGTGTTGGCTTTTGATAACTTGTCCTTGTATAATTGAAATTTCATTTTTTTATTTTTATCAAGATCCGCAGACTTCATATGAAACAATACTGTACTAGTCTGCTTTTCATGTGCCATTGTGTATTGCCTAAGATAGCACAAATACATCAGGTGCCTATTCACAATCAGTCTGGGTTCCATTCTCTACAATCTCTGCATATATTGGAGAAGTGAATACATTTAGCAGCGCGCCACACTGTACGTCCTCTAGCTATAGCATTACAAGTATTAGAGGTTCTGAGAATGCATGGTTATAGGACAAGCACACAAGCAATGAAAAACTACTTTATAAATATATATTGATGCCTAGATTGCTTGTGCTCTGCCTCCGCCCTCATATACATTCAGATATATATAGTTGATTACAATATGATATTGAAGTCACATTATATTCAATTTATGTCCGAACTTGTTAAGGAATTGGGTAAATTAAATGCATCTGCTGTAATATTTCCATTCTGGATTTTTGACAATCCGTATGGTTCTGCAAAGGACAGGAGATGACTGAATTTGGATCTTTGCTGAATTGCATGCATGATGGATCTGAACCTGGTAAAATGAAAAACATGGTATTATTTTTAATAACACAGTAATATTTTCTTTATACGTGAATAGAGATTGTTTTACCTGTTGGTAACCAGGCGAGATCACCTGTTTTGTATGGGAGCTGTTATAGCAGACAGCTGATTGCTGTGGGGCAGGCTCCCGGAATCTCTGCCAAAATCTGATATTTTTCTTGGCAAATCTAGAAATGAGGAAACATATAGGGAATGTCCATTTATGTAATGCATAGGTCACGCAAGTCCACCAGAGTCAAAGCTGCTGTTTTTTAGTGGCCCAAGAGTTACCGTGTTTCCCCGATAGTAAGACATCCCCGATTGTAAGACGTATCGGGAGTTTCAGAGGGTCGGCTAATATAAGCCGTACCCCGAAAGTAAGACATATGTCTTACTTTCGGGGAAACACGGGGGTTTATTGCCGCCTCCCTCTCATCTAGCTGCGCGCCGCTTCCTGCCCACGTCAGCACCGTCCCCCTCTCCATACGTCGCCGCGTCTGTCATCTACCACCAGAAAACTCACCTGAGTTTTTCTGCAGCCGCCCTCCGCCACGGGCTCTGGCTCCCTGCAGCCGCTGGTCCCGCCGTCCTCCGTCGCTCCGTTCGCCCGCAGTCCCGGGCTGAAGTTCTCTGCGCGGCTCTATTTAAATTTCTTCTTCGGTCCCGAAACGTCATCACGTTGGTCACTCACGTGACCGGAGGCCGGAGAGAACTGTCTATCACTGCGGCCTCCGGTCACGTGAGTGACCAACGTGATGATGTTTCGGGACCGAAGAAGAAATTTAAATAGAGCGCGCGAGAACTTCAGCCCGGGACTGCGGGCGAACGGAGCGACGGAGGACGGCGGGACCAGCGGCTGCAGGGAGCCGGAGCCCGTGGCGGAAGGCGGCTGCAGAAAAACTCAGGTGAGTTTTTCTGGTGGTAGATGGCAGACGCGGCGACTTATACACAGTATTAATCATACATCAGTAAAACATATACACTGGCATACTGGGGTATCATCTGCTGTATGTAACCCAGTGGGTATCAGCAGGTGTCACACTGGATTAAATACAGCAGGTGGTACTGTATCACACTGGGTTAGATACAGGTAATTTTTTTTCAATATAAGACATACCCCGAAAGTAAGACATAGTGGGGCTTTTGGGGATAAAAAGAAAGTAAGACACTGTCTTACTTTCGAGGAAACACGGTAGTAGAGGAAAACCTACCCAAGAGTATTTACTTGCAAGAAAAGTGCAACTTCCTCTACTGAATGGTTTCTGCTTTTAGTGGATCTCAGATCTGGCCAATATAATACTTTTTCTAGAGAGGACATCTGAAAAAAGCACATTCTGCTCTATGGTAAACTAAGGCTGTGTTTGCATGATCAGGAAACACAGCGCTTTGGACGGAGCGGAAAGTCCGCTCCGCCTAAAGCCCCGCCCCCTTTTGAACGCGCGGTCAATCCGGATGTGTTCATAGAACACAACCGGAACACATCCGGAATGACCGCAGGGCTGCGTCGCCGCAAGGGAATAGGACATGCTGCGGTCTAAAAAGACGCGCTGCATGTCTGTAAACGCAGGTCTGCCGCCTGCGTGTTTTTAAGCATAGTGGAGATGGGATTTCTTGAAATACCCTCCACTATGCTGTAACATCTGGACGCTGTGTGTTGACGCTGCGCCAGCGCACAGCGTCAAACATGCAGCAATTCCTGACTGTTTCCTGACCGTGGAAACATACCCTTAGTGATGTGTACTTAAAGGGAATGTGTCATCAGAGAATGACCTATTATTTAAATAGTTTTTTTGTACAGTTTCCAATTTATTGTTGCTGTTATCATATGTCCAGCAAGAAGTAGGCCAGTAGCCAGTATGAAAATGGCAATATTTTATATTTTTTTCTTTATATATAATTTGTAATATGAAAAATAATTGAAGACTACATGTCATAGAAAATATTAAAATCTCTGAAGTGACTAATGAGAGGGGCATTCACCCCCCTCCCTCCTACTCTTTCTTTTGCAATAGGACAAGAGCTTGCAATCTAAGATGCCTTTAAATAGACTGGTACAATGGGAATAAAGAAGTAGAAAATTAGGTATAGTTGGGATGTGACCATCTTAATTAAGATGCAGACAGCTCCTTTTTGAAGTCAAGGACCCCTGCGAGGATGTCTATTGTGCGTAGACAGAGGTTTATAGATTGGACAGGTAATTAAGACCGGAAACGTCTTTTTAGAGGGTTGGGTAACAAAAGGGTACTTATGTTTACACATAGATAGAAAAGTGCAAGAGGCTTTTGCCCCCAGGAAATACGTCCCGAATTTAAATCACACTTTGGGTTATACATTTACCACAGACTTGGTGTCACCAGAGGAATTATGAATATTGGGGCTTGTATAGATCCGATATCAATGTGACATACATTTTCAGCTTCAGGGTTCATCGGGGTAGACTATGCATGTTTTCTTATAATTGTAACACCTGCCTATAAGTGGGAGAAATTCAGCGAGGAAGCTTGTGGATGATTGATAAAACTTAGCTTTTAATTTAGACATATGAAATATGTTCCAAACAAACTTGATGGCAATATGATAGAGCAACAAGGAGGTCTTAGACAAAGTGTTTTGACAAAGAGTCTTAATTATGGTTGATCATCTCTGTGATCAGTGTATTAAGTTTCTTTTGTTAATCCTGTTTTATTTTTTGTAATTGTATATGTTGTATTGTTTTGCCCCCTTTATAAAATCTTTTGTATATTTTTTGATAAACACTGCATATTATTCTGGATTAAATATAAAATGTAATAGTTCTGTTGCTTTAGTTCTGTAAACCGCAGTTCGGGGTTGTGGCGTTCGCAGTGACAGTATCGGGGTATACACATATATTCCATGCATTGGGATTGGAGGTGTATATATCATACGCTCACTATTAGTTGCCCGATAATCAGCCTATTGGTGGAACAGCCTGCAGACTCCTTCGTTCATTGTTGGTCAATCATGGGGGGGCAGCAGAGAGCTGTTTGCTCCAAAGATAACAATGGGTGGGTTCAAGTTATGACCCTCCCTGGTTGCAATCTTTGACAATATATTTTTAAAAAAATGTATAAAAATACATTTAACATAAAAACCTGATTTAAACAATGTCAATTTCCATTAACTTGTACCAAGCATAAAACAATGTCAACATGTCAATCGATCTGGCAGAGGCAATCCCCAAAGATTAGCTGTTATTGTGAAGGGAAACTGGTGACTGCACAACCATGACCAAATAAATGTGGCATTATAGTGATAGTGTAACGGAAGCACTGTTCGTGGTCACCTGGTAGCTCTAAAGATGGCTACCATGAATGGGTTTGATCCTAGCTACTCCGTTTTCCAGGTCTAATGGCTGTCCTGGCCTTGACCCTTTAACCTGTATACAGGAATCTGGACTTAACAGAGACTACTAGGTTGGGACCATGGAGTTAGCTGCTGTGAGCTGGCAAGAAGAATGGTCTAGTAGCTGAGTCAGAACCAGGAGGTCAGTGCAAGGACTAAATTGTAAGGCAGGAGAGTAGTCAAAAAACAAGTCAAAGTCAAAATCAGGAATGTCTACTGGGAATTAAAGCTGTTCAATCAAGCTAGTGAAATTACAACTGGCTACGGACAGTAGGCTTTCAGGAGCTTAAATAGCTTGCAGCCCCGCTCAGGCCAAATAGGAGGAAGCAAACCCTGTCAAAAGTTAACTCTTGATCTCCCATCATAAATGGAACGACAAGTCCAAGGGGACAAAGAAAGAGAATTGTCCTCTCGCATCACCTTCAACAAGTATTCTGCGCGCCTGTCGACAGAAGCAGAGACTGGAAGGGCAAGTGCCAATTAAGATGTCACAAAAAGTCATTTAAATAGGTTAAATGCTATCTGAGTGGCAGCAGATCTTTTCAGTAGCTTCCTGGTGTTGCAAATAGGGGGTCCTAATAGTAAGGTATGTAGATAATGTTTCACTCTTACAAATGACCATATTAAAAAATATGCCAATGTACAAATAATACTAGCGACATCATAATATCCTTTGCTTACTTGTTCCAGCTTAACAATAAAAAAATGCAAGATGCAGAGCTTTTGCAAAATAAAAAGATTGCAAAGTAAAAAAAAAGTAGATTAGAGCTGCAAGGCGACATCGGTTGGATGACATAAAGATTTCGGTGTGACATTGCATCTGATGGCTGTCAATAGACTCGCATTGTGGGTCATTAACAATTATGTCTGCAACATGACCATTGAAAGAAATCCCAGACTTTTCAATTGTTGCTTGCACTTTTGACTTTGCCCTTACAAACTACGATGCAAGTTGCATGCGACTTTTAAGGTCCCATCACACGCTTCAATGTCCCAACATTCCCACCAACGATCTGATGTGGATGGGATCGCTGGGACATCGTTAGCTGATCGCTGGTGAGCTGTCACATGGGCAGACTCACCAGCGATCAGGACCAGCGAGCACGCTGGTATCCAGTGTACACATCGGGTAACTAGGCACTGCGCCGCGCTTAGTTACCCGATGTGTACCCTAGATACCATCTCCCAGCTTCTGCTGTTCGCGCTGGGAGCTGGTATCCAATGTACACATCGGGTAACTAAGCGGTGCTTAGTTACCCGATATGAACCCTGGATACCAGTTCCCAGCTTCTGTGGTACGCGCTGGGATGTCGCTGATTGTTGGTCTCCCATTGTCACACGCAGCGATTCTCGCTGGCCAGCGGGAGACCAACGATGAAAAAATGGTCCAGGACATTCGACGACGATCAGCGATACCCCGAGGGGCTGATCGTCGCTGCGTGCCACACTAAGCGAGATCGCTGGCTAGGTCGCTGTTGCGTCACAAAATCGGTACTGCTTCAGCGATCTCGCTAGCGATCTCGCTTAGTGTGACGGGGGCTTTAGACTTGTCTGCAATTTTGCTGTTTTTTTTAGTGTATCTCAAGTAATACTTGCTGGAGACTTGCTGTCATGCATGCACCCCATAGATCTGCTACTTCCATTAATCTCATTATATGCTCACACACATTCCTTTCTGTCTGCATTCAGAACACAGATCATAGTTTTTATATCCAAAACTGGGTGCAGGAACAGGTTTCCTTGGAAGCCTGTTGGGAGAACCAAATACCAAGTTTTAATCCTCAGACATGGAGATAAGTTTTAGTCCTAGAACTAAGAAAGTTGACATCGATCAACTAATTTTTATTTTTTCTATCCAAACATATTTAAAAGAAATATAGTTGTTTTTGTAGCTTTGGATTTTAATAGTTGCAGAGTAAGAGTAACACGATTAGGAAACATCTGGTTCCTAATAAACTTGCATATTCATACATTAATGAATATGTCTTTTATGGTAATCACAATGTCTTCTTTTTATTTCCTTATGGTACATAAAAACCTTGGACATATTTCTTAGACCTCTAAAATGAAATATGCTGGAATAATGACTCTGTCTCTCCTGTGTAGAAGATTGAGTCATTCCGCTCATAAATGAAAAGTGCAATAGCATTTGCATCAATCAAAATCATAATATGTTTACTCCTAGTCAAATGTGATCTGAATATTTATTGTACGCAAATAAGAGTCTTGAGGACTTGTCCATCCATGATATAAACCTACTCAATGCTATATGTCCTTCTGCTGTAATATACTAACTACAACCAGAGCACTTTTATTGAATGATATTGCATAAGTTGTTTTTTTTTTTTTTTACTTCTGTGCACCTATGGACATAAAATGCTCCCTTTGGTTAGACAAATCATTTATTATCTATCTATTTAACAGCAAGAACTTTTTTTTTCAATGAAAGACTAAGATTGGGACATTCTTCACATATGTGCAAAAAAGTGTACAAAAATGCAAGAACCTCCTTTAGTGCTCATTCACATACAGTATGATTTATTGGATGTGTGTTGTCCATGGACAACATAGATACATTTATTTTAGTAGGTACATTTACCAATAGTATGAAAAAAAGAGGTAGCTCCTATTGTGATCTGATTTGTGAATTAGGGTCATCCATTCAGGAAAAGGGATCAGTGCAAATAACGGGTAGCGCTCCTATGCCGTCCTTGTCTTATCCAAGTGCTGATTGTTTTTAAGCAGTTGGTAGGAGAAGCTTTGGAACTTTTTATTTCATTTGAGAAAAATGGATGATGCGCAGAATGTAAAAATTGACACCTGGACCAAAAAAGGATCTAGCATATCGAAAAAAAAGTGTGTCTATTTTTCGCACATGAGCAAAAAAGCAACTGTGTGAATTCAACCTTAGGTTAAATGGGGTTGTTCCTTTTCAAATATAATTCTCACCTCGCTGCATTTTGTTTTAAAGAAACAATCCGCACTGTACTCATCTTCCTTGAGTCCACCAGAAAGTCTCCCCCTCTTCTCCTGGTATGTGGCAATAGCTGTGGCTTTGATGACATGTCAATAGGGCTGCAACTAATTGGTGAACTCAGCGGCTCTGAGCTGGGCGTTCTGTCTGCAATAGAATGAAACGCTCAGAGTCGCACAGCTTGCTGATTGATCCGGCACTGTCAATGGGAGCAATGGTGGAGGACCTGGGAAAGGGGAGTACAGTCAGTTTGCATTTTTTTAAACATAATGGAGAATGTGATGAATTAATTATTTTTGAAAGTGAACAACCCCTTTAAATTCAGATGATCACTAAACTTTGCACATGGGTCACATCCACAAATTGGAGATGTGACTGGCTCATTGTGCAATCCCATGTGCTTGTCCACATAGTGTACAGATGCAGGAGCTGCCTAATAATTACATACACTAGTTTAGTCCACAAGTTAAGCCAGATTAACTCATGCCGTGATGTTTTTGCAGGCAGACCTGTAGTCCACGTGGAAAACAGCCTGTCACGATTCAGGTTTGGATTCGTGGCAGCTCTGGTTCCGCTATAATTTAAATGTAGCTTTTCTCCTTTCAGGCCCGCAAGGGTTAATGTCTGTTTCATTGATGGCAGCTGCTGTGTTGCTGGTCAGCTGATGTGGGTGGTGACCACTCCTACCATCCTTTAAATAGTCACCTGTAACAATTATGTGGGTACTATGGAATCTAATTGTGTGGGATAAAAGGAAACTGAGACCAAAGCTGAGGCAAACAAGTGTATTTAACAAAATAAGAAATTGAACCAAATCTAGCAGAGATCTTCCTGCAATAGTATCGAAGTGCACAGCACAATATAGAAATGATCAGCAAACTAAATAGCGGGGCACGACCGCTAATACCCACAAGTCCAGCAGTAATATGAAGCGAGAGTACATACGGCTCTTAACATAGAAGTCCAGCAATAATATGAGCAAGAGTGCGCACAGCACTTAACGTAGAAGTCCAGTAAAAAATATGAGCAAGAGTGTGGACAGCACTTAATGTAGAAGTCCAGCAATACACAGGTGGAGAATTAACAGGAGAAGGTTACTAAATGTACCTTTAGGGCTGAAAAGTCAGGCTCAAGTCCAGCACCGCAGCCCACACAGAACACAGTCCAAGAGGTGATAACGATGTCAGAATCTCTTACTGACCACAGCAGTTCCAGAGATGAGTAGCTCCACACTAGAAGTCCGGACAATAAGTAACACCGGCCAGGATCAGGAAGCCGCACAGAGGGCTGAAGGCAGCTGTAAGTGGAGAGGCAGAGCAGCGAGTAATGAGCAGCAGCAGCAGGAACTCCAGAAGCAGACCAGGAGGAAGCTCAGAAGCCAGTAGCAACAAAATACTCAGGCAAGGAGGATCTCCTGAGCTGGACTTAAATAGCAGGACAGACAGGAAGTTCCAGGACAGGGCGAGGTACAAGACTCCATCTTGTACAAGGGCAAACAGGCTCAATGGAAAATCCAGAATCCTTACATCACCTGACGCATCAGCTGACTGTTGGTAATAGAGTTTTCTATGTAGACCAGCCTTGAAGTTGCAGCTTTCTGGTGTCAGCGCTGAATCTGCTTCTTCTTCCTGTTTGCGCATCCTCTGCGGTGTGGAGCTTGGCAGCGGAGCCTGGAGCTAAGTTTTGTGTATTTACCTTGTTTGTCTCGTGCTTGTCACTATCCCCTGTGTTTGTACCATCTGCAGTGATGAGGCTAGCGCCCTTGCCGGCCAGTGCACTACAAGTGTATTGTGAGATGACAGATAGGGACAAGGTACGTGACGGCGGCAGGGGGAAGTTCAGCGTTAGGGGAGTTCAGGGAAGGGTTCAGGTTGGAGCTCAGGAGGTGTCTCATCCCTCATTCCCTACTGTTAGGGCCTTGCTCTCCCCATTCCATCTCATTGTTGTGCCCTCCACTAACCGAGTGACTTTGGCATGCTCAAAAAATATGTTTGAGTCCACGCGGCGACATGTGTCACTGCTGTTCGACAGTCGCAACACATGCAGGGATTGCCTGTTTGTTAGGTAATCCTTGCATGTGTTGTGGCTGTCAAACAGCCGCAAGACATGCAGGTGCAGGGGCTCTAACATATTTTTTGAGCATGCTGTAGTCACTCGGTTAGCAATCGAGCGTCCTCAGATAACACCTTATCAGAGCTTGTTCACTCATCACTAATTAGCACATAAACAAAGATTGATCCGTCTGCTGTCCGTGTCCAGTCTGTAGCCCACATGGACCTAAAATCTGCTCAACTGATCTTGGCCTTAGGAAGAACCCATCTTGCCCCCGGTTTCCATCTTGGCTGCCAATCCAGTGCCCACCACGAGCCACAGTTGAAGCCTGCACCCCTATTAAAGGGAGCACAACTGAATAGACATCCCATAAGGGTACCACACTCTCCAAAATCCTTACGACAGCCACACATAAAAATTAAACATATGGTAACAAAAAGGAGATAAATAGGGATGTGTATCTTGAAATTGGCCCAGATATCTGACCAAAAATATAAATATCCCTTGTATTATCTTACCTATGAGGTAAGAGCCCATCGCACATCCATTACTGTGATGTGGTGGCCTCCAGGAAAATGGCCGCCGGGGACGGCGCATGTTCAGATTGAGAACTCTGCAACAAGATCTCGTCCTGAGATCTCGGGAGATGAGATCTCGGCACCCAAGATCTCGTTGCTGAGATCTCAATCTGAGCATGCACCGCCCCGGCTGCTATTTTCTCAGAGGCCACTGCATAGCAGTAATGGATAATGCGGGGGGCTCCGGGCTTTCACAAAATGCGGGCGGAGCCCCCCACACCACAGCTTTTAGTAAACGCTGCAGATGAATTGTGTTTGGAAGAACTTATCATGGCGGTCTGGGCCAGATGGAAAAGACAAGAAAAGTGAACAACCTTAATCAGAAGGAACGTCACCTGTAGGTCACCATACCGTATATATCTATACTGTAATCTTTTACATAGTTGGCAAAACTAGTATTACCCCTATAGGGTCACTGTAGTAGAAATTATGTATTGTGGTATTAGTGGTCATTGTACAGTGTGTGTAGTTCTGTAAGGTATGGTAATATATGTTCACTATGTAGAGGTAATGGTAGTTATCATCGCGGTATTTTTTGAGCCTTTGTACAATGGTAATTTTGTTAATATCGGTCTCCATGTAGTGTGTTTTACTATGTAGGTAATATTAAGTCTTGGTATGTATAAATTTTCTTTTAAAGAGGACTTTTCACCAATTTTTTCATGTTGAACTGGACATACAATTATAATAGTGGCCGCAGAGCGGAATAGAACTTTTATTTTTATTTTACCTCTCTGTTACGGATCAATTAGCAATTAAAGTATTTGGCAACTACTGAGTTAGCTTTTTTAAGTCCAAGTGGATGTTATCAGATTTTTTTTTAATGGGAGTGTCTACTTTTTCTCCCTGTAGGAGTTGCCCAATTATAAGCAGACAACAACACAAGAAAAAAAGAACAGCCCATACTAGCTTAGGTTTCTTGGTGCGTGAGATGTAAGGATATAGTTTTGGTCTCCTGGTCTAACCTCCTGTATGATTAGAAAGTGCCGGAAAAAGAGTTCAGATCACTCACACCTTTCAGTTAAGGTCCCTGTGGGGAAAGGGCAGCACAGCTAAAAAAAAATTGATGAGAGATCCTCTTTAAGTGGAAAAAGAGTATGGTGGAAGAAGAGATATCGATGTGTATGGGGAGAAAAATACTTTGGGGCTTGTGCCCCTGATCTTTTCAGACCCTAACAATGTCCCTGCCTGATCTATCAAAAATTACTATTATATCACCCATACATTAAACACTCAAAAAAAAAAAATTGAAATGTCAGAACTTTCATTTTTCAGTCACTGTACTTTTAAAAAAGTACAACAAAGAGCAAATAACATTTCATATGTAACCCACAATAGTATCACTAGACGTGTCAGCTCAGCGCACAAAAAACTAGTCCCTACTCTTCTCCATAGAAAAAATGGCAACACAAACACATTTTTGTAGCATCACATTGCCATAATTTGTACTGCAGAATAAATGCCGAACCCCACCCTAAAAAACAGTAGTAAAATTACATATTTTTTTCTCCACTTATTTCACCATTTTTCAGAAAATTATGAATTCAATGGTGTCATTCAAAACTCAACCATCCTGCAAAAAACAAGCCCTCGTATGGATATGTCAACAGAAAATTAAAAAAGTTATGGCTCTTGGAACCAGGGGAGGTAAAAATGAAAGAGCAAAAATGAAAAATGTCCTTGACTCCTAATCACTGTATCACCCACTAGGTGCTAGCTATGGTTTGATAAAATCAATGTCTTGTCTGTAGGAGATTCTCACTAGAGGAATAGTAAACCTACTGCCATGTAGTCCTCCACATTCATGAGCTATGTATAACCCCGCCCCCAGGAATGATGAGTAGCTTTCTGCCTATGCACAGAGCACACAGAAAACTGCCAATCAGTGTTGTGGGCAGGATTATACAGGGCTCAGCTTTCAGAGAACTGCTAGATAGGCAGCTGAGAAAACTGTAAATGTATCAAAACTACAGCAGGCAACCCAATAAGTGACACATTGCTGGAATCAGGATCTTTGCCTCTGCTTTCAGACGGGGTAACAAAATCCTGGTTAAAGATTCCTTTTAAAGGGTTAAATGAGAAATGCCTGCCATCTGTACACATGCATTAATATTCGTCATATCTAAGCTTTGACACACAACATCAAATATATGCAGAAGCTGCAGCTATAACATCGTCTCTGGTTATTTTTACTGTACACCCAGAACGCAAGCAGAGGAATCTCACCTTATGATAACCCCTCATGTAATGACTTCACCTCTGCAAATTGCAGAGCAAACTGCAACTAGTCAATAATTTAGGATTTAGCAGACCCTGGAGGGGACAGGGCTTGTGTCCTGAGGGTGATGTGTGTAGCACACAGTAGACAGGTACATGTACACTACAATGGTCATTAGACTTGGCAGATGTGCCCGACTAATGGCTGACAGCAGAGATGGTTGCAGGGGGAATTACTGTGATGAGAATGTGCAGAATTAGGCACTGGGGTATCAATGTGGAAGCTTTTATGACTTTTCTATTTGACATCCAGTGTACAAAGAAAGAAAGCAGTCAGGAAAGTCAGATAGATATTCCAGTAAAAAACTAAATATTGATATTCTTTAAATATACAAGTTTGCAACCAATACTATAAATGATTTTGACATTTAACTACACGGTGTAACAATAAGTTTGCGTCCGTCCCATTTACCATTTGACTCCAAAGACCTCATTATGAAAGACAACAAGTCCGTTCATCATTTGCGTTTTTTTTTAACATCGCTTTTCTTTTCTGTCTTGTGGTATTCGTTAATGTTTTCAAATTCTTCAAAATGAAGCCTGAGGTTCATGGATTTTTTGCCAAATAAAAAAAATACTCTTATTTATTACCTTTAAACTAATATGCAACTTTTTGGAGGAAAAAGTCACATGTTCTGCTAAAATGTGTCTAAATGTCCAGTGTACATAAAATTACTCTAGACTGGGGACCAGAGTACATATTTTTAAAAAATCTGCAATTGATAAATAAGCTGAAAACATCTGGAAACCTCAAATTCCACCAATAATGGCAAGCATAAAAAAAGGGTTGATCGCATATAAAATAGACTTTAAAAATGTGCAAATTAAAAGAATGAGGTGTAAATGAAAAGCAGACAAAAAAAAACAGCAAAAAATGGCACAAATGCAACAATGAATCTGGCTCAAAATGTTCACATGCAGCGTAAATGATGCATTTTTTCTACTGCTTTTTTTTCTGCAGATATCATCACCACATGATGCAATAACAATCTTGTCTGATTATTATATGTTTGCTGCATTTCTTTTATGTGTATGCCCCCCATATTTAATGTGTTTTTAGTACAGATGTGAAGCCATGTTTTTAATGCTACTGAAAAGCTTTGATTCTGTGTTTAAAAATGCAACAGCATTTTTTACTTTATGCGTTTTTTTTCGGAAGAAGACTATAGAGAAAAAATGCACAAAACAGCATAGTTCAGCAGAGTTGCTAGATGCAAAGACAGCGGAGATTTAAGCCCTATGACCCCCAAGCCTGTTTGCATCTTTATGACCAGGCCAAAGTTTACAGTGTCACTTATAAGGTAATAATTCTGGAACGCGTCAATATAATCCACTGATTGGGAGATTGTTTTTAGTGACGTATTGCACTTCATGATAGTGGTAAAATCGATATGACTTGTGTTTATTTGTGAAAAATTTGGAAATTTGGTGAAAAGTTTGAAAATTTTGCAGTTTTCAAACTTTTAATTTTTATGCCCTTATATCAAAGAGATATGCCACACAAAATAGTTAATAAATAACATTTACCACATGTCTACTTTACATCAGCACAATTTTTGAAACATTATTTTTACAAAACCATTTTTTTAGGGACCACATCACATTTGAAAAGACTTTGAGGGGCCCATATGACAGAAAATACCAAAAAAGTGACATCATTAAAAAAACTGCATCCCTCAAGGAATTAATGGAATGTGGAAGGCAAAAATGAACACTTAACTTTTTTCACAGACATTTTACTTTAGACCCAAATTTATTTATTTTCACAAGGGAAACAGGAGAAAATGGACCCCAAAAATTGTTGTGCAATTTCTCCTGAGCACGCCGATCCAACCCCCCATTGTGGGGAAAAAGTACTGTTTTGACGTACACCAGGGCTTGGAAGGGAAGGAGCACTGTTTGACTTTTTGAACGCAAAATTGTCTGGAATAGAAAGCGGACACCATATCCCCTTTGGAGAGCACCTGATGTACCTAAACAGTGGAAACTCCCCAGAATTGACCCAATTTTGGAAACTAGATCCCTCAAGGAACTTATTTAGATGTGTGGACAGCACCTTGAACCCCCAGGTGCTTCATAGAAGTTTGTTATGTTGAGCCGTGAAAACAAAAAATCAAATTTTTTCCACAAAAATGTTATTTTAGCAGCATTTTTTTATTTTCACAAGGGTAACAGGAAAAAATGGACCCTAAAATTGTTGTGCAATTTCTACGGAGTACGCCAATACTTCACATGTGGGAGAAAAATACTGTTTGGGCACACAGCAGGGCTTGAAAGGGAAGGAGCAGTGTTTCACTTTTAGAACTCAAAATTGGAGAGAATCATTAGCGGATGCCTTGATGTGCCTAAACAGTGGAAACCCTCCAAAAGTGGTGCCATTTTGGAAACTAGACCCTCAAGAAATGTATCTAGATGTGTGGTGAGCATGTTGAATGCCCAGGTGCTTCACAGAATTTTATAATGTTGAGCTGTGAAAAAAAAAATCAAATTTTCCCACAAAAAAGTTATTTTAGCCCCAATTCTTTTATTTTCACAAGGGTAACAGGAGAAATTGCACCATACAAGTTGTTGTGCAATTTCTCTTGAGTATACTGACATCCCATATGTGGGGTAAAACTACTGTTTGGGTGCACAGTAGGGCTCGGAAGGGAAGGAGCACCATTTGACTTTTTGAAGGCAAAATTTGCTGGAAACATTAGCAAATGCAATGTCCAATTTCAAGAGCCGCTGATGTGCCTAAACAGTGGAAACCTCCCACAAGTGACCCCATTTTGGAAACTAAACCTCTCAAAGAATGTATATAGATGCGTGGTGAGAACTTTGAACCCCAGGTGCTTCACAGAAGTTTATAATGTTAAGCTATGAAAATAAAAAATCACATTTTTCCCACAAAAAAGTTATTTTAGCCCCAATTTTTTTTATTTTCACAAGGGTAACTGGAGAAATTGCACCATACAAATTGTTGTGCAATTTTTCCTGAGTATGACGATACCCCTAAGTTTGGGTGCACGGCAGGGTTCAGAAAATAAGAAGTGACGTTTTAGAATGCAGACTTTGATGGAATTGTGTGCGGGTGTCATGTCGTGTTTGGATAGCCCCTGGTATACTACAATGGAAAACCCCCACAATTGACCCAATTTTGGAAATTAGACCCTCAAGGAAATTATCTAGACATGTGGTGAGCACCTTTAACCCCCAGGTGCTTCACATATTTTTACAACGTTGATCTGAGAAAATGAAGAAAAAATGTTTTTCCACAAAACTGTTGTTTTAGCCATATTTTTTTCATTTTAACAAGGATAGCAGGAGAAAATGGACCCCAAAATTTGTTGTGCAATTTTTCCTGAGTATGCAGATACCCTTTATGTGGTCGAAAACTACTTTTGAGGCCCAGTGCAAAGCTTAAAAGGGAAGAAGAGACATATTTGAGTTCATATTTTACTGGAATGGTTTGAGGGTGCCATATCACATTGGCAGAGGTGCCAGAACAGCAGAAGCCCCCCATATATGACCTCATTTTACAAACTACACTCCCCAATGAATTAATTTAGGGATGCAGTGATCAAATTAACACCACTCGTGCCTCACAGAATTTTATACTATTCGGCGTTGAACAAAGAATAATTACATTTTTACCACTAAAATGCTGTTTTAGCCCCAAGATTTAAATTTTTCTAAGGGCTAATAGTAAAAAAAGGGATGTGTTTGTTGTAAAAATTTCTCCTGAATGTGCCAATACCCTACATGTAAACACGACAGTGCAAAGCTCAGAAGGGAAGGAGCACCATATTATAGTGCAGATTTTACTGTAATGGTTTGAGGGTGCCATGAGCCACTGGAAGAGCTCCTGAAGTACCAGAATAGCATAACTCCCCATAAGTGACCCCATTTTACAAACTATACCGCTTGATGAATTAATCTAGGGTTGCAGTGATCATACTGACACCACAGGTGTGTCATAGAATTTTATACCATTGGGCAGTAAAGAAAAAATAATTGCATTTTTGCCACAAAAAAAATGCTTTAGCCCCAGATTTTACATTTTCACAAGTAGAAATAGATAAAAATTTGGCCCACAATTTCTGTTGAATGTAGAAATATCCCATATGTGACTGTACAGTACTGCTTAGCCAGACGGAGAGACTCGGGAGGGATGCAGCGCTATTTACCTCCTGGAGCCCAGATTTTCCTAGATTAGGATTAAATTAGGATTAGTTTGCATACTCAGTATACAGAGCGCCTAAGTGCTAGAAAAGCAGAATCCCCCCTCAAGTAACCCCATTTGGAAATTATACCTCTGTGGAAATTTATCTACAGGTGTAGTGACAATTTTGACTCAATGGGTTTTTCCAGAAACAAGAAGCAGTGGATGTTACACTGTAAATTGCAAAGTGCCATTGTAGTGCCCAGTAAGTTGTAGTGACCAGTACTTTGTAGTGACCAATACGTTATGTCCAGACCATGCATCTATAGACGCCCTAATTGGGGACAGGAAGCACAAAGAGGTTAAAAGCCCCTCCCACCTCCTACTCAGGAGTGTCTTTCCTGTCCCTCATGAGGCATGGAGAAGTTTTTGTTTTTTCTGTATGCTGTGTGGCCGCCGACCGCAGTGTACCTGTTTTTTATTGCTGAAGTCAGGCTGTGGTGGTCGTGGACTTCGCTCTCCTCCTCCATGCTGCTCCCATCTCCCTGCCTTGCAGAGGATTTGGGGCCTCCTAGCCCACCTGCGCTCCTGCTGGGGGTAAAGCGGGCCAGTGATCCCCATAGCAGGAGGCATCCCTGAGCTCTCCGGCTTTCTTTCCCTTGTGCACGCCGTTCAGCGCGACCCAGAGATGACGTCATACCATGCGGTAGTCACTTCCGGGTTTTGCGTTCCACGCAGGGAACGCACATGCTTCCGAGAAGCCTCCCGGCTCCCAAATGGCGTGCAGAGCATGCTGAACTTGCTGACGCCTGCTCAGGACCCTGAGGGGGAGGAGGGAAAACCACATGGATGCTGGGAGCAAGTTTATTCCTACAGAAATCTGCCGGACAACACCTCCAGTTAAGGCTAATCCCTGCAGTATGGATGGTGTGTCTGCTTCCTGCCCTGCACCTGCAGAGCCCAGCGCTGCCCCAGCCTCAGTAAGTCTGTGGAGAGGGGTGGGTCCTTGCCCAGAGTCCTGGTCTTATAGTACTGTAGTGGGTTCCTTTCAGGGCCGGCGTCAGCACCTGGCATACCCGGGCAAGTGCCGGGGCCCTGAGCAGGCGGGTGGGCCCACTTGCCGCCGGGCACCCCGGCACCCATTAGTGGATGAAAGCGGTACCAGTGCCGCCACTGGGCCCCCCCGCTTGCTCAGGGCCCCGGCAGCAGCCGGCGCAATACTCATCTCTTCCCGTGCCTCCGCTGCCGCAGCTCCGGGCTCCAGGGGGCGCCTGCAGGACGCCGGCGCTTCTTCTCACAGCAGCGCCGCTGAATGACTTCATCATTCAGCAGCCGGCTGTGGCAGTGAGCACGCGGACGCCGGACAGGTGAGATGTGTGTGTGTGTCTGTGTATGTGTCTCTGTGTGTATCAGTGTGTATGTATGTAGTGCGGTGCTTTGTGTGTGTGTGTGTGTCTGTGTATGTGAGAGAGTGCTGGTGTGCTGCGGTGCTGTCTGTGTGTGGTGCTGTATGTGTGATGGTGGTGGGGGGAGGGCAGTGATGATGATGATGGGGAGGCAATGATGATTGATGATGATGGGCAGGCATTGATGATGATGATGGGCAGGCAATGATGATTATGGGCAGACATTGATAATGATGGGCAGGCAATGATGATGATGGGGAGGCGATGATGGGGAGGCAATGATGATAATGGGCAGGCAGTGATGATGATGAGCAGGCATTGATGATGATGGGCAGGCAATGATGATGATGGGGAGGCAATGATAATAATGGGCAGGCAATGATGATGATGGGCAGGCATTGATCATGATGGGCAGGCAATGATGATGATGGGGAGGCGATGATTATGATGGGGAGGCAATGATGATGATGGGGAGGCGATGATGATAATGGGCAGGCAATGATGATGATGGGCAGGCATTGATGATGATGGGCAGGCAATGATGTTGATGGGGAGACAATGATGATGATAATGGGCAGGCAATGATGATGATAGGAGTCTTTCCACGGCACCCTTTCCTGAGCCGTAACAGTGCAGAGCGCAGCACAGCGCAGAGGAGAGCTCCATATTTTGTATGGAGCTTTATATGGGGACCAGTATCCTGTATGGAGCATTATATTGGGTACAGTATTCTGTGTGGAGCATTATATGGGGGATGGGGGGGGTGACATCCTGCATGGGGTATTATATGGGTGATGAGGGGGAGACTATGTGGTGCCCATAATATTGTATGGAGGACTGTACTGTCCAGTCTGTACTGTGCGCTGTGAGGATTTGGCGGTTTTTGAGCTATTGTACAATTTACAATAGATATCAGTCATGTAATGGAAGAAGTGAAGTGTTTGGCACTGTACTATACCCATATTTCTCTGCAGTATCTGTGCATCATGAATCGTGGTCTGTGTTAAAGGGGCCCACTGAGGCTCTTTCGCCTGGGGCCCATAAAAACCTGGAGCCGGCCCTGGTTCCTTTACTTATACTTCTTTCCCTTTTCCCTAAAGAGACAAGTCTGCCCCCAAAAACCCTGCTAAGAAGGTTCCTAGCTGTGCCATCTGCAATAAGAAGCTTCCCTCACCATGGGAGAAGAAGCTATGTCAGGAGTGTATGGATAAAGTGGTCAGGGCAGAACATCCCTCACTCCTGGATGAAATACGTACCTTTGTCAAGCAAGAGGTCCAGTCCTCCTTGGCCACTTTTACACCTCCCCCCCCCTCCTTCTCCGGGACCATCTCCCCCTAAGGCCTCTTTCACACAACCGTTTTTTGCCGTCAGGCGCGATCCGGCGCTTTTTGAAAAAAACGGATCAGTTTTTTTAAAACGCTGGATGCGTTTTTTGTCATTGACTATCATTAGCGCTGGATTGCACCGGATGTCCTTGCGTTGCATCCGTTTTTTGCCGGATCCAGCGTAAATGTACATTCCGGCGGCTGGACAAAACGGTCACTGCAATGTTTTTTTTTTCTGCCGCACCCGTCTGATAGCGCCTGAAGCGGCGCATCAGGCAGGCGCAAACAATTCAAGTCTATGGTGCCGGATCAGTCTTTTGTGCAATCCGGCAAAAGACTGATCCGGATTCTGGAAACCAAGGTCTCTCTCTCTCCTCGGTCCGGACATGCGTACCAAGCATTTACAGGTTCAAAAGTTCAGGACAGATCCGGCAAAAAACCTGATCCATTGCATCAGTTTTTTCAAATCAGCGCCAGTTCCGTCCTTTCCGTTTTTGGACGGATTGTGCCTGACGGCAAAAAACGGATGTGTGAAAGAGGCCTTAGAAGAGAAAGATCCAAATTGAGGATTCTGACTCTGGTTCTGAGGGCTCTCATGGCTCAGTTTCAGAAGAATGGGAGGAATCTTTATCTCGTAAGATATCGGAGGATAGGAAATATCTCTTCTCCACAGAATATATGTTAGAGTTAGTTAATGCAGTCTGTAGCATTATGGGTTTGGAGGAGAAACAAGTTCACCAAACACTTCAGGACAAAATGGAGGGTTGAAATCAGGAAAACAGATTGGTTTCCTGGTGCATGAGAACATCCTGAACATGATCTCTCAGGAGTGGGAGTCCCTGGAGAAATGGTTGAGCACCCCCTCGGAGCTTAACCCCTCTCTGACATCAGACGTACTATCCCGTCCATGAAACCCGTGCCAATCTGACCATGGATGGGATAGTACATCATAGGCGATCAGCTGCGCTCCTGGGGCGAGCGCAGCTAATCGCCGCCGGGTGTCAGCTGATTATCACAGCTGACACCCAGGAATGTGTGTCAGGAGCGGTCACGGACCACTCCCGGCACATTAACCCCTGGCACACCGTGATCAAACATGATCGCGGTGTACCAGGGGCACAGGGGAGCATCGCGCAGGGAGGGGGCTCCCTGTACGCTCCCCTGAGACCCTCAGAACAGCGCGAAGTGATCGCGCTGTTCTGAGGCCTTCCTCCCTCCAAGGACCCAGATCCAAGATGGCCACCGGGTCCTGCAGGGAGGCGGCTTCCTCAGTGCCTGCTGAGAGCAGGCACTGAGAAGCCTGCAGCAGTGCCAGAGCGATCGCTGGTGTGACAGAGTGCTGTGCACACTGTCACATCAGCAATCTGACATTTTACAGTGATGTCCCACCATGGAACAAAGTAAAAAAGTGAAAAAAAAAAAATAAACATGTTTTAAAAAAAATTCCAAAATAAAAAAAAAAAAAAAATATTCCCCCAAAAATTCATTTTTTCCTGTAAATAAAAAAAACAAAACAATAAAAGTACACATATTTGGTATCGCCGTGTCTGTAACGACCCCCCCTATAAAACTGTCCCACTAGTTAACCCCTTTAGTGAACCCCTTAAAAAAAAACAAAGCAAAAAATCAATGCTTTATCATCATACCACCGAACACAAAGTGGAATAACACATGATCAAAAAGACTGATATAAATAAACATGGTACCGCTGAAAACGTCATCTTGTCCCGCAAAAAACGAGCCGCCATACAGCATTATCAGCGAAAAAATAAAAAGTTATAGCTCGCAGAATAAAGCGATGCAAAAAAATTATTTTTTTGTTTTTACGGCTGTACGTTATAAACTTCTGTGAAGCACTTCATAGCGCTCATCACACATCATAGCGCTCACCACACATCTAGATAAGTTCCTTGTGGGGTCTATTTTCCAAAATAGGGTCACTTGTGGGGGTTTCCACTGTTTAGGCGCATCAGGGGCTCTCCAAATGCGACATGACGCCCCGAGACCATTCCATCAAAGTCTGCTATCCAAAACGTCACTACTTCCCTTCCGAGCCCTGACGTGCGCCCATACAGTAGTTTTCTCCCACATATTGGGTATCAGCGTACTCAGGACAAATTGGACAACAACTTTTAGGGTCCAATATCTCCTGTTACCCTTGTGAAAATAAAATATTGGGCGCGAAAAAAATCATTTTTGTAAGAAAAAAAGGATTTTTTCTTTTTACGGCTGTACGTTATAAACTTCTGTGAAGCACTTCGGGGTTCAAAGTGCTCACCACACATCTAGATAAGTTCCTTGTGGGGTCTATTTTCCAAAATAGGGTCACTTGTGGGGGATTTCCACTGTTTAGGTGCATCAGGGCCTCTCCAAATGCGACATGACGCCCCCAGACCATTCCATCAAAGTCTGCAATTCAAAACGTCACTACTTCCCTTCCGAGCCCTGACGTGCGCCCATACAGTAGTTTTCTCCCACATATTGGGTATCAGCGTACTCAGGACAAATTGGACAACAACTTTTGGGGTCCAATTTCTCCTGTTACCCTTGTGAAAATAAATTATTGGGGGCGAAAAAAATCATTTTTGTAAGAAAAAAAGGATTTTTTCTTTTTACGGCTGTACGTTATAAACTTCTGTGAAGCACTTCGGGGTTCAAAGTGCTCACCACACATCTAGATAAGTTCCTTGTGGGGTCTATTTTCCAAAATAGGGTCACTTGTGGGGGATTTCCACTGTTTAGGCGCATCAGGGGCTCTCCAAATGTGACATGACGCCCCCAGACCATTCCATCAAAGTCTGCAATTCAAAATGTCACTACTTCCCTTCCGAGCCCTGACGTGCGCTCATACAGTAGTTTTCTCCCACATATTGGGTATCAGCGTACTCAGGACAAATTGGACAACAACTTTTGGGGTCCAATTTCTCCTGTTACCCTTGTGAAAATAAATTATTGGGGGCGAAAAAAATCATTTTTGTAAGAAAAAAAGGATTTTTTCTTTTTACGGCTGTACGTTATAAACTTCTGTGAAGCACTTCGGGGTTCAAAGTGCTCACCACACATCTAGATAAGTTCCTTGTGGGGTCTATTTTCCAAAATAGGGTCACTTGTGGGGGATTTCCACTGTTTAGGCGCATCAGGGGCTCTCCAAATGTGACATGACGCCCCCAGACCATTCCATCAAAGTCTGCAATTCAAAATGTCACTACTTCCCTTCCGAGCCCTGACGTGCGCTCATACAGTAGTTTTCTCCCACATATTGGGTATCAGCGTACTCAGGACAAATTGGACAACAACTTTTGGGGTCCAATTTCTCCTGTTACCATTGTGAAAATAAAATATTGGGAGCGAAAAAATAATTTTTGTAAAAAAAAAAAAGATTTTTTATTTTACGGCTGTACGTTATAAACTTCTGTGAAGCACTTCGGGGTTCAAAGTGCTCACCACACATCTAGATAAGTTCCTTGAGGGTCTAGTTTCCAAAATGGTGTCATTTGTCGGGGTTTCCACTGTTCAGGCAGATCTGGAGCTCTCCAAACACGACATGGCATCCAGCCAATTCTGCTTTGAAAAAGTCAAACGGCGCTCCTTCCCTTCCAAACTCTACCATGCACCCAAACAGTGGTTTACCCCCACATATGGGGTATCAGCGTACTCAGGACAAATTGCACAATACCTTTTGGAGTCTTGTTACCCTTGGGAAAATAAAAATTGGGGTGAAAAGATCATTTTTGTAGAAAAAATATGATTTTTTAATTTTACGTCTCTACGTTATAAACTTGTGTGGAGCACTTGGGGGTTCAAATTGCTCACCAAAGATCTAGATAAGTTCCTTAGGGGGTCTAATTTCCCAAATGGGTCACTTGTGGGGGGTTTCCACTGTTTAGGCACATCAGGGGCTCTCCAAATGCAACATGGGGTCCAATCTCAATTCCAGCCAATTTTGGTTGGAAAAAGTCAAATGGTACTCCTTCCATTCCGAGCTCTGCCATGCGCCCAAACAGTGGTTCCCCCCCACATATGGGGTATCAGCGTACTCAGGACAAATTGGACAACTTTTGTGGTCCAATTTCTCCTGTTACCCATGGGAAAATAAAAAATTAGTGACTAAAAGATAATTTTTGTGGGAAAAAAATAGGATTTTTTATTTTCATGCCCGGCATTATAAACTTGTGTGAAGCACTTGGGGGTTCAAAGTGCTCACCAAAGATCTAGATAAGTTCCTTAGGGGGTCTAGTTTCCAAAATGGGGTCACTTGTGGGGGTTTCCATGGTTTAGGCTCATCTGGGGCGCTGCAAACGGAACATGACCCCCATCAGCGTCTGCATTCCAAAACGTTACTACTTCCTTTCCAAGCCCTGCCGTGCGCCCAAACAGTTTCCCCCCCCACATATGGGGTATCAGCGTACTCAGGACAAATTGGACAACAACTTTTGGGGTCCAATTTCCTTGGGAAAAATCAAAAATTTGGGACTAAAAAATCATTTTTGTGGAAATTTTTTTTTTTTTTTTCACACCCAGACATTATAAACTTTTGTGAAATATTTGGGGGTTCAAAGTGCTCACAACAGATCTAGATAAGTTCCTTAGGGGTCTAGTTTCCAAAATGTTGTCACTAGAGGGAGGTTTCCACTGTTTAGGCACATCAGGGGCTCTCCAAACGCGACATGGCGTCCAATCTCAATTCCAGCCAATTTTAGTTTGAAAAAGTCAAACGGCGCTCCTTCCCTTACGAGCTCAGTCGTGTGCCCAAACAGTGGTTTTCCCCCACATATGGGGTATTGGCATACTCAGGAGAAATTGTACAACAACTTTATCTGTCCATTTTCTCCTTTTACTCTTGTGAAAATAAAAAAAAAGTTTGTAAAAGATCATTTTTGTGGCTAAAAAGTTAAATATTCATTTTTTCTTTCCACGTTGCTTCAGCTCCTGTGAAGCACCTGAAGGGTTAATAAAATTCTTGAATGTGGCTTTGAGTACCTTGAGGGGTGCAGTTTTTAGAATGGTGTCACTTTTGGGTATTTTCTGCTATATAGACCCCTCAAAGTGACTTCAAATATGAGGTGGTCCCTAAAAAAATGGCTTTGTAAATTTTGTTGTAAAAATGAGAAATAGCTGGTCAACTTTTAACCCTTATAATTTCCTAACAAAAACAAATTTTGGTTCCAAAATTGTGCTGATGTAAAGTAGACATGTGGGAAATGTTATTTCTTAACTATTTTGTGTGACATATTTCTCTGTTTTAAGGGAATAAAAATTCAAAGTTTGAAAATTGCAAAATTTTCTAAATTTTCGCCATATTTGCGTTTTTTTCAAAAATAAATGCAAGTTATATCGAAGAAATTTTACCACTAACATGAAGTACAATATGTCACGAGAAAACAGCCTCAGAATCGCGAAGATCTGTTGAAGCGTTCCAGAGTTATAACCTCATAAAGAGACAATAGTCAGAATTGTAAAAATTGGTCCGGTCATTAACGTGCAACCCCTTGGGGTGAAGGGGTTAAATATAGGCTTCTTCTGGAGGGCGAGTCAGTTAGTTGGGATATTCCTAAGGTGGCTGTGCAGGTGGCGAGAGTAGCCAAGAAAACTGGACTCCCCCTTGAGGACTCATCTCAGCTTAAAGATCCAATGGATAGGAAGGTGAAAAGCCTGCTGAAAAAATCCTGGAGATTTCCACCTCTTGACTTAAGACCAACATAGCTTCCACCTGTGTTGCCAGATCCCTCTTCCGGTGGCTAGATCAATTGGAGAATCACATCTTTCAGGGGACCTCAAGAGGGGAGTTATTAGACTCTCTTCCTTTACTCAAAAGGGCGACCTGATTCTTGGCTGACGCCTCTGCAGAATCTATCCGTAATGCTTCCAGGTCCCTGGTTCAGTCCAACTCCGCTAAAAGGGCTCTATGGCTTAAAATGTGAAGTGGGGATGTAACTTCCTAGATCAAATTGT
Organism: Oophaga sylvatica; assembly: GCA_033576555.1. Classification (NCBI taxonomy): domain Eukaryota; kingdom Metazoa; phylum Chordata; class Amphibia; order Anura; family Dendrobatidae; genus Oophaga; species Oophaga sylvatica. Next base: position 394,145,830 of record JARQOD010000006.1, on the reverse strand, counting down.
GCTTCATCCCATTTAAAGCTGAATATGTCTTTGGGCCAGCTCTTGATGAGATACTGGAGAAGGCCACAGACAAAAAGAAAGCTCTTCTTGGGTAGAAAACCACCAAGAAATGCTTTTTTCGTGCCTCTCTGCCTCAGACCTCTCAAACCAAGGGTAAAGGGGAAAACCGGGAGTTGGAGCTATGCTAAAGGAACGGGCAAAACATCCTTGTCCCCCAGAAGCAACACCAACAGAACAAGCAATGACTCCTACTCCGTAGGAGGGAGGCTCTCAAACTTTTTCCATCAATGGCAGGTCATTTCCAATTGCCAGTGAGTCCTCAATGTTGTCAAGGAGGGCCTCCTTATAGAGTCCTCCCCTCCTCGGGGTCTAAGAGTCACTTCCCTACCATCTCAGGGAGCCCAAGACCTACTGATCTTAGGTCTGCAAGATCTGTTAAAATCGGGTGCACCTCAGACATCAGGGGAGCACGAAGTTCGACAGCTTGAAGAACATCTTCCAAAAAACATCTCTCCCTGACAGCCGTCCACCTAAAAGGTCCTCCAACATCCAAGCAGATTTCCTGAGCCGGCAGGACATACAGCCGGGAGAATGGAGCCTGAACCAGGGAATCTTCCAGATGCTGGTAGCAAGATGGGGTCTGCCAGAGATCAACTTATTCGCCTCAGGTCAAAATTCACAAGATGAAATCTATTTCTCCCTGAATCCCGGGGACAAATCCATGGGAGTGGATGCCTTCGCTCAGCAGTGGAGTTTCGAGTTAGCCTTTGCGTTTCCTCCGATTCCGATTCTGGTGAGGACTCTTTGGAAGATCAGGTACCAACCATCCTAGTGGCTTCAATTTGGTCAAGAAGGAGCTGGTTCAACCTTATCATCGATCTCCAGGTAGACAGTCCAGTTCAATTGCCACTGAACGCCGACCTTCTCTCGCAGGGACCTCTGCATCATCCGGAGCCTGCTTGGTTACTGAGGCCCAGGTGTTACGTGCACGAGGGCTTTCGGACAAAGTAATTTCCACCTTACAGAAATCCAGAAAAACAGTCACCAATGCCATTTATAACAAAGTGTGGAAATTTTTTTTCATCCTGGTGCGTTCCTAACCTACCAGAACCATTCTGCCCCAACATTTTGCAAATGTTGGACTTCCTACAGAAGGCGTTAGAGTTAGGCCTCAAGCCTAGTATCTTGAAGGTTCAGGTCTCTGTCCTGAGTTCTGTATTTGATCAGGACTTAGCCAACTATCGTTGGATTAAAAGGTTCATGGTGTCAGTCCTTAGACTAAGTTCCAGGAATCAGACTGTTATCCCCTCTTGGGATCTAAATTTAGTCCTCAAAGGCCTCACACAACCGCCATTTGAACCTCTATCCTCCTGTACCCCTCAGCTTCTTTCGTTCAAGGCAGCCTTCCTAGTCGCTATAACTACTGCAAGACGAATAGGGGAATTAAAGGCATTATCTATAAGAGAACCTTATTTAATATTCAGAGACGATTGTATGATTCTTCATCTTGATCCATCTTATTTGCCCAAGGTGGTGTCCGATTTCCACCGTTCACAAGACATCGTCCTCCCCTCCTTTTGCCAGAATCCAACAAATGCAAAGGAGGAATTCCATTCTCTTGATATTCGGCGTACGATTTTGCACTGCTTATAGCAAACCAAACCATGGAAAGCTGACCAGAATTTATTTGGATCAAGAGGGCCATATCTGAAGCATATCTAGCCCAGTATATGACACCCCCCTCTGGGGTCAAGGCTCATTCTACAAGGTCTACCTCAGCCTCCTGGGCTGAAAGAGCAGGCGCATCCACCGAGCAGATTTCCAGGGCTGCTACATGGTCTTCACTTCATACTTTTACCAGACACTATAAATTGGACTTATTGTCGAACAGGGATTTAGCCTTTGGCTGAAAAGTACTTCAGGCCGTTGTCCCCCTAGTGGAAAATTAGTTGTTATTCCTCCTATGCTGTTGTGGAAGGTGACTAGAGAAACTAGAATTATTCTTAATTCGGTTTCTAGGAACCTTCCACGACAGCGCTAATTCTCTCCCTATGTTCCTTGGGTAATTCCTGGGAATTTAAAGGTAACTGGTGCTATGGTGTTAGTTATAAGTCACTGGCGAGTAGGAGGTGGGAGGGGCTTTTAACCTCTTTGTGCTTCCTGTCCCCCATTAGGGCGTGGAGACAACCTCCTATGCTGTTGTGGAAGGTTCCTAGAAACCGAATTACCGGTAAGGCTGGAGACACACTAGCAATTTTAAAATCGGTCCGATTTTGATGCAGGAGAGTCGGCCGAGTGTAATTCAAGTGTCATGCGAGTGTCATGCTTTTTTTTATTTGATTACAATCCGATTTTTCACACCTAGCATACAATTAACGTAGAATGCAGTGCAATGGCTGTCTGATTGCAATACGATTTTAACATGAGCATTTACATACAGCAATTCTCTGTCATTTACACATCGTTTTCAAACGAAATATTCTTCAAAACACACACATATATATATATATATATATATACTGTATATATATATAATTGATAGATGGGTAGAAGAAAAGCCGGTAATTAATCTGCCATGTTCTGTAAAATCACTTCAGGAGCCGACAGGATAGAAGAGATGGATTACATACAGTAAAGACAAATAGAATAGATATATATTTATATATATACAGGGCCGGCGTCAGCACCCGGCACACCCGGGCAAGTGCCGGGGCCCTGAGCAGGTGGGGGGGCCCACTCGCCGTCTGGCACCCCGGCGCCCGTTAGCGGTGTCAGCGCCGCCACTGGGCCCCCCCCGCTTGCTCAGGGCCCCGGCTGCGGCCGGCTCAATACTCACCTCTCCCCGTGCCTCCGCTGCCGCAGCTCCGCCTCCGGGCTCCAGGGGGTGCCTGCAGGACGCCGGCGCTTCCTCTCACAGCAGCGCCGCTGAATGACGTCATCATTCAGCAGCCGGCTGTGGCAGTGAGCGCGCAGACGTCGGACAGGTGAGATGTTTGTGTGTGTGTCTGTGTATGTGTCTCTGTGTGTATGTAGTGCAATGCTTTGTGTGTGTGTGTGTGTCTGCTGTATGTGTGATGGTGGTGGGGGAGGGCAGTGATAATGATGGGGAGACAATGATGATTGATGATGATGGGCAGGCATTTATATTGCTGTGGAGACAAGGATGATTATGGGCAGGCATTGATGATGGCAGGCATTGATGATGATGGGCAGGCAGTGATGATGATGGGCAGGCAGTGATGATGATGGGCAGACAGTGATATTGATGGGGAGGCAATGATGATTATGGGCAGGCATTGATGATGGGCAGGCAGTGATAATGATGGGCAGGCAGTGATGATGATGGGCAGGCAATGATATTGATGGGGAGGCAATGATGATTATGGGCAGACATTGATGATGATGGGCAGGCAGTGATGATGATGGGCAGGCAGTGATGATGATGGGCAGGCAGTGATGATGATAATGAGCAGGCAATGATGATGATGGGAGTCTTTCCACGGCGCCCTTTCCAGAGCCGTAACAGTGCAGAACGCAGCACAGTGCAGAGGAGAACTCCATATTTTGTATGGAGCTTTATATGGGGACCAGTATCCTGTATGGAGCATTATATGGGGGATGGAGGGGTGACATCCTGCATGGGGTATTATATGGGTGATGAGGGGGAAACTATGTGGTGCCCATAATATTGTATGGAGGACTGTACTGTCCAGTCTGTACTGTGCGCTGTGAGGATTTGGCGGTTTTTGAGCTATTGTACAATTTACAATAGCTATCAGTCGTAATGGAAGAAATGAAGTGTTTGGCGTTGTGCTATACCCATATTTCTCTGCAGTATCTGTGCATCATGAATCGTGGTCTGTGTTTAGGGGGCCCACTGAGACTCTTTCGCCCGGGGCCCATGAAAACCTTGAGCCGGCCCTGTATATATAGATGTCAGTGACAAATACAATTAGTTCAATGTGTGTGCAGCTTACTGTACATGCATTTAATTAATAAAATATTATTTTACGGAAAAAAAAATGGCGTGGGCTCCCGTGCAATTTTCGTAATCAGAGGGAAAGCCGACGGCTGGGGGCCAATGTTTATAGCTTGGGAAGGGGGTAATACCCATGGAGCTTCCCAGGCTATTAATATTAGCTGTTGTGAATGGGTTTGAGATGAGTTCTGAGCGGAGGCTCCCTCTGGTGGTTACAAGCGGTACTAGTGAAGATTGTGAGGACTGGGAATCAGGTGTTACTGACTGGTCTTATATAAGGGAGTCATTTTCCCATCAAGGTTGCCGGTGATCAATTGTTCTGGTCTGAATCCTTCTTTCCAGTTTCCCTTGTAGCCTGCTGTGTCGTGTCTGCATCTCCTGCTATCAGATAAGACATTTTCTTCTTTTGTGTTTGTGCTATATTTTTGCATTTTGTCCTGCACTTCTGTGGGGGCCTTCAGGGTCCCCTCAGGGGGCTTTTGCCCCCTCAGTTTAGTTCAGCCACTGAGTTTTGTACTTTTGCTTTTTCCAGTTTTTTCAGTGGCTGCTGTTTTGATTTTGTTACACCAGAGAACTAATTTAGGTGGTAGAGGTCGTGTGATCTCAGGTGATTTTGAAATTAGTAGAGTTGGTGTTTTTCAGGGTTTTCTGGGATTGCAGTAAGTACCCTTCCTATCCTTTTCTATTTAGATAGTTTGGGCCCCAGCGTTTGCTCATACTATTTTCTTTCTGTGTCAGTATTTCATCTTGTCTAACCGCCATTACATGTTTGGGGGCTTTCTATTATCTTTGGGGATCTGCTCCGGGGCAGATAGCTTTCCTATTTCTATCTTTAGGTGTAGTTAGTTTCTCAGGCTGTGACGAGGCGTCTAGGACCAACGTAGGAACGCTCCACGGCTGCCTCTAGTTGTGGTGGTTAGTCAGGGTACTGCAATCTCATAGATTCCAACTGCTCTGGTGTATTTCCTTTTTTACCTGCACTCCTCAGCTACCGAAACATAACAATTAGCTCACAGCAATACTTACTTAGACTTTACTGGCTATTAAAATGGGGGACTCACCAAAAAATGACGTGGGGTCCCCCTATAATTAATAGCCAGCAAAGGCTATGCAGACAGCTGCGTGCTGATATTAATAGCCTAGGAAGGGGCCATGGATACTGGCTCCCCCTGGTTAAAAACATCAGCTCTCAGCCACCCCAGAAAAGGCGCATCTCTAAGATGCGCCAATTGTGGCACTTGGCCTTGCTCTTCCCACTTGCCCTGTAGCGGTGGCAAGTGGGGTAATAGTTGGGGGTGTTGATGTCACTGTCAGGTGACATCAAGCTCTGAGGTTAGTAATGTAGAGAAGTGTCAATAAGAAGCCCCCATTACTAACTCCAAAGTCACATTGTAAAGAAAACACAGACACCCAGAAAAAAGTCCTTTATTTGAAATAATGACACAGAAGACTCCTTTATTATTCTTAATTAAACCATACTTACGACCTCACCTAATTCCTGCAAAGCCCTCAATCTCCTGTAATAAAAGTAAAATAACAAACCAACAATATACCATACCTGTCCATCATTGTGTCCCACGCAGTAATCCATATCTGGGGGATATACAGTTTTCAACCTGGATGGTGCCAAGATGCCACCGCCCCGGCTGAAAACCACTGGTGAATGAGGAAATGCTGCGAGCGCAGCCTCAGTGGCTAGCACTGACATCACTGAAGCTGCGCTCCCTCACAGCCTGAACTGCGGTGACCTCTGGACCTTGAGAAAAGGCCAGTGGTGAGGTGACCGCAGTTCATGCTCAGTGTCTTCACAGCAGATCACCGTGAAAATTTGTCACGGTGATCTGCTGTGAAGACTCTGAGCATGAACTGCGGTGCTCTCATCACTAGCATTTTCCCATGGTCCAGAGGTCACCGCCGTTCAGGCGGATGGAAGCGCAGCCTCACTAGTCAGTAGAGCTGCGCTCCCATCAGCTGTCACTAGTGGTTTTCAGCCGGGACGGTCGCATCTTAGCACCGTCCTGGTTGAAAACTTTTTCTCCCCAGATATGGATTACAGCATGGGACACAACGATGGACAGGTATGGTATATTGTTTGTTTATTATTTTACTTTTATTACAGGAGATCGAGGGCATCGGGGAATTAGGTGAGGACTTAAGTATGGTTTAATTAAGAAAAATAAAGGCGTCTGTGTCTTTATTTCAATTAAAGAAATTTTTTCAGGGTGTCTGTGTTTTATTTACAATTTTACTATGGGATTGGTAATAGGGGCGTCTTATTGACGCCTCTCCATTACTAACCTCGGGGCTTGATGTCACAAAAGTGCCCTGGTAGCGTGAAATGTGAAAATGAGAAACGAACATGTGGCTTCGTGGATCGAAATAAAATAGCAGCCCAAGGTTAAATTATATATTTAATTTCCTTAAGGGCACACTAGATAATACACTATATACACAATGGTTACACATATACAATGGTCAGATATGCAAATACAGATAGCGATAGGACAAAAGATGTAAGCAGAATATTACGGGGTTGATGTTTGACCGTGTGTGTGCTGGACCGCAGGAGGCATGAGCTGCCAGCTGTCTCCTTGGTCTCTTAGCACATTACTCAATGCAGACCCCACTTTCGAAGTGACCAGCAAGCATACCAAAAAGAGGGACCATATGGCCTTAAACTAGACTTTGTCCTCTTTGGGTCATTCCCTCCTGCCCTCTGAGCTGAACCTAAAGCCCCTCCCCTTGCCTCTGCAGCAAAAAACTCCAAAGCCTAAGATGGGTCGTAATTCCTTAAAAGACAGTCCTAGGGAGGGTTTTTTTGGTTCCGGCTGGGCCCTTGCTACGCACTAAAACCAAGCACAGCTTTGCTATATGGTTTCTACTAGCTGTTCTATGTATCTCCTTACTCCTGGGTGCTAGAACGGGTTGAGATTCAGGCAGCCATGTTCTGGGGATCTTGGAAATATACATGATGTACGGCTAAGACGTATAGTATCTCCATAACTTTTTACGAAATTATGTTTATGACATGTTCTAGAACAGGGATGTCAAAGTCAAACACACCGAGAGCCAAAAAAAAAAATTTGCTACAAGCCGAGGGCTGGACTGACGCCGGCCCTGCTACCGGTGCATTATGGGAAATGTAGTGTTGGTGCCAGGGCCGGCTCCAGGTTTTTATGGGCCCCGGGCGAAAGAGCCTCAGTGGGCCCCTTTAACACAGACCACGATTCATGATGCACAGATACAGCAGAGAAATATGGGTACAGTACAATGCCAAATACTTCTCTTCTTACGTTACATGAGTGATATCTATTGTAAATTGTACAATAGCTCAAAAACCGCCAAATCCTCACAGCGCACAGTACAGACTGGACAGTACAGTCCTCCATACAATATTATGGGCACCACAGTCTCCCCCTCATCACCCATATAATACCCCATGCAGGATGTCACCCCCCATATAATGCTCCATACAGAATACTGGACCCAATATAATGCTCCATACAGGATACTGGACCCAATATAATGCTCCATACAGGATACTGGTCCCCATATAATGCTCCATACAGGATACTGGTCCCCATATAATGCTCCATACAAAATATGGAGCTCTCCTCTGCGCTGTACTGCTTCTGCACTGTTACAGCTCAGGAAAGGGCGCTGTGGAAAGACTCCCCATTATCATCATCATTGCCTCCCCATCATCATCATGGCCTCCCCATTATCATCAATGCCTGCCCATCATCATCATCTCCTCCCCATCATCATCAATGCCTGCCCATCATCATCTTCTCCCCATCATCAATGCCTGCCCATTATCATCAATGCCTGCCCATTATCATCATCTTCTCCCCATCATCATCAATGCCTCCCCATTATCAGCAATGCCTGCCCATCATCATCTCCTCCCCATCATCATCAATGCCTGCCCATCATCATCTTCTCCCCATCATCAATGCCTGCCCATTATCATCATCTTCTCCCCATCATCACCAATGCCTCCCCATTATCAGCAATGCCTGCCCATTATCATCTTCTCCCCATCATCATCATCAATGCCTCCCCATTATCAGCAATGCCTGCCCATTATCATCATCTTCTCCCCATCATCACCAATGCCTCCCTATTATCAGCAATGCCTGCCCATTATCATCTTCTCCCCATCATCATCATCAATGCCTCCTCATTATCAGCAATGCCTGCCCATTATCATCTTCTCCCCATCGTCATCATCAATGCCTCCCCATCATCAGCAATGCCTGCCCATCATCACACACAGACAGCACACAAGCACTCTCTCACATACTTATAACACACACACACACACACACACACACACACAAAGCACCGCACTACATACACACAGACACACACAGAGACATACACACACACGTCTTACCTGTCCGACGTCCACGCGCTCTGTGCCACAGCCGGCCGCTGAATGATGACGTCATTCAGCGGCCTGCTGTGAGAGGAAGCGCCGGCGCCCCCTGGAGCCCGGAGCTGCGGCAGCGGAGGCACGGGAGAGGTAATTATTGTGCCAGCTGATGCCGGGGCCCTGAGCAAGCGGGGGGGGGGGCCCAGTGGCGGCGCTGACACCGCTCTCCTCCACCAACGGGCGGGGGGGTGCCAGACTGCGAGTGGGCCCCCCCCCGCCTGCTCAGGGCCCCGGCACTTGCCTGGGTGTGCCGGGTGCTGACGCCGGCCCTGGTTGGTGCGTGCAAAACACCAGCAGGCGGCTGTGGCCTGCGGGCCGGATCTAATAGTAATTAAATATCATCCAGGGGGCCATAGATAATCAATTCGCGGGCCGGATCTGGCCCGCGGGCCTTGACTTTGACATATGGGTTCTAGAAGGTGTCTGCAGCTTCAGCAGTGCTCTATATATCAAGCAGGCCTTTGTTCTGCTCTGATCTAGTCAAGGTTGTTGGCATATGCAACAGATTAGGACATATTATAAGTAAAAGGAGGACTTTATGCTGACCTGACAATAGATGGCGATGTTGTGTAACGTTTCCTTCTGTTTAATGTATTGTATAAGAAATAGTCTCACTTGTAGTTTCACTTTCGTTTTGTTTCTGGTTTCCTGATGCAATGCTAAAATGACTGTGCATTTTCCTTTTACCGCATGTTGTAAGAAGTAAAAGCTTGTTATCCCATGAAGCCTGCTCTGCGAAGTTTTCTACTGCAAAGGTGTGGATTCAGAAGCTGTGCAACAGGTTATGGGCCCAGACAGACCCAGTCATCCCAGACACCCAGACACAGTCACCCCAGATACAGCATACCCAGACACCCAGAGAATCCAGACACCACAGATCCCAAGCACCAAGAATACCAGATACCCAGGACACTGGAACTCTCAGCAAGACCCTGGTGAATGCAGAAGAATTCTTCAGTGCAAATCTCTCCAAACAAGTAAGATAAGTTAAAAATGACAAGTAGCACAGAGCTAAAACTCGCAGAAGCTAAACTGAATGATGAGAACTATCAGCTATGGAAGTTCAAAGTAGAGATGTTATTGTCTAAAGATGATTTATGGGAAGTAATCACTACAGATAGACCTGATCAGGATAATCAGACATGGGATAAGAAAAATAGACAAGCGAGAGCCACCATTAGCTTATTAGTGGATGATGCTCAATTAATACATATAAGAAATGAAGAAACAGCGAAAGGAATGTGGGAAGCATTAAGAAAGCTATATGAGAGACCCAGCTTAAATCACAAGTTATTTTTATTAAGAAAGCTTTACAGTATGAGACTAAATGCAGACAGTGACATGCAGAAGCATATATTCTCAATGATGGAAGTGATATCACAGCTAAGATCTATTGGTGAAGATATTAAAGAAAGTCATATAGCAGCAATTTTATTGTGCAGTTTACCAGATTCGTATACAGCTTTAATAAATGCACTAGAGACAAGACCTGAAACAGACATTACATTAGATTTTGTGAAAACCAGACTAATAAATGAATATCAGAGAAGGAAAGAACAAAGCAATGATTCTTCTACTGAAAAGGACAATGAAAACGCTCTTAAAGATACAGAATTTAAAAAACCCTATAATAAAGAGACAAGAGAATGCTTCAGATGTAAGAAAAAAGGTCATTTAAAGAAAGACTGTACCATATGGAAAGCAGATCAACTAAAATTACAACATAAAAAGCATACACAGAAAGTAAAAAACACAATTTCCGATTTGTGTGAGAATAATTGGAATGGCACATTCAAAATAACAGGCAAGAAATCATCACTTGGTTGGTTTATTGATTCAGGAGCAACGAGTCATATGACAAGTGACAAGAATTTCTTTACTGATCTTGATTTAGATAAGAAAGAAGCCATTTATCTTGCAGATGGAAGCAAAATAACCGCAGAAGGTATCGGACAAGGTATGCTAAATTGTTCAATTGTTCACATCCTGTACAAGATTCAAAAATACTTGTACAGGATGTGTTGTATGTTCCAAAATTGGAATGCGGATTATTATCTGTGAAACGTTTAACAGCAAAAGGACTTACAGTAAAATTCAAAGATAATGAGTGTGCAATTATTGCAGTAAACAAGATGATAACCAAAGTCAAGGCAGATGAACAATTATATCATTTTGACAAACCAAAGGAACAGATGAAGGTATGTACACATTATCACAAAAACTGTATTCACATGTGGCATAGACATCTAGGACATAGACACCCGGACAGTATAAGGGAACTACAGAGAAAAGAATTGACAAAATATTTAAAGATATCAGATTGCTCAATTACCATAAGATGTGAAGGTTGTATAAAATCCAAAGCCACAAGGATATCTATTCCAAAAGAAAGTGAGATGAAAAGCGAAAAACCACTTGATTTGGTGCATACTGACGTATGTGGACCCATGAAAGTGACTACATCAGGAGGCAATAGATACATGTTGACTTTTATATACGACTACTCAAGATACACAGTCACATACTTAATTAAGAACAAAAGTGAAGTTTTTGATAAACTTGTAGACTATGTAACAAGATCAAGTAACAAATTTCAAAGGAAGCCAATTGTCATCAGAAGTGATAATGGAGGTGAATTTACAGGTCACAGAATAGAAGAATACTTAAGACAAAATGGAACAGAACATCAAAAAACTGTTCCATACACACCTAAACAAAATGGAGTAGCAGAAAGGAAAAACAGAACTCTAACAGAGATGATGAGATGTATGCTGACAGATTCTAAACTACCAGAGAAATATTGGAGTGAGGCAGCAATGACAGCTACATATCTACAGAACCAACTTTTTTCCAGAAAACTGAAGAAAACTCCATATGAACTGTGGCAAGGTATGAAACCAAGTGTCAATCATTTAAAAGTTTTTGGATGTAAAGTTTTTATATTCATTCCAACAGAAAAACGTTCTAAACTTCAAAACAGATCCATGGAAGGAATATTCGTTGGATATAGTGAAAACTGCAAAATATATAGAATCTTAGATCCCAAAACAGACAGAGTTACAGTGAGTAACAGTATGACATTCATTGAAGATTTAAATGTAGACATGATTTCAGTTGAAACAAAAAATGAGAAAAACAATAGTGACATAACTGAAGAAATATCTGATGAGAAAGTAGAAATTAATGAAGAACAAAATACTGAAAGTGAAGAATCACAACTGCAGACACAGAACCAAGACGTTCAATAAGAGAGAACAAAGGAAAACCACCAAAATGTCTCTCATACAAGGCAAGTACAAGTAAAATGTATGAATCTATCTTTTGGGAAGACATAGCTCGACTTCCAGAAGAAGAAGACTATGATGAAAAATTTGCTCCAGTTGTCAAACACACTACAGTAAGAACTTTACTTACAGTTGCAGCAATGGAAAAGATGGAACTAAGACATCTGGATGTAAAGACAGCTTTTTTGAATGGAGATTAAAAAGAAGACATTTACATGGAACAACCTCCAGGATTCAAAGATGAAAGAAATCCAAACAAAGTTTGTAAACTACAGAAAAGCATATATGGTTTAAAACAAGCAACTAAAGCGTGGAATGACAAAATCACGGAAGTACTAACAAATGAAAAATTTCAAAGAAGCAAAGCTGATCCATGCTTGTACACAAAAAGGATGAGTAATAGATGGATTTATGTACTCATATATGTAGACAACATTTTGATTTGTTTTAAACAAGAAAGGGATAAAGAAAACATTCTAAAAATCCTGAAACAAAATTTTTAAACCAAAGATTTGGGAAATGTAAAACAGTACCTAGGAATACAGATAGAAAGAGAAGAAGACGGAAGTTTCCTACTGATCAAAATCACATGATTCAAGACATAACAGAAAAATTTGGACTAAAGGATGCAAAAACAGTAAAGTCTCCAATGGAAACTAATTATCTCAAAGAGATGAACAGTGAAGAAAATATGCTACCAAACAATGAAGAATACAGAACAGCTATAGGAAAGCTACTGTATCTAGCGACCATTACAAGACCAGACATCGCAGCAGCAGTAGGAATCCTGAGTAGAAAGGTATCAAAACCAAATAAAGCTGATTGGAATGCCGTGAAGAGAGTAATACGTTATTTGAAAGGAACTAGCAATGTTAAGCTGAAATTACCCACAGGTGATAATTGCATTTTAACAGGATATGTTGATGCAGATTGGGCTGGAGATCCAACTGGCAGAAGATCTACCAGTGGACATATTTTTTTTCTCTCAGGTGGACCAATAAGTTGGACAAGTAAGAAACAGTCAATTGTGACACTATCTTCAACAGAAGCAGAATATGTTGCAGCAGCACATGCGAGTCAAGAAGTACTGTGGTTAAGACAATGTTGACAGACCTAGGACAACCACAGTTGGAACCAACAAAACTAAAAGAGGACAATCAAGGATGTCTTGTTCTTGCTCAGATGGAAAGAGTTAACCCAAGAACCAAGCACATTGATGTGAAGTATCATTTCTTGAGAGATCATCAGGACCAAAGAGTATTGAAGTTGGAGTATTGCCCTACTGAAGAAATGACAGCAGACATTTTCACGAAGGCGTTGAATGCTGATAAACATCAGAGACTAATAAAAAGTTGGGTTTGATTGAATAAGTCCTTACTGTTGAGAAAGGGTGTTGGCATATGCAACATATTAGGACTTATTATAATTAAAAGGAGGACTTTATGCTGACCTGACAATAAATGGCGATGTTGTGTAACGTTCCTTCTGTTTAATGTATTGTATAAGAAATAGTCTCACTTGTAGTTTCACTTTCGTTTTGTTTCTGGTTTCCTGATGCAATGCTGAAATGACTGTGCATTTTCCTTTTACCTCATGTAAGAAGTAAAAGCTTGTTATCCCATGAAGCCTGCTCTGTGAAGTTTTCTACTGCAAAGGTGTGGATTCAGAAGCTGTGCAACAAAGGTGTCACTCACAGTCTTTGAGGCTTGGCCCCTTTGCTGAGCTAGCTGCACACTAAAGAGGGTCAAGGTGTTCTGTTACAGCTGCACATTGAAGGGGGTTTTATGATCTCATGCCACCAAGGATACAAATGATTGACATATTCTCCATATTCTTCACAGGAAGCAAAAAAAACAAAAACGGAAAAATGGAAAATCCCAAGGTCATAAAGGGGTTAATCAAGAAGTATTAGTTGGGTAGAAGGCAAAGGTGAGAAATTGTAACTACACAGTGCTTTATAATATGATGATTGCAATTTATTAAGAGAATAAAAATGTTGATGGGGGGAGTGCTTCTTTAACATACCAATTCCAAAAATTTTGGAGCTGCATAAAATGTGAAGAAAATAAGGATGCAATTATTTGAAAATCTCTTATAGCCATATTTTAGTCACAACAAAACATAGATCACAGATGGATCCAATGGTAAAAGTTAGACAATTTTCCATTTCATTTAAAAAATAACTAATTTAGAAACTGATGGCAGCATCACATCTCAAAAAAGTTGGGACAGGACCATGTCTACCATTGTGCAGCATCCCCTCTACTTTTGACAGCAATTTATAAACATCAGGTAAGTAAGGAGACCAATTGCTGGAGTTTTTAGAGAGGAAAGTTGCCCATTTCTTGTCTCATGAAGGATTCTCACTACTAAATAGTCCTGGGTCATTTTTGCTGTATTTTTATTTCACAATGCACCAAATGTTTTCTATTATAGAAAGGTCTGGACTGTAGGCATCCGGTTCATCCTCCAAATTCTTCTTCTGAGAAGCCAATGGATTATGTGGTTTAGCATTGTCTTGCTGAAATAAGCAAGGTCTTCCCTGAAGTAGACATTGTCTGGATGGGAGCATATGTTGTTCTATAACCTCTATACAGCTCTGGCAAAAATTAAGAGACCACACCACACCAAAACCCTGTCATGGCCAGCCCATTCTCCAGACCTGAACCCTATTGAAAACCTCTGGAATGTGATCAAGAGGATGATGATAGTTGCAAGCCATGAAACATAGAAGAACTGCTGAATGAATGAGTTCCTCTCCCGGCTGACAGGAGAGGAAGTGATTAGCTGGGAAGCTTAATTAATTGCTTCCCAGGCTAATCAGTTCAGGTCAGCCGGGGACAACGCACAGCATCAGTGACGTCAGAGGGATTCCCCGGCTGACCTGAAGTGAACTGATTAGCCTGGGAAGCAATCAATTAAGATTCCCACACTAATCACTTCCTCTCTTGACAGCCGGGAGAGGAGCTCATTCATTCAGGGGCTTACAGCTGAGCTGCCAGCATTAGCTGCGCTGCTTGCTGTAAACCTGTTAACCCTTTGTGAAGGATTACAGCGTTGGACCTGACTGAGCACCGGATAGGTAAGAATAATGTTGCTTTATTATTTTACTTTTAAGACAGGAGAACAAGGGAATAGAAGGAATGGCAGTAAAAAAAAGATGGTCAAAAACTGTGTGTTTATTTCATTAAAATGATTTTTAATTAAAGTGTGTATGTTTTATTTTTATTTCATACAATAGGATTAATAATTGAAAGTTGTCTAATTGACAACTCTCAATTATTAACCTGGCTTAAAGTCACCTTCCAATAGCAAGGTGGCTTTAACCCATTATTAACCCATTAGCCACCGCTACAGGGCAATGGGAATAGACTGGATAAGTGCCAGAAAGGGCGCATCTAATTATAGATTTGCCTTTTCTGGGGTGGCTGGGGGCAGACGTTAGTAGCCAGGGGGGGCACAAAATAAATGCACCCTCCCTAGGCTATTATTATCTGCCCCCACTCGCTGGCTTTGCCTGTCTGGTGGAGAAAATAGCGCAGGAGCCCACGCATTTTTTTTAACGAATTTACACCTTTAATTAACCCCTACCTGTATGAAATTTTGCACACATACACTCATGTAATTATTAGTAAAAACCATATATCAAACTACATGAAATTACATGGTTAACTGTATGTAAACCATGTGTCATTTCATGTCGGGTTCTGTAATTTCACTAAAGCCGGCAATTGAATTAGCGGCTATTATACTATGTAGAAGTGTATGACCTATATATATATATATATATATATATATATATATATATATGTATATATATATATATATATATATAAAATTATTTGCTTTTTGTGTACATTTTTTTTTTTTACAATTGTTAAAATCGCATTGCATACAGATGGAAAACGGATGGAAAACGGATGATGCGATTAAAAATCGCATGACAATCGCATGACAATTGCATACATTCAGACCGTTTTTTCCATCCAGAAAACGGACCGTTTTTTTTATCGCAAATGGGTATATACCCTAAATGTGTAATCTGCCCATAGCTTGCATTTGTGACTTGCACAGAGAACTGTATCCACAGACAATTCCTGGAAGTATTCCTGAGGCCATACTGTGATTTACATCACCGAATTATGCCTGATTTAAATGCAGTGCCACCTGAGGGCCTACAGATCATGAGTATCCAAAATACACTGTCGGCCATATCTTGTCCTGTCGGCCTTGTGCACTTGTATTTCTCCAGAATCTCTAAATCTTTTGATGACATTATGTACTGTGGACAGTGGGATAATCAATGTCTTTTCAATTTTACAATGATGGACATTTTTCTGAAATTGTTCTGCAATTTTTCTACACAGTTGATGAATCTCTGACCTCAAATGGGCAAGGCTTGGGGGTTTCCAGATGTTTTTGGCTGATTCTTCTAATTCATCAATTTTTTAAAGTCACAATTTTTTTGCACAAATGTACTCCAGTTTTCACTTGGAGTGATTTTATATATGTCCACATTTTTGAGCAAATTTAACATGCTAGCCGAATGAGATTTTTTTTTTTTTTGCGCCAAAAAGTCGATGTCATGAACAGTAGCCTGCTTGCCAACAATCGTCAGGACAATCACACAATTGACTGACATTTGATGGATAAGGCTACTATTGCTTTTGCTACTAGGCAGTTTATTGAGCACTTCCTAGTGAACGTATAGTATTTACACATCCAATTCCAACACATGGGTATACAGTGGGGAAAGTACAGTAAGTATTTGATACACTGCTGATTTTGCGAGTTTTCCCACCTACAAAGAATAGAGAGGTCTGTAATTTTATTGTAGGCACAATTGAACTGTGAGAGACAAAATCTAAAAACCAGAAAATCATATGATATGATTCCTAAATAATTAAATTACATTTTATTGCCTTAAATAAGTACTTGATCGCCTACCAAACAGCAAGAATTCTGTCTCTTACAGACCTTAATATGCCCTTCTCTGCAATCATTACCTGTGTTAATTGAACCTGTTTGAACTCATTACCTGTGTAAAAGACACCTGTACACACAATCAATCAATCATGCTCCAACCTTTCCACCATGGCAAATATCAAAGAGCTGTCTAAGGGCACCAGGGGTAAAATTGTAGCCCTGCACAAGGCAGGGATGGGCTGCAGGACAATAGGCCAGCAGCTTGATGAGAAGGCAACTCTTGGCACAATTATTAGAAAATTGAACAAACACAAGATTACTGTCAATCTTCCTCGGTCTGGGGCTCCATGCAGGATCTTGCCTTATTGGGTAAGTATGATTCTGAGAAAAGTCAGGAATCAACCCAGAACTACACAGGAGGACCTGGTTAATGACCTGAAGGAAGCTTAGACCACAGTCTCAAACATTACCGCTAGTAACACACTACGGCGTCATGGATTAAAATACTGCAGGACACGTAAGGTTCCTCTGCTCATGCCAGCACATGTGCAAACCCGTTTGAAGTTCGCCAATGACCATCTGGATGATCCATAGGAGGCATGGGAGAAGGTTATGTGGTCAGATGAGACCAAAATAGAACTTTTTGGTATCAACTCCACTTGCTGTGATTGGAGGAAGAAGAAGGATGTCTACAACCACATGAACACTGTCCCAACTGTGAAGCATGGTGGGGGAAACAACATACTTTGGGTGTGCTTTTCTGCAAAGGGGACAAGGACGACTGCACAGTATTGAAGGGAGGATGGATGGTGTCTTGTATCGCGAGATTTTGGGAAACAACCTCTTTCCCTCAGTAAGAGCATTGAAAATGGGTCATGGCTGGGTCTTCCAGCATGACAATGACCAGAAACACACAGTCAAGGTAATGAAGGAGTGGCTCCATAAGAAGAATTTCAAGGTCCTGGAGTGGCCTAGGCAGTCTCCAGACTTGAACCCAATAGAACATTTTTGGAGGGAGCTGAAGCTCAATGTTGTCCAACAACAGCCCCAAAACCTGAAAGATCTGGAGAAGATCTGTATGGAAGAGTGGGCCAAAATCCCTGCTGCAGTGTGTGCAAACTTGGTTAATAACTACAGGAAACGTCTGACCTCTGTAATTGCAAACAAAGGTTTTTGTACCTGGGACATGACAGATCAGTGGTTCCCAGTGGAGGACAGTTTGTATGGCAGAGACATTTTCCATCTCCAGAGTCATTGGGTAAGCCTCTCTCTCCTGTAGTAAGAGCCGGTTTTAGACAAAGTGTGGCCCTGAGCAAAAGTTTAAAGTGGGGCCCCAAATGCTCACGTATTGCACCATCACACAGAAACATTTTGGATGTATTTACATGTGCTGAACTGAGGCCGTTAAACGAGCGTGATCGACAAAATTGAAGTCGTTTCGACGCTTGTTTCCCGTCCTCTTAACATCAACTGAGGAAGAAAAATTAAATTAAATAAGTAATAATAATAATAACAAATCATGCCTAGCCTAATACAAGATTGAGCTTCCCCAGGAACTTCCACAGGGAGAAAAATAGATTATTAATTCGGAAGAGCACTACAGAGAGATCATCCGGAATAATAGAAAAAGATATCATAGCCAACAAGCCAGACTTATCTGCATTGTGGATGGAATGTGTGCACTATACATGCATCAGTAACATTTTACTAATCCTCTACTTACACCATTGATTCCTTTAGTACTGCCTCCCAGCTACAGTAGCTTTAACAACATAACCCATAGATTTACCATTAAACATAATGCATCCATTTGCAGGGTTAAGAATGCTATTTTAAATCCTCCTAACACATAAATTATGTATTTCTCTGGTCATTACCATAAGGAGTTATGCATCGCTATAATTCAAGGTCTGCCATGTATGAAGGGTCTTGCTCTTGCTTCATTACTGAATACATACTATTCTTCTCTATAGCATTTACAGTATTTATGCATTTTAATATGTTTTATTCATAGGGCTTCACATAATTGCATTTAATGTGATGTGATGTGTTTAAAAGTAACTAATGCTGTATAAATGCTTAATTTGGCATTGTTAAAGGTTACAATGAAATCAATGCAATAAATTAAATGCTCTGGTGGTGGTATTGAAGCAGCACATTTTAGATTTGCCTTTGTAACGTCCATTAGAAGCTTATTCGCCCTTTTGCTTAGAAGTGTTCAATTAAATAAAGTGGATTTCTTAGGGATAGAAGAGTTAATATGCTTTTTGTAGCCAATGGGGAGGAGTCTACAAACTCCAACATTTTAAAATGCCCCAGCACTTTCTTCTCATTGTTATTCATTGTGGATATCATATGGAATATTTTGGACCTATCCAGTCCTTGGAATCTTCTCTTATCATTTTGTACCCCCATTATGTACATTTAATTTCTATGTAGAAAAGGGCTGGTTCTTATGTAACATTTAGGAAATGGCTACAATGTTATCTATAGGAGGATTTTCTCTGTCTAAGGGCCCCGTCTCACATAGCAACACACCAGCGATCCCGACAATTATCAGGATCGCTGGTGTGTCGCTACATGATTGCTGCTGAGCTGCTAAACAGGCAGCTCAGGCAGCGATCAGGACAGCAACACTGCGGGTAACATCGCTTAGTTACCCGCAGTGTACGTTGGATACCAACCCACTGATGCAGGGAGCTGGTAACCAAGGTACACTTCGGGTTTCCAGGTGCTGCGCGGTGCCTGGAAACCCAACGTGTACCTTGGTTACCAGCTCCCCTGCAGCAGCGTGCTGGTATCCAACGTACACATCAGGTTTCCAGGCACAGCCTCGCGCCTGGAAACCCGAAGTGTACTTTGGTTACCAGCTGATCGCTGGTCTCCTGCCTGCCACACGCAGCGATGCATGCTGGCCAGCGGGAGACCAGCGATCAAAAAAAGTCCAGGCATTTCTGACATGACCAGCGATTCACAGCAGGGGCCTGATCGCTGGTACGTGTCAGACATAGCGAGATCACTGCTGAGATCGCTGTTTAGCAGCGATCTCGCTATTTGAGACGGGGCCTTAAAAACCTCCAAGGCATAATGTACTGCTTATATATTGTGATATATATTTACCTT
Organism: Oophaga sylvatica; assembly: GCA_033576555.1. Classification (NCBI taxonomy): domain Eukaryota; kingdom Metazoa; phylum Chordata; class Amphibia; order Anura; family Dendrobatidae; genus Oophaga; species Oophaga sylvatica. The sequence continues at coordinate 394,126,080 of JARQOD010000006.1, read as the reverse complement.
GCAGGGCATTCTTTTCTTTCCTCCTTGTGTACTTTCAGAGCAATTACAAGCTTTCTAGTATTGAGATTTGCGCAAATTTATTCTCAGCAAATCAAATTTTTGGGGAAAATTTGGTCAATGATGGTGAGTTTAAAATTCAAAAGATCAGCTCATCTCTACTTTGTATGTATTATTTTTTGTGAGATCACCTAGCCAAAGTGACACTCTGCGTTACATTTGGCTGATAGAAGTCTGTAGATACATAGGGTATGTCATCATTTATCATTTAAAGATATATTTAAGTTATGTTTCTTTTTTTGTCCTGCGGTTTTCATTGACTTTTTTTTGCACCAAATCCCTCAAAATGGAAAACATGGTTCATGAATTTTGCTCTTTATTTTTGTGTTCAACTTTTTTCCTGACTGTCACAAATTACAATAGAAACATCTTACACCATCTATTGAGACAGGATGTGTCATCCTCATATTGAGCATAGAAGCATGTCTTCAGTATAAATTGTAAATGAAAAAAGAGCTAAAACTCAATTTTGACCACTTTGTTCTATGACTCCCTACTGTGAACAGGTTATTGAAGTGGGTTATCTGACGGAGAGCAGACATGGAGTCTGTACACCAACGAAATAATAGACTGTGGGGATCTCTTAAATTTTGGTACCTAAGCTACATCTCATTTATTGGCCCCATCTCAGGTCATAAGAAGAGTGACTTATATCAGGTAAAAGCGGTCTGTGATTTAGAGCCAGTGTTCAGTACTGGGAGATACAGTTGTAAGACTGCACCATTTCCTAATTGCAGTGCTCCCTTTTGCAAGATCTATGTTATACTATTGTAGGAACTCGAGGATTCTGATAGCGTGGGGCAATGAACAATCAGAGACGGGTTTCTTTGAATGCAAATAGTGTATTTGTGAAACAGCAAAACACCCAAAACAATATACAAACAACCCGTAGTGACATGCAGTGAAACGAGTCCATATATATACAAGTCCAGTTATATGAATCCAGATATATGAGTCCTTGAACCTCTATAGCAAGGGCGGTAAGGTTCTTACGACTGAGTCCTCACACAAATGTGACCATAAGGTAAGTCTGATGCACAGGTAACGTGGCTGGATTCACACACTGCTGGTGTATGAAGAGTCAGATCCAGGTATGCAGTAGACACAGGGAGGTCCAGGAACAAGTTAATCTCAGTTGTGGCATAATTCAGTGAAGTCCAACAACAAGTTCATATGTCAGTAAGATTCCAGTAACAGTTCCAACAGCTCTCACCAGAGGGAGTGAACGAAGGGTTAAACAGCAACACAGTTCAGAAACATAGTTCTTACCAGATGGAGTGAACCAAGGGTTAAATTCCAAAGTCAACAGGTTAGTGATAACACAGTAAGTGCAGCTTACATATGCAGAGAATGTCCAGAGCCATGGGTAGAAGCTGCAGTAGCTGAGAAACACCTGAAGATAACCTGGTTATGCACTCTCCCGGTAAATACACAAAAGATCTGTGAGGAACAAAGCAGCTGGGTTGCAGGGAAACGGAAGCAGAATACTCCAGCAAGGAAGCCAGCACCTGAGCCGGGTTTTAAACAAACGAACAGGAAGTAGGGCACACAAAACAGCAAACTCCATTTTAACAAAGGGCAAAATCATTGACAAAGTTACCTAGAAAACCCGGAATACTGACATTACTCCCCCCCTAAAGACGGCCTCCGGACGGTCCTGGACCAGGCCTGTCCGGGTATCTCCGATGAAACTGAGCAATCTTCAGGGGCGCATTGATGTTACTTACTGGTTCCCAAGAATCATTTTCAGGAGAGTAACCTTGCCATCTAACTAGATACTGAAGCCGGTTTCTATGAAGTCTTGAATTAACAATATCCTGTACCACGAATTGTTCTTCGCCATCAACCAACACTGGTGGAGGGGGAGATACGATACGTCCCTGAAACGTGTTAGGAGAGACTGGTTTTAATAAGGAAACATGAAATACTGGGTGTACTTAAAGTCCGTGGTAGCTTCAACCAACAGGCAACAGAGCTCACAATCCCAGTGATCTTGAATGGACCGATGAATTTCTGTCCCAGTTTCTGCGAAGGAACACCCAATTTTAGATTCTTGGTGGACAACCAAACCTAGTCTCCTACCTTATACATAGGTGCTGGTTTCCGGAATCTATCGGCCGACTTCTTGTAACGCTCCTGTGCTGTGGTCAGGGAGTCCTTCAAAACTTCAAGATTACGTTGCAACGCCGTCACTCTGTCTTCAACCGCTGGTACCGAAATAGCAACCGGAGACCTAGGCAAAATACTTGGATGATAACCCAGATTGGCAAAAAAAAGGCGTTACCTTCGTGGAACTGCTTTGGGAGTTGTTGTACGAAAATTCCGCTAAAGGAAGTAGCTTCAGCCAATCGTCCTGCAAATGACTGACGTAACAGCGTAGATATTGCTCCAAGGTTTGATTTGTCCGTTCGGTCTGCCCGTTGGTCTGAGGATGGTATGCAGAAGACAAGCAAACATTAATGTGGAGCGCAGAACAAAATCCTTTCCAAAATCTAGAGATAAATTGTATTCCCCGGTCAGAAATGATCTCATCTGGTACCCCATGCAGCTGGAAAATGTTCTGGATAACTAGATCTACTGTCTCTGTAGCTGAGGGAAGACCAGCACACGGAATGAAATGAGCAGCTTTCGTTAAACGATCTACTACCACCAAAATAGTATTTTTACCGCCAGAGGTGGGTAACTCCACAATAAAGTCCATCGAAATAGACCCCAAGGGCGAGACGGTACAGGTAGCGGTTTAAGAAGACCAGTAGGTGAAACGCGAGGAACCTTGTACCGGGCACAAACTTCACAAGAGCGGACATAGTCATTCACATCCTTCAAGCAGGTAGGCCACCAAAAAAAACGAGTTAACAATTCCTGCGTCTTCTGTACCCCCCTATGACCAGCCAATATAGAGTCGTGGACCAATTTGAGAACTCGAAGTCTTACAGCCTCTGGGACATAAATACATCGATCTCTAAGCCACACACCATTCCGAAGGACAAGATTCACGTTGTCAGGTGGAGCCGCAAGAAATACGTCACCGTCATAGGCCAGCTTGATCTCCTGCCACAAGTCCCGGTTCCGGAGCACTCCAACGAAATTGGCCTCAGACACGATGGTCTTAGACGGGGTCCCAAGCACGGATTCCACGGTATGGATTCGGGATAATGCGTCAGCTTTCCCATTACGTGAACCTGGGCGGTACGAAATAATAAAATTAAACTGGTTCAAGAACAAACTCCACCTAGCTTGTCGAGGAGAAAGACACCTGGCAGACTTAAGGAATTCCAAATTGCGATGATCCGTGAGTACTACCTGCTGAGTTGCCCCCTGCAAATGGTGTCTCCATTCCTTAAAGGCAGAAATAATTGCCTAAAGTTCCTTATCTGCCACATCATAGTTCAGTTCTGCAGAAGATAACCTACGAGAGAAGAAGGCACACGGGTGCAGCAAACCTTTGTCTCCGGTACGTTGTGAGAGGATAACTCCCAATGCACAGTCAGATGCGTCCACCTCCACGATAAAAGGCAGTGCAGGATCCGGATGCATCAATATTGGAGCCGTGGTAAAACAACCCTTCAGGCGATCAAAGCTGAGCTTGCGAAGACCATACAAACTTCTTCCCCTTTTTGGTGAGGAGAGTGATGGGACGGACAATTTCTGAAAAATTTCTGATAAACCGTCTATAAAAGTTAGCGAAGCCAATGAATCGTTGTACCTCCTTAATGTTTCCTGGTACCGGCCAGTCCAAGATTGCCTGGATCTTCCTGGACTCCATATTCAATCCCTGAGGCGAAATAATATAGCCTAAAAATTGAATTTCAGAACAATGAAACTCACACTTTTCGAGTTTGATGTACAAATGATTATCTCTCAAACGTCTAAGCACGGTTTTGACATGTTCCTGATGTTCCTGTAAGGAGTAAGAAAAGATTAAGATGTCATCGAGGTAAATTACCACATATTGGTCCAATAAATCCCTGAAAATATCATTGGCTAAATGTTGAAAAGCAGTAGGAGCGTTACAGAGTCCGAATGGCATCACCAAATATTCAAAATGTCCATACCGGCATCTAAAAGTTGTCTTCCATTCGTCTCCGGGCCTTATACGGAGTAAATTATATGCCCCGCGAAGATCTAATTTGGTAAATACTTTGGCCTGGCGAACTCTTTCCAACAATTCTGGAATTAGGGGCAACGGGTACCTCTTACGAATGGTTACCTTATTTAACTTCCGGTAGTCAATGCAGGGTCTTAGAGTACCATCCTTCTTCTTTACAAAGAATATTGGAGCTCCGCTGGTGAAGAAGATGGTCGGATAAACCCCTTGGCTAAATTCTCATCTATATATTCTCGTAATGATTTTAATTCGGAGCCGCCAACGGGTAAACATGGCCGAAATGAATCGCTGCTCCAGGAAGCAATTCTATGGGGCAGTCATACGGTCTATGTGGGGGAAGTTGATCTGCCTTCCTTTTATCACAAATGTCTGAGAATTCCTGATAAATCAGAGGGAGAGTAGGTACCTGTATCACCTCTTCCAAGTTCTGGGTAACTGGAGCCACTACAGTTGGACTGATGGTAGAACTGCATTTCGGGAGAAAGGATATCTCCTTGGTTTCCCAATTGATGTTTGGATTTTGTGACCGTAACCAGGGAATTCCTAAAATTACAGGAAAATGAGGAGAAGATATTAACATGAATGAAAGTGTTTCTTGATGGTCTGGTTCCATCTTACACTCCAGAGGCACTGTCTTCCGGTCTACTGGTCCAGAAACTAATGGGGAACCATCCACCGTTTCCATAGTGATTGGTGAAGCTCTTAGTTGTGTTTTTATACCATGTTCCTTGGCAAAAGAAGAATCCATGAAATTCCCACCTGCTCCAGAGTCTATCATGGCAGAACTTGGTATCCACTGTTCCTCCCACTGAATCTGAATAGGAAGAGAACAATGTGAATATTTCTCCCCTTGATCTTTAGGGGAAGTCGGCATCAGTATTGGGGGGAAAACCGCATCTAGATGTAGACTGGTCTCCGAAACTTCAGACTCAGCGTCTGTGTTATCATAATCCCCTACTACCGCCAACACCTTGTTGGGTTGCCTGGGACATTTAGGACAATTGATGAGGAAATGGTCCGATTGACCACAATAGAAACATAAGCGCTCACGGAGACGGTATTCGCGGCGTTCATTACTCTCACGTCTCTGCAGTGAGTTCACCTGCATAGGCACCTCTTCGGCCTCTCGCAGGTTTTTGCCTGTGGTTTCCCTGGACGGAAGAGAGAAATTAGTAATGCGATTTACAGCGGCCTATTTTTCTTGTCTGCGTTCAGTTAAACGGATATCAATACGTACACAGTGCTGTATAAACAATTCAAACTCCTGTGGAGACTCTGAACGAGCTAGCTCATCCTTGATTGCATTTGACAAACCCTTTCTAAAGATTGGTAATAAAGCATTGTTATCCCACTGGGTGTCCACCACTAACCTTTTAAATTCAGTAACATATTCTATGACTGACCGTTTCCCCTGGCGTAAGGAAAGCAAGGCAGATTCAGCGGTAGCACGGCGGTTGGGATCGTCGAACATTTGCGCCATGGCTGCCAGAAAATTATCCAAATTATTTAGACGGGTATCGTGACTTTCAACCATAGGATTTGCCCAAGCCAATGCCCGTGATGTCAACAACATAATAATACATAGAACCTTAGATCTATCAGACCGGTAATAGGAGGCATGTACATCAAAAAATAATATACATTGATTAACAAACCCACGGAATTGACTTCGGTCACCATTAAACCGGAATGGAGGCAATTTGGGCATACTGGTGGATGAGGTAGGCTCAGTAGGTAAGGCCTCCAGGACTTCTAACCTAGTACGTAGATCTTGGAGAGCCTGACCAAACCCCTGTGCATTGTGGTTAACCCGAGACTCCAAGTCTCTAATCTGATTGTGTGCAGCCGCCACCTCCTATATACCGTACTTTTTTGTCCCTTTCGCTCTTCTTGCTCTATAAACTGCATCAATGAAGACTCGTGAGGCCAACGTTATCAGTAACAGGTGTCCAATCAGCCTGTAATAAACAATTGGTTGCTAGTTTTTCTTTGGTTATTGCGGAGTATCCTTCTGTCCAAAGCCGGGATTGGCGGCGCCGACACAGTGCAGCGCCGGAGTCAACGTGTGCGCATACCACACTAATGGCCCCGTCTCACATAGCGAGATCGCTGCTGAGTACAAGTTTTGTGACGCAACAGCGATCTCAGCAGCGATCTCGCTATGTCTGACACGTACCAGCGATCAGGCCCCTGCTGTGAATCGCTGGTCATGTCAGAAATGCCTGGACTTTTCTTTGATCACTGGTAACCAAGGTACACATCGGGTTTCCAGGCGCGGTGCTGTGCCTGGAAACCCGATGTGTACGTTGGATACCAGCGCGCTGCTGCAGGGGAGCTGGTAACCAAGGTACACATCGGGTTTCCAGGCACCGCGCAGTGCCTGGAAACCCGATGTGTACCTTTGTTACCAGCTCTCTGCATCAGCGGGCTGGTATCCAACGTACACTGCGGGTTACTAAGCAACATTACCCACAGTGTCGCTGTTCTGATCGCTGCCTGAGCTGCCTGTTTGGCAGCTCAGCAGCGATCATGTAGCGACACACCAGCGATCCTGACAAGTTCATATTGTTGTCAGGATCGCTGGTGCGTCGCTATGTGAGACGGGGCCCTAAGGCACCATTTTATTGAAGACAATGTGTATGTTAATTCACGGACAGAATGTTCTGTGAACTCGCTAACTCCGGCGCCTATTTATTGAAGGATTGTACTACAACGTCAACATAGCAATGCGCACGCATCGGCCGTCATCGTTATCCCTATGGCCGCCGCATATGAACTGCTATGTTGATGTTGTAGTACATTACTTCAATAAAATAGTGCCGGAGTCAGCACGTGGGCATATTGCGATCTCCAGTGCCATTTTATTGAAGACACTGTATAAATGTACCAATAAAATGCTCGCCACCCGGGTGTAAAATGGGTTCAGTAGCTAGTATATATAGACCCATGTGATGGAATTGGATGTGTATATACTATACATTCACTGGGAATGGCCCAATAACCTGCCTTTTAGCGAAAGCAGCAGTGACCTCATCCATCAATCGTTAGTCAATTGTGTGATTGCCTTGAAGATTGTTGGCAAGCGAAGTGCTGTTCATGACAAATTGGTGGTAAGTGATGGGATATAGAGCATTAATGATTTTGTTTGAACAATTATTCCTGTCACTAAAAACTGGCATGGTCCCTGCAAGGATTCTGTACAGAGATTTGAGAATCAGACTCAGTGTTTAATCACACCTGGGATATTACTGTACGTGTAGCAGTTACACTTCTCCCCTGTTGTTTTTCTGTTCTATCTTTTATTTGGCGAGTGACTACCAAGATGGCAGCTGCTTATAAGAAGCATGATAAAGCGTCTTGATCCATCTGTATGAAGAGCGAGGTCTCGATGGGACAGATAAAACCAAATAAATGTTGATCTGTGCATTGGTTGTGGATGATGCCAGGCACAAACACAATGTGGCACCAGAGCCCAGGACCAGTGGAACACCAGGATACCCAGATAGGGTTCTGGTTCCAGGACTGTCTGACTCTGAGGGGGGCAACCAGCAACCATAGCTCACAAAATGGACTGAACTCTTCCGTGCCACTCATTCTGCAACAAATGAGATAATGCAGAACAACTAACTGTACTGCTTTTCCCAGGCTATGGTACGTGTCACATGGGCACAGGGTCGGTACATGGATGCCACATGGATGTGACACACAGACACAAGGACAGCAAACAGATACTTGGAGGTCACACAGATGTCACATACGTACATATGGATGGCATGCGGACACAGACCACGGATCTCACCAGACCACGAATCTCACCAGCACTGTTTTTTCCAGTACAGGAATCATCAGGATGTGACGTATGAAGGGGACCTTATGCTGTGACCCTGCTCTCAAACTGCACTCTTTGAGCCACGTAAGGGAGCTCTCACCAGCTAACACCTTACTGAGTAGCCATAGCCTACTGATCCTATGTTTAGTCACAAAGACCTCCAGGTCTGAGACTTGCTTAAATATCCACTTCCAGTAGGTGCTAAGAGGAAACCTGCAGCCATTGTTGCTTTCTTGCTTAATACGCTACCCTTCTGCTTCTTCGCACACACTCGTTGATGAACAGAACTCGCTGAGGGTGTCCTTTCTTCTTAGGAGCTCTCTCCAAACGTCCTCTATAAAGTCAGGAGCAAAAACTCTAGTGCCCATCGACTCCTCCCCAACTATGGGCTGGCCCTACTCTTAAAAAACCTAAAGAGATGACCTGGAATATAAGTTGATGTGCATGCAACATGTAGGCACATGTTCACACTGGCCACTAAACAGACAAAAACATAAGAAGCAAATAAATAAATAAATAGCAATATTACGTGAAAATAATATAGGGTGCTTAGTTAATATAATTTTGGCCAAACAAACGTAAAAGCCATCCCACCACGTCACGTTGAGTCTATTCGGGGCGGTCCTAACCGCTAGTATTAAAATCTTACCATTTATTAACCCTGTCACTTCTGACTAACAGGAAATTGCAAGCTACTTGAGGATAAAACACAGGTAACATTAGATATACGGTAACAACAGGAGTCTTCAGAGAGGATATTACTCCATCTTCTCCACCTTTACAACTACTCTGAATGTCCATGGTCTTGGTGTGTAGACCTGCATTAAAAATGTGCTTTTTCTGATACTTATTGATTACTTGCCCCTAATATTTCTGCATCTTTCATAAACAAGTGGAATCCAGGACCCGCTGCTTTACAGTTTTACAAGAAAGTCTACAGATTATTTAAAAATATTTTTAAACAATCCTGATGTCGAGATCATTAGATGCCTCATGGAAAAAAAAATACTGCATTTTTCTGTTTATGGCCGGCGTCACACTGCCGAGTTTGATGCGAGTTAGTCGCATGACTTTCTCGCATCAACACCCGGCATGGCCTCCCGCTCTCGGACCCGAGTGTGCGGCTGCATGTATTTGTGTGGCCCAGCTGCGCTTGGTACACATGTTCCAGGAGTATGCACAGAAAAGGTAACTGCAAAATCTGATATTCATTCACATCACTCACACTTCCCTAGATTACCACTAGAGGGAATCTTAGACGATTTAAGGGTGTGAGATAGGCAGCAGTTGGTTCATTGCAGACTTGAGGGAGTTGGAGGTAGTCTGAGGACGGAGATTTCCTGTCAGAGACATTCTAGTCAGAGACAGAGGAGAGAGAGATTGCAAGCTGATATCTCGGAACATCTAGACTGTTAGTACCCTATGCAAGTGGAAAGTGACTCTCGGAGCGAGCATGAAATCAGTCTGACGGAAGGTCCTGATAGCCACTCTGGACAGAGTCTTTGAAGGAACAGAAGGAAGGGGACTACAGTTGTCAGAACATCGAGTTAATTGAGAAACGGTCAGTGAGCTGTGGAAGGAAGAAAGCTGATGACAATACCTACTGCTGCCCCGTGCTTATGTTAAGGATGAGAGTAGGGCGACGGGCGAGTGGTGACCCTAGGAAGGAGTGACTTCGGTGACAGAACACCCTCACTCAATTTAAGCGGACACCGGGTCCGAAGTATTGCTAGTACCTTTACGGCTAGTGAGAGAAACACCGGAATCCCTGCTGGACTTCAAGTCACAGAGGGTAGCCCTAAGTGCCGATACATAACCGGGGTCAGGCAGAACAGGAGTCGGGTCTGCAGCCATATAGACTTAGTTCTTGCCAGAAGAAGACTTCCACCACAATGTTGGCCGGGCGAAGCTGTCTTGCTTAGAGTTAAACTTGACTTCACGCAAGTTAGGACTCATACACTTTAAAGGGAAAGGAGGCCTTAAACCTACTTCGCAATTACCTGGATGTGCATACTCCACCCTGAGCAGCTTCCCGGGACATACCTGCAACCTTCAACAGTAAAGGTATGGAAAGAGACTGACTTGTGTATGACTGACTTATTGCCTGCACCCTGCACCGCCATTACACCCTGAGGGATCCATCTAGTCTCACCTGTGGGAGACTCACCACCTTGCTGCCCCAACCCTCAGAGGATTCACCCTGCAGCGCTGGTCACCTTGATCAGAAACCACAGGTGGCTTCACGAACTATTCCTAAAATCCCCTGTAAATATTCCCCCTTTGAATGAGCGCCCAGGGCAACGGACCGAGCTGTGCTACTTGTGACATTCCCCATAGACTTCAACGGGCTCGGTGCCGAGTACCCCATAAGCCCTGGTTCCGTACGTGAGCGACTCATCTTTCTATGCCGCTGCGCACTTGGGTCCGAGAGCGGGCGGCCGTGCCGGGTGTTGATGCGAGAAAGTTGTGCGACTAACTCGCATCAAACTCGGCAGTGTGACGCCGGCCCAGCCGTCAAAACCCACGAACTTCCATAACGGCAACCACTTTGTGGCTCATTCAAACGTCTGTTTTTTTCATGCACGAAAAAATCGGACCAATTATTCTTATCAGACTCCGATCAGAGATTGATTAGAATGTGGTACAAGTGTCATCCGATTTTTCTCGTATGTGGAGAAATTAAAAAAGAAAAAAATCTCCAACTTCTTCCTCCCGGCAGTCCGTGAAAATTGTCCGTCATCTGAGTGCGGCCCGAAATTTTCACAGACCCATTGACTTGCATTGATAATTTTGATCTGACACTCAGTTCGAAATCAGACATGTCTCCACAATTTTCCATGGACCTCGTTATCTGAGAAAAGAATTGGTCATATGAATAATTCCATAGACTGTAGCAGATACGAGTGATATATGTGAAAACCATGGATTGCACTTGTATAAGAAAATCCAATGTCTGAATGAGCCCTACCACTGCTAACACCTATTCCATAAAGAGGTTTCACCTGGTCTTTTCTGGCATTAAAAATCCTCCCTGACATGAAAGCTATACGTCAGCACAAATATTTCTGTAATGAAGCATAAATGATTGGTCCATACGACCCCCACACTTGATAAGCTAATAATAAAGTAAGAGTAAGCAGATTTGGGATTTTCAGAAAGGGGGTTAATCATTTTTAGAGGTTATTAAAAATTTTAGCACCTAAGAGAAAGACTGTGCAGAAATACAGAAGATGCATGATTTATCGCTCCCCTCACAAATAAAATTTATTCATTGCATCCACCAGCCATCACACAGATGGTCAGAAAATTGGCTTTGTGTAGGGATGTGGATTCAGGCATGAATATTAATACGAGACAGATGTAAAAGCATATTAATATGCATTTCCTTTGCAGGGACTAACATTACAATATTTTCCGTAACTGTTCTGAAGCTAGAAAGTCCCCGGACTCGACACATTGCAAACATATAAGGTGAACTTTCTGCAGCAGTAGTGTAATTATCAATTTATGGCATGCTTGTAAGTACACTATTACATTTTATTAATATGTTTTATATTTATCTCAATCAGCTCTTAGTGAAGCACATAAATATTAATTGTGTCCAAGCAAAAGCTAATTTCATTGTGTTAAACCATAAATTGGCAACAATAAGGGTATATGAGCACTATAGAGGGGCTCAATCTTGTATTCCATTCATGGGAAATGTGCAACTACCAAGAAGTTCCATTGGTAATATCTCATATTTACAGGGGGTCCCTAGAGCCGTATGCATGGCTCTTCTGTTAAGGGCATAGTCCATACTGAGACATCCCGTTCAAAGGGAATCTATCACCATTTTTTTCTATCCCATATCAGAGCTGCATAATATAGGGGTTAGGCCCCTGATTCCAGCAATGTATCACTTACTGGGCTGCTTGCTGTAGTTTTGATAAAATTACTGTTGATGCTGCACATCTCCAAGATTTCTCTCGTGCTGAGTCAGGTTTCTGAAATGTACTTCCCAGAAAGTTCAGATTAATACCTTGCCCCTACATTTTTAGGCATGCTTCAAAAAAACATCTCATTAGATAGGCCCATCACTTCACTTTACTATCTAACTCTTCCATGTTCCCCTTTTTGCTCAGAATCTGGTCCCTCCTATTCATCTGTCTCCACATCCTCCATTCACCCAATAGCCCTTGGTAACTTTGCTTAGTTAGATACCGGATGATGACCATTACATGAAGTTTTATATCATAACACCTATTCATAATAATGATGGCCGGACCATACCTGACATGCACGTTCCATTTATTTGTGTCCCCTATTTCCTTATAGATCGTTATCTTGTGAGCAGGACCCTCACTCTTCCTGTAACTGTTGAACTGTGTTATTTTGTGATGTCTTTATTGACTGTACATGTCCCCACTTAACTGTAAAATGCTGTGGAATATATTGGCGCTATATAAAATTATTATTATTTTTATTAAAACAACAGCAAGCAGCCGAGTACGTGACTCATCCCTGGAATCAGGATCTTTATCTCTTCATTATGCATCCCTCAGATTAGGTGGCAAAAATTTGGTGACAGATTCCCTTTAAAACTATTTTCGATTCTACTCAAAAAGGTTGAGTAAGAATGCAGACACTTTGCTTACTTAGACTCGATCAATCTTACTTTACAGGATGTGTTACTGTGCCAAGCTACATTCAGACTTCTGTTGGCTCAAACGGTAAAGCTCAGTGCTGCATTACATTTGTGAGGTAGTCATTGGCGAGGGACAATATATTTGTATAATATTGGAAAATGTCAGTCTACTGGCACCTACAGTACAGACCAAAAGTTTGGACACACCTTCTCATTCAAAGATTTTTCTGTATTTTCATGACTATGAAAATTGTACATTCACACTGAAGGCATCAAAACTATGAATTAACACATGTGGAATTATATACTTAACAAAAAAGTGTGAAACAACTGAAAATATGTCTTATATTCTAGGTTCTTCAAAGTAGCCACCTTTTGCTTTGATTACTGCTTTGCAGATGAGTCGTCCGCCAGGGCTTTGGGGTACTCGGCACCGAGCCCGTTGATGTCTATGGGGGATGTCATGGGTAGCACAGCTCGGTCCGTGCCCTGGGTGCTCACTGTAATGTGGGATATTTACAGGTGACTTGAATAATGATATGGGGATTCGTGACGCCACTTGTGGTGCCTGGTCAGGATGACCAGCGCTGCTATGCAGATCCACTGGAGGATTGATATTGTGCAGCTAGATGTTAAGCCTTCCACAAGTAAGGCTGATCCTCCAGGGCAGATAGATATATAGGATTGCAGGACAGACGGGGACCCGGCAGTCAGGGGTAATAAGGGAGACACACACTTAAGTCACTTTGGTACCTTTATCTGAAGATGTTGCAGGCACTCCCCGGAGCACTGTAGGGTGAAGGGTGCACATCCAGATTCCTCCACTGGTAGGTGTGTGGCCTCCTGTCCTCTGCCTTTATGTGATAAAGTCCTGACCTGCTTGTAGCTAGGTCTAACTTGGTCTCCGTCTTGCACCTGGCTGATCTTGTGATTGGACCTCCTGTTGAAGCACACAGTTTCTATTTGCCGTGCACGGCTAGACTCCGTCCTCCTGATCCTGCTACGTATCAGCTCTGTGGTACTCCTGGGACTTGTAGTCCTCCAGAAACTCCGGTGTTCTCCTAATGGGTCGTGGAGATCCCTATAGGCTCGGACCCCGGTGTCCGGTGAATTCTTGCTGAGATGAGCTATTAAGGCTCCTCTGTCTCATTAACTTCCACTCGCCTTCGGCCTACCTGGATCCTCACACTATCACACACTGGCAGTTGGTGGGCTGCCTCTTCACCGCTCTCTAAGCATCGGCACGCTCTCTACTGAGCTGCACTCCTAGCTTCAGCTCTGACTAGGCTGGAGTGATTTCTCTGTGTCACTCTTACTAGACTCCACTTGCTGAACTGAATAGCTCTGCAGCCTCACTAACCTCAGCTCTGCACGTCACCTTCTGCAGACTGACTGGCTGACTGAAGTCCACTAGCAGACTGAGCTAAACTGAAACTAAACTTCTTTTTATATGTCTTACACAGCTCCCTCTGGTGGTCTTTAGGGATAAATGAACGTGTGTGCATGTGTATATTGACCTCTGGTGGTATCTTCTTTCAGTGCACCCTTCTGGAAAATATGGATCCAGTCACAGCTGGGCTCCACATTCCCCCTAGTAGATCTCAGCACTCCGGGGCTGAAATACAAAAACAAAGAACAATAAACATTGTATAAAATAACTCTTCCTTTACAGGAGGTAAGGCACTCTTGAACTGTTGCATAACGGTAAATAAACAACTATGTACATTAGCACAATGAGGGATTTGAGGAATTGAGCAACCATAAAAGTCCCAGTCTCTTTTGGAAAAGGATGCTCAAAAAGGGGAAGAGAAAACAAGTAAAACTAATGTCCATTCACTTGTTCCAATATCACCAGGAAAACAGATTAATAAATAACAGTATAATAAAGCATACTATAAGCAAAAATATATACATTTATGTACAGTGACTCTAAACAATTATTTACATTTGCCAAGGGTAGAACTAATCTCTAAACCTAGCAGGGAGGTGTCCTTTTGTGCTACGTTCTGATCTGCGTGGTGCAGTGACCTGTGAGGTAGCAGTTTCCCTGTTTGTTCTGCGTGAAAGTGAATTATAGAATTGCCTTAACCTCTCTACTGGACTGGCAAGCACACTGTGAGCTGGGTGAACTGGCTCGACTTCTGCAGGGGATCCTTCTTCCTGAGATTCAACTTCTTGGGATTCCGCTTCTTGGGGTTCTGCTTCTTGAGGTTCTGCTGGAGCAGGTTCCTCTGGAACTGACTCTACTGCAACAACTGGTGAAACTGGATGTAGAGGCTCTCCTTGTGGTTGATAGAATTGAAGCACGGGAATGATTACAGCTTCTCCAATTCTGGGCCAATCCGCGGGGAAATCTCCTAAGTCTGTATGTATGACTGCTTCATCACGCTCTTTCTGATTGACAACAGGTTCTTCCTCTTGAAGCTTTAACGGATCCGGACATAACTTTAGGTGATCTCTGGATACAGTTGCAGTCGTTCTTCCTCCATCCTTGCTAATTATGCACGTTTTCTTGTTGTCAAACCTCGAATTCTGTACGATGTAGGGCTCTCTTTCCCATTGATCGTCAAGTTTGTGTATCCTCCTCTTTCTTTTCAGTACGACTTCACCAGGTGCGAAAGGTTCAGCTGGCGCACTTTTGTTGTAGCGATCTTCTTGTTTATCCCTTACTCGATTGAGACTATCTTCAACGCAGGCCTGTACTTTTCTGTACTGTTCCTGTCTGTTTGTGTCCCAGTCTTCAGTAGTCACATCTGCTTCTGGTTCTACAACACCAAGCTCCAGATCCATGGGCAGCTTTCCTGGTCTTGCCCGCATGAGGTAGGCTGGGGTGCAATTGGTGGAACTCACTGGTATGTTATTGTACAGATCTACCAGGTCAGGTAGTAGGTCTGGCCACCGATTTCTCTCTTCCAGTGGTACAGTCTTCAGCAGGTCAATGACGATGTGGTTCATCTTCTCACAGAGACCGTTGGTTTGGGGGTGGTACGGTGTGGTTCTTATCTTCTTACACCCGTACAAGTGACAGAACTCTTTGAACAATTCTGCCTCGAAGGCTGGGCCTTGGTCAGTTAGCACCTGCTCAGGATATCCGTGTGGTCTGCAGAAATACGCTTGGAACGTCTTTGCTGCTGTTTCTGCCGTCAGATCTTTGACAGGAGCGACCACCAGGAACCTGGAGTAGTGATCCACCATAGTCAGGGCATAGGAGTATCCTGACTGGCTGGGTGACAACTTGACATGGTCCAGGGCCACGATCTCCAAGGGTCGAGTCGTCTTGACGGGTTGCAGGGGTGCCTTCTGACTGCTGTAGTCCTTTCTTTGAGGCCACAGGGTCCACAGTTCTGGCACCATCTCTCAATGGAGCTGCGCATTCCCACCCAGTAGAAACGACACTTCAACAGGGTCTCCAGCTTCTTCCAGCCAAAGTGTCCCGCTTGATCGTGGTAGGCTTCTAACACCATCTGGATGTCTGCTCTGGGGACTACTATCTGCCATACCATCTCATGGGTCCTTGGGTTGACGTACCTCCGACACAGCTTCTCACGGTAGATGAACAACCGGCTTCTCTCATTCCACAGCTGCTTTGCTTGTAGAGGCGCATCCTTCTCCAAGGAGGAACCTTCTTGAGTTATCAGCTCCTTGATTCGGCTGACAACTGGATCACTGTCCTGAGTCTCCTTCCAGCTGTGGTGAGGTAAAGGATTTAACGTCTTACCACGCGACCTCCTGCAGGCTTGTTGCTCGTGGATCATCCCATTCATGTGAAAGGCAGGTAGTTCAATCTCTTCCAGATCATCCACTTCTTCTTCCGTGTCCAATTCATGAGGCATCCTGGATAGGGCATCAGCGTTGGCATTCTTGCGGCCTGCTCGGTACTTGATTGTGAATTGGTAGTTTGACAGCCGAGCCACCATCGTTGTTCCATGGCTCCCAGCTTAGCTATTTCAAGATGCGTTAAGGGGTTGTTATCGGTGTAGGCAGTGAACTTGCTGGAGGCTAGGTAGTGCTTAAACCTCTCCGTGATGGCCCAGACCAGTGCTAGGAACTCCAACTTGAAGCTGCTGTAGTTCTCTGGGTTCCTCTCGGTCGGGCGGAGCTTCCTGCTAGCATAGGTGATGACTTTCTCCAGGCCATTTTGCTTCTGACTGAGGACTGCTCCCAATCCTTCATTGCTGGCATCAGTATACAGCAGGAACGGCTGGCTGTAGTCAGGATAGGCTAGGATCTCGTCACCTGTCAGGATCTCCTTCATTTCCTTGAATGCTCCTGCCTGTTCTTTACCCCAGTGGAATGGAGAATTCCTGCTCTTGAGGGACTGTCCCACCAGGAGGTCTTGCAGAGGTGCTGCTTTCTTGGTGTAATCCTTCACAAACCTCCGGTAGTACCCTGTCAGTCCCAGGAACTGTCGCACCTCCTTGAGATTTTTCGGCTCCGGCCATTTCTGGATGACTGTGATCTTCTCGGGGTCTGGCGCTACTCCTTCTGAGCTGACAATATGTCCCAGATACTGTACCTTTTGTTTGAGCAGATGGCACTTTGAAGGCTTCAGTTTCATCCCATACTTGGACAGTGACTCAAATACCTCCGCCAGGTGCTTCAAGTGATCTTCATACGTCTTGGAGTACACGATGACGTCGTCCAGGTACAGCAACACAGTTTCAAAGTTGAGATGTCCCAGGCAGCTCTCCATCACTCTCTGGAACGTTTCAGGGGCACTGCTGAGTCCAAACGGCATTCTGTCAAACTCACAGAGTCCCATCGGGGTGGTGAAAGCCGTCTTCTCCCGATCCTCCTCAGCCACAGCTACTTGCCAGTACCCACTAGTGAGGTCAAGGGTGGAAAAGTAGTTAGCAGTTTTTAAGGCAGCTAAGGATTCCTCAATGCGTGGTAAAGGGTATGCATCCTTATGTGTAATGCGATTTACTTGTCTGTAATCTACACACATTCTCATGCTTCCATCCTTTTTCCTGACTAGGACTAGAGGTGCTGCCCAGGGACTACAACTATCCCTTATCATCCCTTCTTCCTTCATGTCACGCAACATTTCGTTTGCTTTCTGGTAGTGTGCTGGAGGTAAAGGCCTGTACCGTTCTTTAATGGGAGGATGATTGCCTGTGGGGATGTGATGTTGAACCACTTTAATTTTCCCAAAGTCGAGTGGGTGTTTGCTGAATACCTGCGCATACTCCTGAACTACTCGATATACTCCTTGTTTCTGGTGGGCTGGAGTGGTGTCTGTCCCGACATGGAGCTGCTGACACCAATCCTCCACCTGGGTGGTCGGACCGTTATCCTCCACTGGTTGTGGGGAGGTTAAGGGCTCCGTTGTGTGAATGGAGTTATTATCCACAGCATGTAACTTAGCAACAGTGGCATAACGTGGTAATTTGACTTCATCCTCTCCCCAGTTGAGAAGACGCACTGGCACCCTCCCATTATGTACATCCACTACCCCTCTGGCAGTCAAGAGTGTAGGTCTATGCTCTGAACAATGGGGCTCTACTACTGCTTGGTAGTTCTGTCCTCTCAGACCTATTGCTGCTCTACACCAAATAAGCATTTCACTCATTGGGGGTATCACAATGGGGTTCGGGTCTGTTACCCGTACATTACCAATCTCACCACCGGTCAGTTTCACTTGCTGCTGGCACATCAGGGTCCGAATCTCCTTCCGGATCACTCCCTTTTGCCTTGGTCTGGCAACTTCGGCGAGCTGTTGGAGTAAAAACACAACCTCCTCCAAACAGTTACTAATAATGTTAGTGCCTAAAACCACATTCAACCCATTTTCCTCATTAACAGTCTTTACTACAAGAAGTCCCTGATCTTTTAGCTCCACTCTCCCCACTTTTACGTCTACGTTTTTAGCCCCAGTAAGTCAAGAGGGAGGCCATTAGAGGCGTATACGGCAAAGTCAGGGTTTGGGGGTTGGAGACCGTCACTGGACCAGTATCTATTGTAGAGAACATCAGGTATGACGGTTACCTGAGATCCAGTGTCCAGCAGGGCAGGGATTGCGATCCCGTCCAGTATGATGGACAGGTATGGTCTTCCTCCCACAAACCTGCGGTTCCAGTCTGAGGGGCCTGAGGAGTCTATTCCTGGGTGTTGGCCCTCGGACCCAGGATTTGCTCGTTTAAAGGACACCGACGTGCTGGGTGACCTTCTCTGTGGCAGCGGTAGCAGATGATCTCTCGGCGAGGATGATGCTGGTCGCGGGTCCTTCCCTGGGGGTGGCGTTGTCCTCCTCCGGTGGGGCAACGTCCTCCCTCTCCTCTGGCGCATCCAAGGGACATCCTCTGGGCAGTCAGCTAGCAGGATCTTTCCTTCTTCCTCCGTCGGCAGTCGCAGGGCACTCATTACAGTGGCCAGGTTTTTGGTCAGCTGGCGCACTTCTGAGCGCAGACAGTCCAGCTCAGTAGGGGGCGCCACCTGCGTTTTGGCTTCCGCAACCAGCGGGGAAAAGGTGGATGCTGCTGGCTTTAGGGTGGCTTCACTTGGGTGACACTGGGTCGCCATCTCGGGTGTTTCCAGGGGTCGCAGTCCTTTTATAGCCATATCCTTAAGAGCATCAAAGGTAGCATCAGGATGATCCAAGGACCACCAGTGCACAGTCCTGCTTTCAGCTTGAGACCTCAGTCCCCGTACAAATTGTTCTTTTAGCATTTTATTCTCTTTGTTGACACTTATGTGGTTAACCTGTTTAAGTGCTCGCAGGGCCCCTTGTAGTCGGCAGGCATAGTCCCTAATGCTGTCATCTGGTTTCTGGGAGCATTGGTAAAAACTCATCCGGAGATCTGTTTCAGTGCGGTCCTCAAAGATAGTCTGTAGCTTGAAGAAAATTGCAAGCACTGACTCCTGGTCCTCAGCTGTCCAAGTCTCTACCTCTCTCTCGGCAGCACCAGTTAATTGTCCCACTACCACTGCAGCTCTCTGCTTTTCTGTCATAGGGTACATGTCTATTATGCTGCATATTTTTGGCTTGAACCCTGATAGGGTATCTGGCTTGCCGCTGTACTGAGGGAGCCACTTCGCTCCAGGCATGTATGGCAGCGTTAGCGGTACTATTGGGGCCACAGGACCAGGTGAGGGGCCAGCATTTCCAACCTGTGCGACAGCGCCAAGGGGTAAGTCATTAAGGCCGTCGGCCTGGGCCGCGTTGTCGGCTGGCTGCTGCGACATGTTTGCCCCCCCCTAGTTAATCGTAGCCTACCTTCTCTGAAGGCTGCAGCTCCGCAGGGCACAGGGTGTGTGTAGGAGGACCTGCGTCGCTGGCGCTCTGACGTCAGAGCGTTCACTGTAGCTCTTCACAGGACCTGCCGCCGCGTCAGCGTTGGGGGCGTGTCCAGGACTCAGCACGCTTTTGCAGGTACGCCCACTAGTTTTCGCGCCGTGGCGCTGTAATTGGCGGGCAAATGGCGGGAAATCTTCACCACATACAAAACACAGTCTTTTAGTGAGGCACACAGTACCCGGTGGCAACGGGCACAAGTTACTCCGTTGCTGCAGGGCACGCAATCCTGTTCGTGACGCCAGAGATGAGTCGTCCGCCAGGGCTTTGGGGTACTCTGCACTGAGCCCGTTGATGTCTATGGGGGATGTCACGGGTAGCACAGCTCGGTCCGTGCCCTGGGCGCTCACTGTAATGTGGGATATTTACAGGTGACTTGAATAATGATATGGGGATTCGTGACGCCACTTGTGGTGCCTGGTCAGGATGACCAGCGCTGCTATGCAGATCCACTGGAGGATTGATATTGTGCAGCTAGATGTTAAGCCTTCCACAAGTAAGGCTGATCCTCCAGGGCAGATAGATATATAGGATTGCAAGACAGACGGGGACCCGGCAGTCAGGGGTAATAAGGGAGACACACACTTAAGTCACTTTGGTACCTTTATCTGAAGATGTTGCAGGCACTCCCCGGAGCACTGTAGGGTGAAGGGTGCACATCCAGATTCCTCCACTGGTAGGTGTGTGGCCTCCTGTCCTCTGCCTTTATGTGATAAAGTCCTGACCTGCTTGTAGCTAGGTCTAACTTGGTCTCCGTCTTGCACCTGGCTGATCTTGTGATTGGACCTCCTGTTGAAGCACACAGTCTCTATTTGCCGTGCACGGCTAGACTCCGTCCTCCTGATCCTGCTACGTATCAGCTCTGTGGTACTCCTGGGACTTGTAGTCCTCCAGGAACTCCGGTGTTCTCCTAATGGGTCGTGGAGATCCCTATAGGTTCGGACCCTGGTGTCCGGTGAATACTTGCTGAGATGAGCTATTAAGGCTCCTCTGTCTCATTAACTTCCACTCGCCTTCGGCCTACCTGGATCCTCACACTATCACACACTGGCAGTTGGTGGGCTGCCTCTTCACCGCTCTCTAAGCGTCGGCACGCTCTCTACTGAGCTGCACTCCTAGCTTCAGCTCTGACTAGGCTGGAGTGATTTCTCTGTGTCACTCTTACTAGACTCCACTTGCTGAACTGAATAGCTCTGCAGCCTCACTAACCTCAGCTCTGCACGTCACCTTCTGCAGACTGACTGGCTGACTGAAGTCCACTAGCAGACTGAGCTAAACTGAAACTAAACTTCTTCTTTTTATATGTCTTACACAGCTCCCTCTGGTGGTCTTTAGGGATAAATGAACGTGTGTGCATGTGTATAATGACCTCTGGTGGTATCTTCTTTCAGTGCACCCTTCTGGAAAATATGTATCCAGTCACAGCTGGGCTCCACACACACTCTTGGCATTCTCTTGATGAGCTTCAAGAGGTAGTCACCGGAAATGGTCTTCCAACAATCTTGAAGGAGTTCCCAGAGATGCTTAGCACTTATTGGCCCTTTTGCCTTCACTCTGCGGTCCAGCTCACCCCAAACCATCTCGATTGGGTTCAGGTCTGGTGACTGTGGAGGCCAGTTCATCTGGCGTAGCACTCCATCACTCTCCTTCTTGGTCAAATAGCCCTTACACAGCCTGGTGGTGTGTTTGGGGTCATTGTCCTGTTGAAAAATAAATGATGGTCCAACTAAACGCAAACTGGATGGAATAGCATGCCGCTGCAAGATGCTGTGGTAGCCATGCTGGTTCAGTATGCCTTCAATTTTGAATAAATCCCCAACAGTGTCACCACCAAAGCACCCCCACACCATCACACCTCCTACTCCATGCTTCACGGTGGGAACCAGGCATGTAGAGTCCATCAGTTCGCCTTTTCTGTGTCGCACAAAGACACCTGGGGTGGTCCTCATGTGAGCCAGTTTCTTTGTAGCTCTTGATGGTTTTTGCAACTGCACTTGGGGACACTTTCAAAGTTTTCCCAATTTTTCAGACTGACTGACTTTCATTTCTTAAAGTAATGATGGCCACTCGTTTTTCTTTACTTAGCTGCTTTTTTCTTGCCATAATACAAATCCTAACAGTCTATTCAGTAGGACTATCAGCTGTGTATCCACCAGACTTCTGCACAACACAACTGATGGTCCCAACCCCGTTTATAAGGCCAGAAATCCCACTTATTAGACCTGACAGGGCACACCTGTGAAGTGAAAACCATTTCCGGTGACTACCTCTTGAAGCTCATCAAGAGAATGCCAAGAGTGTGCAAAGCAGTCATCAAAGCAAAAGGTGGCTACTTTGAAGAACCTAGAATATAGAATATAAGACATATTTTCAGTTGTTTCACACTTTTTTGTTAAGTATATAATTCCACGTGTTAATTCATAGTTTTGATGCCTTCAGTGTGAATGTACAATTTTCATAGTCATGAAAATACAGAAAAATCTTTGAATGAGAAGGTGTGTCCAAACTTTTGGTCTGTACTGTATATTAAAGGAAGCTGAAGTCAGTGCCTATAGAAGGGCAGAACTCTGGGCAGAAGCGAGGACAGTGGCGATCTTCGTACACCCGAGCTTTCATGAACGGAACCTAACGTCACGCTTTCAACATGGGGATCAGTTTACATAGAGAGGAGTTGCTATTCATTAAAATAAAATATGAAGGAAGACTCTCGGAAAGATCTTCGTCCCACCCAGAGAGCTTAACACCCCAATTGCATATTAAGAAAAACATGGATTTCTGTGCAATAAGTCATCGCATCTCAAACATCAAGGTCTCAGTCTATTCAACTTTCTATGACCTACTTGGCCATATAGACCGCTTAGGACTGGTGATCCTACCAACAGATTCCCATTAAGTTGTGAGATGACACCACAATGAGTTGTGCCTCAATTGGAGTTGAAACCTCCAAGCTCTGAGTCACTATTTGTAACCAATAAGCAATTGTTGCCTGTGTTGTGAAACCACCGAGTTTGAGCCCTATGTAGAATAAAGTTGAGTTTCTGCAAAGATTCCTGTGTATTTGCCACACTTACTGAGCCATTACAGGGAATAATGGAAATAAGGAAATAATAGAAAAATTGTGCTTTGTGGCCTATTCCCATATATAGCCATTTCTATTGTAAGGCTCACCTTGGGAGGTAGATCCGCTAAGCCTCTGGTCTGGGGGGGCACACGGACTACGGTGGTTGGTGCTGCTTCCCAAAGGACACGTGGACTCAAGGACTTGAATCATCTGGAATCTCAGGAGCTTTCAGGCAGATGGAGTGGAACTCAGTACAGATGGACGCAAGCTGAACACACAGCAAGTTAAAGTAATGGAGCAAAGGAAACATGAAACACTAGAGTCTCAATCCTAAGGCACAGGAGTGTGTCCTAATGTGCTTTAAATAGGATTAAAGAGATGACGTTACTGAACAACTCCAGGCAAAACCCAACGTGGAGCACAACAGAGGGCATTGGACAGAGATGAAGGAAGCAGAGTGCAGGATACCTGGGACAGCTGTATAACACCTATCTAGGTCATTTTACATATTTTGGCAAAAGATAATGAACCTACTTCACACGAAAGTAGATTAACCAACTTCTCTGGAGTGAAAAAGGGTTTAATGGCTCCATTCCATATTTAGTTATGGGGTACCAGGATTACTTTTTATGACACTGATCCCACCTTCTAATATCGACCCCATTAATATTCCTACAAAATCATGTACATCAGCAGTACAGATGTATGTAGGTGGATACATGTTCAGACGCACAAACATAAACTTATAAATAATATTTGTTCTTGTTAGCTTGTTTTCTAAAGTGACTTTTAAAAATCCGTTTTTTTTTTTTTTTGGCTCTCATTTTCAGCTTTATCGTAGCATGAAACTTTCTGCGAGCGAGTAGGCGCAGTTGGACTCTCCAGTTTCCTGAAAGTATATAAATTTACCTGTGCGTCCATATCTAATAACATAGTAACAACGCTCCCATTTAAACCATAATAATCTAAAATTGTACCGATTGAAGTTAAGAGTTCGGCGGCAGAATTGGCCACTGTGGAGTTGTTACAAGTTGTCTATCCATTTACCTAGAGTCATTTTTTTTACGGTTTCTCAACAAAAGGTTAACCAGAGTAAAACCTTTTTAAGTACTGGAGAATTTGTGAAAATAGCAGTGCAAGGTGCCGTCAAATAAAGTGGTCCAGCTGCCCAAATGTACAGGCTTTTTTCTAAGTACCTTTTACACAGTAGGCACCAAAGCAGTATGAGAGCGTTAAATAAAGATTTGGGGAGTAATGAATCTCCTTAACATCAGTATAAATCAAAAATTACTTTATTCTCCCAACTCCATGGTATAGCAATTTAAGAAGTCAAGAGTCTTTATAAAACTCTTCTCCTGCTGACACGGCTATTACGGAGAGTAGGACCTGTTTGTCATGATGAAATACTTAAGGGGCTGGTTGTAGTTTGGCTTTTGATCCTTCGCGCTTTGTATCTACTGGGTGATACCGCTGGTTTTGCTCACTTGTGAGGTGATAATTACATAAAAACACACAAATTGCGGGCGGATAAGGACTGCTAGACCCAATTATTCCCCATCATTATTTATTCCCTGTGATTACATACACAACATACACTATTATTACTACAAGAACTCACTTTAAAATCCAGTTATATCTTCATCTTACAATTCTCCTACACTATAAGCTCTCGAAAATATTATATATATATATTTTTTTTTTTGCAAGTTGATTTAATATTTATCAGTTTGCAAAATATTGTTGGCTATTTGTATTTTCATTCGTTTGGCTAATTTGGGGACAATCCGTTGCACGTGTTCATCTTTGAGGTGAGTAGGGATCATAGCACCTGACTGGATGATAACCTGTAGATAAAAATGCACTACAGATGGGAAGAAGTAATAAGATTTCAAGCATCCATTTTGATCATGTGTTATGGAAGGATTTAAACAGCATTTAGAGGCTTTTTTTTAAGGTTTTACTTAAAGGGAACTTGTCACCTGAAAACTGAAGTCCAATCTGCAGGCACCAAGTTATAGAGCAGCAGAAGCTGAGTTGATTAACGCATAGTTTTGTGAGAAAAGATTCAGTGTAACCTATATTTTTATCATTTGATCCTCTTACTGGGATTTTCCATCCAGCGAGCGGTCCTATCAGTGATTGACAGTAATCTCTATATGCACATTTACACTAATAAAGCTGTCAGTCACTGATAGGACCGCCTACTGGACTGAAAATCCCAGAAAATGCAGAGGATCAGAAGATTAATATTTACTAGCAAAACTATATAGCAATCTGCTCAGCTCCCCCTGCTCTAAATCTTGCTGCAGTTTAGAATTTATTTTCATAGTGACAGGTTCTCTTTAACCCCTTGTGGTTTGCACATTAATGACCGGGCCAATTTTTACAATTCTGACCACTGTCTCTTTATGAGGTGATAACTCCGGAACGCTTCCATGGATCCCGGTGATTCTGACTTTGTTTTCTCGTGACATATTTTACTTCATGACAGTGGTAAGATTTATTTGGTACGACTTGCGTTTATTTGTGAAAAAAAACAGAAATTTGGCGAAAACTTTGAAAATTTCGCAATTTTCCAACTGTGAATTTTCATGCCCTTAAATCACAGAGAAATGTCACACAAAATACTTAATAAGTAACATTTCCCACATGTCTACTTTATATCAGCACAATTTTGGAACCAAATTATTTTTCTGCTAGGAAGTTATAAGGGTTAAAAGTTGACCAGCGATTTCTCATTTTTACAACACCATTTTTTTTAGGGACCACATCACATTTGAAGTCACTTTGAGGGGTCTATATGATAGAAAATACCAAAAGAGACACCATTCTAAAAACTGCACCCTTCAAAGTGCTCAAAACCACAATCAAAAAGTTTATTAACCCTCAGGTGCTTCACAGGAATTTTTGGAAAGTTTAAAAAAATGAACATTTAACTTTTTTTCACAAAAAATTTACTTCAGATCCAATTTGTTTTATTTTCCCAAGGGTAGCAGGAGAATTTGGACCCCAAAAATTGTTGTACAATTTGTCCTGAGTACGCTGATACCCCATATATGCAGGTAAACCACTGTTTGGGTGCATGGCAGAGCTCAAAGGGAAGGAGCGCCGTTTGACTTTTCAATGCAAAATTGTCTGGAATTGAGATCGGATGCCATGTTGCGTTTGGAGAGTCCCTGATGTGCCTAAACAGTGGAAACCTCCACAAGTGACACCATTTTGGAAACTAGACCCCCTAAGTAACTTATCTAGATGTGTTGTGAGCACTTCGAACCCCCAAGTGCTTCACAAAAGTTTATAATGTAGAGCCGAAAAATAAAAAATCACATTTTATTCTCAAAAAATGATCTTTTCGCCCCCAATTTTTTATTTTTCCAAGGGTAACAGGAGAAATTGGACCCCAAAAGTTGTTGTCCTGAGTATGCTGATACCCCATATGTGGGGGTAAGCCACTGTTTGGGCACATGGCAGAGCTTGGAAGGGAAGGAGCACCGTTTGACTTTTTCAACGCAGAATTGGCTGGAATTGAAATCAGACGCAATTCTGCATTTGGAGAGCCCCTGATGTCATTAAACAGTGGAAACCCCCAATTCTAACTTCAACCCTAACCCCAACATACCCCTAACCCTAATCCCAACCCTAACCATAACCCTAACCACTAATCCCAACCCTAGCTCTAATCCCAACCCCAACCCTAATCCCAACCGTAACCATAATCCAAACGCTAACCCTAACCCTAACTTTAGCCCCAACCCTTACCCTAACGGGAAAATTAAAATAAATACACTTTTTTATTTTATTATTTTTCCCTAACTAAGGGGGTGATAAAGGGGGGTTGGATTTACTATTTATAGTGGGTTTTTATGATTGGCAGCTGTCACACATTAAAAGACACTTTTAATGCAAAAACTAATTTTTGCATTACCACATTTTGAGAGCTATAATTTTTCCATATTTTGGCCCACAGAGTCATGTGAGATATTGTTTTTTGCGGGACTAGTTGACATTTTTATTGGTACCATTATCGAGGAACATGACTTTTTTTTATCACACTTTATTCCAATTTTTGGGAGGCAGAATGAACAAAAACCAGCAATTCATGAATTTCTTTTGGGGGGACATTTATACCGTTCTGCGTGTGGTAAAATTGATAAAGTAGTTTTATTCTTCGGGTCAGTACGATGACAGTGATACCTCATTTATATCATTCTTTTGTATTTTGGCGCTTTTATACAATAAAACTATTTTATATAAAAAATAATTATTTTGCATCACTTTATTCTGAGAGCTATAACTTTTTTATTTTTTCACTGATGATGCTGTATGGGGGCTCGTTTTTTGCGGGACAAGATGACATTTTCAGTGGTATCATGTTTATTTATATCCGTCTTTTTGATTGCGTGTTATTCCACTTTTTGTTTGGTGGTATAATGATAAAGCATTGCTTTTTTGCCTTTTTTATGGTGTTCCCTAAAGGAATTAACTAATGGGACAGTTTTATGGGTTGGGTTATTACAGATGTGGTGATACTAAATATGTGTACTTTTATTGTTTAGATTTTTTTATTTAAATATTTATCTATTGCTGGAATAAATATTGATTTTTTATTATTTTTTGTAAAATATTTTTACAATTATTTAAAAAAAATTTTTTAATTTCATTCTAAGTTTTACACTGCAGATCTGCACGCTATAAGGCTATGTGCATACGTTGCGGAATTGCCATGGAAATTTCTGCGGCAATTCCGCACCTCCCTGCCGCGGGAAATATGCATATTATAGGTATGCGTATTCCCGCTAAAAACTAGCGTTTTGCAAGCGTAATTAGCTTGCAGAATGCTAGCGTTTTACAAGCGATCTGACAGGTTGGTCACACGAGTCAAACAAGTGTTTGACACGTGTGACCAACTTTTTACTATTGATGCCGCCTATGTCACATCAATAGTAAAAAGATCTAATGTTAAAAATAATTAAAAAAATAATAATGATATTCTCACCTTCCGGCGGCCCCCGCAGCTTTACCGCCTCTCAGCGACGCTCCCGGCCAATCCTGTTCCCAGGCATCCTTTGCGACAATGACCCCGATGACGCAGCATCACGCGAGACCGCTACGTCATCTGGGGTGATTCTCGCAATGCATTACTGGGAACGGGATTGGCCGGGAGCGTCGCTGAGAGGCGGGAAAGCTGCGGGGGCCGCCGGAAGGTGAGAATATCACTATTTATTATTTTAATTATTGTTTTTACATGGATATGGTACCCAGGGCCTGGAGGAGAGTTTGAGATCAGAGAGGGGTTAAATGTGTGTCTTTGGATAAAAATTAGTTTTTCATAAGGGATGGCAGATGAAGCTGATAAGATTCGATGTAAAGGGGTGGTGGTGATGGAAGAGAAAGGCTGGAGGAGCTCTGGTCTACATAATAGATGGCTATTGAAAGGATTCTATCTCAGTAATGTAACAATCTGTCTTCACTGAATACAGATTTTAATCAAGAATTGAGAATCTTGAGAATTAATGATCAGTCCTGGCAAAGAAAGAAGAGGTTTTCTCTGATAAGATATATTACAAAGTTGCTTATTTTCGTGTGTACTATTAATTTATGAAATAAAGCATAAGTGTAATTTTAATTTTTAAGTAAAAAAGGGACCCTGAGGTGTCCATATCCCTTTTAGACTTTCAAAACAAGTTTCTTTTAAGGCCACAGTGTGAATGTGCACCTATATATTTCACTTATACCAATATGTATTCCGGGTAATTTCTTCGGTTTTGCTTCAGTTCTTTGAACTTTGTACATACAGGGACGTGGCTTTTCCTTTTTGGGCTGTGCAACTTGTCTTCATAGTTTTCCACAGGCTGATTTGAAATGGTCAGGCACTGGCCCTGCTCTTCCCCCATCTACTTGAAGGCCTGCTGGCACATAGTATGTTGAACTATTAGAGATGGGGACCATCCTGATTGGGTACACCTTGTCGCGATGGGATGGCTTTTACGTTCTTTTGATCAAGATAGTGTCAAGTTTTTCCACATACAAAGAATGGCGAGGTCTCTAATTTTTATTGTACGTTTGTACACATTGTATGATTTTTACATAATTAATATTTTCTTGCATTAAATAAGTATTTAATACAATAGAAAAGCATAATTTAATATTTGGTACAGAAACCTTTGTTTGCAATTACAGAGGTCAGACGTTTCCTGTAGTTCTTGATCAAGTTTACAGACACTGCAGCAGAGACTTTTGGCTCACTCCTCCATACAGATTTTCTCCAGATCTTTCCGGTTTCGGGGCTGTCACTGGGCAACACAGAGTTTCCGCTCCCTCCAAAGATTTTCTATTGGGTTCTGGTCTGGAGACTGGCTAGGCCACTCCAGGACCTTGAAATGCTTTTCACAGAACCACTCCTTTTTTTGCTCCGGCTGTGTATTTCAGGTCATTGTCATGATGGAAAACCCAGCCACGACCCATCTTCAATGCTCTTACTGAGGGAAGGAGGTTTTTGCCAAACTCTCACAATATATGACCTCATCCATCCTCCCTTCAATAAGGTGCAGTCGTCCTGTCCCCTTTTTCTGAAAAGCACCCCCAAAGTATGAATTTTCTCCCACCATGCTTAACGGTTGGGATGATGTTCTTGGGGTTGTACTCATCCTTCTTCTTCCTCTAAACATGAAGAGTGGAATTAATACCAAAAAGTTCTATTTTGGTCTCATGCGATCACATGACCTTCTCTATTGCCTCCTCTGGATCTTTTAGATGGTCAGTGGTGAACTTCAAACAGGCCTGGACATGTGCCCTGAAGGATTTTAGTCCATGACTGCGTAGTGTGTTACTAATAGTAATGCTTGAGACTGTGGTCTCAGCTCTCTACAGGTCCTTGACTAGGTCCTCCTGTGTAGTTCTGGACTGATTCCTGACCTTTCTCAGAATCATCCTTACCTCACAAGGTGAGATCTTACATAGAGCCCCAGACCTAGGAAGATTGACAGTCATCTTGTGTTTCTTCCATTTTCTAATAATTGTGCCAAGTTGTGACTTCTCACCAAGTTGCTTGCCTATTTTCTTGTAGCCCATTGAAGCCTTGTGCAGGTCTACAATTTTGTCCCAGATGTCCTTAGACAGCTTTTTGGTCTTGGCCATGGTGGAGAGGGTGGTGTGTGATTGATTGAGTGTGTGGACAGGTGTCTTTTAAACAGGTAATGAGTTCAGACATGTGCAATTAATACAGGTAATGAGTGCAGAGTAGGAGGGCTTCTTAAAGAAAAACTAACAGGTCTGTGAGAGCCAGAATTCATGCTGCTTCGTAGGTGATCAAATATTTATTTCATGCTAAAATGCTATTTAATTATTTAAAAATCATACAATG
Organism: Oophaga sylvatica; assembly: GCA_033576555.1. Lineage (NCBI taxonomy): Eukaryota > Metazoa > Chordata > Amphibia > Anura > Dendrobatidae > Oophaga > Oophaga sylvatica. The sequence goes on along the minus strand of JARQOD010000006.1, from coordinate 394,095,741 downwards.
TGATTTTCTGTTTTTTATTTTTAGATTCTGTCTCTCACCAGTTGAAGTGTACCTACGCTAATAATTGCAGACCTCTCCATTCTTTGTAGGCGGGAGAACTTGCAAAATTGAAAGTGTATCAAATACTTATTTTCCCATGATATGTACTATTACTATTTAATTATTTACTGCAGGATATTTGCTCTTTTTTTAACCCCTTAATCCCATTGGACGTAATATTCCGTCCATGTGACCTGGTACTTAATTCCCATGGACGGAATATTACATCCAGGGCGATCAGCTGCGCTCCCGAGGGGAGCGCAGCTGATCGCCGCCGGGTGTCAGCTGATTATCACAGCTGACACCCGGCACTATGTGTCAGGAGCGGTCACGGACCGCTCCCGGCACATTAACCCCTAGCACACCGAGATCAAACATGATCGCGGTGTACTGGGGGCACAGGGGAGGATCGCGCAGGGTGGGGGTTCCCTGCGCGCTCCCCTGAGACCCTCAGAGCAGCGCGATGTGTCGCGCTGTTCCGAGGGTCCGTCCTCCCTCCAGGTCCCCGGATCCAAGATGGCGCCGGGGTCCTGCAGGGAGGCGGCTTCCTCAGTGCCTGCTGAGAGCAGGCACTGAGAAGTGTTATGTTTCGGTAGCTGAGGAGTGCAGGCAAAAAAGGCAATACACCAGAGCAGTTGGAATCTATGAGATTGCAGTACCCTGACTAACCACAACAACTAGAGGCAGCCGTGGAGCGTTCCTACGTTGGTCCTAGACGCCTCGTCACAGCCTGAGAAACTAACTACACCTAAAGATAGATATAGGAAAGCTATCTGCCCCGGAGCAGAACCCAAAGATAATAGCCCCCAAACATGTAATGGCGGTTAGACAAGAAGAAATACTGACACAGACAGAAAATTGTTGTGAATGTGTTTGAGATGAGTTCTGAGCAGAGGCTTCCTCTGGTGGTTACAAGCGGTGCTGGTCTGTCCAGTGAAGATTGTGAGGACTGGGAATCAGGTGTTACTGACTGGTCTTATATAAGGGAGTCACCTTCCCATCAGGGTTGCCGGTGATCAATTGTTCTGGTCTGAATCCTTCATTCCTGTTTCCTTGTAGCCTGCTGTGTCGTGTCTGCATCTCCTGCTAACAGATAAGACATTTTCTTCTTTTTGTTTTTGTGCTATATTTTTGCATTTTGTCCTGCACTTCTGTGGGGGCCTTCAGGGTCCCTCCGGGGGCTTTTGCCCTCTCAGTTTAGTTCAGCCACTGATGTTTGTACTTTTGCTTTTTCCAGTTTTTTCAGTGGCTGCTGTTTTGATTTTGTTACACCAGAGAACTAATTTAGGTGGAAGAGGTCGTGTGATCTCAGGTGATTTTGAAATGAGTAGAGTTGGTTCTTTTCAGAGTTTTCTGGGATTGCAGTAAGTACCCTTCCTATCCTTTTCTATTTAGTTAGTTTGGGCCCCAGCGTTTGCTCATACTATTTTCTTTCTGTGTCAGTATTTCATCTTGTCTAACAGCCATTACATGTTTGGGGGCTTTCTATGTTCTTTGGGGTTCTGCTCCGGGGCAGATAGCTTTCCTATTTCTATCTTTAGGTGTAGTTAGTTTCTCAGGCTGTGACGAGGCGTCTAGGACCAACGTAGGAACGCTCCACGGCTGCCTCTAGTTGTGGTGGTTAGTCAGGGTACTGCAATCTCATAGATTCCAACTGCTCTGGTGTATTGCCTTTTTTACCTGCACTCCTCAGCTACCGAAACATAACAGAAAATAGTATGAGCAAACGTTGGGGCCCAAACTTACTAAATAGAAAAGGATAGGAAGGATACTTACTGCAATCCCAGAAAACCCTGAAAAGCACCAACTCTACTAATTTCAAAAACACCTGAGATCACACGACCTCTACCACCTAAATTAGTTCTCTGGTGTAACAAAATCAAAACAGCAGCCACTGAAAAAACTGGAAAAAGCAAAAGTACAAATATCAGTGGCTGAACTAAACTGAGAGGGCAAAAGCCCCCGGAGGGGACCCTGAAGGCCCCCACAGAAGTGCAGGACAAAATGCAAAAAATCAAGCACAAAAACAAAAAGAAGAAAATGTCTTATCTGTTAGCAGGAGATGCAGACACGACACAGCAGGCTACAAAGGAAACAGGAATCAAGGATTAAGACCAGAACAATTGATCACCGGCAACCCTGATGGGAAAGTGACTCCCTTATATAAGACCAGTCAGTAACACCTGATTCCCAATCCTCACAATCTTCACAATCTTCACTGGACAGACCAGCACCGCTTGTAACCACCAGAGGGAGCCTCTGCTCAGAACTCATCCCAAGCCCACTCACAACAGTACCCCCCCCTTGAGGAGGGGTCACCGAACCCTCATTTGAGCAACCAGGTCGGTCAGGATGAGTTCTATGGTACGCACGGATGAGTCTCCTAGCATGGATGTCCGAAGCAAGCACCCAAGAATTGTCTTCCTGACCATAACCTCTCCACTTAACCAAATACTGGAGTTTCCATCTAGGAAAACGAGAATCTAATATTTTCTCAACCACATACTCCAGATTGCCCTCAACCAAAACAGGGTCAGGAGGCACAGCAGCAGGAACCACTGGCTCAACAAACCTCTTCAACAAGGACTTGTGGAACACGTTATGGATCTTAAATGTCCCTGGAAGAAGCAAACGAAAAGAAACAGGATTAAGAATCTCCATGATCTTGTAAGGTCCAATGAACCTAGGCTTAAATTTAGGAGATGCTACTCTCATAGGAATATTTTTTGAGGACAACCAGACCAAGTCCCCTACTTTAAACCGAGACCATCAGTCCTATGCCGGTTAGCAAACCGCTGGGCCCTCTCCTGAGAGAGGGACAACCTCTCCACTACCTGGTCCCAAATCTGTTACATACGCTCCACAACAGAGTCAACACCTGGACAGACAGAAGCCTCCGTCTGTCCTGAAGAAAATCGAGGGTGAAACCCAGAATTACAGAAAAACGGAGACATCAAAGTGGCAGAGCTAGCCCTATTATTAAGAGCAAACTCAGCCAAAGGCAAAAAAGAGACCCAGTCATCCTGATCAGCAGACACAAAGCATCTTAGATAAGTCTCCAATGTCTGGTTTGTTCTCTCAGTTTGACCATTGGTCTGAGGATGAAATGCCGAGGAGAAAGACAATTGAACACCCAGTTTAGAACAAAAAGTCCTCCAAAATCTGGAAACAAACTGGACTCCTCTGTCAGACACTATGTTCTCAGGAATGCCGTGTAAACGAACCACGTGCTGAAGGAACAAAGGCACCAATTCAGAGGAGGAAGGCAACTTAGGTAATGGCACAAGATGTATCATCTTTTAAAACCTATCACAAATCACCCAGATGGCGGTCATTCTCTGAGAAACAGGAAGGTCGGAAATGAAATCCATAGAGATATGGGTCCATGGTCTCTTGGGCACAGGCAATGGCATCAACAAACCACTATAGCGAGAGCAAGGCTTGGAGCGAGAGCAAGTCCCGCAGGACTGCACAAATTCCCTGACATCACGAGACAAGGTAGGCCACCAAAAGGACCGACTAACCAAGTGTCTGGTACCAAAAATTCCGGGATGCCCAGCCAACGCGGAACAATTAATCTCAGACATCACACTCTTTTTCCACTGGTCCGGGACAAACAATTTTCCAACAGGGCAGCGCTCGGGCCTATCCTCCTGACACCCCTCCAGAGCAAGTCTCAATTTAGGTGAGATGGCGGAAAGAACTACACCCTCTTTCAAAATAACAGAAGGATCAGATAACTCAGGAGAGTCCGCAAGGAAGCTCCTCGAGAGGGCATCCGCCTTAACATTCTTAGTGCCAGGAAGAAAGGAAACCACAAAATTAAAAACGTGTGAAAAACAAGGCCCACCTGGCCTGTCTAGGATTGAGTCGCTTGGCAGATTCCAGATAAACCAGATTCTTATGGTCAGTAAGGACCACCACCTGATGTTTGGCTCCCTCCAGCCAATGTCTCCACTCTTCAAAAGCCCACTTCATGGCCAATAACTCCGATTACCCACGTCATAATTACGTTCAGTAGGAGAAAATTTTCGAGAGAAAAAGGCACAAGGGTTACTTTTAGAGGTCTCTGGATCTTTTTGGGACAAAACGGCACCTGCCCCAATTTCAGAGGCATCAACCTCCACCTGAAATGGCAGAGAAACATCAGGCTGCCGTAGAACAGGAGCAGATGTGAATCTCTGCTTAAGTTCCTGAAATGCAGAGACTGCCTCAGGAGGCCAATTCACCACATCAGAACCCTTTTTGGTCAAATCAGTTAATGGTTTAACAATAACCGAGAAATTACCAATAAATTTACGATAAAAATTGGCAAAACCCAAAAATCTTTGAAGAGCCTTTAATGAAGTAGGTTGGACCCAATCACAGATGGCCTGAACCTTGACCGGGTCCATTTCAATAACAGATGGAGACAAAATGAATCCCAGAAATGAGATCCTCTGTACGCCAAAAAGACACTTTGATCCCTTCACATACAGAGCATTCTCTCTCAAAATCTGGAACACAGTCCGAACATGTTTCACATGAGAGTCCCAGTCATTGGAAAAAATCAAGATATCATCCAAATAAACAATCAGAAATTTATCCACAAAATCCCTGAAAATGTCATTCATGAAGGACTGGAAGACGGAAGGAGCATTAGTGAGCCCAAAGGGCATCACTAGGTACTCAAAATGCCCCTCTGGGGTATTAAACGCCATCTTCCATTCATCCCCGTGCTTAATGCGAATAAGGTTATATGCCCCCCTGAGGTCAAGCTTGGTAAACCAAGTAGCGTTTTTCACCCTGGAAAACAGGTCAGAAATCAAGGGTAACGGGAATTGATATTTCACAGTAATATTGTTCAAAAGACGATAATCAATACACGGCCTTAATGAACCATCCTTTTTGGCCACAAAGAAAAAACCGGCACCTAAGGGTGAAGAGGATGGTCTGATATGACCCTTCTCCAATGACTCCTTGATATAAGACCGCATAGCGTCATGTTCAGGTACAGACAAGTTAAAAAGGCGACCTTTAGGGAATTTACTACCAGGCACTAATTCAATAGCGCAGTCATAGCTCCTATGGGGAGGCAAGGATGCAGTTTTTCTTTCGCTAAATACTCAGAAAAATCAAAAAAAAATCGGGAAACATCCTGGCCGGGGGGGGGGCAAAAAAAAGGGGTGTTGGTATTAACACTTGGGCCCCCAATGGTTAAAGACACAGATTCCAACCCAAAACAGGATTTTAGACTGTAAAAAAGGGAAAAACCCCCGCAGATAATATCATGCAGATGAAAAGAAAAAAAAATTTGCAGACCTTGATGATCAGTCAACCCCATTTACCTGAGAGAGAACGAGGTTTATTCTCCCAAAGGGTAGAATCGATCCCCATAGGGAAAAATTTGTAGGGGTATCAAGGGAAACCCAAAAATTTAGCAAACAAAATCCTCAGGTTAATAGTGCCCAAAACAACAAAGCCTGAGAAAAAAATGGGACAGGAAAAAGAGTGATTTATAAAATTGTTTGAACACCCCCCAAGACAATGAGCGTGCAAAATTTTTCCCTTTTTGGGGACTGAAATAGCATGAGAGGCATCACCACAGTAGAAAATAACCCACTTTTTTTAAAACTAGACGCTGTGCCCCGGGACACCCTCTACACATGCGGGTTCAGAAGCAGGTTAAAAAGGCAACATATTCCACCATACTTCTCCGCTACGAAAAGCTGTAATTAATCGTAATGCTAGAAATTGAGCCCAGAGGGAAGGAACCCACCTAAAACCTTTACTTATCAAAAAACCCTTCCGAAAAAGGGCCGCCAAAAAGCGTCGTATTCCATTGGTGGGGATGCCCACCTGGGGGAATCTCTGACGTATAATCGCGTATAAACCCCCCTGTTTAAGCCAAAAAAGGGGCTTTTTCCTTGATCAGTGCTTAGGCCATGTACAAAACCCCCAAACCAAAAAAAAGCATCAACTCACTCAAAACGATCCCAGGTGTCGGGAAAAAAACCCCCAATCCTGGGACCCCCGCGCAGGAGAGAGATGACAATTTAACCTGCCCCTGGTTCCCGAGGAATTTTTTAAGGCAAAAAACAATTTAAAATTTTTTTTTAAAATTCTAAAATTTTACCGCCCCCCTAAAAACAAATCTGGGGGGATCCTAGGTTCCAAAAGGGAAAACCTGAAGATATGCGCAATACTTGAACTCGGGCAAGCTTACCACACGGGCCGACAACTGTAAAAACCATTGAGAGAAAAAATCCCCCCCGCACCCGGGGATAAGGGGGAAAAAAAAAAAAAACAACAAAAAGAAAATATCTTAAAAACTCCACTTATTTTTTCACAAATTTTTTCCTTCGTGGTACCATAAAATTTTAAATTTTGGGCCGGTGATATGTTATTTTTGGTAGCTGAGGAGTGCAGGAAAAAAGGGAATCCCAGAGCAGTTGGAATCTATGAGTTGGGGGAGTACCTGACTAACCCCCAAAAAACTGAGGCCCCGTGGACGTTCCCACTTTTGGCCTTTTCGCCCGCACGCCTGAAAAACTAACTCACCTAAAGAAGATATGGGGAAAATTTCTGCCCCGGAGCAAACCCCCCAAAATAATAGAAAACCCCCAAACAGTAATGGGGTTAGAAGAAAAATCTGACCAACAAAAAATAGTATGAGCAAATGTTGGGCCAAACTTCTAAATAGAAAAGGATGGAGGGTATTAAGAAACCCGAAACCCCGAAAAGCCCCCCTCTAAAATTTCAAAAACCCTGGACACACGCCTCTCCAAAAACCCAAATTAGTTTCTGGGGTAAAAAATCAAAACAGCACCACTGAAAAAACTGGAAAAAGCAAAAGTACAATACGGGGCTGAATAAACTGAGAGGGCAAAAGCCCCCGGGGGGACCCTGAGGCCCCCAAAAAAAGTGCAGGAAAAAATTTCAAAAAACAAGCAAAAAAACAAAAAAAGAAAATGTCTTATTGTTAGCAGGAGTGCGGGGCACGACACGAGGTAAAAGGGGAAAAAGGAATCAAGGATTAAACCAGAAAATTTTATCCCCCACCCTGAGGGGGAAAATGACCCCCTTATATAAGACCAGTCAAAACACCTATTCCCCCAACCTCACATCTTCACAATCTTCACTGGACAACCAGCACCCCCCTTTTTAAACCCCGAGGGGCCTCTGCTCAAATCATCCCCCAACCCCCCACAAAGAGAGCCGCGCATGCCGAGCATCGTGGGTGACAGGTGCTGTGCAACTGTTAACCAGCGATCTGCTAAAATATGTGAGCCCCCCCTGGGAAAAAGTAAAAAAAAAAAAAAAAAAAAAAATAAAAAGGGGAAAAAAAATAAAAAAAAAAAAAAAAAATTTTTCCCCAAAAAATTTAAATTTCTTCCTGAAAAAAAAAAAAAAAAACAATAAAAGACCATATTTGTATCTCCGGGGTCCGTAACAAACCCCCCCCCTTTTTTAAAAAAATGCCCCCTATTTAAACCCCCCTTTGGAAACCCCCCTTTAAAAAAAAAAAAAAAAAAAAAAAAAAAAATAAAAGGCTTTATATATCCCCCCAAAAAACAAAAAGTGGTAACCCGATCAAAAAGACCGGAAAAAATTTTAAAAAAGGTCCCGCGGGAAAACGTCATTTTTTCCCCGCAAAAAAAAGAGCCGCATACGCATCTCAGAAAAAAAAAAAAAAATTTTTAGCTGGGAAAAAAACGATGAAAAAAAAATGATTTTTTTTTAAAAAAAATTTTTTTTATTTTTTAAACACCCAAAACAAAAAAAAGATATAAATAGGTATCCCCAAATCGTACTGCCCCGAAAAAAAAAAGCTTTATCAATTTTTCCACACGCAAAAGGGTTTATAAACCCTCCCCAAAAAATTCATGAATTGTGATTTTTGTTTTCAAACCCCCCAAAAAAATCAAAATAAAAAGCGAAAAAAAAATGTCCGTGCTAAAAAAATTTCCAAAAAAACTTTCACCTCGCCCGAAAAAAAAAAAGGGACCTCATTTAAGGGGGGGGCCCCAAAATTTTGAAAAAAAATTTAAAGGGCTTCAAGAGTGGTGATGAAAAAAAACTATTTTTTTGAAAAAAAAAAAGGGTTTTTAGCTTTGACGGGCCCCAAATTTTGAAAAACCCCTAAAATTTAGTAAATAAAAACCCCCCCTTTTTCCCCCCCTTTTTTGGGGAAAAATAAAAAAATTTAAAAAAAAAGTATTTTTTTTCCATTTTCCCTTTGGTTTTTAAGGGTTTTGGGTTGGGCTAAAGTTGGGGTTTTGGGGTTTGGCGCAAAAGTTGGGTTTTTGGGGTTTGGGGGTTGGGGGTTTGGGTTTTGGGGGGTTTTAGGGTTGTTTGGGGTTTTGGTTGGGACAGGGTTAGGGGGGTTTTTGGGGTTAGGGTTGGGTTAGAATTTGGGGTTTCCACGTTTAGGCACATCAGGGGCTTCCAAAAAGTGAAGTGTCTGTCCAATTTTCCAAACCCCAAATTTTTATTTAAAAAGTCAAAAGGGTTTCCCTTTCCCTTTGAGCTCGCCCGCGCCCAACGTAGTTTACCCCCCCTATGGGGATCAGCGTTTCTCTGGGGGACAAGAGTTTGTGCTTTTTTTCCCATTTTTCTGTTCCCTTTGGGGGGAAAAAAAAAAATGGGGGGAAAAAAACAAAATTTTTTTTTTTAGGGGATGTTATTTAAAATTTTTTGTGAAGACTTGGGGCTTTATAGCCCCACCTTACTTCTAGATAAGTTTCTTGGGGGTTTTTTTCCCCCAAAAGGGGGGCACTTGGGGGGGGGGGTTTTTCCCGGTTTAGGCGCTTCCCGGGTCTCCAAATGCGACTACGCCCCCCACCATTCCTAAAAGTCGCAAAAAAAAACGTCATTTCTTCCCTTCCGGGGCCCAGACGTGCCCCCCTACAGTTTTTTCTCCCACATATTGGGTATCGCGACTCAGGACAAATTGGGGCAAAAAATTTTTGGGGGCCCCAATTTTCCCCCTTTTTTCCCTTTTGAAAATAAAATTTGGGGGGGGAAAAAAAAAAAAAAATTTTTTTTAAAAAAAAAAAAGGTTTTTTATTTTTTCGGTGTAGTTAAAAAATTCTGTGAAGAAATTGGGGGGTTAAAAAGGGTCCCAAAAAATTTGATAAGTTCCCTTGGGGGGGCTATTTTCCAAAATGGGGACTTTTGGGGGGGGGTTTTCCCCTTTTTTTGGCGCTTTGGGGCTCTCCAAATGCGATATACGCCCCCCAAACCCTTCCATCAAAGTTGAAACCCAAAAAGTCCTATTTCCCCCTTTCCCGGCCCCCCGACGTTTTACCACAGTGTTTTCTCCCAAAAATTTGGGGGATCGCTACTAGGGGAAAAATTTGGGCAAAAAAATTTTGGGGGCCCCAAATTTTTCCTGTTACCCTTGTGAAATTAAAATTTTTGGGGGCGAAAAATCTTTTTGTTAAAAAAAAAAAAAAATCTTTTTTTTTGGGTGTACGTTATTTAAAATTTTTGTGAAGCACTTTGGGGTTCAAATGCTCACCACAATCTAATAAAATTTCCTTTAGGGGTTTAAATTTCCAAAAAGGGGGAATTTGGGGGGGTTTCCCCCCTTTAGGCAATAGGGCTCCCCAAAAAAGACATTTGGGATCAGCCCCAAATTTTTCATGAAAAAGTAAAAAACGCTCCTTCCCTTCCCCCTTTCCATGCACCCCAAACAGTGGTTTACCCCCCATTGGGTATCAGGGGTTTCAGGGGCAAAAGAAAAAAAACTTTTGGGGTTTTGTTACCCCCTTTGGGGGGGGAAAAAAAAATTTGGGGGGAAAAGATCAATTTTTTTGGGAAAAAAAAGATTTTTTAAAATTTTTCGGGTTTTACGTTTTAAATTGGGGGAAACAAATTTGGGGGGTTTAAATTTCTCACCAAAAAACTAGAAAAGTTCCTTAGGGGGAGTTTCCCCCAAAAAAGGGCACTTTTGGGGGGTTTTTCCCCTGTTTAGGACTAGGGGGTCTCCAAAAAAAACATGGGTCCAAAACTCAATTCCACCAATTTTGGGTTTGGGAAAAAGGGCAAAAAATGCCCCTTTTCCCCCCCCAGCTCTCCTGGCCCAAACGTGGTTTCCCCCCCCCAAAAAGGGGTACAGGGGACCAGGACAAAAATTTTCACAACTTTTTTTTAGGTCCAAAATTTCCTGTTACCTTTGGAAAATTAAAAAAAATTGTGACAAAAAGGGGGGGTTTTTTAAATTTTTTTTGGGGAAAAAAAAAGGGTTTTTTTTTTTTAGCCCGGGGGTTAAAACTTTGTGTGAAGCACTTGGGGGGTTTAAAAATGCTCACCCCAAAAAACTTTGATAATTCCTTTTGGGGGCTAGCTTCCAAAATGGGGGGCCCCTTTTTGGGGGGGTTTTTTCCCCGTTTTGGCTCTCGGGGGAAAAAAACGGAAACATGTCCCCCCCAATGTTTGCATTCCAAAAGTTTCTGCTTCCTTTCCAACCCTGCCGTTGGGGCCCAAAAAATTTTCCCCCCCCCCATATGGGGTATCAGCGTAACCCCCACAAATTGGGGGAAAAAACTTTTTGGGGGCCCCAATTTTTCCTTTTGGGAAAAAAACAAAAATTTGGGGGCTAAAAAATCATTTTTGTGGAAAATTTTTTTTTTTTTTTTTTCCCCCCCCCGGGTTATAACTTTTTTGAAAAAAATTGGGGGGTTTAAAAGGGGTCACAACAGACTAGAAAAATTCCTTAGGGGGTCTATTTCCAAAATTTTGGGGTTCATTTTTGGGGGGTTTTGTTTGGCGCATCAGGGGCTCCCCAAAAAAAGAAAAGGGCCTTTCCCAAAAACTCAACCCACCCAAATTTTTTGTTTGAAAAAATAAAAAGGCGCCCCTTCCCCCTTTTTGCTCTGCCGGTTTTGGCCCCCAAAAAGTTTTTTTTCCCCCCACATATAGGGTTTGGCGTACAAAGGGAGAAATTGCACAACAATTTTATTGCCCATTTATCCTTTTACCCTTGTAAAAAAAAAAAAAATTTTTGAAAGAGATCATTTTTGTGGTTAAAAAAGTTAAATTTAAAATTTTTCCTTTTCCAAGTTGGGTTCAGAGGGTGAACCCCCTAAGGGGTTTAAATTTAAACTTCTTGAAGGGGGTTTTTTGGTCCTTTGGGGGGGTTTTTGTTTTTTTTAGAATATTTCCTTTTGGGTTTTTTTGCTTTTTTGACCCGTAAAAATGATTCAAATGGAGGGGGGCCCCCAAAAAAAGGGGTTTGTAAATTTTTTTTGTAAAATGAGAAATCACTGGTCAACTTTTAAACCCCCTTTTTTTTTCCCCAAAAAAAAAAAAATTTGGTTCCAAAATTTGGGGCTGATGTAAAGTAGACTGTGGGAAATGTTTTTTTTAAATATTTTGTGTGACATATTCTCTTTTTGGGGAAAAAAAAAAAAAATTCAATTTTTTAAAATTAAAAAATTTTCAAAATTTTCGCCATATTTGCTTTTTTTTTTTAAAAAAAAACAAAAGGGGTTTTCCCAAAAAAAAAAATTTTTCACAAAATAAAAATACAATAGTCACAAAAATTTTAAATTTTCAGAATCGCGAAGTTTCCTTTGAAGCGTTCCAGAGTTATAACCTCATAAAGAGACTTTGGAAAAATTTTGTAAAATTTTCCCCGGTCTTAACGTCCCAAAACCCCCCTTTGGGGGGGTTTTTAAGGGGTTAATTTGGGTTTTGTCTGTTTTGACCCGTAAAAATTGTGCACCAAAACAATGCATAATACCAACAGGTTTTTGGGGGGACCTTTTTCTTTAGTTTTGATACTTCAATAAATATTCTCAAAAATTTGTCTTTTTTATTACATTTCTTTAAATTGCATTTTTTCTTTTTTTTTGTTTGTGAATCCATTTATCCGCATTTAGAACCAGTTAAAAAATTTTTTAGTGAAAAGAGACCTCCCAAAAAATTTAAAAATTTTTGAGAGAATGGCCAGATTTTTAATTTTAAAAATTTCCCATTACCAAAAAGTGCAAAAAAGAAAAAAAAAAAAAAGGGTGTGAAAAACTTAGACAAAATATTCTGAATGTCACAAAAATTTTTAGAAAAAAGCCAAAAATTTTAAATTTAAAATTTTCTCAATTACTTGTCAAAAAGACATTTTAAAAAATATGTTCCTACTAAAAAATATAGAAAACCCAAAAAAACCCCCACTTCCCCCCCAAAAAAACCTTTTTAAAAAACTTTTTTTTAAAGGGGTCCCCGGGCAAATGAAAATTCACTGGGGACTTGAAGCATTTTAAAAATAACAAGGGAAATGAACTTGCCTCCCCCCCCAACCCCGGGGTAAAAGCGCGGCCCCATGGTGGGGTGCTTATTTTTCGCTCGCACCCGACCTTAGTGCAAGCGGGATTGGGTTCACCCCCCTGTGCTGTGGGCTAGGAGACCTGGAGGGTCGTGGGAAAAACTGCCTTACGTAGCATTGATCCACTCCCCCGGACTACGAATGCTCTATTACTGGCCCCCCCTTACTGACTTTCCCTCTCCCAGTCCAAATTAATGCAGCAGCCGGGGCCCTCAATTTTGGGGGAAACGGTACTCGGGGCGGTCCCTCTTCGCCCGTCCTTAATTTTTGGGGGGGCCCCTTTATTTTAAAGGGCCAAAATTCCCAAAATACTGTCTCACCCAAAAGCTCTCCCCCCCTGCGCCCCCCCTCATCCCCCCTCATTTTGTCATGCCCAAAACGACCCTGCGCTCCCCCCAAAAAAAATTTTGATAAAACCCCTGCACTAATCCGCCCCCCACTCCCCACTCCCAAAAATTCTCCCCCCGCGCCCAAAAACCCCGGGGAAGCTTTTCCCCCAAAAAAAATTTGGACTACCACCCAATTTTTTTGGTTTTCAGGTGCTCCCTCAAAAAAACATTTGTTTTTTTAGTGGCCTTTCACATTCACTAATTTAAATTTATTTACGTGTAAATGTGCGTTGTAGCCCATTCACCCTCCCATCACCCTCAAACCTCAGGATGGGAACGTCATTGGGAAAGCACCATTGTTTTTACACACCCGTACTTTGGGTTCCCCCACCTCATTGTAGATTGTAAAAACTTCACGAGAAAGGGTTTGTCCTATTTTTGCTTTAATTTTTTATTTTAAAAATTGGGTTTTTTTGACTTTTGGGTTTTTTTAATGGGAAACTTAAAACGGCGGTTTTTTTGGCGCTTTTTATAAAAAAAGTTATTATTTTTTTTTTTTACTGCCTCCCCCAAAAAAGACCCCCCGGGGGCACACAACTGACGGTGTGCGATCCCAGGAGAGCCAAAGGAAAAGGGATGGCCAAGTTTCTTCACCGGGGAAAGCCCGGTCACACGGCTTTTGAGCCCTCTACAAGATATGGAAAAAATGGGTCTGTGGCAAAGGGGGGGGGACAGCAAGTGCAGGGAAAGGAGGAATGAGACCTGGGGCCCCGGGGGGAAAAAGAACTCTGGTTTTTAAGGGTGACAGGGGCAGGATCCCCCGGATGCAGCAAGGAAAGGGGGGGACAAGACGACTTTGAAATTTTTCCCCAAGGGGACTTACAATGGGAAAAAAAGGGGGAATTTTACTCGCTAAAAAGCTAATGTTGCACAGCGACAAAGTTTAAAAAAAGCAAGGTTCAGGGGGAAAGCAGGCTTCAAAGGTGGCACGTTTTAGATCAGTTTTTAGGGTGGGAACAGGTTTTCCCCACTGCGGGGTTTAACGATTGTACGCTTCAGACATGGCAAAATTTTAGGGGGAAAAAAAAAAATTAGACACTGCAGGTTTTTTGGGATATGTTTTGGTTAAAACACTGCGGTTAACGTTTAAATCTGGTTCAGAATGCAGGGGGTTTTTTGGTAGGTACAGGTCCAACACGCAGGTTTTGGGAAAGGTCCAACTTGGAAAAGAGGTTCAGGGGTTGGGGCTTAATTCGCAAAGACGACACATACGATTCGGGTTTTTTGGGGGTATTTTACTTCCAAAGGGGGGCGGAAAAGGAAAAAAAAAAAAAGGACAGATTGGGGGTTTTTTGGCAAAAGGGTTTTTTTAAGGCCCCGGGGGCAGAAAAAAAAAAGATAGATACAGGGGTTTTTAAAGAGTTGGCCTGGGTTTCATCCCCCGGGGGGGTTGGGGAAAAAGGG
>JARQOD010000006.1:394041853-394081502 GCA_033576555.1 Oophaga sylvatica | reverse complement strand
CCATATAGTAAATGCATCCCATAGTCCTCTATATAATATACTGCACAGCCCATAGTCCTCCATATAGTATAATGCATCCCATAGTCCTACATATAGTATACTGCACAGCCCATAGTCCGCCACATAATATAATGCACAGCCGATAGTCCTCCATATAGTATAATGCACCTCTATATTAGTATAATACACAGCCGATATCCTTCTTATATTATAATGCACAGCCCATAGTACTCTATATAGTATAATGCACCTCCCACCTCTCTGAAGAGGTAATTTGCATAATAAATTTCCCAGATTAGCATTGCATGTCGAATAAGCCTCCTTACCTTGGCATGCCAGAGCCAATACATCACTCTCCACAAGGAGAAACGTTACCCCTTAGACCTCAGTCCTGAGACTCTAACCTAGACAAACCAGTTTTCATACTTTGCACTGACGAGGGGCAATACCCCTGCAAATTGAGATTCTAATTTGGCTTTTAACCTAAGTCCCATTTGTTAAAGGGTCGATAGTGACTTGTAGGATCGCTGCTTCCAATAGGTGGTGCGATTGAGTTCAAGTTCTCTTTCTCTCTGAAGAGGCAATTTGCAATGTAAAGCATAGTCATCCATAAAGTAAAAAGTGCCTCATAGTCATCCATAAAGTATAATGCACCCACATTGTCATACATAAAGTATAATGTATCTCATAGTTATCCATAAAGTATAATGTGCCTCATAGTAATCCATATAGTATAAAGTACAGCCCATAGTCATCCATAAAGTATAATGCACAGCCCATAGTTATCCATGTATATACAGGCATCCAATATATATATTTACTCCCCATCCGCTCCCCCGCCATACGCATCTTCTTCTGTAGCCAGCAGCTGACTTCAGCGTGCAAGCGACGGACGTGCATGATGTCACTGCTATGTGCCCTCGATCACGTGCACGCCGACGTCAGCTGCTGGCCTCTGATTGGCTGGCAGTGTGTATTGCAATACCCTTCAACTGGATGTGCATCTGAGGATGCACATTCAGTTGCAGTTTCTGCTGGCATCAGCAGGCCCCACACTCACATGGGCCCGGTCGCTTCCGCGGTCATTACGCCCCTGGTTTAACCCCTTCATGACCCAGCCTATTTTGACCTTAATGACCTGGCCATTTTTTGCAATTCTGACCAGTGTCCCTTTATGAGGTGATAACTCAGGAATGCTTCAACGGATCCTAGCGATCCTGAGTTTGTTTTTTTATGACATATTGGGCTTCATGTTAGTGGTAAATTTAGGTCAATAATTTTTGCTTTTATTTGTGAAAAAATTGGAAATTTGGCGAAAATTTAGAAAATTTTGCAATTTTATAATTTTTAATTTTTATTCTGTTAAACCAGAGAATTATGTGACACAAAATAGTTAATAAATAACATTTTCCACATGTCTACTTTACATCAGCACAATTTTGGAAACAAAATTTTTTTTGTTAGGAAGTTATAAGGGTTAAAAGTTGACCAGCAATTTCTCATTTTTACAACAAAATTTACAAAACCATTTTTTTAGGGACCACCTCACATTTGAAGTCAGTTTGAGGGGTCTATATGTCTGAAAATACCCAAAAGTGACACCATTCTAAAAACTGCACCCCTCAAGCTGATCAAAACCACATTCAAGAAGTTTATTAACCCTTCAAGTGCTTCACAGGAGCTGAAGCAACGTGGAAGGAAAAAATGAACATTTAACTGTTTAGTCACAAAAATGATCTTTTACAAACAATTTTTTTTATTTTACAAGGGTAAAAGGAGAAAATGGACAGATAAAGTTGTTTTTCAATTTCTCCTGAGTAAACCAATACCCCATATGTGGGGAAAAACCACTGTTTGGGCGCGGAAGGGAAGGAGCGCCATTTGACTTTATCAAACCAAAATTGGTTGGAATTGAGATTGGACGCCATGTTGCGTTTGGAGAGCCCCTGATGTGCCTAAACAGTGGAAACCCCCCACAAGTGACACCTTTTGGAAACTAGACCCCCTAAGGAACCCCTAAGGAACTTATCTAGATCTGTTGTGAGCCCTTTGAACCACCAAGTGTTTCACTAAAGTTTATAATGCCTGGTGTGAAAAAAAAATTCCACAAAATTATTTTTTAGTCCCCAATTTTTGATTTTTCCCAAGGAAATTGGACCCCAAAAGTTGCTGTCCAATTTGTTCTGAGTATGCTGATACCCCATATGTGGGGGGAAAAACTGTTTGGGCGCACGGCAGTGCTCGGAAAGGAAGTAATGACGTTTTGGAATGCAGACTTTGATGGGTGTCATGTTCAGTTTGCAGAGCCCCTGATGTGCCTAAACAGTGGAAACCCCCCACAAGTGACCCCATTTTGGAAACTAGACCCCCTAAGGAACTTATCTAGATCTGTGAGCACTTTGAACCCCCAAGTGCTTCACACAAGTTTATAATGCCCAGGCATGAAATAAAAAATCCTATTTTTTTCCCACAAAAAATGATATTTTAGTCAACAATTTTTTATTTTCCCAAGGGTAACAGGAGAAATTGAACCACAAAAGTTGTAGTCCAATTTGTCCTGAGTACGCTGATACCCCATATGTTGGGGGGGAACCACTGTTTGGGTACACGGCAGAGCTCGAAAGGGAAGTAGCGCCATTTGACTTTTTCAAACCAAAATTGTCTGGAATCAAGATTGGACGCCATGTCGCATTTGGAGAGCCCCTGATGTGCCTAAACAGTGGAAACCCCCTACAAGTGACCCAATTTTAGAAACTAGACCCCCTAAGGAACTTATCTAGATCTGTTGTGAGCACTTTGAACCCCCAAGTGTTTCACACAAGTTTATAACGTAGAGCCGTAAAATTAAAAAATCATATTTTTTCCACAAACATGATCTTTTCACCCCAAATTTTATTTTTCCAAGGGTAAAAAGATCCCAAAAGTTATTGTGCAATTTGTCCTGAGTACGCTGATACCCCATATGTGGGGGTAAACCACTGTTTGGGTGCATGGCAGAGCTTGGAAGGGAAGGAGCGCTGTTTAATTTTTTTAACGCAGAATTGGCTGGATGCCATGTCGCGTTTGGAGAGCCCCTGATGTGCCTAAACAGTGGAAACCCCCCACAAATGACACCATTTTGAAAACTAGACCCATCAAGGAACTTATCTAGATGTGTGGTGAGAACTTTTAACCCCAGGTGTTTCACTAACAGGGTAACAGGAGAAATTAGACCCCCAAAGTTGTTGTGCAATTTTTCCTGAGTACGCTGATACCCCATATGTTGGGGTAAACCACTGTCTGGGCACACTTCGGGGCTTGGAAGGGAGGGAGCACCGTTTGACTTTTTGAACGCAAAATTGGCTGAAATCAATGGTGGCACCATGTCGCGTTTGGAGACCCCTGATGTGCCTAATCCATGGAAACCCCTCAATTCTAACTCCAACCCTAACCCCAACACACCCCTAACTACAACCTTAACCTCAACACACCCCTAACCCTAATCCGAACACTAACCAAAACCCTAACCTCAACACACCCCTAACCCTAATCCTAACCATAACCCTAACCACAAGCCTAACCCTAATCCCAACCCTAACCCCAACACACCCCTAACCCTAATCTTAATCCTAATCCCAACCCTAACCCTAATTCCAACCCTAACCCTAATTCCAACCCTAACTCTAATTCCAACCCTAACCCTAATACCAACCCTAACCCTAATACCAACCCTAACCCTAATTCCAACCCTAATGCTAACCCTAATCCTAACCCTAATCCTAACCCTAATTCTTACCCTAATCCTAACCCTATTTTGATCACTGTGATAGGGTCTATCACAGTGATCAAAATGTACTTTCAATGAATGAATGAATCTGCCAGTTTGCAGATTCGGCGGGCGCACTGCACATTCGCCCGCCATTTTGGAAGATGGCAGCGCCCATGGACCAGGGCACGAGGGACACCGGGACTCCAGAGGTACCGGGGGGGATCACAAGTCGGGGGGAGGATCAGAAGGAAGAGGAGGGGGACCAGATGCTGACGGCTGCGGCAGATCGCCGCCATCAGTCGGTGGCGGGGGCAGATCGCCCCCGTCAGTCGGTGTGGGGGGTAAGATTAGTGTCTCCAGCCATGGCCGATGCTATTGCAGCATCGGCCATGGCTGGTTGTAATATTTCACCAAGTATCGTTGGTGAAATATTATAAATCGCTCTGATTGGCTGTTTCACGTTCAACAGCCAATCAGAGCGATCGTAGCCATGGGGGGTCAAAGCCACCCCCTGGGGTGAAGCACAAAGCCTCCTGTGCCTGCGGGTCGGGTGACCTTTCAGTGACACCAGTCACCCGACCCCCAAGAACGCGATTTATACCATGACACCTATGTAGGTGTCACAGGTTGGGAAGGCACAGGTTTTCATGACGCCTAGTAGGCATCATAGGTCGGGAAGGGGTTAAATTTATTCAATAATGGCTTTGGCAAGATGCTTTTCTGTCTTCTTAGAGAGAGATGATTTGCATGTATTTTTGCGTGGAAAATTAACAATAAAGCTCCACCAATCAACTTCTCTTCTTAATTAGAGCTGGTACCCCAACCATAGCTTTATAAAATAAAGGAATAATGGAAATACACGTTACAATACCTTCATTATAAGGATTGATGGGATCTCATTTATCTTACTCTTTCCCTCCCTCTTTATGACATTCCCACTAGTGTTAAAACTTACACGATAAGTTCTTTATTATCATATTTTTATCAGAACTTCTAAGTTAGAAGAATAGCACTAAAACATTCACTTAAAATAATTTCAGCCTGCATCTCTGGTTCTCAAGCAGAACTATTAGTTTAGCTAACATTAAACTGCGGTACATTGATGGTTCCCAGCGGTGGTCTTTTCAAATGGCTCCTATTTTTGGCCTGTGCCCAAGAATGATTTAATGATTCTAGACCATAAGTTCCAAATGGTCAATCACCTAATGGCACGAATAATAGATGCCTATGAGATCAGTAGATTAGCTAGAAAGAGAGCAAACAATGGAAAGCGCAATATTTTTTATAAAGTTCTTTGTTATGCCAAAAATCATCCATTCTTCCCAGAACATATTTGTTTGTACTTTACGTAACTAATGACCTGTTTTGTGAAAGGATGCTTAATTTCTGCCCTGGCGATGAATATGGTTGTTTTTCCATTAATAATAGCAGAATAGTTTTTGTGCTGAGCTAACCTGGCATTATAGCGACTATGTTTATATGTTCTAGACAAAGAACGTAAGAAACATGCAGGTTAGGGCATTTAAAGTGTACCTTCGCTCTTTTTTTAAGGATTTAAACAAAAGCATGCATTACTACATTATTATCTGCAGTATGTTAATTTTCTCATATCTACGTGGATCTGGCAATGGAAAATCTTCATAACATCATTTTATAAATTAATTCTGGAAAGATTAACTTGAATAAAGGGGTTGTTCGTGCAAAATGAAAAGTTTACTGTCTACAAGCACAAAGAAGCCAATGCCAAGTATATAAAAAAAGGATATTCTTTATTAAACAAATAATTTAAAAAGGTCAAAAAAGCTTAATTTGGAGACACAAATACAAAAATGACTGCAAAAAACAGGAACTGTGTGTATCTCACTAAATCATACAAGAAACTGCTTAACTAGGACAAAAATTGGCCCTTTCAAAGTGTGACATCTTTCAATAGACAGTCAAATATTAGAAAGTCATATGTCAGTGGAATGGAGACTCGTGCAAATGGTACATTTCAGCTACTTAAGCTTGAGCAAAAAATATAGGAGTCGCCATACACAGAAAAGTAATATGCCTTCCATTATATAAAACAAGATATTTTTTACATAAAGTGCAAAGTGCTCAAACAATATGTATTTACTCAATACAGAAGGCAATAAATGGCTGACAGTAGTATAAATTTCATATCAAACAGTGGTTAAAGTGGCCAAAGAGATTTCAAAACACAGTTAGTGCTTATAAGGTTCTATGTACAAATGATATTTCCTCTCTGCCAACATTAATTTGCTCAAAAGCAGTTAGTTTACAATAGAGTGAACCTTCTATCTAATGGCAGTAGATATCATTCACACCACAATGCAGTAACATTTATAGTGATAGAAGTTCAAATCTTGGAGCCAAATAGACACATGATGGACACCTGATGTGTCAAAGTTCATCAAAGTTCATCAGGGAAAAAAAAAGAGAGAGAAAATGATTCTTTACAGGTTGGTAGTATAGACATACTTTCGTTTGTATTTATTTCTATTTATTTTTGTTTGGATTTGGATTTATTACTTTAACCCCTTAGTGACAGAGCCATTTTGCAGCTTAATGACCGGGCCAATTTTTACAATTCTGACCACTGTCACTTTATGAGGTTATAACTCTGGAACGCTTTAACAAATCCCGCTGATTCTGAGATTGTTTTTTCGTGACATATTGTACTTCACGTTAGTGGTAAAATTTCTTTGATATGACTTGTGTTTATTTATGAAAAAAACGGAAATATGGCGAAAATTTTGAAAATTTAGCAATTTTCAAATTTTAAATTTTTATGCCCTTAAATCAGAGAGATATGTCACACAAATTTCTTAATAAATAACATTTCCCACATGTCTACTTTACATCAGCACAATTTTGGGAACAAAATTTTCTTTTGTTACGAAGTTATAAGGGTTAAAAGTTGACCAGCGATTTCTCATTTTTACAACACCATTTTTTTTTAGGGACCACATCACATTTGAAGTCACTTTGAGGGGTCTATATGATAGAAAATACCCAAAAGTGACACTATTCTAAAAACTGCACCCCTCAAGGTGCTCAAAACCACATTCAAGAAGTTTATTAACCCTTCAGGTGCTTCACAGGAGCTGAAGCAATGTGGAAGGAAAAAATTGACATTTAACTTTTTTTGCAAAAGCTTTACTTCGGAACCAATTTTTTTTATTTTCACAAGTGTTAAAAGAGAAAATGAACCACAAAATTTGTTGTGCAATTTCTTCTGAATACGTCGATACCCCATATGTGGGGGTAAACCACTTTTTGGGCGCATGCCTGTCACGCTGTATAGCAGATATATATATGTGATGACAATAATCTATATCAAAAGGGCAACATACTATATAACATGCGCATAGCTATATGATAACATAGATTTACCTGACAGAAAGTCCAGTGGGTCAAAACGGAATCCGTTATACGCTGTCTCCGGCTAGAGGGTGACCGGGGTCTAAGCTGACCCTAACTGGGGTCCTAACTAATCCCTCAACCTGGAGGTACTGTTAAAGGTACAGAGGTCCAGGCCACCAGCGTAAACCCTGTCTCCTATCAATCCCTGCCAACTGTATTCTAGTCCTAAGAAGGACCCTGAATACCACCAAAGGGAATGACCAGGTAACGGTTAATGAACAGAAAGACATACAAGAAAGATAAGAAATAAAGTAAATAAAGTCTTACATACAACACTCACACACAGTAGGAACACCTTAGGTCTCAGAGATAAACTATAAGCTGTAAGAGTAAAAACAACTAAGGAGCTCTTAGCTTAAGTATTCTCAGAACCGATCCAGTCTGCTAAACTATATGAATGCTTTCACCGGCATCCAACACCCAGACTGGCAGGAATATAAAGGAAACTAATTAGAACATAATCCAAAGCAGCCAGGCGAGGCTGGACCTAGTCTTAGCAAAGAGCTAGGTAAAATTAACTCTCTCATTACCAAACACAAAGAAACAGCAGCTCAGCTGTGAGAAGTCAGAATGTGCAATCGCGACGATCTTCGTGGCGATGCACCCATGACAATGCCAGAGGTCGCAAGGGAAGGAGCGCCGTTTGACTTTTTCAACGCAGAATTGGCTGAATGCCATGTTGCGTTTAGATAGCCCCTGATGTGCCTAAACAGTGGAAACACCCCACAATTGACCCCATTTTGGAAACAAGACCCCTTAAGGAACTTATCTAGATCTGTGGTGAGCACTTTGAACCTCCAAGTGCTTCACACAAGTTTATAATGTAGAGCCGTGAAAAAAAAAAAACATTTTTTTTCCACAAAAATGATCTTTTCACCCCAATTTTTAATTTCCCAAGGGTAAAAAGACCGCAAAAGTGTTTGTGCAATTTGTCCTGAGTACGCTGATACCCCATATGTGGGGGTAAACCACTTTTTGGGCGCACGGCAGAGGTCGCAAGGGAAGGAGCGCTGTTTGACTTTTTCAACGCAGAATTGGCTGGATGCCATGTCGCGTTTAGAGAGCCCCTGATGTGCCTAAACAGTGGAAACCCCCAACAAGTGACCCCATTTTGGAAACTAGACCCCTTAAGGAACTTATCTAGATGTGTGGTGAGCACTTTGAACCTCCAAGTGATTCACACAAGTTTATAACGTAGAGCCGTGAAAATAAAAAATCATATTTTTTCCACAAAAATGATCTTTTCACCCCAATTTTTATTTTCCCAAGGGTAACAAGACCCCAAAAGTTTTTGTGCAATTTGTCCTGAGCATGCCGATACCCCATATGTTGGGGTAAACCACTTTTTGGGCGCACGGCAGAGGTCGCAAGGGAAGGAGCTCCAATTGACTTTTTCAACGCGGAATTGGCTGGACGCCATGTCGCATTTGTAGAGGCCCTGATGTGTCTAAACAGTGGAAACCCCCCACAAGTGACCCCATTTTGGAAACTAGACCCCCTAAGGAACTTATCTAGATGTGTGGTGAGCACTTTGAACCCCCAAATGCTTCACAGAAGTTTATAACGCCTGGGCGTGAAAATAAAAAATCATATTTTTTTCCACAAACCCGATCGTTTAGTCCCCAATTTTTTATTTTCCCAAGGGTAACAGGAGAAATTAGACCACAAAAGTTGTTGTCCAATTTGTCCTGAGTATGCTGATACCCCATATATGGGGGGGACCACTGTTTGGGCGCACGGCAGGGCTTGGAATGGAAGCAGCGCTGTTTGACTTTTTCAAACCAAAATTGGCTGGAATTGAGATTGGACACCATGTCGCGTTTGGTGAGCCCCTGATGCGCCTAAACAGTGGAAACCCCCCACAAGTAACACCATTTTGGAAACTAGACCCCTATGGAACTTATCTAGATCTGTTGTGAGCACTTTGAACCCCCAAGTGTTTCACAAAAGTTTATAATGCCTGGGTGTGAAAAAAAAAATAAAAATTTTCCACAAAAATGATTTTTTAGTCCCAATTTTTTTATTTTTCACAAGGAAATTGGACCCTAAAAGTTGTTGTCCAATTTGTCCTGAGTACGCTGATACCAAATATGTGGGGGGGGGAAACTGTTTGGGTGCACGGCAGGGCTTGGAAAGGAAGTAATAAAGTTTTGGAATACAGACGTTGATGGGGTCATGTTCCGTTTGCAGTGCCCCAGATGAGCCTAAACAGTGGAAAACCCCCACAAGTGACCCCATTTTGGAAACTAGACCCCCTAAGTTACTTAATAGATCTGTGGTGAGCACTTTGAACCCCCAAGTGTTTCACAAAAGTTTATAATGCCTGGGTGTGAAAAAAAAAAAAACAATTTTCCACAAAAATGATTTTTTTAGTCCCAAATTTTTGATTTTTCACAAGGAAATTGGACCCCAAAAGTTGTTGTCCAATTTGTCCTGAGTACGCTGATACCAAATATGTGGGGGGGGGAACTGTTTTGGCACACAGCAGGGCTTGGAAAGGAAGTAATAAAGTTTTGGAATGCAGACGTTGATGGGGTCATGTTCCGTTTGCAGTGCCCCAGATGTGCCTAAACAGTGGAAAACCCCCACAAGTGACCCCATTTTGGAAACTAGAACCCCTAAGGAACTTATCTAGATCTGTGGTGAGCACTTTGAACCCCCAAGTGTTTTACAAAGGTTTATAATGCCTGGGTGTGAAAAAAAAAAAAAAAACAATTTTTCCACAAAAATGATTTTTTAGTCCCAAATTTTTGATTTTTCACAGGGAAATTGGACCCCAAAAGTTGTTGTCCAATTTGTCCTGAGTACGCTGATACCAAATATGTGGGGGGGGGGAACTGTGTATGTGCATAAACAGTGGAAAACCCCCACAAGTGACCCCATTTTGGAAACTATACCCCCTAAGGAACTTATCTAGATATGTGGTGAGCACTTTGAACCCCAAAGTGCTTCACATAAATTTATAAACGCAGAGCCGTGAAAATAAAAAAAATTTTTTCCTCAAAAATTGTTTTTTTAGCCAGCTATTTTTTATTTTCCCAAGGGTAACAAGAGAAATTAGAACCCAAAATTGGTGGGTAATTTGTCCTGAGTGCGCTGATACCCCATATGTTGGGGTAAACCACTGTTTGGGCACACGGCAGGGCTCGGAAGGGAGGGAGCGCAATCTGACTTTTTGAACGCCACGTCATGTTTGGAGACCCCCTGATGTTATGTTTAGGTAGCTGAGGAGTGCAGGTAAAAAAGGCAATACACCAGAGCAGTTGGAATCTATGAGATTGCAGTACCCTGACTAACCACCACAACTAGAGGCAGCCGTGGAGCGTTCCTACGTTGGTCCTAGACGCCTCGTCACAGCCTGAGAAACTAACTACACCTAAAGATAGAAATAGGAAAGCTATCTGCCCCGGAGCAGAACCCCAAAGATAACAGAAAGCCCCCAAACATGTAATGGCGGTTAGACAAGACGAAATACTGACACAGACAGAAAATAGTATGAGCAAACGCTGGGGCCCAAACTATCTAAATAGAAAAGGATAGGAAGGGTACTTACTGCAATCCCAGAAAACCCTGAAAAGCACCAACTCTACTAATTTCAAAATCACCTGAGATCACACGACCTCTACCACCTAAATTAGTTCTCTGGTGTAACAAAATCAAAACAGCAACCACTGAAAGAACTGGAAAAAGCAAAAGAACAAAACTCAGTGGCTGAACTAAACTGAGAGGGCAGAAGCCCCCGGAGGGGACCCTGAAGGCCCCCAAAGAAGTGCAGGACAAAATGCAAAAATATAGCAAAAACACAAAAGAAGCAAAAGTCTTATCTGTAAGCAGGAGATGCAGACACGACACAGCAGGCTACAAGGGAAACTGGAATGAAGGATTCAGACCAGAACAATTGATCACCGGCAACCCTGATGAGAAAATGACTCCCTTATATAAGACCAGTCAGTAACACCTGATTCCCAGTCCTCACAATCCTCACTAGCACCGCTTGTAACCACCAGAGGGAGCCTCTGATCAGAACTCATCTCAAACACATTCACAACAGTACCCCCCCCTTGAGGAGGGGTCACCGAACCCTCATTTGAGCAACCAGGTCGGTCAGGATGAGTTCTATGATACGCACGGATAAGTCTCCTAGCATGGATGTCCGAAGCAAACACCCAAGAATTGTCTTCCTGACCATAAACTCTCCATTTAACCAAATACTGGAGTTTCCGTCTAGAAAAACGAGAATCCAATATTTTCTCAACCACATACTCCAGATTGCCCTCAACCAAAACAGGGTCAGGAGGCACAGCAGCAGGAACCACTGGCTCAACAAACCTCTTCAACAAGGACTTGTGGAACACGTTATGGATCTTAAATGTCCCTGGAAGAAGCAAACGAAAAGAAACAGGATTAATAATCTCCATGATCTTATAAGGTCCAATGAACCTAGGCTTAAATTTAGGAGATGCTACTCTCATAGGAATATTCTTTGAGGACAACCAGACCAAGTCCCCCACTTTAAACCGAGGACCATCAGTCCTATGCCGGTTAGCAAACCGCTGGGCCTTCTCCTGAGAGAGGGACAATCCTCTCCACTACCTGGTCCCAAATCTGTTGCATACGCTCCACAACAGAGTCAACACCTGGACAGACAGAAGCCTCCGTCTGTCCTGAAGAAAATCGAGGGTGAAACCCAGAATTACAGAAAAACGGAGACATCAAAGTGGTAGAGCTAGCCCTATTATTAAGAGCAAACTCAGCCAAAGGCAAAAAAGAGACCCAGTCATCCTGATCAGCAGCACAAAGCATCTTAGATAAGTCTCCAATGTCTGGTTTGTTCTCTCAGTTTGACCATTGGTCTGAGGATGAAATGCCGAGGAGAAAGACAATTGAACACCCAGTTTAGAACAAAAAGTCCTCCAAAATCTGGAAACAAACTGGACTCCTCTGTCAGACACAATGTTCTCAGGAATGCCGTGTAAACGAACCACGTGCTGAAGGAACAACGGCACCAATTCAGAGGAGGAAGGCAACTTAGGTAATGGCACAAGATGTATCATTTTGGAAAACCTATCACAAATTACCCAGATGGTGGTCATTCTCTGAGAAACAGGAAGATCGGAAATGAAATCCATAGAGATATGGGTCCATGGTCTCTTGGGCACAGGCAATGGCATCAACAAACCACTAGAGCGAGAGCAAGGCTTGGAGCGAGAGCAAGTCCCGCAGGACTGCACAAATTCCCTGACATCACGAGACAAGGTAGGACCACCAAAAGGACCGGCTAACCAAGTCTCTGGTACCAAAAATTCCGGGATGCCCAGCCAATGCGAACAATGAATCTCAGACATCACACTCTTTTTCCATTGGTCCGGGACAAACAATTTTCCAACAGGGCAGCGCTCGGGCCTATCCTCCTGACACCCCTCCAGAGCAAGTCTCAAATTGGGCGAGATGGCGGAAAGAACTACACCCTCTTTCAAAATAACAGAAGGATCAGATAACTCAGGAGAGTCCGCAAGGAAACTCCTCGAGAGGGCATCCGCCTTAACATTCTTAGTGCCAGGAAGAAAGGAAACCACAAAATTAAAACGTGTGAAAAACAAGGCCCACCTGGCCTGTCTAGGATTGAGTCGCTTGGCAGATTCCAGATAGACCAGATTCTTATGGTCCGTAAGGACCACCACCTGATGTTTGGCTCCCTCCAGCCAATGTCTCCACTCTTCAAAAGCCCACTTCATGGCCAATAACTCCCGATTACCTACGTCATAATTACGTTCAGTAGGAGAAAATTTTCGAGAGAAAAAGGCACAAGGGTTACTTTTAGAGGTCTCTGGATCTTTTTGGGACAAAACGGCACCTGCCCCAATTTCAGAGGCATCAACCTCCACCTGAAATGGCAAAAGAAACATCAGGCTGCCGTAGAACAGGAGCAGAAGTGAATCTCTGCTTAAGTTCCTGAAATGCAGAGCCTGCCTCAGGAGGCCAATTCACCACATCAGAACCCTTTCTGGTCAAATCAGTTAATGGTTTAACAATAACCGAGAAATTACCAATAAATTTACGATAAAAATTGGCAAAACCCAAAAATCTCTGAAGAGCCTTTAATGAAGTAGGTTGGACCCAATCACAGATGGCCTGAACCTTGACCGGGTCCATTTCAATAACAGATGGGGACAAAATGAATCCCAGAAATGAGATCCTCTGTACGCCAAAAAGACACTTTGATCCCTTCACATACAGAGCATTCTCTCTCAAAATCTGGAATACAGTTCGAACATGTTTCACATGAGAGTCCCAGTCATTAGAAAAAATCAAGATATCATCCAAATAAACAATCAGAAATTTGTCCACAAAATCCCTGAAAATGTCATTCATGAAGGACTGGAAGACGGAAGGAGCATTAGTGAGCCCAAAGGGCATCACTAGGTACTCAAAATGCCCTTCAGGGTATTGAATGCCGTCTTCCATTCATCCCCGTGCTTAATGCGAATAAGGTTATACGCCCCCCTGAGGTCAAGCTTGGTAAACCAAGTAGCGTTTTTCACCCTGGAAAACAGGTCAGAAATCAAGGGTAACGGGTATTGATATTTCACAGTAATATTGTTCAAGAGACGATAATCAATACACGGCCTTAATGAACCATCTTTTTTGGCCACAAAGAAAAAACCGGCACCTAAGGTGAAGAGGATGGTCTGATATGACCCTTCTCCAATGATTCCTTGATATAAGACCGCATAGCGTCATGTTCAGGTACAGACAAGTTAAAAAGGGACCTTTAGGGAATTTACTACCCGGCACTAATTCAATAGCGCAGTCATAGCTCCTATGGGGAGGCAAGGATGCAGATTTACTTTCGCTAAACACATCAGAAAAATCAAACAAAAAGTCAGGAACAACCTGAGCCTGGGGGGAGGCAGAAAAAACAGGAGTGTTGGTATTAACACATTGGCAGCCCCAACTGGTTACAGACACAGATTTCCAATCCAAAACAGGATTATGAGACTGTAACCAAGGGAAACGCAGCACGATAATGTCATGCAGATTATATAGAACCAAAAATTTGCAGCACTCCTGGTGATCAGGTTCAACCCTCATTATCACCTGAGTAGAAAACTGGGGTTTATTCTCAGCCAAAGGGTAGAATCGATCCCCAGTAGGGGAATAGACTTCTGTAGGGGTATCAAGGGAAACCCACAACGTTTAGCAAAATCATAATCCATCAGGTTAATAGCTGCTCCAGAATCAACGAAAGCCTGAGCAGAAAATGAGGACAGAGAGCATATCAGAGTGACAGTTAATAAAAACTTAGTCTGAACACTACCCAAGACAACTGAGCGTGCAAAACGTCTTCCCCGCTTAGGGCAGACTGAAATAGCATGAGAGGCATCACCACAGTAGAAGCATAACCCATTGCGCTTTCGAAACTCATGACGCTGTGCCCCAGACACCACTCTATCACACTGCATGGGTTCAGAAGCTGGTTCACAAGGCAACACCATTCCACGCATACTTCTCCGCTCACGCAAACGTCTGTCAATTTGAATCGCTAATGACATAGAATCATTGAGACCAGAGGGGACAGGGAATCCCACCATAACATCCTTTACATTATCTGACAGACCCTTCTGGAAAAGGGCTGCCAAAGCGTCGTCATTCCATTTGGTCAGGACTGCCCACCTACGGAATCTCTGACAGTATAACTCAGCGTCATCAAGCCCCTGATTTAATGCCAACAAGGTTTTTTCAGCTTGATCAGTGACATTAGGCTCATCGTACAATAACCCCAAAGCCTGAAAAAACGCATCAACATCACTCAAAACAGGATCCCCAGGTATCAGGGAAAAAGCCCAATCCTGAGGATCGCCGCGCAGGAGAGAGATGATAATTTGAACCTGCTGCGCTGCGTTTCCTGAGGACTTAGATTTTAAGGCAAAAAACAATTTACAATTATTTTTGAAATTCTGAAACTTAGCTCGATCCCCTAAAAACAAATCTGGCATGGGGATCCTAGGTTCCACAACAGGCAACCTAGCAAGATATGCAGCAATACTCTGAACCTCAGTGGCAAGCTGATCCACACGGCCAGACAACTGTGCAAACTCCATTGGGAGAAAAGATCCTCCCCAGCACCCAGAGATACAGAGGGAAAAAAAAAAAAATGCAACAAACAGAAAAATATCTCTGACAACTCTGACAACCTTTTTTCTTTCACAATATTTTTTTTCCCTTCTGTGAGTACCATACAATTTTCAATTTTTTGGCCGGTGATACTGTTATGTTTAGGTAGCTGAGGAGTGCAGGTAAAAAAGGCAATACACCAGAGCAGTTGGAATCTATGAGATTGCAGTACCCTGACTAACCACCACAACTAGAGGCAGCCGTGGAGCGTTCCTACGTTGGTCCTAGACGCCTCGTCACAGCCTGAGAAACTAACTACACCTAAAGATAGAAATAGGAAAGCTATCTGCCCCGGAGCAGAACCCCAAAGATAACAGAAAGCCCCCAAACATGTAATGGCAGTTAGACAAGACGAAATACTGACACAGACAGAAAATAGTATGAGCAAACGCTGGGGCCCAAACTATCTAAATAGAAAAGGATAGGAAGGGTACTTACTGCAATCCCAGAAAACCCTGAAAAGCACCAACTCTACTAATTTCAAAATCACCTGAGATCACACGACCTCTACCACCTAAATTAGTTCTCTGGTGTAACAAAATCAAAACAGCAACCACTGAAAAAACTGGAAAAAGCAAAAGAACAAAACTCAGTGGCTGAACTAAACTGAGAGGGCAGAAGCCCCTGGAGGGGACCCTGAAGGCCCCCAAAGAAGTGCAGGACAAAATGCAAAAATATAGCAAAAACACAAAAGAAGCAAAAGTCTTATCTGTAAGCAGGAGATGCAGACACGACACAGCAGGCTACAAGGGAAACTGGAATGAAGGATTCAGACCAGAACAATTGATCACCGGCAACCCTGATGGGAAAATGACTCCCTTATATAAGACCAGTCAGTAACACCTGATTCCCAGTCCTCACAATCCTCACTAGCACCGCTTGTAACCAACAGAGGAGCCTCTGATCAGAACTCATCTCAAAACCATTCACAACACCCTGATGTGCCTAAATAGTGGAAACCCCTCAATTCTAGCTCCAACCCTAACCCCAACACACCCCTAATCCCAACCCTAACCCTAATCCTAACCCTAATCCCAACCCTAATTCCAACCCTAATTGTAACCCTAACCCTAATTGTAACCCTAACCCTAATTGTAGCTCTAATCCTAATTGTAACCCTAAACCTAATTGTAACCCTAACCCTAATTATAACCCTAACCTTAAGGCTGGGTACATTTTGCGTTTTACCAGCCCGTTCAACACATAGCATTGACGGGCTGGTAACGGTATAGCATAATGCGATCGCGTTATGCTATACCCGCTAGCGCAGAGGAATCAGCAGATGATTCATCTGCGCTAGCGGTGACGGAGCCCAGACGCTGCAGCCCGCGTCCGAGGCTCCGTCACTGAATGATGGCACGTCGCGAACGCATACCGCTTTACGGCATTCGTCGCGATGCGCCCTCAAATGGAGGTGAATGGCAGCGTTAACGGACTGCGCTACACCGCGTTATACCGCGGTGTAACGCAGTCCGTCTAACGGACTGCCATAATGCAGTATGAACCCAGCCTAACCCTAACCCTAATTATAACCCTAACCCTAATTATAACCCTAACCCTAGCCTTAACCCTAACCCTAACAGAAAAATGAAAAAAAATATAATTTCTATATTTTATTATATGTCCCTAACTAAGGGGGTGATAAAGGGGGGGGTTATGTACTGTTTTTTTTATTTTGATCACTGTGATAGTTTATCACAGTGATCAAAATGTACTTTAGTGAGAATGAATGAAACTTTTTTTGAATCTGCCACCAAGCAGATCGGCGGGCGCACTGCGCATGCGCCCGCCATTTTTTTTTTCCAGGAAGAAGACGCCGGGATCCTGGAGCTGCGGGAGGACCGAGGACACCGGTAAGTATAGGGGGGGCGATCGGGGGACCTGGGGACCCTCATTATCTCCCCTCTGATGTGCGATCACATCAGAGGGGAGAGAAATCATTTTTTTTTTTTTGGGGTAGCCATTATACTTAGTATAATGGCGATCACGACACCGGGGTCGGTAAATACCGACCCCGATCATGTTCTCTGGGGTCTCGGCTACCCTCGGCAGCCAAGACCCCAGAGAAAATTGCCCACCCCCCCGGCAGAACGCGGCGGGCGCACTGAGCATGCGCCCGCCATTCAAGATGGCGGCGCCCACCGGAGGAAGCAGGTGGGCCCGCGGGCCACAAGGGGCGCATTGGGGGACACAAGGGGGGTCCCGGGGACCCTTTTTCGATGACATCAGAGGACAGAAAAATGAAACGGCACATCAGATTTTTTTTTTTTGTTGCGGTCGCCATTATAGGGTTAATAACGGCGATCGCAACATCGGGTCGGTTTCATGTTCTCTGGGGTCTCGGCTACCCCCGGTAGCTAATTAACGGCGCTGTGGTTTAAGTACCCTTAATGACCGCCGTTAAAAGGCGTATCGGCGGTCGTTAAGGGGTTAAGTCTATAGCTATACTTTTCTTGTCCTCATGAAGAAGTCTGTAGTACTTTGAAACTTTCTGTCTGGATTTGGATTTTTTATATGGGATACCAGCAGCGCAGATTATCCACAAACACTCCTCATCTGTATTTTCCCGGTCAAGACCCGTTGGACTTGCACCAGTTGGATATATAAGTGGTTAAATCAATAACACATGAGACCTGCACACAGTGAACAGGCCTGTAGAGACACTGTTCACACCACCAGAAGACTGAAAACACAAAAAAGCACAGTAAAACCAAAAATACTCTGTTGCAAAAAGAATAGTAAACGGCAAGTGCCAATAAAGAAAGTGGAAAAAAAGGGTATTTGGTTAATACGTTTTTTGCAAAAAATGTATATTAAGCTGCTCTACCAAATCATCAAGGTATACCCGTGTCAGAGCAGTCCCTGACTAATGTATGTAGTCCCTATCTGATGTATTTAAAAACCTGGTCATAAGTATAGTACCTGTATGAGCAGGATTCAGAAAGGTTAAGTCCCATGTGGACACAGCATAGAGCAGCTTATATGTGCAGGGCTCATAAGGGAGGGGTGGAAAACTCCCTACTCTTGTAGAAACAAGAAAACAAATGGTTAAATCAAAAACACATGAGACCTGCACACAGTGAACAGGCCGGTA
Source organism: Oophaga sylvatica (assembly GCA_033576555.1). Taxonomy (NCBI): domain Eukaryota; kingdom Metazoa; phylum Chordata; class Amphibia; order Anura; family Dendrobatidae; genus Oophaga; species Oophaga sylvatica. Next base: position 394,063,056 of record JARQOD010000006.1, on the reverse strand, counting down.
GAGACACTGTTCACACCACCAGAAGACTGAAAACACAAAAAAACACAGTAAAACCAAAAATACTCTGTTGCAAAAAGAATAATAGTAAACGGCAAGTGCCAATAAAAAAAGTGGAAAAACAAGGATATTTGGTTAATACGTTTTTTTGCAAAAAATGTATATTAAGTTGCTCTACCAAATTGTCAAGGTATATAAGTGATTGAAATATAAGTGATTGAAATGTTGTGTATACGTAAGGAGGTGGCAGGGACCCTCATTTGCCTCCCCTCTCCTATACATGGAGCCCATGTGACCCCCAATGGTTCCCTTATATGTATTGTGTAATGTGTAATGCTTTATATCTACAGTACTGTTTACTGTTTGCTGTGTGAAGTTCCCCTTTAATTCTATGCCGATGTCTAGATTAGGGACAGAAGTGGTTAACAGGAGGAGGCTGGACTAGCTGCCTCAAAGAAGCAGGAAGTTCCTGCTTCAGTAGCAGAGCCCAGGCAGGACTGCCTGAGGCAAGACATGTGTCCCTGTCTGGGACGGGAGGAACCCCTGTCTTGGGAATGCGTGTGTCCCCATCCGGGAGAGGAAGGACCCCCGGCTGGGGAATATAGGCTGCCAGGACTGCAGCGCCAATAGGAACGGGCATTAGGACTGAGGAGGTGCCCTCCAAGAGACTGTTAGCTCCCAGGAGCCGATTGGGAGCTGATGCATCTGCTGCTGCAGCCGTTGCTGACGAAGCAGCATCTTTGAATAGGGACAGCTCAGGAATTGCTACCTTCTTTATTTCTTTATTAAACCATTTCCCTGTTGGATTAAAATCATGCCAGAGTGTTTCCCTGGATCCTCATCATCAGTGACGGCAGAAGAGAAGGTAACTGACTGTGTTATAGGTCTGGACTGTTCCTGTCTTTTCATGTGCAAGGGGCCGGGGTGTTTGTGGACTGTTGCTTTAAGTGGACTCGGTCATGACTACCACACCGTGCCACCTTGTTACATATATACAACTAAATCAGGTTAGTATAACCTTATTTAAACAGCTTTATCTCCCTTGGATAAAACCCTATTGCGCTGTCTTTTCCTCCTAGTTTTTTTCTGATTCTTAAAGAGACAGTTCATGCGCTCCTAATGTGTCCCCAGCCTCTTGCTGAGAGGCAATTGGTACTTAAGGCACCTCCATATGTTGGTAGGTGCCTGAGCAACATTCTCTTTCAGTGTGTGTACAATTGCTGAGTTGCTAGGTCTTTTCCTGTTCCAACCACCCTGGGGGATGAATACCCAGGCTACAACTCTTAATCTATACCTGTATCTGATCTTTCTTGTTTCTTCCACTCTGGGGGCTGAATAACCTTGCCTGAAAACCCTGAATCTGTACCTGTATTTAATCTTTCCTGTTTCCGCCACCCTGGAAGCTGAATACCCAGGCCTGAACCTTGAATCTGTACCTGTGTCTGTCTTTGTCTGAATTAAGACCTATCCCTGAACCTGCTTGTATCCAAGTCTGGACCTTTCCCTAAACCTGCTGTGTCTGGACCTGTACCTATCCCTAAACCTGCAGTGTCTGAACCAGCACTTATCGTTAACCTGCAGTGTCTTAACCTGTACATATCCCTAAAACCTGCAGTGTCTGAACTTGTTCATATCCCTAAAATCTGCCATGTCTGAAGCTGTAGCTATCGTTAAATCCTGCAGTGTCGGAACCTGTTCCCATCCCTAAAACCTGTATCTGAACGTGTTCCTAGCTTTGAAGCCTGCAGTATCTGAACCAGTGCTTATTTCTAATCTGTTGTCGCTGTGCAACATTAGCGTTTAGCGAGTACATTTGCTACTTCATTGTAAGTACCTTGTGAGAACTTGTCAAAGTCTGTCTTGTCCATACCTTTCCTTGCATGCATCCTGCGTGATCCTGACCCTGTCTACTCCTTGTGAACAGAGTTCTATCTTGCCGGTCCAGGTCTACAGTTCACTGCCTGTCTGCACTTGCTGTCCAGTACCCCTTTGCCACAGACCCAGTTTTCATATCTTGTAGAGGGCTCAGATGCCGTGTGACCGAGGTCATTCCTGGTGAAGCACTTGGCCATGCCTTCCTGGCTCTCCTCGGATCGCAGCACCGTCAGTTGCTGTGCATCCGGGGTCAGTCTTGGGGAGGCAGTTAATAATAATAATAATAATCTTTATTTATATAGCGCCAACATATTCCGCAGCGTTTTATAGTTTAACAGTTTCAAAACACAAGTCATAAGTAACAACGTTAACAATACAATAATTAAAGCAAAAATAAGACGACCCTGCTCGTGAGAGCTTACAATCTACAATGAGGTGGGGGAATACAAAGTACAGGTGTGTATATACAATGGTGCATTTACAATGACGTTCCAGCTATCCTGAGGGAGTGAGGGATAGATGGAGATGGTGAATGGGCTACACACGCACACTTACACGTAAATGATTTGATTAGTGAATGTGAAAGGCCACTCTGAACAAATGTGTTTTGAGGGAGCACCTGAAACCATGCAAATTGTGGATAGTCCTAATTTCTTGGGGTAGAGCATTCCAGAGGATTGGCGCAGTGCGGGAGAAGTCTTGGAGTCGGGAGTGGGTGGTACGGATTAGTGCAGAGGTTAGTCGAAAGTCATTTGCAGAGCGCAGTGGTCGATTGGGCCGATAGACAGAAATGAGGGAGGAGATGTAGGGGGGTGCTGCACTGTGGAGAGCTTTGTGGGTGAGAACTAGTACTTTGAATTGGATCCTATAATGAATGGGCAGCCAAAGTAAGGACTGGCGAAGAGTGGACGCGTCCGAGTACCGATTAGCCAGATGGATTACCCTGGCTGCTGCATTAAGTATGGACTGGAGAGCGGAAAGTCGAGTAACGTGGAGGCCAAGTAATAGAGCGTTGCAGTAGTCCAGGAGGGAGTGGATCAATACTACAGTAAGGCAGTTATTCACGACCCTCCAGGCTCTCCTAGGCCCACAGCACAGTGGAGTGGAACCACAATCCACGCTTGCACTAATGGTCTGGGTGCGAGCGCAACATAAGCGCACACCATGGAGGGCCTGCGCTTGATCCGGGTGGGTGCTGGTAGGCAAGTATCATTTCATTTGTTATGTTTAACTGCTTCAAGTCACCAGTGAACTTTTCATTTAGCCCAGGCAGCCCTTTAATACAGTTTAATAGGTTTTGTTGGCTGTAAGTGGGTTTATTGGTTCTCTATATGTGTATAGTAGGAACATATTGTTAAAACTGTCTTTTGACAGAGTAGATTGAGAACAGTCTTAAATTTATTACAGAGCTTTGTGCTAGATTATTAGTGACATTCAGAATATTTAGTCTAAGTTTGCACTACCTTTTTTTTATTTACTTATTTTGTCACTTTTTTGGTACATGGTATTGCAACATTAAACTCTGGCCATTCTCTCAAAATTTACATTTTTTGCAGGTCTCTTTTCACTAAATTTCTTTATACTGGATTCTAAGATGCGAGATAAATGGATTCACAAACAATGGCTAAAAGAAATAATGCAATTAACTGAAATGATAATAAAAATGACATTTAAGAGAATATTTATTGAAGATATCAAAACTAAAGAAATGGTCCCGCACACCTGTTGGTATTAGTGCATTGTGTAGGTGCACATTCACACTGTGGTCATAAACAGACAAAACCTAAGATTAACCCCTTAACCCCCAAGGGTGGTTTGCACATTAATGACCGGGCCAATTTTTACAATTCTGACCACTGTCTCTTTATGAGGTTATAACTCTGGAACGCTTCAACGGATCTTCGCGATTCTGAGATTGTTTTCTCGTGACATATTGTACTTCATGTTAGTGGTAAAATTTCTTCGATATACCTTGTGTTTATTTTTGAAAAAAACGCAAATATGGCGAAAATTTTGAAAATTTTGCAATTTTCAAACTTTGAATTTTTTTTTCCCTTAAAACAGAGAAATATGTCACACAAAATAGTTAAGAAATAACATTTCCCACATGTCTACTTTACATCAGCACAATTTTGGAACCAAAATTTTTTTTTGTTAGGAAATTATAAGGGTTAAAAGTTGACCAGTAATTTCTCATTTTTACAACAAAATTTACAAAGCCATTTTTTTAGGGACCACCTCACATTTGAAGTCACTTTGACGGGTCTATATAGCAGAAAATACCCAAAAGTGACACTATTCTAAAAACTGCACCCCTCAAGGTACTCAAAACCACATTCAAGAAGTTTATTAACCCTTCAGGTGCTTCACAGGAGCTGAAGCAACGTGGAAGGAAAAAATTAATATTTAACTTTTTAGCCACAAAAATGATCTCTTACAAACTTTTTTTTATTTTCACAAGGGTAAAAGGATAAAATGGGCAGATAAAGTTGTTGTGCAATTTCTCCTGAGTACGCCAATACCCTATATGTCGGGGAAAACCACTGTTTGGGCACATGGCAGAGCTCGTAAGGGAAGGAGCGCCGTTTGACTTTTTCAAACTAAAATTGGCTGGAGTTGAGATTGGACGCCATGTCGTGTTTGGAGAGCCCCTGATGCGCCTAAACAGTGGAAACCCCCCACAAGTGACACCATTTTGGAAACTAGACCCCCTAAGGAACTTATCTAGATCTGTTGTGAGCACTTTGAACGCCAAAGTGTTTCACAAAAGTTTATAATGCCTGGGTGTGGAAAAAAAAAAAAACAATTTTCCACAAAAATGATTTTTTAGTCCCAAATTTTTGATTTTTCCCAAGGAAATTGGACCCCAAAAGTTGTTGTCCAATTTGTCCTGAGTACGCTGATACCCCATATGTGGGGGGGGGAACTGTTTGGGCGCACGGCAGGGCTTGGAAAGGAAGCAGTAACGTTTTGGAATGCAAACATTGATGGGGGTCATGTTCCGTTTGTAGTGCCCCAGATGAGCCTAAACAGTGGAAACCCCCCACAAGTGACCCCATTTTGGAAGCTAGACCCCCTAAGGAACTTATCTAGATCTTTGGTGAGCACTTTGAACCCCCAAGTGCTTCACACAAGTTTATAATGCCCGGGCATGAAATTTAATAATCCTATTTTTTTCCCACAAAAATTATCTCTTAGTCACTAATTTTTTATTTTCCCATAGGTAACAGGAGAAATTGGACCTCAAAAGTTGTTGTCCAATTTGTCCTGAGTACGCTGATACCCCATATGTGGGGGGAACCACTGTTTGGGCGCATGGCAGAGCTCGGAATGGAAGGAGCACCATTTGACATTTTCCAACCAAAATTGGCTGGAATTGAGATTGGACGCCATGTTGCATTTGGAGAGTCCCTGATGTGCCTAAACAGTGGAAACCCCCCACAAGTGACCCCATTTGGGAAACTAGACCCCCTAAGGAACTTATCTAGATCTTTGGTGAGCAATTTGAACCCCCAAGTGCTTCACACAAGTTTATAACGTAGAGCCGTAAAATAAAAAAATCATATTTTTTCCACAAAATTGATCTTTTCACCCCAATTTTTATTTTCCCAAGGGTAACAAAACTCCAAAAGTTATTGTGCAATTTGTCCTGAGTACGCTGATACCCCATATGTGGGGGTAAACCACTGTTTGGGTGCATGGCAGAGTTTGGAAGGGAAGGAGCGCCGTTTGACTTTTTCAATGCAGAATTGGCTGGATGCCATGTCGTGTTTGGAGAGCTCCTGATCTGCCTAAACAGTGGAAACCCCCCACAAATGACACCATTTTGGAAACTAGACCCCTCAAGGAACTTATCTAGATGTGTGGTGAGCACTTTGAACCCCAAAGTGCTTCACAGAAGTTTATAACGTACAGCCGTAAAATAAAAGATCTTTTTTTTTTTTTTTACAAAAATGATTTTTTTCGCCCCCAATATTTTATTTTCACAAGGGTAACAGGAGAAATTGGTCCCCAAAATTTGTTGTCCAATTTGTCCTGAGTACGCTGATACCCAATATGTGGGAGAAAACTACTGGTAGGTGCACGTCTGGGCTCGGAAGGGAAGTAGTGACGTTTTGGATTGCAGACTTTGATGGAATGGTCTGGGGGCGTCATGTCGCATTTGGAGAGCCCCTGATGCGCCTAAACAGTGGAAACCCCCCACAAGTGACCCCATTTTGGAAAATAGACCCCACAAGGAACTTATCTAGATGTGTGGTGAGCACTTAGAACCCCGAATTGCTTCACAGAAGTTTATAACGTACAGCCGTAAAAATAAAAAATCCTTTTTTTTTTACAAAAATGATTTTTTCGCCCCCAATATTTTATTTTCACAAGGTTAACAGGAGAAATTGGACCCCAAAATTTGTTGTCCAATTTGTCCTGAGTACGCTGATACCCAATATGTGGAGAAAACTACTGTATGGGTGCACGTCTGGGCTCGGAAGGGAAGTAGTGACGTTTTGGATTGCAGACTTTGATGGAATGGTCTGGGGGCGTCATGTCGCATTTGGAGAGCCCCTGATGCGCCTAAACAGTGGAAACCCCCCACAAGTGACCCCATTTTGGAAATAGACCCCACAAGAAACTTATCTAGAAGTGTGGTGAGCGCTATGAAGCCCCAAGTGCTTCACAGAAAATTTATAACATACAGCCGTAAAAACAAAAATGATTTTGTCGCCCCCAGTTTTTTATTTTCCCAAGGGTAACAGAAGAAATAGGACAAATTGCACAATAACTCTTGTGGTCCAGAGTATGCTGATACCCCATATGCGGGGTAAACTACTGTTTGGGCGCATGGCTGTCACGCTGTATAGCAGATATATATATATGTGATGACAGTAATCTATATCAAAAGGGCAACATACAATATAACATGCGCATAGATATATGATAACATAGAATTACCTGACAGAAAGTCCAGTGGGTCAATACGGAATCCGTTATACGCTGTCTCCGGCTAGAGGGTGACCGGGGTCTATGCTGACCCTAAACGGGGTCCTAACTAATCCCTCTACCTGGAGGTACTGTTAAAGGTACAGAGGTCCAGGCCACCAGCGTAAACCCTGTCTCCTATCAATCCCTGCCAACTGTAATCTAGTCCTAAGAAGGACCCTGATTTCCACCAAAGGGAATGAACAGGTAACGGTTAATGAACAGAAAGACATACAAGAAAGACAAGAAATAAAGTAAATAAAGTCTTACATACAACACTCACACACAGTAGGAACACCTAAGGTCTCAGAGATAAACTATAAGCTAAAGAGTAAAAACAACTAAGGAGCTCTTAGCTTAAGTATTCTCAGAACCGATCCAGTCTGCTAGACTACATGAATGCTTTCACCGGCATCTAACAAGCAGACTGGCAGGTATATGAAGGAATCTAATTAGAACATAATCAAAAGCAGCCGGGCGAGGCTGGACCTAGTCTTAGCAAAGAGCTAGGTAAAATTAACTCCCTCATTACCAAACACAAAGAAACAGCAACTCAGCTGTGAGAAGTCAGAGTGTGCAATCGCGACGATCCCCGTGGCGATACACCCATGACAGTACCCCCCCTCTACGAGGGGACTCCGGACCCTCAGGGCCAGGTCTGCCCGGGTGAGTTGTGTGAAAGGTCCGAACCAATCGATCTGCGTTAACATCAGACGCAGGGACCCACGTCCTCTCCACAGGACCATACCCCCTCCAATGAACCAAGTACTGAAGAGATCGGCGACTGAGACGTGAGTCAATGATTTTCGACCCATGAAATTCCACGTTATCATTGACCACCACTGAAGGCGGAGGTAGAGGTGACGGTATGACTGGTGCCACATACTATTTTTAAGTAATGACTTGTGAAACACATTATGAATTTTAAACGTAGGAGGGAGGTCCAGACGAAATGCCACAGGATTAATTATGGAACTGATCCTGTACGGCCCGATGAATCTGGGACCCAACCTCCAGGAGGAAACTTTAAGTTTTATATTCCTGGTAGACAACCAAACTAGATCGTTCACCTTCAGATCTAGACCAGAAACTCTCCCCCTATCAGCCATCCGTTTGTAACGGTTCCCCGTAACCTTCAGTCTTAACCGATCTGGAACTATCAGTCTCCCTGGAAGTCCCACCGGGGCGTCCCCCTGAACCCCCAATACCTCCCCCTCAAGCTCAGAGCATACAGCTGACACTACAACTCCCTCCTGAGGAATAGGAACCGGATCATCCGTCTTCCCGGCCCCTGGGAAAGTACGACATAAGGCATCAGGAAGCAACTTTATTGAGCAGTCATATGCGCGATGAGGAGGTAACTCTTTACACCCCTCCTCTGAGAACATCTCCCCAAAGTCCTCCAGAAAAGGAGACAAAGTCCTAGGCACAACCGCACCGATGACCGTGCTCATGCAGTTATTCCTGCAAAATTCACCCCACTGGCTTATCTTTCCGGATTGCCAATCAATCACTGGGTTATGTTTAGCCAACCAAGGAAGTCCCAACACAATAGGAGTAGGTAGACCCTCCAACACATAACAAGACAATTGCTCTTTATGTCTTGCCCCTACTCGAAGATCTATGTTATGAACAGCTTGTACCAAGTTACCTTGACCGAGAGGTCTAGAATCAATAGAGACTATAGGGACCGGTTTGGCCAATACACTCAGTTGCATACCATGCACCTGGGCAAACCGAGCGTCCACCAGATTAGCCCCGGACCCACTATCAAGAAAAACAGAAATCCTCTCAGTTCTAGTACCAATCACCACCTCCGCAGGCACGAGAAACTGAGAGGGATTTGGGGACGAAATACACACTCCCAGGTTAACTCCTTTGCTCAAAGAGGCCCGGGATGGACACCCCCCAACAAAATGTCCCTCTCTCCCGCAAAAGAAACACCTTCTAGTCTTGCGGTGCACCGCCAATTCCCTCCTACAAAAAGATGTCCCTCCCAACTGCATGGGTTCCTCAGAACAGACCAGGGGAACCTCAGTATAAGGGACTTTAGTAGTAGGTGGAGTCATCACGGGAGGCGGAGTTACCTCGCGTCTTCCCCGAATTCGTCTATCCATGCGAATAGCGAGGGCCATAGCAGCCTCCAGTGATGGAGGAGAATCATACTGAGCCAAAACATCTTTTAATTTGTCAGACAACCCTTGACAAAACTGGCTCCTAAGAGCTGGGTCATTCCACTGAGTATCTGTTGCCCATCTACGGAACTCAGAAGAATATTCCTCCGCTGGACGATTTCCTTGCCGTATTTTACGTAACTTTGTTTCAGGAAGGGAAACTCGATCCGGATCATCATATACCAGACCCAGGGCAGTAAAAAATCGATCCACTGACTGGAGATCTGGGGAGCCTGGAGGAATAGAGAACGCCCAAGATTGAGGGTCCCCTTGTAAGAGCGAGATAACAATTCCCACCCTCTGCTCTTCACTCCCAGATGACCGAGGCCGCAGCCGAAAGTACAATTTACATGCCTCCCGGAAAGTAAAAAATTTGTCCCGCCCACCAGTGAACCTGTCCGGGAGAGCAACCTTAGGTTCAGATCTGGTTTGCTCCGGGGGAACAAAACCTTGGACTTAATGTCTGCAAACTCCATGGACAACCCCTGCAACTGCCGGGCCAGCTGGGCTACTGATCCATGACAGCTGGAGAGAATCTTTAGTAAGGCCGGTAAAAATGTCACGCTGTATAGCAGATATATATTATGTGATGACAGTAATCTATATCAAAAGGGCAACATACAATATAACATGCGCATAGATATATGATAACATAGAATTACCTGACAGAAAGTCCAGTGGGTCAATACGGAATCCGTTATACGCTGTCTCCGGCTAGAGGGTGACCGGGGTCTATGCTGACCCTAAACTGGGGTCCAAAACTAATCCCTCTACCTGGAGGTACTGTTAAAGGTACAGAGGTCCAGGCCACCAGCGTAAACCTGTCTCCTATCAATCCCTGCCAACTGTAATCTAGTCCTAAGAGGACCCTGATTTCCCCCAAAAGGGTCTGTCAGTTTAATGTAAAGGATGTTATGGTGGGATTCCCTGTCCCCTCTGGTCTCAATGATTCTATGTCATTAGCGATTCAAATTGACAGACGTTTGCGTGAGGGGAGAAGTATGCGTGGAATAGTGTTGCCTTGTGAACCTGTTCTGAATCCATGCAGTGTGATAGAGTGGTGTCTGGGGCACAGCGTCATGAGTTTTGAAAGCGCAATGGGTTATGTTTCTACTGTGGTGTTGCCTCTCATGCTATTTCAGTCTGCCCTAAGCAGGGAAGACGTTTTGCACGCTCAGTTGTCTTGGGTAGTGTTCAGACTAAGTTTTTATTAACTGTCACTTGATATGCTCTCTGTCCTCATTTTCTGCTCAGGCTTTCGTTATTCTGGAGCACCTATTAACCTGATGGATTATGATTTTGCTAAACGTTGTGGGTTTCCCTTGATACCCCTACAGAATTTCTATTCCCCTACTGGGGATCGATTCTACCCCTTTGGTGAGAATAAACCTCAGTTCTCTACTCAGGTGATAAGAGGGTTGAACCTGATCACCCAAGAGTGCTGCAAATTTTTGGTTCTGTATAATCTGCATGTATTATCGTGCTGGGTTTCCTTGGTTACAGTCTCATAATCCTGTTTTGGTTTGGGAAAATTTCTGTGTCTGTAACCATTTTGGGGCTGCCAATGTGTTAATACCAACACTCCTGTTTTTCTGCCTCCCCCCAGGCTCAGGATGTTCCTGACTTTTTGATTGATTTTTCTGATGTATTTAGCGAAAGTAAATCTGCATCCTTGCCTCCCCATAGGAGCTATGACTGCGCTATTGAATTAGTGCCTGGTAGTAAATTCCCTAAAGTCGCCTTTTTAAACTTGTCTGTACCTGAACATGACGCTATGCGGTCTTATATCAAGGAATCATTGGAGAAGGGTCATATCAGAACCATCCTCTTCACCCTTAGGTGCCGTTTTTTCTTGTGGCCAAAAAAGATGGTTCATTAAGGCCGTGAAATTGATTATCGTCTTTGAACAATATTACTGTGAAATATCAATACCCGTTACCCTTGATTTTGACCTTTTTCCGGGTGAAAAACGACTTGGTTTACCAAGCTTGCCTCGGGGGGGCATATAACCTTATTCGCATTAAGCACGGGGATGAATGGAAGACGGCATTCAAATACCCGGAGGGGCATTTTGAGTACCTTGTGATGCCCTTTGGGGGTCACTAATGATCCTTCTGTCTTCCGTCCTTCATGAATGACATTTTCAGGGATTTTGTGGACAAATTTCTGATTGTTTATTTGGATGATATCTTGATTTTTTCTAATGACTGGGACTCTCATGTGAAACCAGTTCGAACTGTATTCCAGATTTTGAGAGAGAATGCTCTGTATGTGAAGGGATCAAAAGTGTCTTTTTGGCGTACAGAGGATCTCATTTCTGGGGTTCATTTTGTCCCATCTGTTATTGAAATGGACCCGGTCAAGGTTCAGGCCATCTGTGATTGGGCCAACCTACTTCATTAAAGGCTCTTCAAGATTTTTGGGTTTGCCAATTTTTACGTAAATTTATTGGTAATTCTCGGTTTTGTTAAACCCTTAACTGAATTTTTACCAAAAAGGGTTCTGATGTGGTGAATTGGCCTCCTGAGGCAGTCTCTGCATTTCAGGAACTTAAGCAGGATTCACATCTGCTCCTGTTCTACGGCAGCCTGATGTTTCTCTGCCATTTCAGGTGGAGGTTGATGCCTCTGAAATTGGGGCAGGTGCCGTTTTGTCCCAAAAAGATCCAGAGACCTCTAAAAGTAACCCTTGTGCCTTTTTCTCTCGAAAATTTTCTCCTACTGAACGTAATTATGACGTGGGTAATCGGAGTTATTGGCCATGAAGTGGGCTTTTGAAGAGTGGAGACATTGGCTGGAGGGAGCCAAACATCAAGTGGTGGTCCTTACTGACCATAAGATCTGGTTTATCTGGAATCTGCCAAGCGACTCCAATCCAAGACAGGCCAGGTGGGCCTTGTTTTTCACACGTTTTAATTTTGTGGTTTCCTTCTTCCTGGCACTAAGAATGTTAAGGCGGATGCCCTCTCGAGGAGCTTCTTGCGGACTCTCCTGAGTTTATCTTGATCCTTCTGTTATTTTGAATGAGGGTGTAGTTCTTTCCGCCATCTCACCTAAATTGAGACTTGCTCTGAGGGGTTGTCAGGAGGATAGGCCCGAGCGCTGCCCGTTGGAAAAATTGTTTGTCCGGACCAGTGGAAAAAGAGTGTGATTCTGAGATTAATTGTTTCCGCGTTGGCTGGGCATCTGGAATTTTTGTACCAGACACTTGGTTAGTGGTCCTTTTGGTGGCCTACCTTGTCTAGTGATTGTCAGGGAATTTGTGCAGTCCTGCGGGACTTGCTCTCGCTCCAAGCCTTGCTCTCGCTCTAGTGGTTTGTTTGATGCCATTGCCTGTGGCCAAGAGACATGGGACCCATATCTCTATGGGATTTCATTTCCCGACCTTCCTGTTTCTCAGAGAATGACCGCCATCTGGGTGATTTGTGATAGGTTTTCCAAGATGATACATCTTGTGCCATACCTAAGTTGCCTTCCTCCTCTGAATTGGTGCCTTGTTCCTTCAGCACGTGGTTCGTTTACACGGCATTTCGAGAACATAGTGTCTGACAGGGGCCGTTTGTTTCCAATTTGGAGGACTTTTTGTTCTAAACGGGGGTTTTTAAAATTGTTTTCTCCTCCATTTCTCCTCAACCAATGGTCAATGAGAGAACAAACCAGACAGGAGACTTATCTAAGATGCTTTGTGTCTGCTGTCAGGATGAGGGGGTCTCTTTTTTGCCTTTGGCTGAGTTTGCCTAATAATAGGGCTAGCTCTGCACTTTGATGCTCCTTTTTTGTAATTCTGGGGTTCACCCCGTTTTCTTCAGGACGCGGAGGCTTCTGTCTGTCCAGGTGTTGACTCTGTTGTGGAGCGTTGTAACAGATTTGGGACCAGGTATGGAGAGGTTGTCCCTCTCTCAGGAGAGGGGCCCAGCTTTTTTTGTAACCCATGGGGATGTGGTCCCGGTTTAAATAGGGGATTTGGTTGGTTGTCCTCAAAAATATTCCTAGAAGTAGCACTCCTAAATTTAAGCCAGGTTCATTGGCCTTATAAGATCATGGGATTCTTAACCCCCTGTTTTTTTCGTTTGTTCTTCCAGGGACATTTAAATCCATAACGTGTTCCACAAGTCCTTGTTGAAGAGGTTTTTTTGAGCCAGTGGTTCCTGCGCTGTGCCTCCTGACCCTGTTTTGGTTGAGGGCAATCGGGTATGTGTTGAGAAAATATTAGATTCTCGTTTTCCCTAGATGGAAACCCAGAAATTGGTTAAGTGGAGAGTTTGGTCAGAAGACAATTCTTGGGTGCTTGCTTGGAATCCAGCTAGGAGATCTCCGTGCGTACCAAGAACTCATCCTGACCGACCTGGTTGCTCAAATGAGGGTTCGGTGACCCCTCCTCAAGGGGGGGTACTGTTTAGTGGGCTTGGGATGATTTTGAGCAGAGGCTCCTCTGGTGGTTACAAGCGGTGCTGGTCTGCCAGTGAAGATTGTGAAGATTGTGAGGATTGGGAAAATCGGTGTTACTGAAGGTCTTATAAAAGGGGGTCACCTTCCCATAGGGTTGCGGTGATCAATTGTTCTGGCTTAACCTTGATTCCTGTTTCCTTTGTAGCTGCTGTGTCGTTCTGCTTTCCCTCCCGTAAAAAAAACATTTTCTTCTTTTTGTTTTTGTGCTTGATTTTTTGCATTTGTCCTGCACTTTGTGGGGGCCTTCAGGGTCCCCTCCGGGGGCTTTTGCCCTCTCATTTATTTTGCCATGAATTTGTCTTTTGCTTTTCCAGTTTTTTCGTGGCGCTGTTTTGATTTTGTTACCCCCAGAGAACTAATTTAGGGTGTTTGAGGTCGTGTTTATCTAGGTGTTTTTGAAATTAGTATAGTTGGTGCTTTTCAGGGTTTTTCTGGATTGCGTAAGTTCCTTCCTTCCTTTTCTATTTTGTAAGTTTGGGCCCCCGTTTTCAACTATTTTCTATTATGTTTCGGTTTGCTGAGGAGTGCAGGTAAAAACAATACACCAGGCAGTTGGAATCATGAGATTGCAGTACCCTGACAAACCCACCACAACTAAGCAGCCGTGGAGCTTCCTACGTTGGTCCTAGAAAGCCCGCACAGCCTGAGAAATAACTAACCTAAAGATGAAAATGGAAAGCTATTGCCCCGGAGCAGAACCCCAAAGAACCCTAGAAAGCCCCCAAAAATGTAATGGTGTTAGACAAGATGAAATACTGACACAGAAAGAAATATATGAGCAAACGTGGGGCCCAAAACTAACTAAATAGAAAAGGATAGGAAGGGTACTTACTGGGTCCCCCGAAAAAACCCCGAAAGCCCCCAACTCTACTCATTTCAAAATCACCTGAGATCACACGACCTCTACCACCTAAATTAGTTCTCTGGTGTAACAAAATCAAAACGCAGCCACTGAAAAAACTGGAAAAAGCAAAAGTACAAACATAGTGGGCTGAACTAAACTGGTGGGGAAAAGCCCCCGGAGGGGACCCGAAGGCCCCCAAAGAAGTGCAGGACAAAATGCCAAAAAAATAGGGACAAAAACAAAAAGAAGAAAATGTCCCTTTTCTGTTAGCAGGAGATGCAGGACACGACCAGAGGCTACAAGGGAAACAGGAATTTAAGGATTCAGCCAGAACAATTGTTTACCGGCACCCTGATGGGAAGGTGATCCCTTATAAGCCATCAGTAACACCTGATCCAGTCCTCCAATCTTCACTGGACAGACCGCACCGTTGTAACCACCAGAGGGAAACCTCTGCTCAGAACTCATCTCAAACACATTCACAACAAGTAACCCCCCCCTTGAGGGGGGTCACCGAACCCTCATTTGAGCAACCAGGTCGGTAGGATGGGTTCTATGATACGCAGGTATAAGTCTCCTAGCTGGAGTCCGAAGCAAAACCCAAGAATTGTCTTCCTACCATAACCCTCCATTTAACCAAATACTGGGAGTTTCCGTCTAGAAAAAACGAGAATCTAATATTTCTCAACCCATACTCCAGATTGCCCTAACCAAAAAGGGTCAGGAGGCCAGCAGCAGGAACCACTGGCTCAACAAACCTCTTCAACAAGGACTTGTGGGAAAACTTTGGATCTTAAATGTCCCTGGAAGAAGCAAACGAAAAAAAAACAGGATTAATAATCTCCATGATTTTTTTATAAGGTCCAATGAACCTAGGCTTAAATTTAGGAGATGCTACTCTCATAGGAATTTCTTTTGGGAAAACCCCCAAACCCCCCCCCCCTTTAAAAAGGGGGCCATCACCTAGGGGCCCGGGTTAGCAAACCCCGGGGGTTTTTTCCCCCGAGAGAGGGGAAAACCCTCCACTCTGGTCCCAAATCTGTTGCATACGCTCCACAACAGTAAAAACCTGGACAGACGAAGCCCCCGTCTTTTCCTAAAGAAAATGGGGGGGTAAACCCCAAATTTACAAAAAAAGGAGACATCAAAGTGGCAGATTTTACCCTTTTATTAAGAGAAAATTTTCGCCAAAAAGGAAAAAAAGGCCCCAGTCATCCTGTCAGGCCCCCAACATTTAGATAATCCCAATTTTGGGTTTGTTCTTCATTTTGCCCTTTTGGTTTGAGGGAATGCCGGGGGGGAAAAGAAAATTTAAAAACACCCTTTTTAAACAAAAAAGTCCCCCAAAAATTTGGAAAAAACAAACTGGACTCTGTCGCACAATTTCCGGAAAAGCCGTGTAAAAAAACCACGTGCTAAGGGGGAACAAAGGCCCAATTCAGGGAAAAGGAAAAGGGCTTTTTTTAAAAGGAAAATGGCACAAGATGTATCTTTTGGAAAAAACCTTCAAAATTCCCCAGATGGTGGATTCTCTAAAAAAACGGAAAAGGGCGGTTAAATTTTCCAAAAGAGTGGGGGGCCCTGGGCCCCCTTTTGGGGCCCCACGGAAAAAGGATAAAAAACCACTAAACGAGGCAAGGTTTTGGGGGGAGAGCAAGCCCCCCCGGGACCCAAAAATTCCCCCCTGACATCAAGAAAGGGTTTTAGGCCCAAAAGGGGGACCGAAAAACCAAAATCTCGGTAAAAAAATTCCCGGGGGGTCCCCCCCAAGGGAACTGAATTCAGACATCACACTCTTTTTCCACGGTCCGGGACAAAAAATTTTTCCAAAGGGCAGCACTGGGCCCTTTTATCCCTAAAACCCCTCCGAAATTTCAAATTGGGGGGGAATGGGGAAAGAACTCCCCTCTTTAAAATAACAAAGGGAAAATAATAACTAGGAGACCCCGAAGGGAAAAAAAAAACCCAAAAGGGGGGACCCTTTTTCATTTTAGTGCCGGGAAAAAAGGAACCAAAAAATTTTAAAACGTTTTTAAAAAAAAGGCCCCCCCCCCTTTAGGTTTGAGTGCTTGGCTTTTTCCAGATAACCGATTTTTATGGTCCGAAGGGGCCCCCCACCTGTTTTTTGGCTCCCTCCAGCCAATGTCTCCACTCTTCAAAAGCCCCCTTCATGGCCAAAACTCCCCTTACCCAGTCTTTTTTCGTTTAGTAGGAGAAAAAATTTTGAGAGAAAAAGGCCCCCAAGGGGGTTTTTTAGAGGTCTCTGGATCTTTTTGGGCAAAACGGCACCTTCCCCAATTTCGGGGGGATCAAAACCTTACCCCAAAAAAGGGGAAAAAAAAACTAGGGGGGCCGGGTAGAACAGGGAGAAGTGAACCCGCAAAATTCCTGAAATGAGAGGGTGCCCAGGGGCCAAAAAAACCCATCAAACCCTTTCTGGCAAATCAGTTAATGGTTTAACCCCAAAAAGAAAAAATTTCCCCAAAAATTTCGATAAAAATTGGGGAAAAACCCAAAAAATCTTAAGAGCCTTTTTAAAAAGGGGGGGTTGGGGCCCCCAACACAGATGGCCTGAACCTTGGGGCCGGGTCCTTTTTTAATTTTTGATGGGGCAAAAGTTTTCCCCAAAGGTCCTTTTACACCAAAAGGGGACTTTGTTTTCTTCACATAAGAGCTTTCCTTCAAAATCGGGGAAACAGGTTTTTAAACATGTTTAAGAGAGTCCCCGGCATTAAAAAAACAAATTTTATCCCCAAAAAAATTAGGGGAAAATTTTTCCCCCCAAAAACCGAAAAAAGTTTTTTCATGAAGGAATGGAAGACGGGGGGGGGGCATTAGTAGCCCAAACGGATCACTAGGTTCAAAAGCCCTTAGGGGATTGAAGCCGTCCCCCATTCATCCCCGGTTAATGCGAATAAGGTTTTTAGTCCCCCTTAGGTCAGCTTGGAAACCAAAAAGCGTTTTTCACCCCGGAAAAACAGGTCAAAAAACAAGGGGTTTTCGGGAATTTTATTTCACATTTAAAAATTTTTCAAGAGCGTAAAATACACGGCCTTTTTTGAACCCCCTTTTTTGGCCACAAAGAAAAAAAAACCCCCCCCCAAAAAGGGGAAGAGGATGGCTGAAAAAGACCCTTTTTCCAATGATTTCCCCTTATATAAAACCCCATAGCGTCATGTTCGGGGACAGACAATTTAAAAAAAGGGGGCCCCTTTTTGGGGGGAATTTTTCCCCCGGGACAAAAATTTAATAGCGCAGTCAAGCCCCCGGGGGGGGGCCCCAAGGATGCAGATTTATTTTTCCCCCAAAAAAAATCAGAAAAAAAAATTTTAAAAAGTCAGGAAACCCCCCCGGGGCCGGGGGGACCGGAAAAAAAGGAGTGTTGGTTTTAAAAAAATTTTGGGGGGCCCCCCAAATTTTTTACAGACACAGATTTCCAACCCAAAAAAGGGGGGTTATGAGACTGAAAAAACCCAAAGGGAAAAACCCCAAAAAGATAATGTCATGCAGATTATACAAAACCCAAAAAAAATTTTTCAGCACCCCCCGGTGTCGGGGTTTAAACCCCATTATCACCTGAGTAAAAAAATGGGGTTTTTTCTGCCAAAAGGGGTAAAATCGATCCCCAGTGGGGGGAAAACTTCTGTAGGGGTTTTCAAGGGGAACCCCCAACGTTTAGCAAAATCATCCCCCCTCAGGTTAATAGTTTTCTCCAGAATCAACAAAAGCCTGGGCAAAAAATGAGGACGGACAAATCAGAGTGCAGTTAATAAAAATTTTGTCTGAACACTCCCCAAAAACAAGAGCGGGGGGAAAACGTTTTTCCCCCCCTTAGGGGAATGAAATAGCATGAGAGGCATCACCCCAGTAAAAAAAAACCCCCTTGCGTTTTTTGAAATCATGGGGGGGGCCCCCCGCCCCAAAATCATCAACTGCAGGGGTTTTAAAGCGGTTTTAAAAAGGAAAAAACCCCTTTTCCCCGCATACTTCCCGCTCCGAAAAACCTCGGGCAATTTTGAATCGCTAATGACATAGAATCATTGAGCCCAAAGGGGGGGCCCGGGAATCCCCCCATAAACCTTTAATTACTGACAGCCCCTTTCCCCGGAAAAAAAGGGTGCCCAAAAAATCGTCTTCCATTTTTGGGGGGGACCCCCCCCACCTACGGAATCTTGAAAAAATAAACTTTTTCGTCAAAAGGCCCCTGATTTTTTTGCCAACAAGGTTTTTTCAGCCCTTTAAAAAATGACATTTTGGGTCATCGTAAATAACCCCCCAAACCTGAAAAAATGCTTTAACATCACTCAAAACAGGGTCCCCCCGGTGTCGGGAAAAAGCCCAATTCTGAGGATCCCCGCGAAAAGGGAAAGGGGGAAAATGAAAATTTGAACCCCCCCGCGCTGCGTTCCCCCCGGACTTTTTTTTTTAAAAAGGGAAAAAAACCAAATTTTTTTAATTAAAATTTTTTTTAAATTTTTAAACTTAGCTCGATCCCCTAAAAAAAAACTGGAAAGGGGTCCCCCGGGGTTTTCCCCCAAAAGGCAAAACCCCCCAAGATATGCAGCCCAAAAATCTGAAACCCCCTTTTCAAGCTGATCCACCCGGCCCCCCCAAAAATGCAAAACTCCATTGGGAGAAAAGATCCTCCCAGCACCCAGAGATCCGAGGGAAAAAAAAAAGCAACAAACAGAAAAAATTTTTTCTTTACAACTCTGACAAAACCCTTTTTTTTTTTCCCCCAAAATTTTTTCCCTTCTGTGAGAAAACCCCCCAATTTTTTTTTTTTAGGCCGGGTTTATATGTTTTGTTTCGGTTTGCTGAGGAGTGCAGGAAAAAAGGCAATACACCCCCGCAGTTGGGGAAAAATTTTTAGATTTTAGTAAACCCCCCCAAAAACCCCCCAAAAAGAGGGGGGGGCCCTGGAGCGTTCCAGTTGGGGGCCCCCACGCCTCGTCACAGGCCCCCGAAACTAATTTTTCCTAAAGATAGGGGAAAAAAGGGAAAAAAAATCTGCCCCCCGGGGGGAGAACCCCAAAAAACCCTAGAAAGCCCCCCCCCAAAAAGTGTAATTTTGGGGGGGTTTGACAAAAAGGGGAAAACTGACCCCCGAAAGAAAATAGTATGAGCAAAAAAATGGGGCCCAAACTACCAAAAAAAAAAAAAGGGTTTGGAAGGGTACTTAAAAACAATCCCAGAAAAACCCGGGGAAAAAAAAACCAAATTTTAAAAAATTTTTTTTAAAATTTTTCCCGAGATCACCGACCTCTTCCCCTTTAAAAAATTTTTTTGGGGGAACAAAATCAAAAACAGCGCCACTGAAAAAAATGGAAAAAGGGGAAAAAAGGGGCAGATAGCTTTCCATATCTATCTTTTGGGGTAGTTTGTTTCTCAGGCTGTGACAGGCGTCTAGGACCAACGTAGGGGAAAGCCTACGGCTGCCCTTTTTTGTGGTTAGTCGGGTACTGCAATTCATAGATCCAATGCTCTGGTTATTGCCCTTTTTTTCCCCGCACTCCCAGCTACCGAAACATAACACTCTCATGCCTGCTCTCAGCAGGGATTTAGGAACCGCCCCCCTGCAGCCCCGGGGCCACTTTGGATCCGGGGGCCGGAGGAGGCGGACCCCGACACGCACACATCGCGCTGCTCGAGGGTCCGGGGGGCGGCCGGGAGCCCCCACCCCGCCGTCCTGCCCTGTGCCCCCAGTACACCGCGATCATGTTTGATCGCGGTGTGTAGGGTTTTTAAAGTCCGGGAGCGGTCCGTGACCGTCCGACACAAGGCCGGTGTCAGCTGTGAAAAACACTGACACCCCGGCGATCAGCTGCGCCCCCCTCGGGGCGCACGATCGCCCGGGATGTAAAAATCCATCCAGGGGAATTAAGTCCAGGCACTGGACGGAATTTTTTACGCCAATGGGATTAAGGGGTTAAAAAAAGAGCAAATACCTGCAGTAAATAAAATTTAAATTTGTAATAGTACATACATGGGGAAAATAAGTTTTTACCTTTCAATTTGCAAAATTCTCCGCCTACAAGAAAAGGGGAGGGCTGAAATTTTTAACATAGGGACACTTCAACTGGTGGAGCAGAATCTAAAAATAAAAGAAAAATCAATTTTAGTTTTTTAAATAATTAAATAGCATTTTACATGAAATAAATATTTGTCACCTGAACCAGCTGAAAATTTGGCTTTCCCCGACGTTATTTTCTTTTTAAAGCCCTCCTCCTGCACTCATTACCCGAAATTTTGCACATTCGAACTCATTACCTGTTAAAAACACCTGTCCCCAACAACTCAATCAACCCACCACCCCTCCACCCTGGCCCAAAACCCAAAAAACTGTCAAGACTTGGGACAAAATTGGACCTGACAAAGGGTTCAATGGGCTACAAGAAAATAGGCAAGCACTTGGTGGAAATCAAAAACTTGGACAAATTTGAAAATGGAAAAAACAAGAAAACTTCCCAAACTTTAGGTTGGGGGTCTAAGTAAACCCCTTGTGAGTAAGGATGTTTTTTTAGAAAAGGGCAGGGAAACATCAAGAACTACACAGGGACCAGTCAAGGACCTGAAAGTGAGACCACAGTCTCAACATTAATTAGTAACACATACGCAGTCATGGACTAAAAACCTTCAGGGGACATTCCCAGGCCTTTTTGAAGTTCACCCCGACCTCAAAAGAAAGAGGAGGGAAAAGAGAAGGTATGTGTCGCATGAGACCAAATAAAACTTTTTTTGGATTAATTCCCCTCTTCTGTTAGAGGAGAAGAAGGTGATACACCCCAAGAAAAATCATCCCCCCGTTTTAAACATGGGGGGAGAAAATTCATATTTTTGGGGGGCTTTTTGAAAAAGGGAAGGAGAGCACCTTTTGAAGGGGAGATGGTG